>OW240912.1:237434460-237518030 GCA_933207985.1 Pelobates cultripes | reverse complement strand
AGAGATGAGAAGGTAGAAATCCGTTTACAAGCCGAGGTCTGAGAGATGAGAAGGTAGAAATCCGTTTACAAGCCGAGGTCTGAGAGAGGAGCCGGTAGCATCGAGTAGAGCAGCTGATCTTACTGCTGCACCTGAGTGAATAATCCAGCCCTTTGAATCTGGCGCGGTCTTCCTAAGTATCGTGGAAAGACCGCGTCAGAAAAAAGGGCGGAGCTAAGCGCCGTGAACCCGGAAGTGGGTTCCGGCGGCAACATGAATGTTAGGTATACCTGACAGTACCCCCTTCTCATGGGGCATCCTCTGGGTGCACTTATTTTGGTTTAGAGGGGTAGCGTTTGTGAAAAGCATCAACTAATCTCTTTGCATGAACATTAGATGAATCTTCCCAGGTATCTTCATCAATTCCATAACCTTTCCATCTGATAAGGTATTGTAAAGAGCCACGGTGGATACGAGAATCCAAAATCTTATGAATTTCATATTCTTCTTCACCTTGGACGATGATAGGTTCAGGAGTTGTTACTATTTCTCTATGGAAAGGATCAGGGATGTGTGGTTTAAGCAAAGAGACATGGAATACTGGATGAAGTTTAAAACTTGGAGGAAGTTTTAATTTAACAACCTTATCATTGATGATTGTAGTTATTTGAAAAGGACCAAGAAAAAGAGAGCTCAATTTCTTTGAAGGACGGTTTGTGGTAATATTTTTTGAAGAGAGCCAGACAAGATCCCCCACTTTATAAGGAGGGGGAATTCTTCTTTTATGGTCAAAAAACTTTTTCTGGTAGTTTTGGGCGAGTTGAAGATTCTCCCGTAATTTAAGGAATAGAGAAGACATAAATTCATTTTTTGAAGTAACCGTGGGATTGGATGAAGAATTAGATGGGATGGGAAATGAGGACTGATGAAAACCATAGTTGGAGAAAAAAGGAGTCATTTTCGTACTAGAATGAATGGTATTATTGTAAGAAAATTCAGCCATAGGTAACCAAGTGGTCCAGTCATCTTGCAGGTATGAACAATAACATCGGAGATATTGTTCCAAACATTGATCAACTCTCTCTGTTTGCCCATTAGTTTGGGGATGATAGGCAGAAGAGAGTTTGCGTTGAATTTGAAGAGAGAGACACATCTCTTTCCAGAATTTGGAGGTAAATTGTGTCCCTCTATCAGAAATAATTTCTTCTGGAAGACCATGAAGCTTTACAATATTATCAATAAAGACTTTGGACAATTCTACGGAGGAGGGTAAATTTTTTAAAGAGATGAAATGGGACATTTTAGTGAAGCGGTCCACAACAACAAGAATAGTGGTGAACTGTCGGGATGGAGGAAGGTCAACAAGAAAATCCATAGAAATGGATTGCCAAGGGTTTTCTGGAATAGGTAAGTTAAGTAGTAATCCAAAAGGTTGATTATGTTCAGATTTGGACCTTTGACAGATAGGACAAGTTTTGACATATAATTCAATGGTTCTATCTTGGTGAGGCCACCAATAATATCGTGAAGTTAGTTCAAGAGTTTTCTTTATTCCAGGATGTCCAGCTAGGGGTGAATCATGAACCATTTTAAGTAATTTGTTCCTAAGAATGGGAGGAATATAAATCCTATTTTTGAAGTAAAATACACCATCCTTTTTTGTTAAATTAGGTGTTTTGGGAAGTTCAAGATCCTTTTGATTCAAGTTCCTTAAGTCATCCTGAAGAGAAGAGAGGATCCCTATTATTTTGTTAGGAGGATAAACTTCAATAGAAGTTTTAGAAGGAATTCGAGAAGAGCGTCAGCCTTTTTATTTCTAGTTCCAGGTCTGTATATTAATTGGAAGTTAAACCGGTTAAAAAATAGGTTCCATCTAACTTGTCTAGCCGTAAGGGTTTTATTAGTATAAAGATATTCAAGATTTTTATGGTCTGTATAGACTATGATAGGTTGTTTTGTATCTTCTAATAGATGGTGCCAATTTTCAAAGGCAGCTTTAACACTTAATAATTCCTTTTCACCAATAGGATAATTTTTTTCAGCAGAGCTCAAGGATCTTGAAAAGAATGCGACTGGATGAAGTGGATCTTGAGGAGTCTTTTGCTGAGAAAGAACTGCTCCAATAGCTGAATCTGATGCATCGACTTCTAGGACATACAAGAATGTTGGATTAGGTAGCTGTAGAATAGGTGCAGTTGTAAATCTTTTTTTAAACTATCGAAGGCAGCTTGTGCATCTTTATTCCATTTGAAAGGACGTTTAGTACTGTTAAGGTGGTTAAGTGGATGTGATACCTCTGAGTAGTTTCTAATGAATTTTCTATAGAAGTTTGCAAATCCAAGAAATCGTTGCAATTCTTTTGTAGTAGTAGGAGCGGGCCAGTTAATAATACATTCGATTTTAGAGTTATCCATTTTCAGAGAATGAGGTGAAATAATGTATCCAAGAAAGGAGAGTTCAGTAACTTCAAAAAGACATTTCTCTGGTTTAGCGTATAATTTGTGAGTTCTCAATCTAGATAGAACCCATCTTACATGCTTCCTATGCTCATCCAAATTGTTAGAATATATTAGAATATCATCTAAGTAGATAATAACACAAACATCCAAAAGATCTCTAAAGATATCATTTATAAAATGTTGAAATGTTGCAGGGGCATTACAAAGCCCAAAAGGCATCACTAGATATTCGTAGAGACCATATCTAGTCCGGAAGGCGGTCTTCCATTCATCATCCTGTTTTATTCTAATGAGGTTATATGCGCCTCGGAGGTCGAGTTTAGTGAATATAGTTGCAGTTCTTAACCTTTCAATTAATTCATTTATTAGTGGAAGAGGATAACGATTTTTTATGGTTATTTTATTTAAGGCTCTGTAATCTATAATGGGTCGGATGGTTTGGTCCTTATTCCTCACAAAAAATATACTAGAGGCAGCCGGTGAAGTCGAGGGTCTGATGAATCCTTTACGTAAATTTTCATTAAGATATTCTTTTAAGGTCTGCAATTCCTTTTCAGAAAGTGGATAAATGTGTCCATAAGGAATGGGAGCACCAGGTATTAGATCTATTGGGCAATCATATGCTCGATGAGGTGGAAGTGTTTCCGCTTCTTTTTTACAAAAGACATCTGAAAAGTCAGAGTAGAATGGAGGTATAATTGATTCCTGAGTAGTTTGGAGAATAGGAATATGTTGGAAGCAGGTTTTTTTGCAAAAGTCAGAAGGAAAAGAAATGGAAAAGGGTGACCATTTAATTAAAGGATCATGAGTTTTAACCAATTAATTCCTAGAATGACGGGATAAAGTGGAGATTTAATAACATCAAATGTAAGGAATTCTGTATGTACGTTATTGGTAATCATTCTTAGAGGAATTGTCTCATCTTTTATGGGTCCTGAGGATATGAATGAACCATCAATAACTCTGATTGGAATAAAATTGGTTTTTCGAACACACGGAATTTTATTCTTTGCAACAAAAGAAAAATCAAGGAAGGTTCCATTAGCACCAGAATCAATAATGGCTTCAGTCACGATTCTTTTTGTATCCCACTGTAATATGAGAGATATAGAAAAATAAGTAGATGTTTTCCTTTTGTAAAGAACGTTCAATATAGAAGTAGATGAATGAAGTTTACCAGCTTTCGAATGGATTAGTAGGGGACATTCTGGGATTAGATGTTCTTTTGAAGCACAATACATGCACAAATTTAGTTGTCTCCTTCTTATCCTTTCTTCCGAAGTAAGAGGGCTTCTTATTATACCAACTTCCATAGGTTCATTGTGAGGAAGAGATTTTTCAGGAATTTTTGGAGTAGTAAAATGTTTTCTCCAATTAGAAGTAGTAAGAACTTTTTCAGCCCTTCTTTCTCTTAGACGTCTGTCAATACTAATGGAAAGTTGAATCAATGCATTTAAGGTGGGAGGAAGTTCAATACGAGAGAGTTCATCTTTCACAGCTTCTGATAATCCGAGACGGTATTGATTGCGTAGTGTAATGTCATTCCATTGGGTTTCTGTAGCCCATCTTTTAAATTCTGCAATGTAATCTTCAACAGGTCTGTTCTTTTGGTGGAGAGTTCTGATGTTTAAATCAGCAGTAGCCTGTTTATATGGATCTTCATATAATAAAGACATAGCTTCAAAAAATTCATCCAGTGAATCTAGTATGGGATCATCATTCTCTAAAAAGGAATGGGCCCAAGCCATAGGTTCACCTCTTAGAAAGGAAATTACTGAACAAACTTTTGACCTTTCAGTGAGGTAAGATCGAGGTTTCAAAGCTATCAGAAGTTTGCAAGAATTTAAAAACTCTCTGTACTTTGTTCTATCTCCATAAAAATTTTCTGGATTACAGACAGCAGGATCACCAGCCGATTGAAGAGCGGCATGAGGAAGATGGCCTTGCATGTCTCTAACATAGGTTAATATTCTCTCATTTGTAATTTGCAATTCCTGTAACCCTTGAGCAATTGTATCTACTCTATTGGTTAGGGCAGAAACTTGAGAGTTAATATCTGCTGGTTCCATTGGTAGGCTGGATTATTCTGTGATGCTTTTGTGTAATGTCTCTTTAATTGGAACTCAACTGCAGAAACAATAAGTTTCACCTCCTTTATTTTATTGAAGTGAACAAGGTAGACTGTATCTTTAAATACACATGCAAGGAAAAATGCAATGCTTATTTGTCAACAGAGAGTTTAAAGAAATTAAATACTATAATAAATTTATATGACTTGCTTTCCTTGAAAAAAGATTTACTTAACTTAGAAGCACTCTGGCACTGGAAGGGT
Organism: Pelobates cultripes; assembly: GCA_933207985.1. Classification (NCBI taxonomy): domain Eukaryota; kingdom Metazoa; phylum Chordata; class Amphibia; order Anura; family Pelobatidae; genus Pelobates; species Pelobates cultripes. The sequence continues at coordinate 237,513,260 of OW240912.1, read as the reverse complement.
TAATTCACCCAATGGAGGAAGAGGAAGGAGTCTCTTTTAACAAACTGCAGTTTAGTAGTGAGAGAAGGAAGTCCGTTTGTCCAAGCCGAGGTATGAGAGATGAGAAGGTAGAAATCCGTTTACAAGCCGAGGTCTGGGAGAGGAGAAGGCAGAATTCCGTTTATAAGCCGAGGTCTGAGAGATGAGAAGGTAGAAATCCTTTTACAAGCCGAGGTCTGAGAGATGAGAAGGTAGAAATCCGTTTACAACCCGAGGTCTGAGAGAGGAGCCGGTAGCATCGAGTAGAGCAGCTGATCTTACTGCCGCACCTGAGTGAATAATCCAGCCCTTTGAATCTGGCGCGGTCTTCCTAAGTATCGTGGAAAGACCGCGTCAGAAAAAAGGGCGGAGCTAAGCGCCGTGAACCCGGAAGTGGGTTCCAGCGGCAGCATGACTGTTAGGTATACCTGACACCCTGAAATTACCGCTGGGTAGTTTATTACCCTCCTCGCCGGTCACTCAGCGCAGGGAACCTTCGAGGACCGGCCCGGTTCTTTCTCCCAGCTGAGGGTTCCCCCGCCGCGTCCTCTCTTTAGTGAGCGCCGCGCGCGCCTGCGCGGTCCTTACTGGCATCCATCTTAAAGGGGCGGCGATCATAAAATTTTGCGGCTCTTTTTCTCCCCCAGCTCGTTCAGCCCATTGCAGGGCGCGAGCTGATTGGTCTGATTAGTGTGCCTGTCAGCTTACCAGTGCTCCCAGGAGCCATTCCTGAGGGAACACTCGGTAAGCTAACAGTGCAATCTGTGCTTTTGCTGTCCTGCTGCCTTGTCTCCTGCCTTTTAGTAGCTCTCACTACTGCCACATCAGGGTATACATATATATAGTTCTGCCTTTTACGCCCCAAGATGCAGTTCCCTGAGGATTTCTCTGTCCCTGGCCCCAGTGATAGAGGGGATACCAAGGCCCAGCACAGGCCCACTGTGGCTGAACCCATAACCCCGCAAAGGGACGTAGTGGCCCCTCTGGAACATTTGGACTCTGAGGAGTTCCACTCGCTCCTGGACGCCACCATGTCTAAATCAGTTACCCAAGCTATCTTTACTGCCATGGGGGTTATGTCGGATAATTTGTCACACTCCATCTCGAGTGCCATTAAGGCTTCTAACCCCAACATGACTCACGCCAGGGCCGCAGAGGGGGAGCCTTTACACAGAGAGGGCCGTAAGGCCATGAGTAAAACCCACAATGTGGGAACACATGCCTCCAAAACTAAGTTGACGGACAGGGTATGTCCTGTCGCACCTGAGGTCGTGGGGCCCCCACGAAAACGAGCCTCCCGCCGGGCAAAGGCGGCGCGGACATGGAAAAGGGCAAAAGCCCTAATAGATTCTTCCAACTCTAGTTCGGATAATGAGGAGGTTTCGAACGAGTCGGACCAAGTCGACTCAGATGAATGGGAAGTTTCCTCCCCGGACCGTAGTCCGACACGCAATCCAGCCAACCCCTCGCATGACACGGCGGATGCAACCACTATTCTGGACCCCCAGGGCGAACCTCTGTTCGACCCGGATACGTTACAAAATCCTAGGTCGGCGGAGTGGTATCCGACCGATCATGTAGCACGATACATAGCGGCCAGAATCCGCAAACTTTTGGATAAAGCCACCAGGCAAAAACTACGGGCTGAATGCCCACGCCCAACAGTGCCCGACATGGCCTGCGCCACGCCAGACATCGACCCAAAAATAGCACAATTCCTGGGTAAGTCTGGCTGGAAGACAAAGAAGGGACTTGATTACTCACTACGCCATTGTCAAGATAAAGTCTGGATACATTGGGCCCTAGTGCCAAGATTTTTGAGTTGGTCGAAGCGGCCTTAAATGAGGGAACGCCTCTTGATTTACTAGCCATTGGAGGCTGGGCCCAGAGGTCGATATGCCTCATCGGCAACGCAAACGCTGTGCTGGCCACCGAAAGGCGCAAAACTATATTAATGAAAGTCGAGCCCAAGCTCGTTAACATGGCCCTCACCGAACCGGGACCGCAAGCCAAGGGTCTCCTGTTCGGAGACAACTTTGTTAAAGAACTGGGAACTTATATGAGCACATTTACGGCCCTAGACAAGGCAACTTAAAATGAGTGTTCTCCCCCAGAGTTTTTGGTGGGGCTGGCAGACACCGGGGCCGTCTGCCCGGCCGGTCTTCCCGATACAGAGGTCCCGCCACGGCTAGATTCCAGCCGCCAGAGAATCGTACGCCCTCACCCTTCTTTCCGGTCAGGGCCAGACCATGGCAACCTCGAGGACCCAGAGGCAACTCATACAGCCGACGACCTTATGGTAAGTGTATTACCTTCCCACCCCCCCCGGGTATACCGACTGTGGGGGGCAGACTGTTACACTTTATGGAGTCCTGGCAACAACTGACAGCAGACATATGGGTCCTCAACACCATCAGGGGTTACCACATAGAATTTGTACGGCCCCCGGTCCAAACACTCAGGCCACACCGCATAGTTCTCTCGACACGAGACAAGGGCTTAGTGAACGAGGAGATTCGCACCCTCCAAGCAAAAGGCGCCATATATCAGGTCCCTTCACCATCCCCTGGGTTCATGAGCAACCTCTTCCTGGTGCCCAAGAAGGGCGGAGGAGTACGCCCAGTCATCAACTTACGGCCACTAAACGCATTTGTACGGTACCACCATTTCAAAATGGAGGGTATCCACTGCCTGCGAGACCTGCTCAGGTTAGGGGACTGGATGGTGAAACTGGACCTCCAAGATGCCTATCTTACAATCCCCATTGCGGAGGAGTGCCACCACCTGCTCCAATTCTAAAAGACGACATGGAGATTCCGCTGCCTTCCCTTTGGACTCTCATCGGCCCCTTGGTGCTTCACAAAGCTACTGAAGCCAGTGGTCGCCTCGCTACGCAGCAGAGGCGTACGGATGATCATTTATCTGGACCATATGCTGATCATGGCACACGAGGCCCATCAATTGCAACAGCACCTGGCATGGGCATTGACATTGCTACAAAATTTGGGATTTCTCATTAACAGGGAAAAATCAGTGCTTACCCCGTCCCAAAACATGGAATTCCTGGGTTTCCACATAGACGCAACTACCGGGACGCTCAGCTTACCGACGGACAAAGTAAGACTCATCAAAAAGGAGATCCGCAGAACACTCAAGAGACCAGTACTAACACTCCGGCAACTAGCCAGAGTAATCGGACTCCTCTCAGCCTCCATCCAGGCAATCTTCCCGGGGCCACTGCACTACAGGGCACTACAACGTCTAAAGGCCACACAACTGCGCTCAGGGCGCGCGTACTCCAACTCTGTGCCACTCGACTACGAGGCCAAACAGGAGCTCACATGGTGGCTGCAACATATGGAGGCATGGAACGGCAGAGCAATATTCGGGTCTGCCCCGGACTTCATCATGGAATCCGATGCGAGCACACACGGTTGGGGAGCGCGCTGCGGGCCTACCTCCTCTGCGTGCTCAGAGAAACAATTGCACATCAACGGTTTGGAACTCATGGCGGGATCTTTCGCTCTGAAGAGCCTCCTCAGGGGCATAACCTACTGCTCCATCGTCCTACGAATGGACAACATTTCCGCAGTCCGCTACATCAACCACCTCGGTGGCACGAGATCAAAGATATTGGCAGACCTGGCCAAGGAGTTCTGGCAACACTGCCTGGATCACAACATCTCAGTCCAAGCGGAATACATCCCAGGAATGTCCAACATGGTAGCGGATTGGCATTCCAGACACATACACGACGCCAGCGACTGGCGGCTGGACCGCGATGTGTTCTTGCAGCTTCAGACGCTCTGGGGCCCGATGCAAATCGACCTATTCGCATCTCGGCTGAACTCCCAACTGCCAACATTCTTCAACTGGAGACCAGACCCAGACGCACTAGCAGCGGACGCTTTTCTCCAACACTGGCCGAACAGCCGATTGTATGCCTTCCCTCCATTCTCCCTCATAGCTCGCACAATAGTACATCTCAGACGTACTCAAGCGTCCCTGGTCCTCGTAACACCGTTTTGGACAACCCAACCGTGGTTTCCGACACTAATGGAAATGTCCATGGACTTCCCAAGACTACTTCCGGACCCCTGGTTCCTTTTATCAGACCCAGAGGGCAATCCACACCCCCTCATGGCCCAGGGGCGACTCAAATTCTTGTGTGGCTCCTTTCAGGGGACCCTGGATCATACCAGATGTTCCACAAGACACTATCGAACTACTGGCAGGAGCTTGGGCGCCTGGAACTAGACGCTCCTACCTCTATGCCTGGAACGGATGGACTAGTTGGTGCATGGGACAACAAGTGGATCCCGTATGTGCTCCTGTAAATTACCTGTTACAGTTCCTCACCAACCTGCATAATCAAGGTTTGGCCTACCGAACCATCAATGTCTACAGATCGGCAATCTCAGCAGGGCACCAAGGTATAGATGGAACCCTGATGGGTCAGCAACTTCTTGTATGCCGTCTCCTAAGGGGAATTCGCTTTGCCCGCCCACCACAACCCCGATATACGTCATTGTGGGACGTCAACTCAGTCCTGAAACTGTTGGAGTCCTGGCCTCAAAACGAAGCACTTACGCTCAAACAATTTGCACATTGTTGGTGAATTGCAGCTTGTGTCAGAGAGCGAGTGCTTATTTCTGTTTTATTGTATCATTGGTAGAAGCAGTTACCCAGGGTGATATCCTGTATCTCCCAGAGCTTAGTGTGGTTGCTGAGATGATATTATGAGAAATAGAAGGTACAGAAAGCAGCATGCAGTAAGGGCAAGAAAAGAAAAAAAGGGGGGATGCCTACAGTAACCTCCTCACAGAATCTGCCCCCTTGTGCCCTTAGTGGGCCTGAACCCCCTTGAAAAAGTGTCCAAGCTGCCAGTTTATACTATCAGCATAAATTGTGTGCAATGAGGACAAAAATATCAGCCTGTAGAACCAGCATTTGGTATATCTCTCTCCAGGTCCGCCACCAGAAATATTGGGGCCCCTAACTCAGCTCTGGGTCTGGGCCCCCTGGGGCCCGCCTCCAATCTCACACACAGGGTCCGCCTCCAAATCCCGCCCACAGGAATACACACACAGACACAAAAACACACACTGATACAAAAGGACACAGATACACACACACACACAGATACATACTAACAGACACACATACTGACACAGACTTACACGCATATAGGCATATACAGACACACAGGCATACATAGTGACAGATAGACACATACTAACATACATACAGACACACATACATACAGACACACATGCATGAGGACATACACATACATACACCGACATACATACATGCAGACATACATTCATTCATACTGGCATACATACATATATACATACATACAGACATACATTCATACAGACAGACATGCAAACACTGACATCCATACACACATACATACATACACAGACATACATTCATAATGGCATACATTCATACTGTCATACATGCATTTATACAGACATACATACATTCATACATACATACTGACATCCATACACACATACACAGATACATACGTTTATAATGACATGCAGACATACATTCATACTGACATACATACAGACATACATTCATAATGACATACATATATACATACATACATAATGACAGAGGTCCTCAAACTTTTTAAACAGGGGGCCAGTTCACTGTCCCTCAGACACTGTTGGGGGCCAGACAATAAACAATATGAACAAATTCCTATGCACACTGCGCACACACGCATAAGGACATAAATACACACACACACACACATACTGACATACATACATATATAAACAGACAGACATATAATACATATTGAAATACATACAGATACATACACACAGACAGACATGCCTACATACACATAATGACTTATACAAACAGACATACATACTGACATGCATACATACATACTGACACATACATACACACATACATACACACATACATACATACTGACATACATACACACATACATGCTGACATACATACTGACAGACATACATACATACTGACACACATACATACTGACACACATACATACATACTGACACACATACATACATACATACAGACACACACATACAGACACACACATACATACATACTGACACACATACATACTGACACACATATATACTGACACACATACATACATACTGACATACCGACATACTGACATACACACATACAGACACATACATACATACGTACATACATATATACTGACACACATACATACATACATACATACTGACATACACACTGACATACATACATACTGACACACATACATACTGACATACACACATACATACTGACACACATACATAGATACATACATACATACATACACACACATACTGACATACTGACACACACACATACTGACATACACACATACATACTGACATACATACATACATGCACACACATACAGACATACACACATACATACATACTAACATATATACAGCTAATTTTGCTTACCTTTTTTTTTGCAGGTGGAAGGCTGTGGCTAATGGGAGTCGGCGTGGCTCCCCTGGCCTGGCTTTCTTGCCTCCCGCGCAGCTCGGAACGGACGGAGCTGGGAGGAAGTGACAGCCACTTCCTCCCAGCAGTACTTTACGGCTGCTATTTTTTTTAAAGGGGCCCGGTCGCGCTATTGCCCCAGCGCAGCGCTGACCGGGCCCCTGAAGAGATAGGGCCCATTGGGTAGCCTTAAAACGTGGGCCACCCGATAGGCCCCAACAGCATGCGGGCCCTGGTGCAACTGCACCGGCGGCAGTTCCGCCGCTACACATGGGGCCCGTGACAACCCCCCTGATGGCGGCCCTGTCTCTCTCTATAGTGTTCGTGTATAGTGTGGGGCAGGAGTAGGAGTAGGATGTTGTGGACTACATCTCCCCTGATGCTTTGCCAGTATTATGGCTGTAAGAGCCAGGGCCGGTGCAAGGATTTTTGCCGCACCCCACCCCACCCCATATGTTCTGCCCAACATGTGACATCACAATGCCCCACCCATATGATCTGCCATATGGGCCAACACCAGTTCTGCACAAAGTGTCTTTTATCTGAAAAAGCAGAGTGTTTCCATTAAAAAGCCTGCAGGCATGGGCTATCGACACCAGAACCACTAAGCTGTACTGGTTCTGGTGACTATAGTGGACCTTTAATGTGAGGTAAATTAGAGATTAGTGCCACTAATAATATATTGGATTGCCTACTTACCACCAGATGAGGACAATAGGATGATGATGGGCTCAGGCTGCAGTCTAGCTCCACAGGTCTGGTGTAGAAGAGGCACTCCGAAGACTGTTTGTAACAGTGCTCACAACAATTAACAAACAGGAAGCAGCTCCATTTTTGGGGCCCCTTACACAGCTCAACGTCTGGGCTCCCAGGCCCTGACCGTGAGTATGCCTACAAGGCCTGCCCATAAATCCACCTACATGGCCCACCCATGAGTTCTCTCACAGGGAGTGGAGTGTATGTGTGTAGGGGATGTGTTATTGTTATTGTAGAGGATGTAATGTGTGTGTGTTCTTATGGAATGTAGTGTATACAGATACCAATTTGTGTAAGGGATGTAATGTGTGTATAGGGGATGCAGTGTGTGTTTGTGTGCAAGGAATGCATTGTGTGTTTCTGTGTGTGTGTGTGTAAGGAATGCAAGATGTATTTCTGTGTTTGTAATTTAATGCAGTGTGTGTCTGTAAGGGTTTAATTGAGTGTGTCTAAGAGATGCATTTTGTTTCTGTGTGTGTAAGAGAAGCAGTGTGTCTGTGTGTGTGTAGGGATGCATTGTATGTTTCTGTGTATGTGTAAAAATGCATTGTGTATGTGTGTAGTGTAAAAGAGAGGGTTTGTGGGGTAGGATAGGGGCTGAGAGGGTAGCAGCTCTTTAAAAAAAAATAAAAAATGTTTTTATAGTGCTCTCCCCTCCTATCAATTAGTGATTTCCCCTCCTGTCCCTTTGTGCTCTCTCCTCCCCTCCTGACCTTTGGTGCTCTCCCTTGGCCCCCTGTGCCTTACTGATATTCCCTCCCTCCAGTACATTAGTGCTCTCCCCACCTGTCCTTTCCCTTAGTGATCTCCCCTACCCTAACCCTACACTTACCTGAAGTCCTGAAATTCCGAAGTGCTGAAGTTCCGAACTAAAGTGCCAAAGTCCCGAATTTCGGAATGCCGAACCGAATATTTTTCCCATGCACATTCATAAAAGAAAGCCTTTTCTGTCCTTTAAAAAAACAATATATAATATGTATTGGGGCACTTAAAGAGAAACCCTTAAATTACGGTGGAACAAAGAAACACATAGCACAAATTCTAGGTTTTATTTTGCGTGTACAATTGCCTCTGTCGTTAAAGACTCTCTGCCCAGTGTTTTTATTCTAGGAAAGCAGGATCCCGTGGAAAATCACAATAAACTTTAAATGAGCATACAACTGTACCATAGAGCATGCAAGATATTATGGTTTATTTGCTAAACTGTGACCTGTAATGAACTGAAAAACAAATTGCAAACTTTGCAGCGTTATTCACTAATGTGAGAATTCAAAGTGAATTTCAAATTTAAATTGTTACTCCAACCACCATGACCACTTAGTGATTTGAAGAGATCATGGTGGAAGAAGTCTGGACGTGCAGTATTTCTGCTTGTTTCAATCCCAACTCAAGTGACATAGCTGTTCCGGGCTACCTAATATCAATTCTGTGCATATTTTATGTCTGTCGTCAGCACACACTGCATGCTTAAGACAGGTGTAATACTCCTCCCTTTGCAGGCAGAGCACATACGAAATGGTCTATGCCATATGTCTATGAGAAGCCTATGATTGGACTGCGCACGTCCTGAATGATGTTGGGATGAGACATGGAAAATCAACACCAAGAGATTATCCCACAGTTACATTCCAGGTAAGTAAATGTCTTTTTACCAATTTTAAGGGGGTGAGGGCGTCTAATTTTCAGCTAAAAAAATATATATAGATTTGCCAAGGTTGAAGAAGCTCTTAAGGCCTAAGTGGCTGAACTGGAAGCATAACTGAATTATATAATTCTCAATTTACCATATATACTCGAGTATAAGCTGAGTTTTTTGGCACATTTTTTGTGCTGAAAAAGCCCCCCTCGGCTTATACTCGTGTTACTGTCTGTATTATGGCAACTTACATTGCCATAATACAGACCAGGACCGCCGGGCTCATTACAAGCCCGGCGGTCCTGTTGGGGGCCTGCAGCAAGTGGCATGGTCTGTGCAGAGGGGGAGCCGGTAGCAAGCTGTTACATACCTTTGTAGCAGCTCCGTTTAGCTCCCCTGTGTAACTCTTGCGAGACCCGTGGCCATCAGAGCATTGCGACGGGTTACCGTTGCAACGTGGCAAGCAAACGCGAGAGTTACACAGGGGAGCTGAACGGAGCTGCTGACAAGGTATGTAACAGCTTGCTACCGGCTCCCCCTCTGCACAGACCATGCCACTTGACCACCAGGGAATGATATAGCCCCCCTCCCTGGCCAGGTATCAAGCAGGGAGGGGGGACAAAAAAAAAAAAATTTAAAAGTATTAAAATAATTTAAATAATATTTAAAAAAATATTAAAATAATTATATTAAAATAAAATTGTAAAAAAATAAATAATAATATTAAAAATAATAAAAATGCCCTCCCCCACCCAGTTTACACACACTACACAAACACTCTGCATTATATACACACACTGCATTCACACAAACACACACATTCTGCATTCATTATATACACACACTACAAACACACTGCATTCATTATATACACACACTACACAAACACACACACTCTGCATTCATTATATACACACACTACACAAACACACACACTCTGCATTCATTATACACATATACTACACAAACACACACTCTACATTCATTATATACACACACTACACAAACACACACACACACACATTCTGCATTCATTATATACACACTACACAAACACACATTCTGCATTCATTATATACCTACACTACACACAACATTCATTATATACACACACTACACAAACACACTGCATTCATTATATACACACTACACAAACACACTCTGCATTCATTATACACACACACACTACTCATTATATACACACACTACACAAACACACTCTGCATTCATTATACACACACACACACTGCATTCATTATATACACACACTACACACAGCATTCTTTATATACACACACACTACACAAACACACACTGCATTCATTATACACACACACTGCATTCATTATATACACACACTACACACTACACAAACACACACTGCATTCATTATATACACACACACTGTAAAAAAATATTTTATTAATGTAATTTTATTGGGATCTAATTTTAATTAGAAATTTACCAGTAGCTGCTGCATTTCCTACCCTAGTCTTATACTCGAGTCAATAAGTTTTCCCAGTTTTTTGTGGCAAAATTAGGGGCCTCGGCTTATATTCGGGTCGACTTATACTCGAGTATATACGGTAATCTGTTATTGCCTTAAATTTGAAATTCACTGTGACCCATTGTACAGCGCTACAGAATTTGCTGGCGCTATATAAAAATAATTCGCACTTTAGTGAATAACCCTGTAAGACAAACCTAGCTGATTGTGAAAAATGTAACTCCGAAATTGTCACAACTTGAAACCTGAATAGTAACATATAGCCTAAACCAACCCTGGGGTGATAATAGCAGTGTTAGAGAGCTTTGCCAAAGCAACATTTTTGCCTTTCAAACAACCAAACAATCCATCTGCCTAGAAATCCAGATGGAATTTCTGCTAAACCCGCCCAGGTCCTGCACACATGATTAGAATCTGTCTCTCTAGCTCCCTCTGTCGCAGGTAAGTGGACATTGCAGGGCAATGCACCGGAAGCACGTGTGGCGACGTTCGTGCCGACATGATACTCCCGGGCTGCTCTCTGCGTACCCGGGGCCACGGCAGCCGGCACATCGCCTGAGGAGTTCCGGTCACCGCGGATAATATGTCTCAGGACCCCGATCACCCACCGGCCAAGAGATTCAAGCCGGGCTCTCCTCCATTTCACGCCAGCCGGAGAGCGGCCATGCAGCCCGGACACAGAAAGCCCCCGGTGCCCATGGAGCTGCAGCGGCGGAGCCTCCCCATCTACCATGTCCGAGCTCAGCTCATAGGACAGCTCCGGCAGCTGGACAGTGCGGTCATCATCGGTGAGAGGCTAAAAACACCCTGCTGTCATTAATGGGGCCAGCTCTGTTACCATGGAGGCTTTATACAGTACTGGTCCTGGACAGAAATATTGGGTCACCACGAAAACCACTGGCCAACCCCTATCATTCCTATCCAGGAACACACACATATGTACACATTCCAACCACACACTTTCCAGGAACACACAGATATGAACATAAACACAGATTGTATACACATTCCAACATAAACACAGATTGTGTACACATTCCAACCATACACTTCCCAGGAACACACAGATATGTACACATTCTGACATACACATTCCCAGACATGGGAATGAAACTGGCAGTATACATGTAAAACGCACAGACAACACATCCATCACACACATTACACAGCCTCCACACTTTACAATATTGTGAGATTTATTACAGTGGAGCTCTGTGATACTGTCGTACAATATATTATAATGTGCTTCGTAGCTGTGGAGCTCTGTGATACACCAATGTGCATATTATTGTGGAGGAGCTCACTGATACATTCATACATGCTGTATGTTACTGTGAGTTCATAAAGACTGTGTTGGAATTTAACCGAAATGCCAACCCAGTCAAAAGATAACATTGGACAAAGTGACTATTTTCCTACATTCGACAAATAGGTGGATCTGCTTCTGTCAAGCCTTCATTTGTCGCTTGTGATGGTTGAGGGGAAAAGTGTTGTGTGGCAAAAATGTTTTAAATCAATGATCTTTGTGTTTGTATGTGTACTATATGTGAGAGGTGGCAAAATGCATCTTCTAGTGTAAGTAAAAGTTATTACACTAGCTTTTTTTTTTTTCATATTGAGAAGCATTATGAATGCATTGCCACGGTCAGTGGAGTACTTCTGAATCCATTGCTTCTGTTTGGGAATTATTCATGGCTTTCGGGAGCATCATACTATGCGTGATGTTGCCGAACGTAAAGACTTTAGATAATTGAACTTTTCAATGAGGAATCTCTAGTAGCTGTCAATCTGACAGTTTCTAGTTCTTGGCAGAATGTAACCATTGAGAGTGCCTAACTGAGGCTTTCAGCTAGTTAGTCCGCCTTGCATGACCAGGTTTAGCTCAGTGGAGCTAACAGAAGGTCCTTGCAAAGCTTTCAGCTCCACATGCACATGGCAGATTCTAAGTCAGTTGTCAAACCTATTGCAAATGTGTATTCCTGATACTATAGTTCTGAAACTAGAGGTTCGTGGTTAAAAAAGGTGTAAAACTCACCTTTTCCCCCACCATCAAGCAGATTTGCTGCGGCTAGCCCTGCGCCATTCCACCTCCATGGCTGAGATGATCAATCTTGATTTATACAGCAAAATGCTGCTCTGCACTAATCGGCATCTCCTCATAGAGATGCATTGAATGAATGCATCTCTATGAGGAACCTTCATCGGCTTCATGGAGGCGCTGAACGTCATTTGCAGCACTAACTAAGGAGTCTGAGTGACGACCACTGGAGGTGTTACTAGGCAGTAATGTAAACACATTAAACTGTAGTTGTTCTGGTGATTATAGTGTCATTCTATGCTAAAGTTGTTGATTCTTAGAATATCTTTTGAGGAATAAAAAAGCATATGCAAATTTAGAGAAAAAAAAGTAATACGTTTTAGGCAAAAGGCACGTTTGCAAAAACGATACTGAAAACCTGCCAGAGGCAATAAAGAAAATACTTTTTATACATTTGAAAGTGGCAGATTTGTAAACACTCCCCCCTTCCTCTCCTTCACCCCCCCGAAAAAGAAAATAACAACAACAAACAGATAAGGAGAAATGAGGAATATTTTGATTGGAATACAAAGAAAACGCACCAGAAATAAAACCACAAAAATGTTAACATGAAACTTTTTATTAGAACAACATTAATAGCCCAATGATGAACAGTAATTTTAATCTCTAGAGCGTTTAAATTTGCTGTACAGCATTGGCCTCTTCGATTTCAAGTAACAATTTTCTTTATTTTTAAGCACCATTAATAGTAATTACTAAATAACTGTAAGTCTGATGAATGTTCTACTTTGTGTAAATATTGGTGTTTTATTTTGCAGGTGAGACAGGCTCTGGTAAAACCACTCAGATCCCTCAGTACCTCTATGAAGCCAGCATTGGGCGGCAAGGTATCATAGGTGTGACACAGCCTCGGAGGGTGGCTGCTATAACCCTTGCAACTAGGGTCTCAGAGGAGAAGAAAACGGAACTAAGTAAACTTGTAAGTACCGGTAACTTCACTGCTGTGCTTTTTAATCACCAGTGTGCCTCCTTTTGCATTCTGTTTTAATTTGCTGATAAACAAACAGAGAAAAGACAGCAACTCAAAAGCATGCCCTTTTGGGTATTTCAAACTCTGGTCTCTTACAAGTTTTAGTTCATGATTTATTTTATTACAAAGTGAACCTAGACTTTTTGCCTCTCAGAATGATCCTAGCCACCTGGGCAGTTCAGAACTGTAATGCTAGGAAGCAAATAATATGGCAAACCTAGATGACCTTTTGGGCTTTGGTGGGCCTGGTCAGTGAGATGTGGCTGATATGCCTCTAGACACTTTTGGGAGGCCATAATAATTTTCAAGCTAACAATAACTTAGTTCTATTGCTTGAGATTCTTAGATTCCTTCTCAGCACACCCCTGCCTTGTCATATTGCTTCCTTGGTCCCTTTGTGTCCCCTAAACTTCTTGTTCACTCATGATTTCTCTTCTGATTTCTTTATGATCTTTTCCATATATATATATATATATATATATATATATATATATATATATATATATATATGGAATACTCTTATTCTGCTTTGCTTGTGAAATCTGATTTCACACATACAAATATTAATAATGAGCACTAGTTTTGCTATTTTGTCTTGTCTTTTGTGACTATGATAATATTGCCATGCCAAAATGTATGGCTATATCTTTACATTAAATGCAGTGTTTACCATAGCCACCATGTTTTCAGGGACACATATCACATATACATATTGATGGCAGCACATGAAAATGGTTTCTCTGTAGTAATTCAGAAGAAGGTGTATTAGTTAAGCAATAGGGCAATGAAGAATCCTGCATAATATGCATTATATGTACTGCAGGGCAACCCTTTAATACATTTTCATAAATATGACATTTTATTTGTCCCTGAAAACATGATGGATCTGGTCACCCTGTTTTAAATGAGGCTTTAAAAAAAAAAAAAAAGTTATCTGTCCATGTAAGTAGATGTATGTTTTAATTTATATAATGCTCTCATATATTTTTAGATTGCTTTATACTTCCTTTTGCTTGTAAAATAAAGTCCCATGCAAAGCTCTAATTATAATTGTTGATACCTGAGCAATTCAGAACTAGACTCGCTAGAATTGTGAAGGTTAGAGCAGCTATGAGAACTGTCACAGCAATGTATGCCATCTATTTGTACATTGGCCTTATACAATTGCTAGTGATTTCTCTTTACCACAAGGTTTGAGTTGTCTTTTTTGCTATGGTTGGTAAAGCTCCACACATTATAAAGGTGTGAATTGATGTTTAATTTTTACTAACTGAAATATGCTACTTGGAGTCTGATCCCTGTAAATGTGGTGGTGTTTTTTTTGCCCCCTCTGTGGTCATCCTTTCCTCCATTTTGCTAGGTAAAAGTGACCCAGTTTTCTTGTTTGATCATACTTAAACATGAATTTAATTTGTCAGGTGGGATACACAGTACGTTTTGAAGATGCCACATCAGAAGAGACAAAAATCAAGTTCCTCACTGATGGAATGCTGCTCCGTGAGGCGATTGGAGACCCACTTCTACGTAAATATAGTGTCATCATTTTGGATGAGGCCCACGAAAGAACAGTGCATACTGATGTGCTCTTTGGGGTTGTAAAAGCTGCACAAAAGAAAAGACGGGAGCTTGGGAAACTACCTCTCAAAGTAAGAACAGCCTTAATCTAAAAGGGTGAAAAGGTATTTTGACAATATCATACAAAGTTATTTAAATTCTTAATTATTGCATGAAAGCTTCAGCAAATCCCACTTTATCCTCCATTCAAAGAGAATCAAATGGATCGCTTATCCGAAAAATGTGCGGACGGCTGATCTCTTTACTACAAGAAACGTAGTGAATATGTATTGCTAGCCAAAGCAACTAGTGAATAAACAATACTCAATAAGTTAGTTTGAATTAAAAAAACAACAAATTTTGTTTGTTTGAGTAGCCTGCATATGTACATCAAAACAATCAATTCAGTCTGTGGTTATCAGCACAGAGATAAAAATGTCTTGTTACAAGGGAAATCCTCCTTTGGGCATCATTTCTGCTTGCCCTTCAGCATAAGGGAAAGCAAAGCCTGCAAGGTGAAGGAAGGATGAGGGGCAGGCTCTGTGTGAGTGCAGCAGCGCAATAAAAAGTGCCAGAATTATTTATTGTAGAATTAACTGGCATGACAATGGAGACAGAGAACAGATATTTTATTTACATATAAAAAAGCCAACATAAGGTATTGGTGACTTTTAACCTGTTACGGGAAGGAAGTATGTACTTCCCAAATGGGGTTATGCAGTCGAATTGTGTCTAACAACACCACCCACTGAAAATATGATTTGTGATTTCAACAAGAGACAGGGGTAATGGAAATACAATAAAACATGAGCTTTTAACTGTATTAAGGGAGAAACACTTAATTGTATAATGTGAGTCAAGCCAAGTGGTAAGATAACTGAAAACCCATATAATTTATGACAGGGTCACATTAAATAGTATGTTATGATAGTAGAGGAGCTGTATATTGCTCTCTGCTTACTACCAGTGTTGTGCCATTACTGCAATGTGCCTCGTCTGGCACCCCATTAATTGCTGTTTTCATACCTTACAGGTAATGATTATGTCTGCCACAATGGACGTGGATTTGTTTTCTCAGTACTTTAACGGTGCTCCGGTTCTTTACCTCGAAGGTAGACAGCATCCCATCCAAGTCTTCTACAGCAAGCAGTCACAAAGTGACTATCTTCAAGCTGCGCTGGTCACAGTCTTCCAGATTCATCAGGTATTGGTTGTCAGACTCTGCGGTCATGAGATAGGTGTAAAATCTGAATGCGATATCTGTATATGTATATATTATCGGTAGTTGAGCGACTGAAACCACGTAATCTTTGCAACATATAGGTCAGGAAACTACTACTCTACTAGTCTTGCTTGACTGAACAGAAGATGTCATCTATTGTCTTTGGGCAACAAAAGCAGTACACATCACAATAACGAATGTGAAACATAATCTAATGATGTTGCTAGCAGTGTGCAATATTTGGTGATGTAACTTATCTTGTTTTTTATTTAACAATTTAAAGTGACACCAAAACAGCATACGTTTAATAAATCTCTTTTGGTGTATAGATCATGTCCCTGCTGTCCCACTGCTCATATCTTTGTCATTTTGGGGTTAAATCACTTTTGTTTTTGTTTATGTACCCCTAACCACTTCTCCCCTAGCTGTGACTGACACGGCATACATTTAAAAAAAAAATGGTTTTATTTTCAGTCAGATGAGACAGTGCAGCCTGTTTACTGAACTTGTTTTTTTTTTTTTTTAACTTTGTGTAATAAGGTAGCATAAAAATGATTACTATGTTTTCAGGAAATGTGTAGAGGCTGTGTGAGTCTAAGCCAAAGAGGTGTGGCTGGAGCTGCAATTAAGTGGCTTAACTTCTTAATGGCAGAGAATTGAGCAGTGAGACTGTAGGATAGGTGTGCCCAATTGGAGATGTGCCTTGATGTGTTAAAACTACAGTTTCCATGATGCTTTGTCATTCTAAAGGCATGCACAGCATCATGGGAGTTGTATTCCTACAACGTTACGCTAAGATTGTTTAGGTTCTTAGTTTCCCATTAAGTAATTTGCAACAGATGTTACATACAACACGAGTATGCTGTACAAGCATACACGTGTTTAAAAAGCAAACACTACTTCGGCATTTGTGACAGAATGCCTGCAACAACCACAATGAAAACACTTGCTTAGCCGTCTACAGCCTGAATCTCTTCACTGACATTTATTGAGCACTAATAACGTGTTCTATACTTTTCTGGTTTAATGAGTGTTCTGTATGATTATTACCGTTTCAGCACATAGTGTGCAAACCAAAAAAATCACCCCTTCCCTGTTCCAAGATGTGCACTATAAAATTGTATCATAACAACTACAATTCTATATCTACTGTGGTTAATATGTTGGTATAGAAATCCTATTATCATGCATTTTATAACCTATTACCCCTTTTAATCAATTTTTTTGGTAATTAAATTTACCATTGGTCATTCCAGGTCAGCTGTTAGTAGCTGTTGCATGACCCACTAACCACTGGAGATTTTCATGTAATCTTCAGCATTTAAGAATAAATGTATTGTCAAGTAGTATGACAAAATAAGTTAAAATAGCATAGTGACAGCGAATTTCCATTGCAAGCAAACTGACTACATCACACAGTATTATTTGCTGCAAGAGAGCAGTAATAAAGGTGTGTGTGTGTGTGTATCAAACATCTCTGCATCATCAGTTACCACCAGTGAGATTAATAACGATGATGGACTGACACATAGCCATCTTTACACTCAAACACCTAGAAGACCCTCCTTTTGTAGTGTTTATAGTATATTTTCACATACAGATGGTCTCTAACATATACCACTCCCTCCCATCATACTTTGAAAGCCACACATACAGGCCTCATTTTATAATTTCTTTTTTTTTTTTTATTAGCAATGTTCCATAATTAAAAATGAAAACTCCTATGCTATTAGCCAGGCCTTAAGTTACTGGCCACTGCAAGCCATAGTATGCTCAACAGGTGAATTTCTGCTACATTTTCACTTGCAATTTGTTAGCGGCAAGTTGAAATTTTGAGCCCTGGTCTAGTTAATGAGATTTAATATTCCCATTACAAATATCATAATGTACTCATATAGACTCCAATAGACTGGAATTGAGTAACCATGATTTATCTATTAGATACACAAAATGTAGAGGGAAATTTATTGATACATGCTTGTCTTTAAACAGTATACACGTTTTAACCCCTTGTTCTCATGATCCTTTTTATTTACTTGTCATGATGCTTATATGAATTATTTTGCTGTTCCCAAAGGAGGCACAGCCATCTCATGATATTTTGGTGTTTTTGACGGGTCAGGAAGAGATTGAAGCGATGACAAAAACATGTAGGGACATAGCAAAGCACCTCCCTGATGGTTGCCCACAGATGATGGTGATGCCTCTTTATGCCTCTTTACCACATTCTCAACAGCTGCGAGTGTTTCAGAGTACACCAAAGGTGAGTTTGTATACGGTGGTTACCATTGTTTGCATTGCAGTCCTTAAAATATACATTAAACTTCTACTGTATGTAAATGCTGCCATTGTTTGAGGTCTGTAGTTTTTATTATGCATAGACAAATAGCAGTCCTGGTTCTCTACATTCTAAAAACGTTTTTTCCCAATAATAGGTAATTTAGCATTTTTTTAATTTTTGCACATATTAAAGTAATTGGAATGGATGGAGCAATGAAAACAGTAATGAAATAAGCTACTTAAGATGCTAATAAAATTAATCTGTTTCTTCAATTTTCCCCAAAATGCGTGTTCGAAGAGAAAGTAGTCCATGTGTAGCGTCTCTTTAAACAATTGTTAGAAATGTTGTGTTTTTTAAAATATGTATTTAGGAGTATGGAGCGTAGTAAGATTTAATGGCAAAAACCACCCCTTTGTCTTAAAGTGAAGTCATAACTTTGAATACCTTTTTTTCCAGAATGGAACTAGAATAGGACATTTCTAAAACAGATGTAGTTATGAGCCAAGCGCTGCACAGCACGTGCAGCACTGGCCTGAGTTTTCAGTGAAAAATTTACAACTTTTGGAGAATGTCATACCAATTCATCATAATCTTATAGTTAATAATCTGGGTTTTAAAGCATAAAGTGCTTAAATGCAAAATGTTCATTTTGGACCAGTCTTGGTCCTTGAAGGACATCTGCAGAGCACCGTCCTAGTACGACACAAATTTAAATGCTGATATTGAGTCACAAGCAAAAGCAATTTATAAATGGTCAATATACCCTGAGCCAATGGTTTTGCTTGAAAAACAGTATTGATCAAAGGTCATAAGTTGCCTGTGTAAGATCATCTAGGGAGAAAGCAATCTATAACAATAACATTGGTTGTCTACCTTGGATCAAATATGGTAAGGGCAACATGTCTTCATCCGAACTGAGGGTACTCACAAAGAGGGTTGGACCCCTGTCTAAGAATCTAAAGGTGCGCTCATAATACCCTGTTGGGAAGGCAGGGTTATTCGTTGAGAGTGACAACTGTTTACCAAATTTTTAAGAATGAACTGGGAGTATAAATAAATGGGAGCAACTTAACGTGTTAAATGTATGCCATTCCACAACCTGATCCAAATGAGCCACCTTGCTTCAGGAAAATAAGTAAGATGATAGAATTTAACTCTAGGCCTGCTGCCCTTCCATGCATAATTCAAGAGAGCAGAATTCAAAGAGGGCAACTGAATTGTATCTGCAGACAAGAAGTTTGGGCAACAGTACATTAACAGTCTTAGACTTGTCAGTGTTAAGTTTAAGATAGCTCAGCTAAGCACCTTTGAAACTCCTTCAAAATATTTGAGAGAGAAATGGAAGGCTGTTCAACATAACAGTAAACCATCGGCCTACACCCTAGGTCCTATGCAATTGAATTAGAAAATAATGGCCATGAGAAACCGTTCTAAGGTTCAAAAAGCAGTAGAGACCAGGAATAACTTCACCTGCTCCATTTATGATATTGACCTCATCTGTAAGTGGCCCATGATAGGGGACACTCAAGACCCCTAATGCACTTTAGCTTACTGAAGTGCTTCATGTGTTACGGGTGTATCTGTTTTCATTTTACAAAAAGTACAGATTTAAATAAAAAATCTTGTTAAATCCGTTGGCTATCAGACAATCCTGTTCTTTCTTAGTTTTGTTAGCTCAGTGGAGCTAAACTCAAGAGACAGACCATTGCTCAGAGCACCTGCCTTGCAAAGACTTATCATTGAGCTGTTTTGTGAAGTCTTTTTTATTAGGCAATCACAGAAAACATGGGTTTGGGGAAGAAGAGAGCATGTAAAGGCTGCAGATGTGATTTGCACCATTTACAGGCTGTATATACCCCCAATGAAAAAAAATGCATAATTAATTAAATGCTTGTTTTCCATGGGAGTATATCTACTAAATAGTGTTTATTTTTTAATTTGGGCAGTGGGGTGTCTGTTAAACTCAAACCCTGGCTGTTGTAAAAGTGTATAAAGCTTTAATCCAAGTGCAGCCGTTGTCCTAAGTCCCATTTAATGTAGAGCCATGTGCATGAAAAGCTAATTCACCTATTAAAAATGTTCTCTGCATCAGTAGAATGGAGGTGCATAGAACAATGTGATTGCTGGGCCATATTAAGATGACAAATCATATTATCTTTTGCGTCTCTACTGGGGACTTTGATCTTATTTTTTTTTAATCTTTATTTTGTCGTGCATATAGAATACAGAGAGGCAAGCAATGCCACAACAGCTGTTGCTAGCCTAATTATCAACATTCAGAGATGTAACGAACTACACTTTGCCACTGACTTTTGGAGAGGCCTGCTTGCCAGCCTTTTGCCCTGTGACTATGGCCCCTGGGGTGTATTGCCATTTAAAAAGTATATTTGGGCTTATGGGTTTTAATACACTATTTCTGCCCCAAGAATATGGGCCCTGCAAAATGACATGCTTAAAAATGACTTCCAAGTGGAAAATGTGCCTCTTCCCCTTCCACCGTTTTCCTGTCCTTTTGTTCTCCAGCAGGGCGTTGTCCCAGGGACACTGCCAGACCAGTTGAAACTGGCTGCTTTGTCCCTCCTCAATCTCTCATCAGCCCTTGCTATTGCTTAACCACATGGTGTTCCAACTGTATTCGTGAGATCTGAGCGCATCTCGGACATATTGAGCGCTCAGATCCACGCTATCTGGGGATATGTTGGACATATAGGTTAAAAAGAGTTACGTATTTTTATGTAGTTTTTGTACTTGGAGATATTTCCTGTACCTGGAGATAATTGGCATACCACACCCACTTAAGCCAATTATCTCCAGGATAGAGGAGAATATAGACCGGCTGCACAGCCTAAATCTGTGTAACTGTTTTGGGCATGAAAGCGATGCTTGCAGTCGGTCAAATATGACTTCCAGCTATCTTCCGAACCACTGGACCAAGTCGTATGACTTTTGAATATGTTTGTTTACTGATTATGCTGGTTCGGAAAATATAACTTTTATTAAAATTACGTGTATAGTTTTGAAGTTATGAATATTGTGTAAAACTGTATATTTTCTGCCTGTGATAATTAACTTAGCCCATTGTGTTCAGTAATTATATCACAGGCAGAGGGGAGGGTTTGTGTGCCTTAGCTGGGAGTGTCTGACTGTGCTGTACTGTATTGATTGGCTGTTGTAACCCTGTGTCCTGTGTACCACAAGGTCCACGTGGGTGGTAACCTTGTTGGAAACTGTGTATAAAAGAAAGGCCTTTTGTGCTCAGTAAACAGACCTTTTATACCCCTTCATGAAGTCTTGGCTCATGTTTGGGGGATTGGAGAATTGCCTACACTGCTATAATCACTATACTCCCCAGAGTAAGCTCTTGTAAGAGCTGTTCCTTGTTCCCGCTCTCTGGATTTAGGAGAGGTTCACCCACTGGAAGCTGGAACCCGGTCTTGGGTCCAGGGTGGGTGGAGGACGGCGAAACCCCAACCAAGCTGCCGCGGTTCGTGGGGTTGGCAGTGGTTGTGGTGTTGAGTGCGGTGCTGATGTTCCTTGGCGAGCACTAGGAGCATCGTTTGACTGAGGCACCCAGTCGGGGTGGCAGGCGTTCCGTCACAAGAGACATTTGTAGGCATCCAGTAACATTGCAAATTTTATATTATTTAAGTACATTATGAAAGATGTAGTAAAATAAAACAGCCAGTTAGCCCTGTGTGAATCTCCAGTTTAGGTGATAACCACAGAGCGGTTTACCCCTTGCCCAAAGACTATGTGAGTAGTGTAGAGGGGCCAATCTTTTAACCGGCAGGGGAGGGTGGGAGGGAAAGATAATAGTGTGGCTACTTGGCAATGAGGTGCGTTTAGCATTAGTCACTAAGTGGTAAAGCTTCCGCTTGTTGTAAGCTCATTGTGCTTGCCTATGAGACTACGTGGAGTAACCGCCTATTAGGTTGTTAAACTTTGCAAGGAAAGTAAACTTGGCAAAAAAGAAAAAAAAAACGAGAAAAGAAAAATTAAAAAGAACAAAAAAAAACCGAAACAAACTCTGTGGTAGACATGTTGTATGATAATGGTGGAATTCAGAGTCCGCTTGGGTGGATCAGCCTCTACTTCCTCAGGTGGGTGGCCTGACAGGTGAGGCTCTCTGGTTTTCTCTCGGAGTAAATTCATGAATGGCTGCCGAGTTCAGCCGGGACAGGCCTATTCCAGTTGGCAGTAAGGCCTGCAGTATAACCTTTGATTTTAGGTCCGATTGCAGCTCCTGATATCTCTGTGGGAAGTCCCATTAAGAGTAAACAATACAGCTCGTGGTGTCTACCATCTGTAGGAAATCTCTCTGGCACAAAGGTGTTGCAGGAGAGGCTGCAATGATTTCCGCCAAGTTAGGGTGCTCTTGGTGAGATCTGTGAATACTGCTAGCGAGGAGCCCTCAATCAGCAGAGGGAGGGTTTCCCTCGCAGAGCCGCAAGGACTGAGGCTTTATCTGGGAGGGCTTGAAATCCAAGTATGAGGTCTGCAGTTGCTGGCGCTCTGGCTGGCTTTGGTAGCCGGAACTTACCATCCAGCTTCAAGGATTTCACCTGCTTTGGTGGGAGAAACACTCCAAGAAAAGCACCTTATGTAGTGGGGTAGGTCAGCGATTTCAGCTGACTCTGGTATCCCCTGGACTTTCAGGTTGTAACGCCTTCTCTGATCTTCTAAAGCATCCAATCTATCTGATGTGGTGGTCTGCTACCTTGGTGACTCTGGTGTCGTGAGTACTTGAGCAAGCATCCAGCAGTGTGATTTTTGACGCGGCCCCTTCAATGGCCTCTTTATAGCAGTCCATGTCTGCCGTCAGGTCTTTGACTAGCTCCGCCAGCATCTTTTTAAGTTGGTCTGCATTGACCGGGTCCCCGGCTTTCTGTGGTTTAATTCTGCGGTATGGCATGGGCCCAAAAGATGCTCCTTCCAAGAAATCCGAGGCAAACTCCTCCTCCTCCGAGAGGTCGTTGGCCAGCGCCATTTTGGACCACACGGCCTGCTGCTTACATGTCGTCCAAGAACTTAAAATCTCTGTTTAAGAACGATATTGGACGATAGCTGAAAATAGTTATCCTTTTAAACACCAAAGAATGTTGTCAACAATCTTTCTCTAAAAAGAATTCTTCCAGAAGGAAATGCTTGACTCTATGCTGCTTAACATCTGCTGATGTTAAGCAGGCAGGCCAATCCTTGCTGGCTTTATACCTCCAAGGACTAGACTGTGACAGCAGTCTATTAACAGTCTGGGATAATATTTCCAGAAAACTACATGAATTTTATTTAATACAAATGTAGTCATATTTGCCTTAATTTTCCTTTCCTGACTATTCTCAATGGCAGCGTTAACTGTAGGTTAGCTCTGCATTTATTTGTTTTCCATATCACTTACCTCCACTTTGGCCCCTAGTCTGTGTAACACTAAAACACATATGGAAGAAAAACCAATGCAGCCATAGATAATATCCAGGAAGATAAAATGACTGTAAGTATTAATTTTACTTGCCTGGCAAACCATGGCAGCATTATTTGTTGGTTAATTCCTGATAGAATTGCAGAGTATGACACCATCTATCCCTGCAAACCTTCATCATCCTTCAATAGTTGCACAATTTGCAACTTCATTGACTCGTGTCCCATCAATGATGACTGTTTTACTCCGCTAACTCTTTCCTGCAGTATTCTATCAATAGACATTCCAACTCACCTCCTGCTACGTTAATTCAGCAAAAGGGTGGTGCTCTGAGGCTATTGCCCACCAGTATGCTAGTGACCAAGGGGCATTTTCCCCTGCTACGGTTTCCAGTGCTTCACTATTGATGGAGAATAAGAGTGAAAGTAAGGTAAGAAAGAAGCATGAATTGACCATGAATTTAAAAATTGGATGTTGACAATGTTGTGATTCTCTAGGAATGGAATTTCTGCTGTCTGTTGTGTACATCTCAGTAGAGTATTAATGAGGCAGCACAGCACATTCCAGGTTGATTAATGGCCTTGTGGTTTGTTTTTATTTTTCTGTAACTAATGTGTTTGTAACTCTTTAATTTAGACCAAAGTGCAAACAGTACACTCAGTACAGTACAACAGTACACAAAAACACTGGTTTTTGGATGTCAGAATGCAAATTAAATTATGGTGGTTTTTTATCTTTATCAGGGTCACCGCAAGGTCATTCTTTCCACCAACATTGCAGAGACCTCTATTACAATTCCAGGAATTAAGTATGTGGTAGATACAGGCATGGTGAAGGCAAAGAAATACAACCCAGGTATGATTCCATAACTCAAGCGCTGTCACCGTCATCCTTTGTATATTCTCCATACACATGATTTTCTTCAAATTGTGTCTCGTATAAAAGTTATTGTGTAAATATGCGGCCTGTATGAGGAAAATGACAAATATGCTGGAAGATTACCCATTCTGACTGAGCCTTAGAAGACCTTCAGGGAAAAAAACACATCTAAGATAATAGTCTTACCATCATAGGAAGAAATGTAATTAAATAAATATCACATATGTTAAATATTAGGTTAGGAAGAAGAGGACACTACCAAGTGCAGGGAGAAGGTAAGCAAGGCCGCAAGGGTAAACACCACATGAATCTAGAACCAGAAAGGGGGAAAAAAAGAAAATAAATGTTACTCTCAGGGTAAAGTTTGGATAGTAGGAAGGAAGGCTAAAGAAAATAATAAAATCTTTGAGACAACACTTATATTTAAAATACAAATGACCAGACATATATGCAAGGGGTGTCCCTGACGAAATGCTTGTTGGACAACGGTAGCACTTAATGCACACTTATTCCAAGTTCTCTGCCCTGCATTTCTGATTGTCTAGTAGTAGGGGTATATGTAGGCACACAACCTTCTAGTGTGTGCCTAGAATCTGGGTGTAACTAGAGCGATTTTCTCTCTCAATGCACCCATGTAAGATAGTCTGTTTCTACATGTACTCGGGATTGTAGGGTATATCTAATGACACTGTTACTCTATCGTTATACCTATTCACACCTTTCTTCAGAATGTACTAGGGTAGTCTCAGGATTTATCGATGACAATTGCTACAGTGATGTTATTTAGAGCTGTTGTTTACAGATTTTGGTATTTATGACTCCTGTTACTCTGATTTACATCCCACATTTAAACAATCTGTTGAGGAATGACTGCACATCCTTTAGAGCCCTCTATTGGGGAACATTACCAGGTTTAGTGGGTAAACATTTAGTTAACATCTCCAAAATTCCTTTTTGTGGAGATTAGTCTGTTTACTGTGCTTTCCCTATGATGTCTCTTTAGATATTCTTTGTTGGACTCTATATCCTACTTATTTTTTGAGCATCCCTGGGACAGTGTTTTACATTTGGAATTTTTTTGTTTTATTTTTTAATTTAAATATTTTGAGATTTCTGCAAACATTATATAATGAATGTCTTAACAATACAACTGATTTATTTTCCATGTCTTCCTAGAGAGTGGTCTTGAGGTGCTAGCTGTTCAGAAAACTTCTAAAGCACAAGCTTGGCAGCGCACAGGGAGAGCTGGACGAGAGGACAGTGGGATATGTTACAGACTCTACACGGAAGACGAGTTTGATATGCTTGAGAAAATGACCATTCCCGAGATACAGAGGTATGTATTAAAGCTATTTAGAGTTTTCACTTTTTCTGTGTGTAATATATTCCTATGTAAGGGGATTGCTATATGCAACTTTAAAAAATAAAGAAATGATTAGGAATCCATAATTTTTTTTTCAAAGTTAATGCTTGTTTTTTTGAAACTGAAAACAAATGCCTTGATTTCAGTGAGATAGAATGTTAAAGTGGACATTTGTGAAAGTTTTTCTGTGTTTTTCCAGGTGTAATCTCGCCAGTGTGATGCTGCAGCTTCTTGTCTTGAGAGTACCGAATATCCTTACCTTTGATTTCATGTCCAAGCCCTCTCCTGGTGAGTATGTACAAAGCATTAATCATATACAAGCCAATACCTGCTTAACCCTTTACACCAGTATTCTTCAAAAATGCATTCCAGCTACTGTCATGTTCTTGTCTATGTAGTACTTTACTGTTCGTAAGCTCCTATTAAATTGCGGGATGACATTTTTTTTTCTTTTCAGTCAGCAATTCATTTTTATTTATTTTTTATTTATTTTACTGTCATTTCACTGGTGAAAGTACCATAATGAGAGAGAAGCAATTTTAAATTTTTTTCAAAATATTTTTTGTCTGTTTTTGAAATAAAGTACATTGATAGAAATGTTTTTTTGATATTTGTGGACATTGCAGTACACAAAGTTAATAGTGGCTTTAAACCTGTTTGCTTATATCACAGACTCTGTACGGGCTGCCATTGAGCAGCTGGATCTGTTGGGTGCTGTGGAAAGGAAAGAGGACCAGGTCATCCTAACACCACTGGGGAGGAAGATGGCTGCTTTTCCATTAGAGCCTAAGTTTTCCAAGGTAGCTGTGGTAGTATTACTTTGTTTTCAACTCCTTAGCATGTCTCTACATAGTGGGGTGTATTCAGTAAACTAGAACCTGTGGAGAACTGACAAAAAAGTTTTCGTTTAGGCCAAGATATCCAAAATCTATAGTGTACTTGGAAATCCTTTCCATCTCCACAATTTTGCAATTGTTTTGTCAGGTTTACACAATTCCTAGTATATAAATAAAGTACTTGACAAAATGTACGTTTGTTCTTGAACGCCAAATGTCTGATTTTTGACTCTCACCAATAGCTGCATAGCATAGGGAAGGCCACTTGATTGTCATTTTGGAAAGGTGTGTGATTTAGATTTTTACTTTTTATTGTTATTAATACATATTAATGGATAAATTGGCTAGTGCATAGCCAAAGTGACATTTCCCTAGAATTTCTGATAGTATATTTACTTTTTATAAATATGTATTTCTGAAGTGTGAAAAGTGTAATTAAGTGTAGAAATCCGCACTGCTTTATCCTGCAACTGGGCACCTCCATCTTTGCTCCCGTTGTCCTTACGAGGTCTGTCTTTTGTACCTGGCAGCCAGCATAGAGAGAGAAACCTTTCTTAATTTTTCTTGCTTTGCTGTATTACCCTGGCTGTGTCTAAATAAACAGGGTTGTGATGGAATTTACTAAATCTTCAATATAAATTTAAAAGGAAATCAAGCATCACATAAAAATGATTAAACGCTGTTCTAGATGGTTTTCATGGTTTTATTCCAGGGGCATTGCTAGTGTCAAATGATACTTGGGGCTTTGGACCACTTCCCAAAGGTCCAAACGCTATCCTTTAACACCTGCAAGATATGCCTCTAGACATCACATAGATAAACACGCACACAAACAAATACATAAACACACATTCACAGATGCATACATAACATAAACACACACTAAAAATTAAATATTTGTTCAAATATCTCTACCTATACCTTATGCCACTATGCTCTGTGTCGAGGGCGGGGGGGAAGCAAATGGTCAAATCATGCAGGGTCTGTGACTGCAAGCTTCTATAGCAAATACAGAGTGAGTTATTCGGGGCAATGAGCTGCCTGCTCTGCCCTGTTCTGCTTCCTGATCTCTTTAGCCCCTGAATATATTGAGTGGTTAGATGTATATGTAGTTCCTGATTCTCTGTGGGTTACTGCTGCCAAGCAGCTCTCCCTCCCCTATCTCTCCTCTATCAATGATAGAGACCTGGGGGGTCAGGGAGGGCCGGACCGCCAAGCTGGATGGCAGCATGCACGCTAAGTGGGGACCAGTGGGGGTGATCCTGGTCCTCACCCCAAGGCCCTAAAGAAGACATGGCGGCTGAAGCTAGGGGGCCTAACAGCCATGCCTAAGATGGCGGACTCCATGTGCACAGGAGACATGGGGAAAAACAGCTCACTCCCCGCACTCACAGCTGACACTGCAACCCCTGCCTCCAGACCCTGCTATACAGGGAAGCGGGATTACCTTTACCCACTAACACAGCCACTCAAGTCAGCGATGTCAGCGGCTGCCCTGGGGGGATGGGGCTACACAACAGACCGGCCATTGCCATATGGAGGTACCGAGTCTACCACCAAGCGTGTCACCTCAGCTGCGAGACAGACCTCCCACTCTGCCTGCAACAGCACGACCCCTGCAGCGGCAGCCGTGTGTGGATGATGCCGGACCCCCCATCGCGGCTGACACCGGTCCCCAGGGGACCAAGCGGGACAAGCACTCCGTACCACAGCTGCAACCCCAGGGAAGCCGGCGAACGGCTCAGAGAGCGGCAGGGCTGGACTGTGTTTTGCTGCCTGTTCTGGTGGACACTCACCCACTGCTGCATGAAACGGACAGAGCAGGTATCAGATAGCAGCGGAACTCCCCCTGTATTTGAGGTCTCAGCAACACCACGACTGCTCCCCACTGAGGCAGCACTGGTAGTTCCTAACGGCCGGGATGAAAACGGCATTAAAGCGACATCACAAGACCTAGCCTGAATACCAATTATAACCAAACTACACTAGCCTGTTGGTAAAGCTACTGCTATATATTTGCATCAAGCAACCTTTCATATCTAGCAAGTATTTTGTGCATAAACTTAATCTTGGTAAAGCGAATAGATGTGTATGCTTAGCTTAATCAGTTATGCAAATCATCACTATATCATTTTCTTGTCTTCCTCATATCTCAAACTTGTTTAAAAAAAAAAAAAAAAAAGTACAGCATCTCGTGACTACCCATACCAACTGTTAATGATGATCTCATGCGTTGAACAAGTCAGTGTTTATGCCTGTAATTTACTCTGCACTCAAAAATATAGACTTTAAAAAAAAAAAAAAAAAACGTTATCTATTATATCACTAAGCACTCTAATGCTGTTCTCCTTACAGACTATCCTGGTTTCCTCAAACTTTCACTGCACTGAAGAGATTTTGACAATAGTCTCTCTGCTGTCAGTGGACAGTGTTCTCCATAACCCTCCTGCTAAACGTGATGAAGTACAAGCCTCTAGGAAGAAGTTCATTTCTAGTGAAGGTGACCATATCACTTTGCTCAACACATATCGCGCCTTCAAAAACCTGGGTAAAAATAAGGTAAAATCCTTTACATTGTTTTGTAACATTGTTCAGACAGTATATTTCCAAAAAGATTATTTATATCTTACCAAACTATACCAATGAAGCTATATTTACCATTTGATGGGACCATTTTTCACCAGTTTCAGTTTTGAAATTGTATCACATTTTTATCAGGATGGCAAATGTACTTCGATCTTGTTTTATTAGGTATATACCTTTTAATGTGTTCTACATTTGTAATTGTAGGAATGGTGCAGAGAGAACTTCATCAACTCCAGGAATATGCTGCTGGTTTCAGAGGTCCGTTCCCAGCTCAGGGACATTTGTATAAAGGTATTTGCTCCCCTTTTCATGTTGATTTGTATGCATGTGTTTTCAGTACAAACAAACATGTATTCCAGAAATCGGAACATAACAGAAGAGTATTATGATTGGACGGCTGCAAAACGTTCCTTATGGTATTTGTACGTTAATTTTGATGATAACCATTTGTGTCTTATGCAAATTTTTTCATATTACTTGTTTTTCTACATTTATTGACTATTTTTGTATTATTTATGTACAGATGTGTATATACCCCTTTATTCTCAGTATATAAACTTCTAAACAAGTTATGTCTAACATAATCAGATGTAAAGTATATTAACACATCTCCCATCCTACTTAACGATGGGAGATATGTGTTAAAACATCATCTTGATCTGTAATAATAAATTCACATATGCTTTCCCCTTAAGTAAATACAATAAAAACTGTCAAGAAGCTTCTGTCGCTACCATATTTGGTTTTTATATCCATGCCAATACAGTGAATCTGATTTGTCTTTATTTTACAGCTATCAATGCCCATTGAGTCTTCAAGAACAGACACTCGAAATATCCGCCAGTGTCTGGCTCACGGCCTGTTTATGAATGCAGCAGAGCTGCAGCCTGATGGAACCTACACCACAGTGGACACTCACCAACCTGTTACCATCCATCCTTCTTCAGTTCTTTTCCACTGCAAGCCAGCCTGTGTCATTTACAACGAGCTCCTTCATACATCTAAATGTTACATGAGAGACTTGTGTGTTGTGGATGCAGACTGGCTGTTTGAGACAGCTCCAGAATATTTCAGAAGGAAATTAAAAAGTTGCAAGAATTGAACAGTTATTTTGAGAAAATAAAGTGCACTTGTTATTAAGAGAAAAGAGAAACTACTTTTATCTCAGTCAGTATTGGTAGATCATTGTTACACAGATAATTGATGATCTTGCTAATGTTTTTAGCAAATTCAAACTAGGATCAGTTTATGTTGAGCTGTGTTATTTGAAAACAAAGTTCAAAAAGATATTGCATGTTCAAAAATAGTGACCTTAAGGGGTTATCCCAACTATCATAACCCCTGTAGTGCTTATAATGCCAGGAGTCCCCTGGCCACGTTTCCCAGTAATGGGGCAAATCGTTTTTTTGCAATTGGTTTTCCCTCTTACCTGGGTGTCCACTGGACGCCTAGGGTCCTCTCTAGCCAGTGATGGTGCATGCAGCTTCTGCGGAACCTGGGTGTCTGTCCCACGAGCCATTCATTGGCGGAGAATGTCAGCTGACTACTCCCAGCCAATGAATTGAAATATGCACAGAATTGGCATTAGCCAGCCCGAAACTCTCAGGCTGACTAGTGACACCCCACAGGTACTACCAAGTTAAACCTCTTGCAGCAGAGAAGTTAAATTCAGTGTGTGTATTTTTTCATAGCGAAATGCTGTACATACAGACTCCAAGTCATTGAAGTGGAAATGGTGCTCTGAGTAACTCCTTAAAACTATGAGAAAATCAAACCTACTTCTAGCCATTTAGTATTAAATAACCTGAAGAGGGACTGCACATTTAACAGTGCACTAAATTAAATCTCTTAATTCCCATCATCAATTTTGTTCTTAACCTTATATGCTGCTGCTGTATAGTTAATTGCAAATGGATTTCTAAATCTATTTTTAAGCTATGTATCATAACTTATAGTAGCACCATTTACATCTCTTGGCATCCATTCCTCTTATTACAAGTCTAATCCCCCTGCCTTTAGCAATACAAGATATTTCCAATTATTTTTTTATTCGTATTTAAATAAGTGATGTTTAAAGAGTATCAATATCAAACCTGATTTAGAGGAGAGTAACATTAATTTCATTTGTTTGTCTGTCTCTTAGCTCTCCTTGCTGTAAGATGGCCTATGTTAAGTATAGTATTAGAATATATTTTAAGTGAATGACACCCCAATATCTTAAATGAGCTTGTCGCATTCTAGAATACTGGATGACAAAATTCTCAGAAATATTTGGGTGAAAAAAATATGCTTACATAAAGATCTTTTCTTCCTCCAAGATGGGTGGTTACACACTTAGCTGCCCAGGGGCAGAGTAATTGTGGTAAAGACTGCAATGGTACTACAGTCAAAATACAGAAATAAATATTTGAAAAAAGTAAACCTATGCATATGCTTGCAGTTTACCTAGGACAGTGTGGATGTGGAATTTTATTTGATATGTGATATTTTTAAACAGAAAAAAAAATGTTGTTATGTTCATGACTGGTGCACTTTAAAGCATTCTTGGATGTGTCACAATCTCTATTTGGATAGCCCAAAACAACTCATTTAATTTGTGCTAGAGTTGGTTAGTTCTGTCTAACAGCAGTTTACCTTTAACATTCTGGTATACTTATTGTGAATTTTATGATTATAAATGTAATTTCAGTGATTAGCCATTTAATTTTTTTAAAGGTCTTACTCTTTTATATAAATGCTTATCTATATGTCAGTAGTATTTTGCTATACTGTATTTGATAGTAACATATCTTGCTAACTTTGTTTTTCCATCTGAGGAACTAATATTGCTACAGATCAAAGGGTTAAAACATAGTCTTTGCTGCTCTCTATTCTGTGTTGATAAGGTGTGCTTGCCAGTTTACCCTGTATACTAGCAGCTTACTGCATGTCTGTGTAGGAGTAAAAATAATTCTTAGATAACTTGTAATAAAAGCACAGCCCCACAATCGCACAATTAAAGGAACATTTAGTAATACTGTTTACAGAAAAGAATAATCATGGGTACAGATTTCTCCCCCGCAATGAATGATTTGCTTTCCGTGTCACTCAGCTTTCGGTTGGCAAAATTCACTGATTTGCAGGGTTTCATCTACCTTCTTCTAAAAGCAGGTCTTGTTGCCCCTTTAAAGACCAAAACGTTAAATGCAAGCGACTGTATTTACATGAACACGTTAAGTAGCCAGAAAAGTTCACATAGTAATGAATGTGTGCCTTGTTGATGTTTAAAAGTCAGTTCATTTTAAAAGAAGATTGCTCAGGGATGAATATGTGTTTGGGCCTTTCGAAACTATTAAAAAGAGAATATTGATACAGTTCCACTTTCACAGTGTAACATTCTCACGGCTGTTGAATGATGTGTGTTAGTGCAGATGAAGCCCTTCCGAGTGTAGTTTATCCTATAAACTTACAACAATTATAAAAATTATTAATATTTTCAATAATTTCATTATTTAATAAACATTAAGATGAATTACTTATTAAATATACCTGTAAATTGCATATAGAAAGTAAAACAATCTTTCTGTCTTTCTTCCAATGCATGCCCTGGTCGTTTGTGGCAAGATTGAATGGGACTGCGATGGCTTTTAAGTTTTTAATATGCATTTAGTAGAAATCCGAACATCATCTGTAAAATAAATAAAATGCTATCACGAGTTATAGGTGATTTAAGTGTTTTATGCATTGACGTAGTTTCCTAGCGAAAACATTTACCATACACTTGTTTTTCCAACACTGGTAATCAAGACTGATCAGCTACAATACTGCAGATATAAATATTGCACCACCTGGGCTAATGCAGAACCCAGCTGGTGAGAACTTGTTGAACACTTTAAATTCACTCACGTGCACTCAATGAGTTTTAATAAATTTTGTGAAGTATGCTCAAAAAGCATTGACTGATAGGCATGTCATGATTTATTTTCTTTATACCTGCAATAATACAGACTTATAGTATATTGTTCCTTGTGATAAATGTATGTTGTGAAAAAAACTTGAGCAATACGAGTAGGGTTACATCTGTAATTCTATCGGATTGCTTTTTAAAGTTGATAACATGTCTGCAAATTACCATGTGCAAAAATTGAATTCTATGTTCTCTTACATGGATGAATCACGTACAAAACAATGTTCACTAAAGGCTAGCAGAGCTTTTCTAACAATTCTACAATTGGTGATTCTGAAAAGCAGTGGTGCATTCAAACATGTTCTAGTGCAATAAATTGACATAACATTCTATAAAATATTTTGTATCAGATTGGTTATATGATGAGATCAATTGTAAACCAAGTCTTGAATTTTGTAAATGATGATGACGTTTTTCATGGATTATTTCTATTGATTAAATATTAAAAAATAAAGCTTATATCTGCTTAGAAGCCATATAGATTTAAGCTATTTATAATGAAAAAAGTGTTATATGTGGTCTCCTCAATAAAAGGGTGCATTGAATTTAAAGTGGAAGGCCTGTCCTACAATATGTTTTTGTTTCACTCCAGTACAACAGATGACAAAAGTAAATTTAGTTTAAAGTAACATAAATATGAGGATAGTTATACAATGTATGTACCGGCTCAAGATGTGTCAGAACAGTAGTATGCATAAAAGTTGCTGGGTACATGCTATCTAGCCTGACACTGTGTGAGTAAATATGATGGAGTAAAAGACGTACACAGTATGGCTTGCAATAAAAACTTTTAGCTTTGGAGAAACGCTGTGTGTGTGTCTGAGTTATCACGATAAGGTACAGGGTGTTAACTGGGGTACTATAACTATGCTTAATTAGGTATCGTGAGTCCGGTAGGAGGCCCCCAGGTACGAGGCAACTAGGTGTGTGAGTCCAGGCCTACAGAAATGATACTTTAGATATCCAGGGAGTAGGGAGTGTGGAGAGGCAGTTCACTCAGAAAGGCACCGTGAGGGGAGGAAAGGTGAGTGGTGTCTTGTTTTTGGTGTCCGGTCCGGGATCCCCTCTCAGCCTACCCCTAATTGGGGCAGAGCATAGTCCCAGAATGTTGAGGTGCTCCACAGAGCCTTTGAGCCCAGTAAGGTCCAGTCGGGCATCAATATGGGTTGGCTCGGGGTGTTTAAGTACTTTACCGTTACACCATGCTCTCCTGCTTTAAGCCACCTCTGGCGCTTCTTGGGCACTTTGAGTCCTGGCTTTGGCTTGGAGTAGTTTCCGCTTGCGTGCCATCCGCTGTCGGAGGGATGGGAGCCTTCGTCCTCGCCAGGCCGTGGGTGTTCGCTGCGGAGGTGCAATCTGTTGTTGAGGTGAGTGTACCTG
The DNA here is from genome assembly GCA_933207985.1 of Pelobates cultripes. NCBI lineage: Eukaryota > Metazoa > Chordata > Amphibia > Anura > Pelobatidae > Pelobates > Pelobates cultripes. The sequence goes on along the minus strand of OW240912.1, from coordinate 237,478,275 downwards.
CGGCTGTGCTGGGTCAGTCTGGTGCCTCCTGTCCTCTAGTTTCTGCCAGAAGTTATCAAAGATTTTGTTGAGCCTGGACAGCAGGTCAATCCGTTTTTCGACTGAGTGAGGGTGCCGCATGGTGTCCGCCGTATGATGTGTTGCATGCTTTCTCCACGGGTTCAGCAGTTACACCCCCTGCCAGATGTGGACCAGGATCACCCCCGCCGGTCCAGGGGGGATAACAGGGCTCCAGTACAGCGGTGAGGGCCGTCGAGTAGCACCGGCCTGGGAGATCGGCCGCCTCTCCAGCCTGGTTCCCTCTAGGCCATGTTTCAGGGTTTGCCGCCAAGGAGATTGTCGAGTCTCGGAACCCCACAGGGGGCTGCAGCTTGGTCGAGAGGTATATTAGTCGCTTGGAAAGATTTTTTTCTTAGCTTTAATAAGGCTATAACTGCTTGTATTGTCACGCTTGGAGAGGAGCTCGAGCAAGACACATCTCTCCACCATGGCAGTCAGGCCCCGCCCCCATTGTGTTTTTTTTCCCCCCAGTAATATATATATTTTATATATATTATATATTTTTTTTTTCTTAAATCTATTTTTATTAGATAAAAAAAATTATTATTTTTTTTAAAGAAAGGAGTTGTCATAAGTTACAATAGAGCGAACAGCTCAAGACACGCAGGTCTCTATTGAAAGAACAATACAACATATTACAAAGTGCCACATACAAATCATGAGCAGTTAGGGATAAAAAGTACCCCGTCCAAAGTAATATTAGAAGGTTGTCTCCCATATTACACAACCCGAAATTTATCCCTGCATCAGACCCCCACTACACGGCTACCCTGGGCCTACCAACCCCCTGCAGACTGAAGGACGTCTATGACCAAGGCACAATTGTGCCCCTGACCACCCTGGTCCCAAATACTCCACACAATATGCTCCTACGCTTCAGATATCACCAACTGACGAGGTTTCTGAGAAGTATACCGACCCTAGACTCGGCAACGCGAACGCTCTCTGTATTCGAGACCATCTGCATGAACCCCCCACCACACGCAATATCGATACTGTACCGCATGCAAACCACCACTAACGCACCCTCCCTTACTTCACAAAGTATTGGGAAAGGGATCTAGGACACACAACAATGGACAATGGTGTTTACACTCACACACAAAGCCTCCATCTCCACCAAATTCCAAGAAACAGGATATAAAATGCTCTCCCACTGGTACAGGACACCGGAAAAACTCTGCATGACGAAAACCACGAACGACCCGGAATGCTGGAGATGCGGGAGAGAACTGGGATCCTTCTTCCACCTATGGTGGTCCTGCCCCCTTATCCAGCCCTTTTGGGCAGAGATCCACAAGATACTCACAACCATAACAGAAGCAAACCTGCTCCTCACACCAGAAACATACCTGCTCCAACTTACACAGATCCCCATCAACAGGTTTAAAAAAACGGCACTCCCACACCTAATGAACGCAGCCCGCAGCCTTATCCCGGGGCACTGGAAACAACCCATGGCCCCGACAATCAGAGAATGGATGACGAGGGTGGAAGACATCAGACGCATCGAAGAGCTCATCCACTCCGCAACGGGACACATACAACGTTACCACGATGCGTGGTACCAATGGCTCGCCTCCGCCGCACCAATTACGGGGGCCACACAACACCTGGCAGTGGAGGCAGACGGGACGGCCCTGACGAAACCGACTGGCGATAATACGGAAGCTGGACCAACGACCCAACCAAACCAAGACGACCACGCGGAGCTGGAGATGCTCCGCGCCCCGGAGGCGGGGGGGGGCTGGGGTGGGGACCCGGGACCTGACACCCCCTACCCTCCCGCTCCCCGCAATATACTCACCCCATTAACCTACATCCCCATCCCCCGTCCCCCCCCCACAACACACATTGAAACACATGACCCACCGCCGACAGGCTCACCTGAGAACACAACCTACACATGCAGAGACGCCCCCTCACTTGCGAGACCGACTACACACCACAGCACTCACAAAAGACCCACCACGATCAGCACACGCCGGATAAGGTAAGAACCAACCCAACAAGATTGCCCAAGCGCCCAATACCCAAGAACACTATACTGCGATACCAGACACCACCCAATCCTCACAACCCGAAACAGTATCCGCTCGACCAATACATCCCCGACGCTAACCAGAGCCTTAAACAGACGCAGACGGACACCAGACACAGAGGTGATACCCCAACAAGACAACACCCCGACGCCTACAAACATTAAAGAACAGCGACTAGCACAGTGGGGACACCCGTAGCAAACACACACACAGGACAAAACTACCTGACGGACCCTCGACCTCCAAACGCCCCACTCCTCGACAACTGCTCCCCGCCCTCCACCCCAACGGATCTTGAACAGGCCTACCTGACAGAGATCCCAGGACTGTGTCTCCCTGCTGCCCACACACCCCCTCCACCCACCTCTACATGCCGTACTCGGCTTGCCAAATCAGAAAACCTGCCCGACACACCACCAACAACCCAGGAGCCACTAAAAACACGACGAGTGGCTGCCACCTAATACTTACCCCATCCAGCAGGCTAGCTGTACTAAGAGAATGCACCACATAGCTCAAAATTCCTACTGTATAATCTATAATGCGACCTATGTCCTTACATAGACCACAACAAAGCTGTACACTTTACTGACCTGTCTAACAAGGCTAGGTGACGTGCCATGAATGCTATTGTATTGCCGTTAGATGCTTCTCATATATTAACAACAATATCTGCCTTTACAACTCAACCCCCGAACTGGCCTTCATCTGCTGACAGGTGACATTCAAACATGAATGCTTAAAATTGTTAAACAAATATTTTATAAAATAAATTACTAAATCCATCTGGACCTGGGGTTTTATACTCCAAATTATTTATAGCTTTCATTATTTCATCTATAGTTATATCTTTATTTATTGCTTCACTTTGTAATTCTGTTAATTTAAAATTGTTTATTTTTTCTAAATATTTTTTTATGTCTTCCTCTGTCGTAGTTTGAGGAATGTTATATAACTTACTATAGAAATCGTTAAATTGTTGTCCTATTAGTTTTGGGGTTACTACAGTTGTTCCATTGTTTATAAGTTTTTCTACTTTGTTTATACCCTTTTGTTTTCTTAATTTTTGTGATAACAGTTTATCGGCTCTGTTGCCCTTAGAATAATATTTTAATTTTAATCTATCTAAGCTTTTAACTGTTCTTTCCATTAGTTTTTGGTTAATTTTGTCCTTTATTGCCGATATTTCTTCAGAATTTTCAACTGTTGGATTATATTTATTGTTTTGAGTCAACTTCCCTAACTGACCATAGAGGTGAGATAAACTGGTACCCCTATCAGTTTGGCTTTGGAGTTTAATAAAATAACCTCTTATTACCGCTTTAAAGGCGCACCACAAAGTGGATGGATCAATATCCTCTGTGTTATTTTCTTTAAAATAATTACTTATGTTTACTTCCATAAATTTTTTATTTGCTTCAAAACTGAGCAAACTGTCATTTAAACGCCAACTATATGGCTTTTTTATGTTTTTTCCTACTTCTATTACACATACTACACCGTTATGATCTGTCCAAACTATTTCGTTTATGTTTACTTTTTGAATTTTGTCGATTAAATTAGGATCAATTCAAATCATGTCTAACCTTGAGTAAGAAAAATGGACTTTGGAGAAGTGTGTATAATCTCTTAGATTTGGATTGTGAATCCTCCAGATATCGAACAAATTAAATTCATCCTTTATGTTTTTTAAGGATTTAGCTTGTTTAATTACCATCTTATTTATTTTAACTCCTTTCATAGTTTTTTTTATCTAATTGTGGGTCGATAACTGCATTAAAATCTCCAGCCAATATTAAGTTTCCCACTTTTACTTCTTCTATTTTTTCTAAGATAGATCTTAAGTGAGAAGCTGGTAAATAATTTGGGAGATAGACATTACAAAGTGTAAATATCTTAGAATTGATTTTACATATTATTATCAAGAATCTACCTTCTACATCTTGTATTTGTTGAATTATTTCTACCTCTATTTTTTCACTGAATATTATGGCTACACCACATTTTTTTCTATCTCTATTTGAGGCCTGTATAATGAGCGGGAATTTTTTTCCACCCCACGTTTGTTTATCTGACTGTCTCCAATGGGTTTCTTGGAAAAATCCCAAATCAATATGTTCAGTGACTAAATATTTATATATTAAAGACCTTTTTGTTATTGTATTCATACCTTGGACATTAAGAGTTAACATTCTTATCATTAGAGTTTCTCAAATTTCTTTCCTTTCATCTCGAGATAGTAAACTTCCCTTTGTTCCTCTAATGCTGCACAAACACACACAAAACAAAAAAACATATATCTAAAACTATAGGAGGATATCATCCTCCTTAAGCACATAGACTATTGACTCACCGACAGGAGAGTCTGTCTAGTCCTATGTCTATTAAATAGACACTAAGTAGGACTGTCCGGATTTGGGCGATGTTATATAATAAAACCCTTCAATCTATTTTAGAACAAGAGGGAAAGAGAAACACAAAAAAAAAAGACCTGATCAATCAGTTAAATATAACCATTATAAAATAAGTGTCAATTGAGTAAAAAATATTTATAATAATCCATTTATCATCGTGTTCCATTACATTATTTCCGTGTGACCTTTCTTTTTCCCTATCTCTCCTTTCTGTTCCCTTTATGTGCAGTGATAAATGGGTCAATCCATACAATTTTTCTAATTCAATCTTGTGTACCTATAAACAGATTTAGTTTTTATCAAATTTATCCTTATTAAACCAACTCATTATTTCTTATTAGTGTTAATTATAATTACATGTGTCGTATACTACAAATAAAACCTTTATTTCTAAAAAATAAACTCCTTAGTGAATCTATCTTTCCATTCTATCTTCTTTCTCTTTCTCTTCCCTTCCCCTTTTCTTGCTAATATAAGTGCAGATAATTTCAACGAATTTTATCCTCTTTTACAAAAAAAATAAAATAAAAAAAAAAATAAAAACACCTTAATGAACAACTTATCCCAAACTGCAACCGTATGCACATAGAATATAGAAGGTACTATTGTTATACATTGCAGATAGCCTGAGTTTCAACTATATGCATATGAGAACTACTTTTCTTATATATCGTTATGATAATAGATTCTCTTCCTTCTTATAGTTGATATTAAAAGATTACATATATCATAGGAGAAAAAAAAATAAAAAATTTCTCTCTCTTTTCTTCCTTCCTTTTTCATTCTACTTCCGCATTCTAGTTGTTTTCATATTTGAATTCTTGCTAACCAACTTTTCGCTTCTTCCGAGTCAGTGAAGGAAAGTCTTTCTTGTCTCCAAGTGAATTTCAAGGAAGCCGGAGTATTCCACTGGAATCTAATGTCTTTTTTCCTCAGAAAATCCGTAAGAGTTGAGAAAGACTTCCTCCATGTTCTAGTAAAATAAGATAGATCTTGCAAAAAGTATATATCTTTATAGACAGAATTTTCTAAAGGGTTAGTACGTCTGGCTTTAATCAAGTTGTTTTTAGCTGAAAGTGAACAGAAGCTCACTATAACATCTCTTGGGAGATGTGCTGCAATTATGTTAGGTTTTCGTATTCGATGAAATTTTTCTATTTGATAATCAATTATCTCAGGAGAGACTTCTTTAAATAGGCAGCATAAATAATCTTTTAATTTCTCCGTTGTTATTTCTTCAGGTATTCCTCTAAGTCTTAGATTAAATTGTCTTGATCTGTCTTCTAGGGCAGCTATTTTATGTTCCAAGATTAAAGTTTTATTTGTTAATGATTGCACTGTTTCATTAACTGTGCCTAATTGATTATCGAACAAGACAATTTTTTTTTCCATAGCTTGCACTGATATAGCAATTCTGTTAGTGTCTTGTTTTATATCTTCAAGACTCTTAAGCATATCTTGTTTTAGCATATTGAATTGAGCCTCTAGTAGTGATTTAAGCTGATCCTGTAAAATTTCTTTCATTGTTTCAGGAACTGATGATGATTCTTGCGTCATTAAGGGATCCATAATGATGTTAAGAATATTTACTGGATTTATTTCATTATCACTTTTACGTTCTTGTATGTCTTTTGATGGGGTCGAAAAGAAACCGGACATCCTTTTTTCCGCTGGATGTACTGACTTATTTTCCTTATTTTCTTTCTTTTTCTCCATAGCAGTTTTTCTAGTTGCCATTTTGTTCTTAAAAAGCTATCAAGCTATATTTTACTTCCCTCTTTTTTTTTTTTCCTTTTTTCTCCTTTTGTCCTTCCCTTCTTCTTTCCCTTCTCTTTCTTCTTTCTTCTTCTTTACTTATGTAAAAAAAATATGTATCATAAATAATAGCAATTTCACTGTTTGTAACTCTCGGCACTTATTATAGCAGTTGTTTTTTAATTGCCATTATTGTAGCCAGTTTTAATATTTTAATGTTTGTTTTTATGTTTTTCTTTCTCTTCTTCTTTTTTTTTTTCCTTTTCCCTTCTTTCCTCTTCCCCCTACTCCTTTTCTTCCCTACCTTCTTTATCCTTTCTTTTGTTTTCTTTCTGCCTTTTTTTGATTTAATTAGGCTTATTTATCAGCCTCAACTTGTCATTTGCTTTAATTGCAACACTCAGTTGTCAAACAGAATATATGAATTTAGATGTATCTAAGATATAAGCAGTTTATAAGCAGTTTATCAAGAGGTTAGGGAGAAGTTCACTTTGAAATACTCACAAGATTTGCAGCCTCCATCTCATTATTATAAAGAAGTCCTCCTTTACTTTTTATCTGTCTTTATCTTTGTCTGGCTTTTCAGTATGCCAGCAGCTCATGAAAATATCTCAAAGGCAGTTTATCTCTTTTATCAAATTTTTTTTTTCCGCGCTTTGTTTTATTGAGCGGAGTGTAGCAGCTCAACCAAAGCTTAAATGCTCAGTGTATGAGTTTGATTAATGTTCTCCTTATCGGCCTCTGTCACAGCAGCGTTTTCTTTTCTTCCAGCCGTCAAACAGCCGCCAAACAGCCGCCAAACATATTCAGCGTGGATACTTTCCTCCCCGCTTCTCTGCCCGCTCACCGTTCCTCCGGACACTCCCACCTCTCGCACGCATTACGTCATCACGTTACGTAAGTCTATTCGCATCAATTTCAAAGAATCAATTTGCCCTTATATGACTAGTGCCTTTAACAGTGCGGCTAAAAGAGGATCTCTTCCAACAGAGATGTTAAAAGCTAACATTCTACCAATTTTAAAACAAAACAAAAACCCTACTGATGTTAAAAATTACCGTCCAATATCTTTGATAGATGTTGACACTAAATTATATGCTTCAGTGTTGGCCGCTAGACTCAAAAAACTTTTACCACTGATCATACATCAAGATCAAGTAGGTTATGTTCCCGGCAGAAACTCTTATACAAGTATTAGGAAAATTGTCAACATCTTAGATGACGCTAATAGAAAAAGAGTTCCAGTTTTGGCTCTGTCGATTGATGCTGAAAAAGCATTCGACAGAGTCAACTGGATTTATTTGGATGCGGTATTGTCACACTATGGGTTTGATGGTTGGATTAAGAAAGCCATCATGGCCCTTTATGCAAATCCATCAGCACGTACTAAAGGACCAAATATCATAGCCCCATGGTTTCAACTGAAAAATGGCACACGACAGGGATGTCCACTCTCACCGTTATTATACTTGCTTTCTATTGAACCATTAGCCGAAAATATTAGAAACAATAAAAAAATCTATGGCTATAAAACATTAGATGTAGAACAGAAATTAAGTCTATATGCTGATGACATCTTAATTACCATAACAAAACCGGAAATTTCATTAGATTTTTTAATGTCAGAAATTGACAACTATAGTAAAATATCTAATTATAAATTAAATATAAATAAATCTATGATTCTGGATATTAATTTGGATGAACAAATGAAAAATAAGATTAAAGATAGATATAATTTTTTATGGGTCGAAAATAATATGGATTATTTGGGAGTTAAACTGACTAGAGATGTAAATAGAATAATGGAAATTAATTTCTTGTATTTATTGCAAAATCTTAACAAATGGTTGAAAAACCGAAGAAATTTAGAAATATCTTTCTGGGGGAGAATTAATGTAGTGAATTCATACGTCATTCCAAAATGGAACTATTTGTTCCAAATGTTGCCATTAAGTATTTCTGACCAGTGGTTGCAATTAATACAGAAAAGTTTCACTCAGTATATATGGAAAGGCAAAAAACCTAGACTGAGTCAGTCAACATTAACACAAAAACTGAATAAAGGAGGACTGGCTTATCCTTTAATATCAAATAATTATAGGGCAGCGATAATTCTACATATATACAGGATGCAAGTAGAAGAAAACAAAAACGAAAGTTGGTATAAAACAGAACTTACTGCAGGAGGAACCCCCAGTTTGGATTGTTTAATTTGGAATACTACCAAACTTTTTCAAAAAAAAGATTATCCTAGTTTAACATTAACACATTTAATGAATAGTTGGCTTAAAATGAAAAAAACCCTAAAAATAGAAAACAAAATTCCAACTTATTTAAGTTTAGATTTTGTAGAACATCAAGTTGCAGATATAAATTTAAAAAACTGGAATCAAGCAGGAATTTTGCGACTGTCTCAACTACTTGTTAAAGAAAAAATTAAAACCTTTGCTCAATTAACACAGGAATATAACTTACCATCAAAAGAGTTGTTTAACTATTTAAGACTTAAAAGTTTTTTGATAACACATCTAATTGTATCAAACACTAATTTGAATAATGGGCTAAATATACTCTTTAATACACATAAGATAAATAAACCACTCTCAAAAGCTTTGGTATTAAGCAAAATGTGCAATAAAGCAAAAATTCCAACAGCTATAACCGCCTGGAAAGAAGAATTAAATATGGATATAAATATTAGGCATTGGGGTTTCTCATTGACAGAAGCTTCGAAGTATATACACTCGTTAAATCTATTAGAAACTCATTTTAAAGTCCTAAACAGATGGTACTTAGTACCAGACAAATTGAACAAAATGTACTCTTCAGCAAACCATTTATGTTGGAGATGTGGTATAAACACAGGTACTTTTAAGCATATTTGGTGGGAGTGTAGCAAACTGAACAATTTGTGGTTTAATATACAAAAGTTTGTATCCGTAGACTTGAACCTTGAGTTGAGGCTCTCTCCGGAGACTGTTTTGCTTCATCTAAACTGGCCAGTAATGACAAAGGATTTGAAAATTATCCTTATCCATCTTTTTTCAGCAGCAAAAATAGTGATTGCAAGAAGATGGAAAAATGATAGAGAAGTTCCTTGGGATCAAGTCAAAGCCCAGCTTAAGTCTCAAGTAAAAATGGAAGTGTTATTGAGCAAACAAAAATTAAGCAGGAAAACAACAATGTGGTTGAAATGTTGGGAGAAGATTGATAAATAGAGGAAGAAAGGTGAATAATGAGGCTGACTGTTAATGCTTTGGACAATATAACATAATATATATTATGAGACAAATATATATTTTTTCTCGATGAGTTTCTTCCCTTCTCTCTTGCTGCACTGTCTTGTCTTGTTTAGGTAGATGTGTAAGTCTAAAGTATTGTTCGTTTTTAGCTAACCGAAATGTATAAGGAAACATCTTATGGATGAACATTTTAAATAGGAAATTGTTTCTTTATCATTTGTATGTAACTGTAGCATTGTATTGTCTTTGTTTATGGATAAAAAAAGGGGGGAAACCCTTTAAATAAAGATAAAAATAAAAAATAAAAAAAATTGTTAAACAAATGTCTGAACTACCTGGCCGCTGACAGCAGCAGAAGCAAACGGCCAAATAGGTGAAAGACCTGCGAGTCTCCCGTACACCTTCACTGTAATAATGTTCTACTGTAACTGTAAAAACAACTCTATGCCTTAATAAAGCCTTGAAATGAAAAAAAAAAAAAAAAAGAAGGTTGTCAAATTGGAATATTCCCTTTTAGCAGTCGGTCTGTCAAGGAGACCGTGTTTAAGTGCCACATTCCCCTACTTTGCATAGAAGGCTCCCTATGATGTAACATTATGAATGGTGACTGTGGAGGGTTTCTGTCTCCCGCAAACCATGTGTGCATACATAGTGGGAAAGCAAACATAAACGAGGGCTGATCCAGGACAGCAAGTGTTATGACTTGCAGTGGTTATGGTACTGCGGTCTTCTATTCCTTCCCCAATAGCTGAGCATAAGTGATTATAACTGCAGTAGGAGGTAGAGGAATAGTGTAGATCAGTGATGGCGAACCTATGGCACGCGTGCCACAGGTGGCACGCCAGGCCCTCTCTGTGGGCACGTGGCCATAGTTCGCCGGGAGAGGGGGCCGCTGGCTGTCTGCAGAGTAGGCACCTGCCTGACTGAAACAGCAGGCGCCTACTCTGCTTCCGTGTCGGGAGGCGGGGGAGGGCTCTAGGAAGCAGCTCGCCTGTCCTACCGCGCGATGCTGTGTGGAGCGTTGCCGCGCGTTACCATAGCAATGCTCCACACAGCATCGTGCGGGAGGACAGGAGAGCTGCTTCACACAAACCTACTTACCACCACCGGACCACCAGGGATAGCTGTCACCAAAGGTAAGAGGAAGGGAGGGGGGATACAGAATTAATAAATATATATATATTTTAATGTACCCCTACCCCCCCACACACCACACAGCACCACCACACACATCACCCTACCCCCCACACATAGCACCTTTACCCCGCACACACACAGCACCCCTTAATGCAGTGTGTGTGTGTGTTTAGCGGCCGGTGTGTGAATGTGTTCAGCAGTCTGTGTGTATGTATTGCATTTGTTGGAGATACTAATAAATATAAGCTTAATTTTATCTATTTATATCATTATTTAAAATTTGTATAATTGAACTCTCTGTTGTTTTCTTCTTTTAAAACAAAGTTGTTAATTAGTTCGGACAACTGTATGAGTTGTTTTTTCTAAACGTAAACCTCAGTATTCAGGTTTAATTGCCGTGTTGGCACTTTGAGGGAAAGAAGTTGGCATGTATTGTGGTTTGGACACTCGGGCTCAAAAAGGTTCGCCATCACTGGTGTAGATGAATGCAGCTTCCAAGAAGATTCTCCCCAGCAAATAGAATATTCCCCAAACATGAGCCTAGACTTCATGAAGGGTGTAAGTTTATTGATGACACACTGGCTTTTATGAGAAATCCTCCTGCAAGAGGACCTCCCACAGTAAACAAAGACAATAACCAATCAACATACAGCTTTACAGTAACCCCCGCCCTCTCTCTGCCTGGGAGATATTGAGATAAGTTAAGGAATAACCCAATTATCTCCAGGAAGAGGGCACACAATTTCCCCAAAAGTTAGAACACCCCTTTCCACACAAGGTATCCCCACAAATTACACAAATTATATCCCCTGATAGCCCCGATCTCGGGGACCAACATATTCAAATTTCACCCAGATCGGTTCAGGGGTTCTTAAAAAGTATGGAAGTCACAAGTTACCGACCACACACGAGGCTCCTACCCAAAACAGTTCCACGAATTCAGCGTGTGCGGTCGGTCAATTCAGAAAAAGGCATAAAACGAATAAAAGTCCCAAATGGGTCCTCCTGGCTCATAGGAGCGATTGCTCCCCTTGTCCGTATGAACAAAACTACCGAATGGCGCTCTTCTGGCTGTTCGGCAACTAAAGGAAGCAGGCGTTCGGTAGTTTCAGCTGTGGTTCGGGAGGTCGAGTGTCCGATTTTTGTTCCAGACACTCGACGACCAAGTCCCGCTGCCTCCTTTCGTGCAAACAAGATGGCCGCCCAGAGAGCACTTAATATATGGTTCTTTTGAAGTTAATGAGCCAGGAGGGTGGTTGGTGTTCTGTAGTTTTAAACTACCGAACCAATAGGTTCAACATGCACAAAATACTGCAGAAAAAGCCAGAACATAGGAGAAAATACCGAACCAAGTCTATTTTCTTCACTGCAAGGTATAGCAATCACTGTCAGAGAGCTTATAGTCAAAACCTTCTCACCCGTTTCAGCCTGGAGAGGTTTCTGTAGGGAATGTCCAGAAAAGCGCAAGTCAGAAAATGAGAGAAGAAGAGGGAAAGCGACAAAAAAGAAGAGGTGAAAAAAAGGGGAAAATGAAAGATTAGATAAAACAGACTTTGGGACCCCTCCTCTCTCTCCGCCATGAACACAAACCATGGTTGTCACCATTCTACATGTTTGGTACCCATGCCAGTAGTAGCAGCTTCAGCAATTAGAATTTCCTCAACTTTCTGTAACCAACATTCTTTTGTGGGTATCTCAGTCGTCTAACAAAGGGCTGGGATAAGTGCCTTGGCTGCGTTAATCAAATGATGTAGCATTGATTTCTTATATGTGAAAATTGGCATATCAGTCAAATGTAACAAGGACGTTTCAGCACTCCAGGGAACGGAGTCTCCAAAGATTTCAGTTACTACCTCTCTCACCATGACCCAGAAGGGAGCTACGATAGGACAATCCCACCATGTATGGATAAAGGTTCCCGGTCCCCCCTGGTATCTCCAACAGGTATTGGAAACTGCAGGAGAAATCCTATGAAGAAGGGCTGGCGTCCTGTACCACAGGGAGAGAAGCTTATAATTCACCTCCTGGTAGTGGAAACTAATAAAGCTCTTGTGTTGCCACAGTAAAACCTTCTCCCAGTAAGCAGATGAAAATTTCATACCCAGCTGACCTTCCCATTGTTTCTGAAACGTGTCTTTCTCCCATCTATCTCCGACCAGAAAGTGTTGGTATAGCATTGTGATGGCTTTATCTAGGCGTGTGCCCCAGGCAAAGGCCGTCAAACCAGGTGAGCTCTCTGTGCATTTTTTCCTTATGGGGTAATGTAAGGTAATAGTGTTTCAGTTGTTTAACGAAAAGACGTCAAGGGATTTCTTGCTTTCCCCACCAATAATACATCCAGCTCCTGGAGCTCACTTGCCCATAGTGCTCTACATATCTGAATAAAGTTTCACCCTTCCAGGAATGGCCAAACTGCGGAGGAAAGCCCAACTTTTTATTGTGAGTCACTGGCAATAGAGGACTTGGTTTAGATGAAATCTGGGCATCTCATGGAACGATCTCAATGTCTGCAACACTGGAGCTAACCTATCCCAATGTTCCAGTGCCTCTGATCCTCCCATCCATACTCCCGAATGAAGCGGCATGTCAATTCCCCCCCTTGTCCAGGGTCACCTATTGTTTTTGTGAATCCTTTAAATGCCAAACCAAGACCCTTTGCAAAGTTGTGGCCTGGAAATATTTCTTGAACTCTGGTAGGGCTAAGCTCCCCCCGATACCAAGGTAAGCAGAGTAACTCATATCAGAGACTTGAGCATTCCCCCTTCCACATGTACTTAATCGTCGATGTCTTTAAGGACGCGAAAAACGCTCTCGGCGAGTAAATCGGTACAGTCTGAAAAAGATACAGTAATCTTGGGAGAATATTCATCTTGAGCACTGCCACTCGCCCGAGCCAGAAAATGTGTGGGTACGACCATCTCTTGAGCTCGTCCATTATTGTTTTCAGGAGAGGTAGATAATTCTGTTGGTATATCTCGCCAAGGTCTGAGGTCACCCAGTGTCGGGATCCCGCGGGCGGCTGCGAGGGGAGGCTGCACTCCGCTCGAAGTACTCACCCTCCAGCCGTCCACGGTCCCCTCCTCCTCGTAGGCTTCCAGTCTCGGATGCCGCCCGCCGTTTCCTCCACGTCCCCCAGCGGCAGCATACATGACGCTGCACGCTGGGAGACCGCTCAAGTTATTACACGCCGGGGTCAGTCACCTGACCCGGCGTTAAAGGCACAGTGTCTCAATCACAGTGGGAGGTTTAGATATCTCCCACGTGATTGTTAATTCTGATTGGAAATTATCCAATCAGAATTAACCTTTTGGTTTAAATACTTACCTTTCCTGTTCCTCCCTGCCCTGTTGTGGTCTTTGCTTTCTAGTATTGCTACTTACCTTGTACTTCTGGTTACGTACTCTCTGGCTTGTTTATCTGACTCTGTGACTCTTGTTTATCTGACTCGTTTTAACGTTATTCTGTCTTCTGGTTCCCCTTACTCGGCTTGTCTCCTGACTATTCTGTGTGTGCTTAGCCCGGCCACTCTAAGGTCCGGTACGGCACCTTTTCTGTGTGTGTGTGTGTGTGTGTGTGCCGGCGTGTTGGGTTCCCCGAATCGTGACATTACAACAGGGCCATAATGGAACCTGCTGACATACCACAGCTCCTAGTTAATCAAGAGGCTAGAATGGATGGCTTGGACCACCGTATGGATCAGTTGGCTCAAGCTTTGCAAACCATACTGGCTCGTACTGCACACTTGCAACCTGCCGTTCAGGAGGCTGCTGCTGCTGTGCCTGAACGCATTCCCACTCCAGTACCCGTTCCCGCTCATGTAGTTCACATGACGCCGCCACAGCGCTACAGCGGCGACCCAGCATTGTGTCGTGGTTTCCTCAACCAAATCGACATCCATTTGGTCATGAATCCACGTTCCTATCCCACTGACAGATCTAAAATTGCCTTTTTGATAAACCACTTGTCCGGGAGAGCTTTAGCATGGGCCAACCCCATTTGGGAAAATACGTCTCCTATGTCCTTTGCAGATTTTCTGACAGCTTTCAGACGCATGTTTGATCAACCCGGTAGGGTTGCTTCTGCTGGCAAGGCTCTGCTTAGGATCCGACAGGGTAACAGATCTGTAGCGGACTACACTATCGAATTCCGCACTCTAGCAGCTGAAGTGGTTTGGAATAATGACGCCCTCGTAACAGCCTTTCAGGAGGGTTTGGCCGCTTATATACTGGATGAAATAGCATCCAGGGAATTGCCTGCTCCTCTGGATGATGTTATAGACTATGTGATTCTTATCGATAACCATATTAGAGAGAGGCGTAGTCAAAGACGGTTGGATACACGGGTGTTACCTGCTCTACCCAGTACTGAACTGCTAGCGTTACCCACTCCTAGGCAACCATCCCTGAACCCATGCAGTTGTGTGCTACGGGGTTAACTGAGGCCGAAAGAGCGTACCGTAGAAGGGAGGGGTTATGCCTTTATTGTGGGAAGAAGGGGCACCACTGTAAAGCCTGCCCTAAAGTACAGGGAAACTCCAGCACCTAAGGCCTA
The DNA here is from genome assembly GCA_933207985.1 of Pelobates cultripes. NCBI lineage: Eukaryota > Metazoa > Chordata > Amphibia > Anura > Pelobatidae > Pelobates > Pelobates cultripes. The sequence goes on along the minus strand of OW240912.1, from coordinate 237,463,071 downwards.
GAGAGGGGTCGGCCTCGGGTGTTATGACTTTGTCCCCTCATGTGTCCATCTCCAGACCGTTTATTACGGTTTCTCTTTTGGTCAATAAAACCACGGTAACAACTAAAGCCTTGATCGATTCGGGTGCGGCAGACAACCTTATGGATGAGACCTTTGCCAAAACCACAGCCCTGAATTTGATCCGAAAGGATACACCCTTGGCCGTTGAGGCCATAGATGGTAGACCACTGGAGAAACCTCTGGTAACCCATGAAACCCAGGAAATAGTTATGTCTGTGGGTGTTTTGCACAAGGAGAAGTTAACCTTCCAATAATTGACTCCCCTACAGCCTCCATCGTTCTGGGTTTTCCCTGGTTAGTTAAACACAACCCTGTTCTTGATTGGGGTTGTTTAGATATACTCTCCTGGGGGGAATCTTGTCAACGAGACTGTATGGCTCATGTACATCCTGTTTGTTTACTTAACGTGCCCACGGCTAAACCACTCTCGGTTTCTGTCCCTTCTGTTTATGCAGACCTTGCCTTTGTTTTTGAAAAGAGGGAGGCAGATAAGCTACCTCCACATCGTGAGTATGATTGTGCCATAAACCTCTTACCAGGTACTATGCCTCCTAGGGGAAAGGTCTACCCTCTTTCTGAAAAAGAAAACCAGATCATGGAGGAGTACATACGGGAATCCCTAAGTAAAGGTTTTATTAGAAGGTCCTCCTCTCCTGCTGGTGCTGGTTTCTTCTTTGTGGCAAAGAAGGAGGGCGATTTGAGGCCATGTATAGACTACAGGGGTCTGAACAATATAACGGTTAAAAACGCCTACCCTATCCCCCTCATCACTGAGTTGTTTGATCGTGTTAAAGGTTCTAAATTCTTCACCAAATTAGACCTCAGGGGGGCTTATAACCTTGTCCGTATAAAGGAGAATGACGAGTGGAAGACAGCGTTCAACACACGCAGTGGGCATTACGAATATCTGGTCATGCCTTTTGGACTGTGTAATGCTCCTGCCGTGTTTCAGGACCTCATAAATGATGTCCTTAGGGATCTATTGCATGTCTGTGCTGTGGTGTACCTTGACGACATACTTGTGTATTCTCCTGATTTGAAGTCACACCATAACCATGTTAGGATGGTGCTCAAAAGGCTATTGCAGAACGGACTCTACTGTAAGTTAGAAAAATGTTTATTCGATCAGACCTCTGTGCAATTCCTAGGATATATCATTACTGAACAGGGTTTCAGTATGGATCCTGCTAAATTGGAAGCTATACTGTCCTGGCCACTTCCCCAAAGACTGAAGGCTATCCAGCGTTTTATAGGATTTGCCAACTATTATAGGAAAACTTTTCACCACTTATATCTCCTACAACGAAGCTGACAAAAAAAAGGTCTACACCCTAGGTTTTGGACTCCTGAAGCCCTTAAGGCCTTCGAAACCCTCAAGAAGGCATTTGCCTCTGCTCCAGTGCTGCACCACCCTGATCCTTCTCTTCCCTTTGTTATGGAAGTAGACGCTTCAGAGTCGGGTGTGGGAGCAGTACTGTCACAGAGGTTGTCGTATGACAAACCCCTCCATCCCTGTTGTTATTTTTCTAAAAGGTTGTCTGATTCAGAAAAGAATTACGATGTTGGGAACAGGGAACTATTAGCTATTGTGTTAGCTTTTAAGGAATGGAGGTACTTATTAGAGGGTTCTAGACACAAAATTATGGTTATAACAGATCATAAGAACCTCTCCTATATAGCTGATGCTAGAAGGTTATCCGCCCGGCAGGCTAGATGGTCTCTATTTCTCTCACGCTTCCAATATGTTATTACCTATAGACCTGGTTGCCGTAATGCCAAAGCTGACGCAATCTCTCGACAGCACGAACCAGTAGAATTTGTTAACCCGACTCCTGAACCTATTGTACCTGCGTCTCATATAATAGCTGCTACCCGTTTGGTTGTTTCTTCACCTTTCCTTGATAGTATTAAGACATACCAAACCCAAGCACCCCCTGAGACGCCGGTTGGTAAACTATACGTTGAAGCAAATGACAGAAAAAAGTTGTTAACTTTATTTCACACCGCCAAAACTGCTGGCCATCCGGGGGTTACCAAAACCTACAAGGGCCTCCTTCAACAGTTCAGGTGGCCTTCACTCAAGCGAGACGTAGTGGATTTTGTTCAGGCTTGTCGGGTCTGCACGCAGTGTAAGTCCCTTAATGTGAGACCCCAGGGTTTTCTGATGCCTCTATCTATACCCAAGAAACCATGGACCCACTTATCCATGGATTTCATTGTAGACCTTCCTCTTTCTGATGGTCAGACGGTGATACTGACTGTGACGGATAGGTTCTCTAAAATGGCGCACTTTATTCCGCTTAAGAAACTGCCTTCTGCGGTTCAGTTAGCTCAGGTGTTTGCCAAAGAAGTGTTCCGCTTGCATGGGGTACCTCAGGATATCGTATCTGACAGGGGTCCTCAATTTGTCTCTCGGTTTTGGAGGGGCTTTTGTGCTGAGATGGGGGTCTCCTTGTCGTTCTCTTCCTCCTATCACCCGCAATCTAATGGTGCGGCCGAACGTGCTAATCAGTCTGTGGAATTGTATTTACGCTGCTTCACTAATGCGCACCAGGATGACTGTTCTCGCCTTCTTCCGTGGGCTGAATTTGCCAGGAATACGGTGTCTCATTCGTCTACTGGCTTAAGTCCTTTTGAGGTTGCTTATGGGTTTCGACCTTGTGTCTCCGACAAGGGAATGCCCGCCTTGGACCAGCACCTCGCCTCTTTGCGGAAGACGTGGGATCAGGTCCATGTTGCGCTGTCTCATTCAGCAGCTGCTCAGAAAAAGTTTGCTGATCGCCGTAGGGTTGCGGCCCCTTCTTATGTTCCAGGTGATAGGGTATGGTTGTCCTCCAGAAGGTCCTCCTCTCCTGCTGGTGCTGAATTAACCTTTTGGTTTAAATACTTACCTTTCCTGTTCCTCCCTGCCCTGTTGTGGTCTTTGCTTTCTAGTATTGCTACTTACCTTGTACTTTCTCCTCCCCTTTGACCTCGGCTCGTTTTAACATTATTCTGTCTTCTGGTTCCCCTTACTCGGCTTGTCTCCTGACTATTCTGTGTGTGCTTAGCCCGGCCACTCTAAGGTCCGGTACGGCACCTTTTCTGTGTGTGTGTGTGTGTGGTTCCACGAATCGTGACACCCAGATCCTGAGGAACTTCATATTCCCATAACACCAGTGAAAGGGGAAAAGTGAATCAAGGGCAGCGTATTCCTCTATAGGGAGTGTGACATTCAGTACTACACATTTGGGGAGGTTAAGTTTGAAACCGCATAATAATCCGTATATCTCAAATTCCATTAACAAGCAAGGTAGAGTAACCCATGGGCTTGACACAAAAAAGAGGAGGTCATCCGGGTAGGCCGCAGCCTTGTGCTCCACCTAATGCCATATGTAACCCTGAATATCTGGGTTTTGACGTATCACCTCAAGAAGGCGGTTCTAGGGACAACGCAAACAACAAGGAGGATAGGGAGCATCCCTGCCTTGTTCCATTCCGAATCTGTAAATCAGCTGTAAGAGCACAGTTAATCCGTACTTTAGCTGATGGTTTGCTATAAAGGGCTCCAATCCATGTTAGCAATGCATCTTGTCCCTAAATCCCATATTCTTCAATGTAGCCAGCAGGAAAAACCAGTTGACGCGGCTGAATGCCTTCTCAGCATCTGTGGATAGTATCAGTAATATCTTTTAATTGATAAAATTTCATGGAAATACAGTCAGTGTGAGTATTTTATAAAGATTATATGTTCATGAAATATTTTATTGTGGTGACAGAACCAATAACCACCATAAACTAGTCTACCAACCTTAGCACAAGTTTCTAGGTAGTCTTGAGTTGCCCCTATGAATTTTGTTAACTTAATCTAGGTTTTTTGCCTTTCCATATATATTGCATAAAACTTCTTTGGATCATTTCCAACCAGCTATTAGGAATTTGTAGCGGTAGCATTTGGAACATATAATTCCTTTTTGGGATGGCATGAATTTATGATGTTAATTCTACCCCAGAAACGTATATCTAGGTTTTTGCGTTCTTTTAACCATCTATTTATTTTTTTGTAAAAGATCCAAAAAGTTTATCTCCATGAGTCTGTTGGTATCTCTGGTCAATTTAATGCCTAAGTAGTCCATTTTCTCTTCTACCCACACAAATTCATATTTGTCTTTGAATTTCTTTTTATTTCTGTTATCTAGGTTAATATCTAAAAGCACAGACTTATTAATATTTAACTTATAATTAGATATCAAATTATATCTCTCGATTTCTTCCATAAGAATATCTAATGAGACACTAGGATTAGTTAACGTAATTAAAATAATATCATCTGCATACAGACTTATTTTTTGGTCTCTGTCAGAAATTTTATAACCATTATTTCTTTATTATTTATTATGTTGTCAGCTAGTGGTTCGATGGAGAGCAAGTATAATATTGAGGAGAGCGGTCAACCTTGTTGTGTTCCATTTTTCAACTGAAACCATGGAGAGCTTGTATTTGGACCTTTTGTACGCACTGTTGGATTGACATACAGAGCCATAATAGCTTTTTTAATCCATCCCACAAAACCGTATGTTGTTAGTACAGCTTCTAGGTAGTTCCAGTTGACTCTGTCGAATGCTTTCTCCGCATTGATCGGCAGAGTCAACAATGGAACCTTCTTTCTTGCAGCATCATCTAGGATATTTATAATTCTTCTGATGCTAGTGTATGAATTTCTTCCTGGAACATATCCTATTTGATCCTGATGTATAATTGTTGATAATATTTTTTTTAACCTAGTAGCCAAAATTGAGGCATAAAGTTTAGTATCTACATCTATAAGAGAGATAGGACGGTAATTTCTGACATAGGTATTTTATTTTGTTTTAGGATAGGCACGATGTTTGCTCTAACCATCTCTACTGGAAAGGAGCATGTTTTAGCCGCATGATTAAATGTATTGGTTAAGTGGGGGCTGATTTGTTCTATAAATAACTTTTAAAATAAATTACCAAATCCATCTGGACCCAAAGTTTAAAATTTTTCTAAACTGGATATAGCCTGTTTGACTTCTTCAATGGTTATTTCTTTATTCAAAGAAGATCTGTCCAAGTCCGTAATCTGAGGTAAATTTGATTTATGAAGATATTGTTTGATATACTCTCTAGTCATTATTGATGGAATATTATACAGTTTGCTATAAAACTCATTAAATTGTTGCCCTGTGTCTTTAGGTATTTCTAATATTTTCTCTTTATCTATTAGTTTTTCCACTTTATTTGATCCTTTTTGCTGTGTAAGTTTTTGGGATAGGATTTCATCTGCTCTATTTCCCTTAGAGTAATATTTAAACTTCAATCTATCTAAATTTGTAACTGTTCTTTCCATGAGACGTTGATTTAGTTTTTCCTTTACAGCAATTATTTTATTAGAATTTTCATCTGTTGGGTTTCGTTTATTAATTTGAGTTAGCTTTCTTAATTCTGTATAAAGATCACTTAATTTGAGATTTTTATTAACTTGACTTTGTAATTTAATAAAATATCCTCTGATTACTGCCTTAAAGGCACACCATAAAATCATTGGATCAATATTCTCCATCTTATTTTCTCCAAAATATCTGTTAATATTTAGTTCAATATATTTTCCATTATGGTCTATCATTTAGGCACCAACTATAAGTTTCATTTATCTTTTTGCTGGCTCCAATTTCACATATCACTCCATTATGATCTGTCCAGGTTATTTCTTTAATTTCCATTTTAGTTATTATATCTATGAGCGTAGGATCTGTCCAAATCGTGTCTATTCTTGAATAAGAAAAATGGACTCTTGAGAACTGATTATAGTCCTATTCGTTTGTATTTATAATTCTCCATATATCATAAAAATTTAATTTATTCTTAATTTAATTTAAAGATTTAGCTTGTTTGAACACCATTTTGTTAATTTTAGCACCTTTCATTATTTTTTTAAATCTAAATTGGGGTCTAGAACTGAATTAAAATCTCCTGCAAGTATAATTTGTCCTGCTTTTATTTCTTCTACGTTTTCTAGTATTTTTCTTAAATAAGTTGCTGGAGATTTATTTGGGAGGTAGACATTGCATAAAGTAAATAAGTTTCCATTTATTTTACAAACTATCACCAAAAATCTTCCCTCTGAATCATGTAATTGATAAAGTATTTCAACTTTTATTTTTTGCCCACACTTTTTTTTTGTTTTATGTGAAGCATAAACAATATTTGGGAATCTTTTTCCACCCCACGTTTGTTTATCGGCTTGTCTCCAATGTGTTTCTTGGAAAAAGCCTAGGTCGATATGTTTGTATAATAAAGACCTTTTTGTTGTTGAGTTGATACCTTAGACATTTAATGTTAAAATTATCATTTAAAATCGTAAAGCTCCTTCTTCTCTGATTTGGCATTAATTTGTTTTGTTTTTTCCACTATTGTTGCATATACACTGAGGCGGCTCTCTATTTAGGCGATTTAGGCGGCCGCCTAAGGCCTCGCGCTGGCTGGGGCCTCGCGGCCGCCTAAATCGCCCAAGGGCAGATTGACATGTCGGATCCTCGGTCCATGACCGAGGATCCGACATCAGGGGGGACCCGGCGGCTTGCCCTTTATGCCGCCGGGTGCGAGGCCCCCTCGGTCCGCCCGGAGAGCCAGCCTTTAGTCTGCAGCTCCTCCGGGTGTGAGCTGCAGACTGAAGTGTCTCACGATCCCCAGCCAATCAGAGCGTTGCCGCGGGTTTCCACGGCAACGCTCTGACTTCTGGAGATCGCAAGACTCCAATCACGTGGTCTGCAGCTCACACCCTCCCCCACCAGGGAGCCAGGACACTGGACCACCAGGGACACCTGCAAAGGTAATTACCCCTCCCTCACTAAGGCCACTGTCACCCCCTAAGTCCCCTAAGCCCCCTCTCACCAAGTCCCCTGTCAGCCATCACTAAGTCCCCTGTCACCCCTCAGCCCCCTGTCACCCCTCAAAGTCCCCTGTCACCCCTCAGTCACCCATCAGCCCCTGTCACCCCTAAGTCCCTGTCACCTCTACCTAAGTCCCCTGTCACCCCCTAACTTCAGTCCCCCTGTCACCCCTAAGCCCCCTGTCACCCTTAAGTCCCCTCTCACCCGTCCCTGTCCCCTGTCACCCCTCACTAAGTCCCCGTCACCCTCTACCTAAGCCCCCGTCACCCACTCACCAAGTCCCCTGTCACCCCTCACCAAGTCCCCGTCACCCCTCATCAAGTCCCCTGTCACCCCTAAGTCCGACCCCTGTCACCCCTAAGTCCCCTGTCATCCATCACTAAGCCCCCTGTCACCCCCTAACTAAGTCCCCTGTCACCCCCTAAGTCCCCTGTCACCCCTCACCAAGTCCCCTCTCACCAAGTCCCCTCTCACCAAGTCCCCTGTCACCCCTAAGTCCCCTCTCACCAAGTCCCCTGTCACTCCTAAGTCCCCTGTCACCCCCTACCTAAGCCCCTGTCACCCCTCACCAAGCCCCTGTCACCCCTCACCAAGTCCCCTGTCGCCCCCTCACCAAGTCCCCTGTCGCCCCCTCACCAAGCCCACTGTCATCCTCTCACTAAGCCCGCTGTCACCCCCTCCCTCCCTGACTCTGCCCTCTGTCACCCCCTCACTCTGCCCCCTGTGAGCCCCTCCCTCACTGACAACTGTCACCCCCTCACTGTGGCCCTCACTCTGCCACCTGTCACCCCCTTTACCCTAATTCTGACACCTGTCACCACCTCCTTCCCTCACTCTGTCCCCTGTCACCCCCACCTTCCCTCACTCTGTCCCCTGTCACCCCTACCTTCCCTTACTCTGTCACCCCATCGCTAAGCCCCCTGTCACCCCCTCCTACCCTCACTCTGACCCCTGTCACCCTCTCCCTCTCTGACACTGCCACCTGTCAACCCCTCCCTTAGCCACCTGCCCACCCTTCACTCTGCCACCCCCTAACTCTGTCACCCCATCCCTCCCTCAGCGACCTGTCACCCCCTTTCACACTCAGTTAATCCCTTCCACAATCTGTCACCCCCTTCCACACTCTGTCACACTTCTCCACACTCTGTCAGCCCCCTCCACTCTCTTTCACGTCATTTCACACAATGTCATCCCCTCCACTCACACACACAGTCTCCCCTTTCAACACCCTGTCACCTCCCTCCACACACCCTGTCACCATTCCCCACACACACACTGTCACCACAGACAAAATGCACAAAGGCCACAGTCCACATACAAAAAATACCGCAAGCAGCTACCACACACACATACGGTCCTAGACACAAACATACACATGCTCACAGAAACATACATTCACATACAAGGGTACTCACTGTCAGACGCACTCTCAGGCACATACACAGATAGACAATGACAGACACATTTAGAAATACACACAGCCAGATAAACACATTGTGACTGTATGTCTGTATTAGTCAATATGTGTGCATCAGTGTGTTTGTGTGTGTGTGTGTGTGTGTGTGTGTGTGTGTGTGTGTGTGAATGCATGTGCATGTATCAGTGTGTATATGTATTTGTGTATTAGTGTTTAAATGTGTGCGTGTGTCTGCAGTGTGGTTGTGGTATGATATGGGCAATGCAAAGATAAAGTTGCAAGCAACATATATATGCATGAATGCATACAGACATACATACATACATACATATAAAATACATAGGGAAACACATATGCATGTTAAGGAATTTAGAATATGTGGGGAAATGTCAGGCTATACAACCATACCCAGCAATCGTATACAAATGATTAGCAATTTATGTCATATCTACAGTAAAAGTGCTCACAACGCGGCGGCATAGGGAGTTGCGGCAATTTTTTTCACTAATGGTGTAAATGGGGGGCCTCATGTTTGACTTTTGCCTAAGGCCTTGCAAAGTCTAGAGCCGCCTCTGCATATACACATAAACAAAAATACATAAATCTAAAATCGGTTGAGGATTTCAACCCCCGTTGGTACAAAGACTGTTTCCTCATCCTATCGAGGAATCAGTCTGATACTGTGTCGTTATATAGACACTAAGTAGGCCTACTCGGTCTGGCCTTTATATACTCTACTGTTTTTTTGTTTTTTTTTATTAATCCTTGAGTCTTGTCACTTAACAACAACAACCCTTTTAAAAAAAAAAAAAAAAATTATGCTTAACTTATTCTTAAGTCTTTTTCCCCTCTGTATATTTTCCTTTTCTTTTACTTTATTCTCATTTATATTACCACATTGATTCTATCATAAGGTTAGGATCAAAGGAGGGCGGAAGGTAAGAGGGTAAAAGAAAGAGGGAGGTAATCTTTTAGGTTTCATATACTTTCCTGCAGTTGCTATAAACTACCTAAGAATCCTTTTATATAACTTCTCCATCAATCTACAAACATATTAATCAATAATTTACCATTTTTAGTCCAAATATATTTTCAGCATATCACAACAACCTCAATACCTACGAAAACGCTAAACAATAATATATTACTTTCATTGTCAAACATTGATACCAAAAATCTAATTCTTCTTTTAGTGAACCACAACCTATTGCCATATCCTTATTTTTCTTATCCCTTCTCACTATTTCATATATCATTAAATAGTTTAATTCATTTCATTTAGTGTAGTAGTGTATTCAATCTGCTATTCTTTATTATATATATTGTGACTATAATTCTTTTAAATACTTATAAAGTGAACTCTAGCTATTTACTTCAATTTTGTCTGAGCCTCTAAATATCTCCAATGAAATTGCAAATCATGGAACCATTTCTGTGTCAACATTGTGCATACCACTATTTTAAATATGTGCAAAAATTATTAAACACTAGTGAAATTGTATTCTAATTAACCTTTACCCAAGAATAACGCTTTCTGTATAACTTATTGTTGGTCTGCTTCGTTACCCTTATCTCTTTATCTCCATTTGTATTTGCTTTACCTTTATCTGAGTACTTTCTCTCCATTTATACTTTTTTGTCCTTTTTTCCCCTCCCTTTTTACTTTTTCCCTCTGCCCTTTTCCTCCCCATCCCATCCACTCTCTCCCTCCCCATCCCACCTTTCTTTTCTTTTCTTTTCTTAATTATGTCTTTTAACTACTGTCTTTTTTTCTTTCCTTCATCTCTCCATCTCAGCTGTTCTTTTCACGACCTGGGAATCTTCTTCTTCTTCAACTATTTTCATCATGATTAAAATGAGGGGCATTCATCACTGAAGTTGATTTCATCCAAATCACAGCTGTATGTAAGTTAGTAAAGAAAAGTCTTTCTCCTTTGCAAATGAATCTTAAAGCCACAGGAGAGCTCCATTGGAATCTAATGTTTTTTTTTTAAAGAAAATCAGTCACTGTTGAAAATTACTTTCTCCAAGTTCTTATATAATAGGAAAAACCTTGCAGAAATATTATATCTTTGTAACAGGTATTTTTTCAGCGAGTTTATACGTCTGGCTTTCAGTAATTTTTATTTAAAGTGTAATGAATGAAAAGTCACAATAATATTTCTTGGAAGTTGTGAGGCAATGTTAGTTGGCTTGTATACCCGGTGTACTCTTTCAATCTGGTAATCTGTTGTAGGCACTTCTGGAAGTACAGCTTTAAATAGACCTAATAAGTATTCTTCTAATTTTTCCGGTAAGATTTCCTCAGGTACACCACGGAACCATATGTTAGATTTTCTCGATCTATCCTCTAGTTTGGATATTTTTTGTTCTAAACTGTTTGTTTTACTTGTTAAGTGTTTTACTGTTTCTTTAAGAGCCAAAATTTGGTTTTCAAAACAAGCAAATTTTTCTTCCATCACATTTATTGTTTCTGTGATCCTTTTTGTGTCTTGTTTAATCTCATTAAAGTTGGTTAGCATATCATATCTGAGTCCTTGTAACTGTTACTCTAATAATTGTTTTAGCTGTTCATGTAGATTGTTATGCTCACTTATTTGTACAGCCATAGATTCTGCACTTGTTGCATTAAAGGAGCTTTCTGCTTCTGTTTGTGCTTCTTGTTGGTCTTTTGAAGGGGTGGAAATAAAAAAGCCCGAGAGCCTCTTTTCAGTTTTTTGTGCTTGTTTTAGTTATTTTCTCTTGTCTATTGCATTTTTTGTTGTTGCCATTTTAAATGGAGTGTGGAAGAAAATTAATGTATTTAGAGTTCATAATAGGTAACAATTGAAGCTCTTGTGTTACATGTGATGCTTTAATGTCTTTCACAATCTCTTTTTTAACATCTCATGTCTGAAAGGTTTGTCTCTTATTCATAGACTTTTTTAAATTTATTTTTTCCTTTAATTAATTAATTTTAATATATATTTATTTATTTATTTTGGAACACGTATACCTTTGATTTACCAAACGAATATAATTTTGCCTTCTTGTTTTCAACCCTGCTAATTCTCCCTCTCGGGCTGTAACTTTCTTATTATATTCCAAATTAGTAGATCAGCAGATAATGTGGTCTATATTGCAATTGTGGTAGAATTTCAGTGAATGTAAAAAGAGTAGGCCAAGATTTCCATGTGGCATATGTGTATGTTGTGTCAGTTAGTTAGCTACATGTAGCTAGGATACTGTCATCAATGTACTGAGCATGCGCAGGAATGCAGGAACTGAAATTGCACTTATTTCCTTTGTCTTGGATGGGCCATGAGGTTTGACTAGATGTACAAGTCTATATTCTGCTCATTGATTGGTTAAAGGTATATGTGGGTGTAGCTATTAATGGGAGGAGTTATAGTGCTATATAAGGAATGTACACCATGTGTTGGTCTCTCAGAATTTTGGAACAGGAGTTCATCTGAGACCCGATCGGTAATGTGAATAAAGGCCTCTTACTTCCTGAATACCTGTGTCCATCTCTCTGTGTTTGGCTTCTGCATGCTTACACTGTTCCACAATCAGCATCTATAAGGACTTCAAATATTCTCTCTCATGGCTGTGACCAAGCGGCGCTTTCAATATACCACGTGTATTCACTGCCCACTTCACAGCGTTGTGTGTCAGCTTGCACTCAAATGCTCCTCAAAACCACTCGACAGCCGTCCACATGTAAGCGTGTATCTCCCAACTCTCCAAATTAAACTTCCAGCGTGCAGACAACTATTTTACCCTTGTGTTGACTCAGACCAGAGTCGACAGCCAGCAACCAGCCCAAATGTCGTTTAAACGATTGTAACACCGCATCCGTGAGATTTTCGTATAGCTCTGCTCCTTTCTTCAGTCTCACTTCAATAGTCTTAGCTTACTCGCTTCATCGCCTGGCCGGGTACGCCCACCTCCTGTACGTGTTGCGTCTCTACGTCATCACATCCCACTAAAAAACCTGATGGAGAGATCCTTTGATCCCCTATTGCCCTTCAACATTTAAATCTTACTCCCACCTTCTCTTCCTTTCCATACTACTGCTCCTAGCAGCTGGTGATGTCTCTCCAAACCCTGGTCCCTCCTCTACTAAGCCACCTGGTACTAACACCAGAAACCACAACAATCTCATATCCATTCCATGTAACTCTCACTATGATTCCTCCTTAAAAGGAATTCCATCCATGACCTATGTCTCTCACACTCCCTAAACCTACTTGCACTAACGGAAACATGGCACTCTCCCTCTGATACTGATACCCCTGCCTCACTATTCTTTGGTGGTCTTCACTTTACCCACAACCCAACACAGGCTGAGAGTAAAGGCGGCAGTGTAGGTTTTCTGCTTTCACCCCACTGCTCCTTTAAAACTCTGCCCCCCCCTCCATCATTTGAAATTCATTAAATTGGCCTCTTCAAACCCTTCTCTGCTAACATTGCCGTTATTTATCGTCCCCCTGGTTCCCCTCTCCTCTTTCTTGACCACTTTACTGCCTGGCGAACCTTCTTCCTCTCTTCTAATATTCCATCCCTAATTCTTGGGGACTTCAATATTCCCATTAACCCACCTTTGACCTCAGCAGCCTCTAAACTACTTTCAATTACTTCCTTCCTTGGGCTATTGCAGTGGGCTAATTCTCTCACCCATGTAGCTGGCAATAACCTCGACCTCATTTTCTCTTATGCATATACAGTATCTAATATCTGCAACACTCCATTTCCTCTCTCTGATCATCACCTGTTATCGTTTGCTCTCGAGTACCCCTTCACCCAACAACCTCAGCCTAACCCCCCTCAACTCAGGAGGAACCTTAATTCTATTGACCTCCAGGAGTTGTCAGCTGATATTGATTCACAACTGCTATCCATCCCTTCCCTCTCCTGTCTCTCATTGGCTATCTCCACACATAACACTACCCTCACCTCTGCCTTGAACGCTGCAGCCCTGCTCCAAACATGCACCTCGAAGAGGACGCACCCTCAACCGTGGCATACTAAATCAACACGCTATCTGCAAAGTTGCTCCCGTTGTTCTGTACACTCCTGGAGGAAGTCTCAGACTTTCTCCATTATAGATTCATATTGTGTTCTTAGAGCACAGTGCTTGCCCTCCCCAAACAGTCATACTTTTCCTCTCTCATTAGTTCATGCTCCCGCAATCCCAGGCGTCTCCTTGACACCTTTAACGCTCTTCTTCGCCCTGCTGTGACCTTACAGCCGGTAGCTTTGCATGCTACTTTACCGACAAGATTGAACAGCTAAGGAGATCAACCACAGGTAGATCATACCTTTCCTAACCCTCAGACTTTCTCCCCAGCTACTGAACAATAGGTGGCTTGTGCTTCTCCTTTCCTCTTGCCCCTCCACTCGATCTTATCCCATCTCACCTCATCAGATCTCTCTCCCCTTGTCCTGTGCCTTCATTAACACACATCTTCAACTGCTCTCACTCTTCTGGCATTGTCCCTGCTGACCTTAAACATGCCACTGTAGTACCTATCCTGAAAAAAAACATCTCTTGACCCGTCCTCCCCCTATAACTATCGTCCCATATCCCTGCTCCCTTTTACCTCAAAGCTTCTGGAAAGACTTGTCTTTACCCGTCTGTCTTGCTTCCTCAATTCCAACTCTCTCCTTGACCCTCTTCAGTCTGGCTTCTGCCCTCTCCACTCTAATGAGACTGCTCTTACCAAAGTTACCAACAACCTAATCACAGCTAAACCCAAAGGTCACTACTCCATATTAATTCTTCTTGACCTCTGTTCTGCCTTTGACACAGTTGATCACTCTCTCCTTCTTCAAACTCTTCAATCGTTCGGCCTCTGTGACTCTGTCTTCTCATGGTTTTCATCTTATCTCTCCCAACGCTCATTCAGTCTCTCCCTCGTCCTGTCTCTTATCTCTCCCTCGTCCTGTCTCGATTGGAGTCCCGCAAGGCTCTGTTCTTGGTCCCCTTCTATTTTCTCTTCATACTGCCTCTCTTGGCAAACTTATTTCCTCTTTTGGATTCCACTACCACCTGTACGCTGATGACACCCAGATATATCTCTCCTCCCCAGACCTCTCCCCTGCCGTCCTGCAACGTGTCACTGCTTGCCTTTCTTCCATCTCTGACTGGATGTCCTCCCGCTTTCTGAAACTCAATCTCTCTAAAACTGAACTCCTTGTCTTTCCTCCTCCTAATACTGATCCTCCTCTCTCACTTTCCCTCCAGGTCAGTGGTATCCACATAAGTCAATCCTTGCAAGCACGCTGTCTTGGCATCATACTTGATTCTGGCCTCATCTTTGAGCCTCACATCCAGCATGTTGCCAAACCCTGTAGATTCCATCTTAAAAACATAGCCCGCTTATGCCCCTTTCTCACAAAAGATGCTACCAATGAGCATGTCCATGCTCCAGTAATTTCCCGCATGGATTATTGTAACCCTCTCCTGATTTGTCTTCCCAAAAGTCGTATTGCGCCACTACAGTCTTTAATGAATGCTGCCACCAGACTGATTTTCCTCTTTGGTTGGTCCTCTCACACCTCACCCCTCTGTCAGTCCTTACATTGGCTTCCTGTATCCTATTGGAGTCAATTCAAGGTAATAATTCACACCTATAAAGCACTGAACAACTCTGGCCCCTCTTATATCTCTTCACAGATCCATAGGTATGGCCCTTCTCTGTCCCTCTGCTCTGCCCGTGACCTTCTCCTGTCCGCTGCTCGCACCCGTATGGCCAACTCGCGCTTGCAGGACATCTCGCGAGCAGCTCCCTTCCTATGGAATAGTCTGCCTTCCCTCATCAGTTCTACCTTAGTCTTCAATCATTTAAGAAGCGCCTCAAAACCCATCTCTTTAAGAAAGCTTATGGCCTTCCAGAGTAACCTCTACCTCACATACCTGTCCCTTGCTCTCCCCTAAAGGGCAGCACTCTATCCTCTCCTCCAGCTCTGCTTCACTCCCACTCTATTTGATTGCTATTTCCTGTCCTAACGTGTCATACCCCACCTCCTATACGTTCGTTTGAGCAGAGTCCTCTTCAACCTATTGTTCCTGTAAGTTTTCTTGTAATTGTCATATTTATAGTTAAATCCCCCCTCTCATAATATTGTAAAGCGCTACCGATCTGTTGGCGCTATAATAAAAGGCAATAATAAAAATAATCCCTCTTTATCTTTTGTATTGATCTATGACTATATAATGTGTTGATACTTTATAAATGCCAGTAATCATGAGTAACAGTGTTTGGAGGTGAAAACACAAGTTCTCCTCATAGGAAATAAAATACTCTGCAATAAGATATCACATTATTTCTGTCTTTATAAAAATCTCAGCTGTAACAGGGCAGCTTCATACAGGGTGACCCAAAGGTCTCTACCCATCCAGCACACAGATACACTGGGTACATAAGATATATGGATGGGTAGGGACTTATGGGCCACCCCTAACGCTGACACAGTATCTCTAGCATTTAGAACGTTGAGATCCAAGGTTATTGACATATCTCCATAGTGACCGTCGTGACGCCATTTCCCCTGCGACACTTCCTTTTGAGAAGTTGAAAGGTCAGGGGTGTCACGGTGTCCTCTTGTCGCACACGTGTGTTTCGGCTGCTGCAACCATGCTGTCCTCTCTCTCCCGAGCTCTTATCGCCACCGCACGGGTCGCCACTTCCCGGCCCGTGTCCATGCTCTCCTCCTTGTGCCCTGCTCGCTCCTTCACCCGCACTCTGTGGATGCATGGCGGCCAGGGCTCTGCTCTGAGGCCAGCCTTCCTTTACCCTTACCGGGGGTTCCCGGCGGTGTCATGCGGCTGTGGAGGATTGCATACAGAGGGTGAGTGTCAAACTGTGTGGACTGTAATGGTTTGTCCAGCACAGGTTTCCCATGATAAAATATAGATCATTGTAACTGACTGTTCTGTGGTTATGATTTCTATTAAATTAAGAAGTGTGTGTTTTTTAATTTTTAAAAATTTTTTTTTTTATAATGGTAAATTGAATTTATTATTATTATGTGTAGACGCTCACCTTGATATGTAAGTGCAGTCTGTTAAAACCGCTATGATCCAGTGAGCTACAGCATTCAGGATTAGTAAGTATACCAGTGTTTTTTTGTTTGTTTGTTTTTTAATACATTGAGATGGCTCTTTTTATGTGAAAGTCTTGTTTCAGTGGGGGTTAAACAAAATGCTTCTATTTAACACACTCGAATTTTAAATAACTGCTTTTCTTCTTCTGCTCTATTTTAGGAGACAAAGCATTTGCAGAATTCCTCAGCGATGAAATCAAAGAAGAAAAGAAAATACAGAAACACAAATCCCTACCTAAGATGACTGGTGGGTGGGAGCTGGACGTCCATGGCACAGAGGCTAAACTGATAAGGAAACTTTCAGGGGAGAAGTAAGTAATGTCACAAAAATGAAACCGTGCTCTTCTGGTTTGTGACCACTAACAGACAAATGGGACACAATGCATGGTAGTCTTGGCTGTTGCTAATACATGATACATACTGGCTTGTATAAAACATGCTTGGTAAAATAATTCAGATTTTTGGATATATCTTATAAGAATAATTTTACATCCAGAAATACATAAATAAGACCCTAGAACCTTAGGATGGTTGCATAAAAACATTGCCAATGCTCTCCATGTCTAGCTCTCCCCTGCCCCAACCATGTCATTATAGGGACAAATCTGCCAAACAGCATGCAGGGTTATTTACTAAAATGAGAATTAGTGGGAATGCAAATACATTTCAATTTGAAGGCTAAAGTAGCTGAACTGGAAGCATCACTGATTTTGCTATATTTTTCCAGGCTAGCTATTTTGATATTTAAATTCAAAATTCACTTGTCTCCTTTATGTGACCCAACATTTTCACTAGTCCCTAGTAGTCAACAGTAGCTTTGGTGCCTTATACTTCCATTAATATTCTATATCCATTTAATGTTGTGGTTGTTTTCAAAGAATGTCAAGTCTTTAAATTTTCATGTAACTCATTGAAATGCTGTACTGCTCATGCTATCTGATTTTTATATAAAAACACACAAAAAACCTTGAAATTAATACAGCATTACAGATTTTGCTTTTTATTCGGTTTTATCTAGGCATGTTTGGTCTTTGAAAACATTAGGCTTATTCTTCTTATTGTATTCAGATGTTTGTTTGTTTTCCCCCCCCCCAAAGGGTTACCGTAACATTCAATACCAATAACAGCATTCCACCAACATTTGAGGAAGAATCACAAGAAGGTCAGAAGGCAGAGGAGAATGAGGTAAAATTTAAAACTTTATATATTTCAATACAAAGAAGCATTCACTTCACAGGGTTCCATTTTGCACACTTGCACATGCTCAGACCTAACCTGTGTAAAGATATGGTAAATGAGGACAAATGAATCCTTAAGTAAGTAGTGCACAGAGCAAGGTCAGGTTTTTATTTATTCCCCCCACCCAGTTAATAATCTTCATTAAGGTTTTACAAAGGTGACATGCAGTGAGTAGTAGCTATGTGGTGGTACATAGTAATACAAAAATGAATGTGTACATTAAGGTAGCATAGCACATAAATAAATGGATAACAAATCATATTTAATGTAGCTAATGCTGACCACCAGGGGGTGGGTTCAGTGGTGTATCCTGGTTTTGTGCTGCCCTAGGCAGGACAAAACTCAGGCACCCCCCCGTGCTACCCCCACCCGCGCAACCGCCACCCAACCCTTCCCCCCTGCTCCGCCTTCTAAATACACACACACACACACACACACTCGCTGACAGATACGCATTCACTAGCTAACAGAAACACACACTGACAGACAGACACACTGACAGACAGACACACTGACAGACAGACACACACACTCACTAACATACACACACACACACTCACTCACTCACTCACTAACATACACACACACACTCACTCACTCACTCACTAACATACACACACACACACTCACTCACTAACATACATACACACACACACACACACACACACTAACATACACACACATTCACTTGTGTTTTTTTTTTTAATTTAACCCCCCCAGCCTCCTTACCTTTGCGAATGCTGGGGGGGTTCTTCCTCTCCCTGGGGTCCAGTGGCTGCCGGTCGGGCTGGGCGGGCGGGCGGCGAGGGAGCTCTTCCCCTGAGCGCTCTGCTCCCTCTCGTGCCGCCAGCAGAGTGAGACTGGGAGCCGGAAGATGACGTCATATTCCGGCTCCCAGCCTCACTCTGCGGCGCGCGAGGGAGCTGAGCGGACAGCTCAGGGGAAGAGCTCCCTCGCCGCCCGCCCGCCCAGCCCGGCATGTCTGTTAGCCGCGAGGCTAACAAGGCATTTGCCCTGGGCATTTGGGGGCGGCTTTTTTGCCGCCCAAGGCAAATGCCTTGTTTGCCTCGCGGCTAATACGCCCCTGGGTGGGTTGGGAAAATAAGTTGTCAATTGAGTTAAGGAGAAATAGCTAAAAACCTTTGCCACTTGTCCTACACCTTTTGAAATTCTGGCAACGAGTCCAGTATGCGGTGAGATTTCTTTATAAAAATATTTAAAAGAAAGATACTTTAAAACATTCTATGTGGTAGTGCTGTGCACGTTATTTTTGCAAGCAGGAACAGTTTGTGCCAAAGCCACATTTTACCATATTTATGCAGCACCTGAAAATACGAATACAAATCAGGCTTTTGGATTTAACCTTCATAAAGACCGGCATCTCACTATTCCTTAAGTCACTTACATTTAACATAATAATACATCTACTCGGAGGCAGAGCCAAGCTGCTGACCTGAATGGCTGCATGTAATCGAAGCTCTGTAACAAACCGCCATATTGGACCTTCTAACACAGCCCAAATCCCTCACATAAGGTACCAAACTGCACCACCAATGACAGGGAGAGAGATGGTTCGGAAAACAAAAAAAAACAAGCCTTATAAACCCAGGCAGAGTGGAAATATCAGAGACCTCTGAAAGCTGGCCTGCAGTACCATGGGCGCCAACATGGCTGACTACGCCGAAGACTGCTCAGACATTTCAGTTGACTTCACTAGCGGGGCAGAAATACATCCCTCACCCGTCTCGCTGGCTCCTCTCCCGACTCATCCACAAGTAGATGTATACCCAGTGAACACAGCGGTATTGAAAGAGCTGCTAGCGAGGCTTCAGCTTACTATACAGGCTGACATGGCCCAGAATCCGCAAAGACCTGCAGGGCCTGACAGGCCGCCTGAGCAGGGTGGAAGAAGATTCCCACCGAAACAAGCATGACACAACACCGCTACAACAGCAGAATCGCAAAACCGAACAGCGGTTTGCAGAGCTGGAAGACCAATGGCGAAGTCTCAACCTCAAGTTCAGGGGAATCTGAGAAGAGATACCGGAGCCAGAGGTACTGCAATTCATCATGTGACTGATGTTGGCCCTCTTGCCCCCTAGACAGGCCAAACAAGCAGTCCTGGGAGGGATGTTTCGCCTCCCCAGACCCGCAAAAGCTCCGACCTCAGCACCTAGGGACCTCCTGGTGTACTTCATTAATCACGGAGACAGAGCAGCGGTGCTGCAAGCAATAAGAAGCCAAGTCCCATGTGTGCTTGAGAACATGCAGATATATCAGGGCCAACGCTGGCCTGGCGCCGCACAATAAAACCCTTCACAGCTCTGCTATGTCTACATAACATTACCTAACAATGGTGGCATCCTCAAGCACTTTTAATCCACCACAGTAATATGTCATTCAAGATCCAAGACATGCAGGGTGCCTCGACCTCCTGCTAACCCTGGGACTGCAAGAGGACGCTATGTCCCCTGCGGTACCAAGCAAGCCATCGGCACTGCCCATGGCACGGAAACCCCAGTTCCCCCGATGGGCAAGAGAAGAGGCCCCCATAGCGGTCACTACCTGATGGAGATCAGAACTCACTTCGAACCAGCCCCCTAACTGCACAGGCTACCCAAATGGGGCGAGCAGAATGCCTCTTCCCAGAGAAACTATGGCAGACGTTATATAACCCACCAACTATTAGCCCAAGTGAGCCACTAACCATCTATACCACATACATGTAGTCCCCTACAATGCAGGACTGCAACATAAGAATGCCCATACCGCAGATAATACGCTTTCCACCTGCCCACGACTCGAAAACCAACTCACAACATCGTAATACTTTTAAAGGTACTCTTGCCTTACTGCCTATAACTCCTTCAACCCCACCTGAGATATGGCCACATGCCTAGGCATACTGGGCTTACTAAGCACTAGCACTTACTACCCAAAACTAAATTCTCTCAGCTCATGGTCCACTACCCAGATATGTTCGACACCCTGCCAATTACGCCTTGTCAAAAAATGTGTGTGTATATAAACATACATACACTGTTCCTCTTTGTCCTTGCACAAACACTTTTAAAACCTTTTCAAAATGCCGGGTGTATTCTAGCCATAGATTATAATAAAAATAGTGAAAGGCTTGCACTCACGGTCTTTTTCCTTTGTAAAAGATTCCTTTATTTAATTCCTTGTTAAAATATGATCATTTCAGCCATCATTCGTGGCTTTCATCAGGATCAATTCAGAACGTGCTGGAATCTTTTACAAAGGAAAAAGTGTGTGTGTCTTTGTCTCGATTTTATGACCTGAGTCAAGAATAAAAAAGAGAATACATATACTCATTTAGAAGAACTATCCTCATTTTTTATTTTATTATAATTGGAAATAAGATTGCACCTACATTGCTTCACACACATCTGTAAATACCTCTCATTTCAGTGTATTTCTTGTCTTACCATAGCCCTATGGGGTGGCTGTCATTCATGCTATATTTGGTCAGAAGCAGTAGATTTACCCTGACTATGTACAATTTGAATGCCTGAAACTAGATTAGGGAGCATTTGGGATTATGCACGTGGTATATGTAACTGTGGATGAGCACTTACATTCGGCTACCTGAATGGGCCTTGCTTGGGTAAGCTGTGACCAACAAGGACTTAAAAATGACGGCATCCTTGGCTCATGCGTAAGCTAGAAGATAAAATGAAGAGATAAATTACAAAATAATATTTAGAGGCTATATGATGCATGCAAGATTTTATTTTAAAGAGAGGAAAAGGTGACTTTGTTGCCAATATTTACTTATAAATTATTAAGATTCTAACATTTTAATTCTATTTGATGACTGTTTTAATTACTAAAGACATGATCTAAACTCCATTAAGGTATGAAACGTGGAATATACTGTGTATACATTTCTTTTTCTAGGTAAATCAACAAGCATACATCTTGGCACTTAAATTGTAATTACTACTCAAGATATGATTTAATAAATAAAAACATTTTAACTTTCTCTATTGCAGCCAGAACTTGTATCTACACCCAACTTTGTTGTTGAAGTTACAAAACAGGATACCAAGGAGACTTTGGTACTTGACTGTCATTTTCCAGAAGATGAGGTAATGAACTCTACATCTCCCCTCCCTTCCCCCCCCACCCCAAAAAAATAAATAAATTTAGACCAACATTGCACACTCTTAAAGGAACACTATAGTCATCAGAAAAACTACATATTATTATAAGCGTATAATCTTTCCCTTCAAGCTTTTTGCAGTAAACACTGTCTTTTCAGAGAAAAGGCAGTGTTTACATTACAGCTTAGGGATACCTCCACTGGCCACTCCTCAGATGTCTACTAGAGGTGCTGCACAGTGTGCAGCCCTGCCATTCAGGGTCTCCACCCTCTGTATGTAGACACTGAACTTTCTTTATAGAGATGCATCTCTATGAGGCGATGCTGATTGGCAAGGGCTGTGTTTGGTTTGTATTGGCTCTGCCCCTGATTTGCCTCCGTGACCATGTCCCTATGGGGAAAGCATTGTGATTGGCTTAGATAATCCCTTCTGATTTCATCCAAGTGGGCAGAGCCAGCATCAGACTGGAATAAAGGTAAGATTTTATTATATTTAGGGGTATAAAGAGGCAGGGGGGGGGAGGGCAGGGAGGTTAGATTTTGTTTTTAACACTATAGTGTCAGGAATACATGTTTGTGTTCCTGACGCTATAGTGTTCCTTTAAAGGTCAGTTGATATTGCTAGGTATATGTGTGATAGAACCCTCAAAACTATGGCTCATGTTAAAGCCGAAACTTCAAAACTAGAGCACTCCCTTGCCAAGTGAATACAACACACTTCTTAGAGTTGGTTAGTTTGCTGCCTAGCCTTATACACTTCAATAGTTTCTTTCCTTTCTTCTTTCTTTAAAGGGACACTCTAGACACCCAGACCACTTCAGCTTATTAAAGTGTTCCGGGTACAGTGTCCCTATTGCACATAGTGCTGCTATGTAAAGCACTGCACTTCCAGAAAATCCAGTCACTGGAGGCGCTTTCTAGATTTTAACTGACTTTTGGTCCAGTAATTGACACTGGACTTCCTCACACTCTATTTCCCTGTAGTAAAGCAGTGATTCAATGCTTTTGTAAGGAGAGGCTTTAGCGCATGTACAGCAATTGCTGCGCATTAGTGTCTGCTCATCACCAACCCTTTATGGCAACTTAATGTGCATGCTCTGCGAGCTCCGTAATCGCATTAGGACTTCCCTGTTGGAAAGCATTGAATCAATGCTTTCCTATGGGGTTTTAGCTGACGGATGTATTCCTGCAAAATGTGAGGACATCCAGCATCATTTTAGAGGAGCAAAGTCCGCTAAGGACCCGCAAGCGCCTCTGGTAGATGGCCACTAACCCCTGCAAGGTAATTATTGCAGTTTCTCAATAACTGAAAGAATTACAATTGCAGTGTTAAGGAGACAGGGGCATTGCACCCAGACCACTTTAATGAGATGGATACCTATAGTGTCCCTGTAATATGTTAAGGATTGTTTGTTACCAACATAAAATGTGTTCCAATTCTCTTAGCCTTGAAAGTCACAATGTAAATAATCTGTACGTATTGTATATGCACAGTAACTATCTAAGCAGTCTGTTAGCTTCACTAGGCAGAGAAGTTTTCTAATTTTAAATTTTCTGATTTAAATATATATAATATATTTTAACTTGGCACTCACCCTTTAATACAGTAGATTCTGGAATTCTTGCCCAGGTGTATCCCTAGAGTTCAATATATAAACAAGGAGTAGTGGGAGCACTCAGAAAAAGACCCTCTAGGGGTCGAAACGTTGATCGATGCTTTTTGCACTTAGATAATACCACAATAAAAGAAAATATTGTCAAGAAGTCCTCTGAGTGCTTCCACTACTCCGTGTGTGTATATATTTATTTCATTGGCTTGATTTATTGTGTGCTAATATCAGATTATGAAAGAATGGACTGGAATAACTCGTATTTTCTATTTATTTTTAACTTTTTATTTTAACAGGTTGGTCATGGGGAGGAAGAAGAGGAAAGTGATCTTTTCACTATTCGGGAGGTGAGCTTCCAGCCCACAGGTGAAACAGACTGGAAGGAAAACAGCTACACCCTAAGCACAGATTCTCTTGACTGGGTCAGTGCCATTTAAATCTTACACAATATTTGTGCATCTAAGCAAAGTTAATACTATTGTATTGATGATACTTACAGTTGTCCGTCTTCTCGACCTGAGCACCTACATCTTTGCTCTCACTCAATTCTTGTCTTAAATGTGCCTTTTTCTGCCATTGAACATGGCAGGAGGGGAGAAAACCAGTGTTTCTCTTCTCCATGTTTGCATTGTGTGCACTGACTGTGCTGGACATAACTGTGATTGTCTTTTAAAAGGACATTCAAGGTACCCAGATCACTTCATTTCAATGAAGTGCCATGTTCGTGCCTAACACTGCAATCTAAAACATATCTGTTCTGCAGGAATGGCAATGTTGACATTGCAGGATTTAAATGCCTCTAGTGCCTGTCACTCTGACAGCCAATAGAGGAGCTTTGTCTGAAGTAGAAATAGTTTCTCTATCAGATGGTCTCCTGTCGGTGCTATAAATGTAAAAGTGTGTGTCCCTTTAATATTGTATATATTGTCTGTGGAGAGCAGGAGTCTTAATGTGTCTAATTTTTCTGAATATTCTAGAAATGGAGGGGAAGCACTGTTCATTGGATACTCTTGCTATGTAACTTTTATTGATTATTATTGGAAACTTTATACTCTTGCTATTCCTTCCAGAACCTTCAGAAGGAGTAAAAAACTACAATAGTGTCCATAATAACTGAAAAACAGTACATATTGGCAGAAAAATACATTTTAGGGAGAGCGTTTTTTTTTTAAACACTTTCCATTCTCCATTACCTTGTATCCAAATGTTTCCCAATACTAAATGAAAGAAATTCAAGGAGTGTAATTGACACTGACTTAGTTTGGTGTGGGGTAGGAGTGGTAACCGTTTTGTGTATATTTTACCAAAGTCTTCTGTGGGCTATTTGTTTACTGTTGCACTTATCTATGGTGGCAGAGGGAGCTCAAGGCCATTTCATTAAATAAATCCATTTTTTTTTTTTCTCTCCTCAGGCTCTGTATGATCACTTGATGGATTTTCTGGCTGATCGTGGAGTGGATAATACATTTGCTGATGAGCTTGTGGAACTTAGCACTGCATTGGAACATCAAGAATACATCCGCTTCTTAGAAAATCTGAAAAACTTTGTTAAATGCTAAGGTGTTGTTCAGGATAGGAATCTTTTATTTACCCATAGAGTGGACCACACTTTCAGTTCTGCGTTATACCATTTTTGGTTCTTTAATCTATTGATGGAACTACAGCAAAGATATGGAAACACTTTTTTTGTGTGTTTCTTTAACTTGGCAAAAATGGTAAGGCAAAAAAATGTGTTCACATAAACACAAGAGCTGAGTTGTGGTTACTGCATATAAGACATGTTTAATGTTTTATTTCATACAGTTTAGCAATTTAAAATCTTGTAATATCTGGATATTGCAACTACCCTTATTTAATCATGCAGTATGTGCTTCATTGGACAATCTTGTTTCAAACAAATATTGTATTGTCTGCCATTGTTGTATTGTTTACAATATTGTTTTCTACAGATCCCTAAACAAATTAAAGTCAGATTCTGTTAATTGTTTTTACTTTATTTCATTTTGGTCTTTCCACTGACCGCAGCATTAACACAAGAGTAGATTAATTTTAGAATAGACCAATATTCCATAGTTAGGCTAAGATTATGTGGGAAATCAAATGTTTACATGCATTTAAACTGGAGTTTGATGACAAGTTGCCTACTTACTAACACTTGTGTTAATCTGTATAAACATACATTTCCTTGACATATCTAGAAAAACTTCTTACATTTTAAGAACTTATTCCATTCAGCAATTTTTTTATTTTTCCTAAAGTGTTTTGACTAACGCTTGTACATTTTAAAGACAAATGCCACACCTCATCTTGCTGGTTTTTATACAAAAATAAACATACTTTTGATTCCTACTAAGGACAATAGTTTGTTTATGCAAGGCATTCTTAAAGGGATCCTACAGTACCTCCCTCTACTCCCTCCCCACCCCCCCCGTGGCACTGAAACGTTAAAACCCTCTTAGTCACTTACCTGAATCCAGTGCCGCTGGGTCAAGTGCTGCCCATGCTGTTGACAGGGGAGACCTAATGCTCATGCGCGGCCATTGTTTGCGCTCGCATTAGGATTTCCCCATAGGAAAGCATTAATCAATGGGGTTTTTTTTTTTTTTTTTTTTTCTATGGGTGATAAAGCTGACGCTGGAGGAAATTATGCAGGTCCGTTTCCATTCCGGAAGCCCTCTAGTGGCTGTCTGGTAGACAGCCACTGTGGGCTGAAGTGTTCTGGGTGCCTACAGTGTCCCTTTAAACTCTCTTCAATGTATTTATCTCTAAAACTTCCAATGCTGGGCTATTCTCAAAATCAACAAAACTCTAAATAAGGCTCTCTTTACAGGAAGTGTTTATGGAAGGCTGTGCAAGTCACATGCAGGGAGGTGTGACTAGGGTTCATAAACAAAGGGATTTAACTCCTAAATGGCAGAGGATTGAGCAGTGAGGCTGCAGGGGCATGTTCAATACACTAAAACTGCTTCATTAAGCTAAAGTTGTTCAGGTGACTCTAGTGTCCCTTTAATAAAAGAAATGGAACATTTTCGCTATAAACAAAATGTTAAACTTAAAGGACCACTCTAGGCACCCAGACCACTTCAGCTTAATGAAGTGGTCTGGGTGCCAGGTCCTTCTAGGGTTAACCCATTTTTTTTTATAAACATAGCAGTTTCTCTGAAACTGCTATGTTTATGAATGGGTTAAGCCTTCCCCCTAATCCTCTAGTGGCTGTCTCATTGACAGCCACTAGAGGTGCTTGCGTGCTTCTCACTGTGATTTTCACAGTGAGAGCACGCCAGCGTCCATAGGAAAGCATTGATAATGCTTTCCTATGCGACCGGCTGAATGTGCGCGTAGCTCTTGCCGCGCGTGCGCATTCAGCCGACTGGGAGGAACGAAGGAGGAGAGCTCCCCGCCCAGCGCTGGAAAAAGGTAAGTTTTCCCCCTTCCAGAGCCGGGCAGGAGGGGGTCCCTGAGGGTGGGGGCACCCTCAGGGCACTATAGTGCCAGGAAAATGAGTGTTTTCCTGGCACTATAGTGGTCCTTTAAGTCTCTTTAGTTTAGAAAAACAGCACCTCACAGTGGATATGTTTGCTTTATACAAGTAGATTTGGGGCCAACACAAACAATTGTCTGGAAATAGATTCACAAACAGGACAGTACATAGGACTCAAGATCACATGTTTTATACTGGAAGAAAGGAGATTTAATCAAAGGAAAAGTTTTTATTTAATTTTTTTTGCTTGTGTTTTTTTCTTCTTTCTTTCTTTTTCTTCTATTGTAAGAACAAGGATGCTTAAGCCCTTAAAGGACCACTCTAGGCACCCAGACCACTTCAGCTTAATGAAGTGGTCTGGGTGCCAGGTCCTTCTAGGCTTAACCCATTTTTTCATAATTATAGCAGTTTCAGAGAAACTGCTATAATTATGAATGGGTTAAGCTCTTCCCTATCTTCTAGTGGCTGTCTCATTGACAGTTACTAGGCTATGCGCTTCTCACTGTGATTTTCACAGTGAGAGCACGCCAGCGTCCATAGAAAGCATTGTAAATGCTTTCCTATGCGACGGGCTGAATGCGCCAAGCGCGTGCCAATCGGCGGGCGTGGAGGGAGAGGAGGAGAGCTCTCCGCCCAGCGCTGGAAAAAGGTAAGTTATTACCCCTTTCCCCCTTCCAGAGCCGGGCGGGAGGGGGTCCCTGAGGGTGGGGGCACCCTCAGGGCACTATAGTGGTCCTTTAAGGACTGAGCCAAATGTACACGTTTTGATCAAAATAAAATGTAAACAAAACTTGGAATTTGACCATGTCTGTTCAACTGTAATTGGGAAGTTACAGGGTCAAATATAGCCTGTTTCTCAAAATTATTTACGTTGCCTTTGAGACTGTATGGTGGCCCAGGAATGAGAATTACCCCCATGATGGCATACCATCTGCAATAGTAAACAACACAAGGTATTGCAAATGGGGTATGTCCAGTATTTTTAAGTAACCACTTAGTCACAAACACTGGCCAAAGTTAGCGTTCAGATTTGTTTGTGAAAAATGCAAAAAAACGAATTTGAACGCCAATTTTGGCCAGTGTTGGTGACTAAGTGGCTACTAAAAAAGACTGGACATACCCCATTTGCAATAACTTGTCTACTTTTGCAAATGGTATGCCAGTGATGGCGAACCTATGGCACGCGTGCCACAGGTGGCACGCGGGGCCCTTTCTGTGGGCACGCGGCCACAGGTTCGCCATCAATGCAGAGTAGGCGCCTGCCTGCCCGAAACGGCAGGCGCCTACTCTGCTTCCGGGTCGGGAGGCAGGGGGAGGGCTCCAGGAAGCAGCTCCCCTGTCCTCCCGCGCGATGCTGTGTGGAGCGTTGCCGCGCGTTACCATGGCAACGCTCCACACAGCATTGCGCAGGAGGACAGGGGAGCTGCTTCCTGGAGCCCTCCCCCTGCAGTGCTTACCACCACCGGACCACCAGGGATGGCTGTGTGTCCCCCCCCCACTTCATTAAAGGTAAGAAGGAGGGAGGGGGGTATACTGACACACAGCACCCTTACCCCCCCAGAAGTAGCCCTACCCCCCAGCACCCCTACCCTCCCCAGCAGCACCCCTATCCCCTCCAGCAGTACCCCTATCCCTCCCAGCAGTACCCCTATCCCCCGAGCAGTACCCCTATCCCCCCCAGCAGTACCACTA
>OW240912.1:237068493-237434360 GCA_933207985.1 Pelobates cultripes | reverse complement strand
GGCGGCCGATCTCCCAGGCCGGTGCTACTCGACGGCCCTCACCGCTGTACTGGAGCCCTGTTATCCCCCCTGGACCGGCGGGGGTGATCCTGGTCCACATCTGGCAGGGGGTGTAACTGCTGAACCCGTGGAGAAAGCATGCAACACATCATACGGCGGACACCATGCGGCACCCTCACTCAGTCGAAAAACGGATTGACCTGCTGTCCAGGCTCAACAAAATCTTTGATAACTTCTGGCAGAAACTAGAGGACAGGAGGCACCAGACTGACCCAGCACAGCCGCAGGTACACTCACCTCAACAACAGATTGCACCTCCGCAGCGAACACCCACGGCCTGGCGAGGACGAAGGCTCCCATCCCTCCGACAGCGGATGGCACGCAAGCGGAAACTACTCCAAGCCAAAGCCAGGACTCAAAGTGCCCAAGAAGCGCCAGAGGTGGCTTAAAGCAGGAGAGCATGGTGTAACGGTAAAGTACTTAAACACCCCGAGCCAACCCATATTGATGCCCGACTGGACCTTACTGGGCTCAAAGGCTCTGTGGAGCACCTCAACATTCTGGGACTATGCTCTGCCCCAATTAGGGGTAGGCTGAGAGGGGATCCCGGACCGGACACCAAAAACAAGACACCACTCACCTTTCCTCCCCTCACGGTGCCTTTCTGAGTGAACTGCCTCTCCACACTCCCTACTCCCTGGATATCTAAAGTATCATTTCTGTAGGCCTGGACTCACACACCTAGTTGCCTCGTACCTGGGGGCCTCCTACCGGACTCACGATACCTAATTAAGCATAGTTATAGCACCCCAGTTAACACCCTGTACCTTATCGTGATAACTCAGACACACACACAGCGTTTCTCCAAAGCTAAAAGTTTTTATTGCAAGCCATACTGTGTACGTCTTTTACTCCATCATATTTACTCACACAGTGTCAGGCTAGATAGCATGTACCCAGCAACTTTTATGCATACTACTGTTCTGACACATCTTGAGCCGGTTTAAATTCTCATAAGCTTGTTTCACTACTGTTCACTCTTCTTAAATATATATAAAAAAAAAAAGTGCACTGTTTAACCATGCCATACAACTGTCCTCTTATGAATATGGAAACCCTGGCAGAAGCTGTTGTGGCATTGCTGGTGTAAATGTATCTTGTCTTGTCTTAACTATGCATGACAAAATAAAGAATAATAATAAAAAAAAAATTGCAATTCAAAATTCAGGCATACATTGTATAACTATCCTCATATTTATGTTACTTTAAACTAAATTTACTTTTGTCATCTGTTGTACTGGAGTGAAACAAAAACATATTGTAGGACAGGCCTTCCACTTTAAATTCAATGCACCCTTTTATTGAGGAGACCACATATAACACTTTTTTCATTATAAATAGCTTAAATCTATATGGCTTCTAAGCAGATATAAGCTTTATTTTTTAATATTTAATCAATAGAAATAATCCACGAAAAACGTCATCATCATTTACAAAATTCAAGACTTGGTTTACAATTGATCTCATCATATAACCAATCTGATACAAAATATTTTATAGAATGTTATGTCAATTTATTGCACTAGAACATGTTTGAATGCACCACTGCTTTTCAGAATCACCAATTGTAGAATCGTTAGAAAAGCTCTGCTAGCCTTTAGTGAACATTGTTTTGTACGTGATTCATCCATGTAAGAGAACATAGAATGCAATTTTTGCACATGGTAATTTGCAGACATGTTATCAACTTTAAAAAGCAGTCCGATAGAATTACAGATGTAACCCTACTCGTATTGCTCAAGTTTTTTTCACAACATACATTTATCACAAGGAACAATATACTATAAGTCTGTATTATTGCAGGTATAAAGAAAATAAATCATGACATGCCTATCAGTCAATGCTTTTTGAGCATACTTCACAAAATTTATTAAAACTCATTGAGTGCACGTGAGTGAATTTAAAGTGTTCAACAAGTTCTCACCAGCTGGGTTCTGCATTAGCCCAGGTGGTGCAATATTTATATCTGCAGTATTGTAGCTGATCAGTCTTGATTACCAGTGTTGGAAAAACAAGTGTATGGTAAATGTTTTCGCTAGGAAACTACGTCAATGCATAAAACACTTAAATCACCTATAACTCGTGATAGCATTTTATTTATTTTACAGATGATGTTCGGATTTCTACTAAATGCATATTAAAAACTTAAAAGCCATCGCAGTCCAATTCAATCTTGCCACAAACGACCAGGGCATGCATTGGAAGAAAGACAGAAAGATTGTTTTACTTTCTATATGCAATTTACAGGTATATTTAATAAGTAATTCATCTTAATGTTTATTAAATAATGAAATTATTGAAAATATTAATAATTTTTATAATTAAACAGAATTGTTGTAAGTTTATAGGATAAACTACACTCGGAAGGGCTTCATCTGCACTAACACACATCATTCAACAGCCGTGAGAATGTTACACTGTGAAAGTGGAACTGTATCAATATTCTCTTTTTAATAGTTTCGAAAGGCCCAAACACATATTCATCCCTGAGCAATCTTCTTTTAAAATGAACTGACTTTTAAACATCAACAAGGCACACATTCATTACTATGTGAACTTTTCTGGCTACTTAACGTGTTCATGTAAATACAGTCGCTTGCATTTAACGTTTTGGTCTTTAAAGGGGCAACAAGACCTGCTTTTAGAAGAAGGTAGATGAAACCCTGCAAATCAGTGAATTTTGCCAACCGAAAGCTGAGTGACACGGAAAGCAAATCATTCATTGCGGGGGAGAAATCTGTACCCATGATTATTCTTTTCTGTAAACAGTATTACTAAATGTTCCTTTAATTGTGCGATTGTGGGGCTGTGCTTTTATTACAAGTTATCTAAGAATTATTTTTACTCCTACACAGACATGCAGTAAGCTGCTAGTATACAGGGTAAACTGGCAAGCACACCTTATCAACACAGAATAGAGAGCAGCAAAGACTATGTTTTAACCCTTTGATCTGTAGCAATATTAGTTCCTCAGATGGAAAAACAAAGTTAGCAAGATATGTTACTATCAAATACAGTATAGCAAAATACTACTGACATATAGATAAGCATTTATATAAAAGAGTAAGACCTTTAAAAAAATTAAATGGCTAATCACTGAAATTACATTTATAATCATAAAATTCACAATAAGTATACCAGAATGTTAAAGGTAAACTGCTGTTAGACAGAACTAACCAACTCTAGCACAAATTAAATGAGTTGTTTTGGGCTATCCAAATAGAGATTGTGACACATCCAAGAATGCTTTAAAGTGCACCAGTCATGAACATAACATTTTTTTTTCTGTTTAAAAATATCACATATCAAATAAAATTCCACATCCACACTGTCCTAGGTAAACTGCAAGCATATGCATAGGTTTACTTTTTTCAAATATTTATTTCTGTATTTTGACTGTAGTACCATTGCAGTCTTTACCACAATTACTCTGCCCCTGGGCAGCTAAGTGTGTAACCACCCATCTTGGAGGAAGAAAAGATCTTTATGTAAGCATATTTTTTTCACCCAAATATTTCTGAGAATTTTGTCATCCAGTATTCTAGAATGCGACAAGCTCATTTAAGATATTGGGGTGTCATTCACTTAAAATATATTCTAATACTATACTTAACATAGGCCATCTTACAGCAAGGAGAGCTAAGAGACAGACAAACAAATGAAATTAATGTTACTCTCCTCTAAATCAGGTTTGATATTGATACTCTTTAAACATCACTTATTTAAATACGAATAAAAAAATAATTGGAAATATCTTGTATTGCTAAAGGCAGGGGGATTAGACTTGTAATAAGAGGAATGGATGCCAAGAGATGTAAATGGTGCTACTATAAGTTATGATACATAGCTTAAAAATAGATTTAGAAATCCATTTGCAATTAACTATACAGCAGCAGCATATAAGGTTAAGAACAAAATTGATGATGGGAATTAAGAGATTTAATTTAGTGCACTGTTAAATGTGCAGTCCCTCTTCAGGTTATTTAATACTAAATGGCTAGAAGTAGGTTTGATTTTCTCATAGTTTTAAGGAGTTACTCAGAGCACCATTTCCACTTCAATGACTTGGAGTCTGTATGTACAGCATTTCGCTATGAAAAAATACACACACTGAATTTAACTTCTCTGCTGCAAGAGGTTTAACTTGGTAGTACCTGTGGGGTGTCACTAGTCAGCCTGAGAGTTTCGGCTGGCTAATGCCAATTCTGTGCATATTTCAATTCATTGGCTGGGAGTAGTCAGCTGACATTCTCCGCCAATGAATGGCTCGTGGGACAGACACCCAGGTTCCGCAGAAGCTGCATGCACCATCACTGGCTAGAGAGGACCCTAGGCGTCCAGTGGACACCCAGGTAAGAGGGAAAACCAATTGCAAAAAAACGATTTGCCCCATTACTGGGAAACGTGGCCAGGGGACTCCTGGCATTATAACCACTACAGGGGTTATGATAGTTGGGATAACCCCTTAAGGTCACTATTTTTGAACATGCAATATCTTTTTGAACTTTGTTTTCAAATAACACAGCTCAACATAAACTGATCCTAGTTTGAATTTGCTAAAAACATTAGCAAGATCATCAATTATCTGTGTAACAATGATCTACCAATACTGACTGAGATAAAAGTAGTTTCTCTTTTCTCTTAATAACAAGTGCACTTTATTTTCTCAAAATAACTGTTCAATTCTTGCAACTTTTTAATTTCCTTCTGAAATATTCTGGAGCTGTCTCAAACAGCCAGTCTGCATCCACAACACACAAGTCTCTCATGTAACATTTAGATGTATGAAGGAGCTCGTTGTAAATGACACAGGCTGGCTTGCAGTGGAAAAGAACTGAAGAAGGATGGATGGCAACAGGTTGGTGAGTGTCCACTGTGGTGTAGGTTCCATCAGGCTGCAGCTCTGCTGCATTCATAAACAGGCCGTGAGCCAGACACTGGCGGATATTTCGAGTGTCTGTTCTTGAAGACTCAATGGGCATTGATAGCTGTAAAATAAAGACAAATCAGATTCACTGTATTGGCATGGATATAAAAACCAAATATGGTAGCGACAGAAGCTTCTTGACAGTTTTTATTGTATTTACTTAAGGGGAAAGCATATGTGAATTTATTATTACAGATCAAGATGATGTTTTAACACATATCTCCCATCGTTAAGTAGGATGGGAGATGTGTTAATATACTTTACATCTGATTATGTTAGACATAACTTGTTTAGAAGTTTATATACTGAGAATAAAGGGGTATATACACATCTGTACATAAATAATACAAAAATAGTCAATAAATGTAGAAAAACAAGTAATATGAAAAAATTTGCATAAGACACAAATGGTTATCATCAAAATTAACGTACAAATACCATAAGGAACGTTTTGCAGCCGTCCAATCATAATATTCTTCTGTTATGTTCCGATTTCTGGAATACATGTTTGTTTGTACTGAAAACACATGCATACAAATCAACATGAAAAGGGGAGCAAATACCTTTATACAAATGTCCCTGAGCTGGGAACGGACCTCTGAAACCAGCAGCATATTCCTGGAGTTGATGAAGTTCTCTCTGCACCATTCCTACAATTACAAATGTAGAACACATTAAAAGGTATATACCTAATAAAACAAGATCGAAGTACATTTGCCGTCCTGATAAAAATGTGATACAATTTCAAAACTGAAACTGGTGAAAAATGGTCCCATCAAATGGTAAATATAGCTTCATTGGTATAGTTTGGTAAGATATAAATAATCTTTTTGGAAATATACTGTCTGAACAATGTTACAAAACAATGTAAAGGATTTTACCTTATTTTTACCCAGGTTTTTGAAGGCGCGATATGTGTTGAGCAAAGTGATATGGTCACCTTCACTAGAAATGAACTTCTTCCTAGAGGCTTGTACTTCATCACGTTTAGCAGGAGGGTTATGGAGAACACTGTCCACTGACAGCAGAGAGACTATTGTCAAAATCTCTTCAGTGCAGTGAAAGTTTGAGGAAACCAGGATAGTCTGTAAGGAGAACAGCATTAGAGTGCTTAGTGATATAATAGATAACGTTTTTTTTTTTGGTTTTTTTTTAAAGTCTATATTTTTGAGTGCAGAGTAAATTACAGGCATAAACACTGACTTGTTCAACGCATGAGATCATCATTAACAGTTGGTATGGGTAGTCACGAGATGCTGTACTTTTTTTTTTTTTTTTTTAAACAAGTTTGAGATATGAGGAAGACAAGAAAATGATATAGTGATGATTTGCATAACTGATTAAGCTAAGCATACACATCTATTCGCTTTACCAAGATTAAGTTTATGCACAAAATACTTGCTAGATATGAAAGGTTGCTTGATGCAAATATATAGCAGTAGCTTTACCAACAGGCTAGTGTAGTTTGGTTATAATTGGTATTCAGGCTAGGTCTTGTGATGTCGCTTTAATGCCGTTTTCATCCCGGCCGTTAGGAACTACCAGTGCTGCCTCAGTGGGGAGCAGTCGTGGTGTTGCTGAGACCTCAAATACAGGGGGAGTTCCGCTGCTATCTGATACCTGCTCTGTCCGTTTCATGCAGCAGTGGGTGAGTGTCCACCAGAACAGGCAGCAAAACACAGTCCAGCCCTGCCGCTCTCTGAGCCGTTCGCCGGCTTCCCTGGGGTTGCAGCTGTGGTACGGAGTGCTTGTCCCGCTTGGTCCCCTGGGGACCGGTGTCAGCCGCGATGGGGGGTCCGGCATCATCCACACACGGCTGCCGCTGCAGGGGTCGTGCTGTTGCAGGCAGAGTGGGAGGTCTGTCTCGCAGCTGAGGTGACACGCTTGGTGGTAGACTCGGTACCTCCATATGGCAATGGCCGGTCTGTTGTGTAGCCCCATCCCCCCAGGGCAGCCGCTGACATCGCTGACTTGAGTGGCTGTGTTAGTGGGTAAAGGTAATCCCGCTTCCCTGTATAGCAGGGTCTGGAGGCAGGGGTTGCAGTGTCAGCTGTGAGTGCGGGGAGTGAGCTGTTTTTCCCCATGTCTCCTGTGCACATGGAGTCCGCCATCTTAGGCATGGCTGTTAGGCCCCCTAGCTTCAGCCGCCATGTCTTCTTTAGGGCCTTGGGGTGAGGACCAGGATCACCCCCACTGGTCCCCACTTAGCGTGCATGCTGCCATCCAGCTTGGCGGTCCGGCCCTCCCTGACCCCCCAGGTCTCTATCATTGATAGAGGAGAGATAGGGGAGGGAGAGCTGCTTGGCAGCAGTAACCCACAGAGAATCAGGAACTACATATACATCTAACCACTCAATATATTCAGGGGCTAAAGAGATCAGGAAGCAGAACAGGGCAGAGCAGGCAGCTCATTGCCCCGAATAACTCACTCTGTATTTGCTATAGAAGCTTGCAGTCACAGACCCTGCATGATTTGACCATTTGCTTCCCCCCCGCCCTCGACACAGAGCATAGTGGCATAAGGTATAGGTAGAGATATTTGAACAAATATTTAATTTTTAGTGTGTGTTTATGTTATGTATGCATCTGTGAATGTGTGTTTATGTATTTGTTTGTGTGCGTGTTTATCTATGTGATGTCTAGAGGCATATCTTGCAGGTGTTAAAGGATAGCGTTTGGACCTTTGGGAAGTGGTCCAAAGCCCCAAGTATCATTTGACACTAGCAATGCCCCTGGAATAAAACCATGAAAACCATCTAGAACAGCGTTTAATCATTTTTATGTGATGCTTGATTTCCTTTTAAATTTATATTGAAGATTTAGTAAATTCCATCACAACCCTGTTTATTTAGACACAGCCAGGGTAATACAGCAAAGCAAGAAAAATTAAGAAAGGTTTCTCTCTCTATGCTGGCTGCCAGGTACAAAAGACAGACCTCGTAAGGACAACGGGAGCAAAGATGGAGGTGCCCAGTTGCAGGATAAAGCAGTGCGGATTTCTACACTTAATTACACTTTTCACACTTCAGAAATACATATTTATAAAAAGTAAATATACTATCAGAAATTCTAGGGAAATGTCACTTTGGCTATGCACTAGCCAATTTATCCATTAATATGTATTAATAACAATAAAAAGTAAAAATCTAAATCACACACCTTTCCAAAATGACAATCAAGTGGCCTTCCCTATGCTATGCAGCTATTGGTGAGAGTCAAAAATCAGACATTTGGCGTTCAAGAACAAACGTACATTTTGTCAAGTACTTTATTTATATACTAGGAATTGTGTAAACCTGACAAAACAATTGCAAAATTGTGGAGATGGAAAGGATTTCCAAGTACACTATAGATTTTGGATATCTTGGCCTAAACGAAAACTTTTTTGTCAGTTCTCCACAGGTTCTAGTTTACTGAATACACCCCACTATGTAGAGACATGCTAAGGAGTTGAAAACAAAGTAATACTACCACAGCTACCTTGGAAAACTTAGGCTCTAATGGAAAAGCAGCCATCTTCCTCCCCAGTGGTGTTAGGATGACCTGGTCCTCTTTCCTTTCCACAGCACCCAACAGATCCAGCTGCTCAATGGCAGCCCGTACAGAGTCTGTGATATAAGCAAACAGGTTTAAAGCCACTATTAACTTTGTGTACTGCAATGTCCACAAATATCAAAAAAACATTTCTATCAATGTACTTTATTTCAAAAACAGACAAAAAATATTTTGAAAAAAATTTAAAATTGCTTCTCTCTCATTATGGTACTTTCACCAGTGAAATGACAGTAAAAAAAATAAAAAATAAATAAAAATGAATTGCTGACTGAAAAGAAAAAAAAATGTCATCCCGCAATTTAATAGGAGCTTACGAACAGTAAAGTACTACATAGACAAGAACATGACAGTAGCTGGAATGCATTTTTGAAGAATACTGGTGTAAAGGGTTAAGCAGGTATTGGCTTGTATATGATTAATGCTTTGTACATACTCACCAGGAGAGGGCTTGGACATGAAATCAAAGGTAAGGATATTCGGTACTCTCAAGACAAGAAGCTGCAGCATCACACTGGCGAGATTACACCTGGAAAAACACAGAAAAACTTTCACAAATGTCCACTTTAACATTCTATCTCACTGAAATCAAGGCATTTGTTTTCAGTTTCAAAAAAACAAGCATTAACTTTGAAAAAAAAATTATGGATTCCTAATCATTTCTTTATTTTTTAAAGTTGCATATAGCAATCCCCTTACATAGGAATATATTACACACACAGAAAAAGTGAAAACTCTAAATAGCTTTAATACATACCTCTGTATCTCGGGAATGGTCATTTTCTCAAGCATATCAAACTCGTCTTCCGTGTAGAGTCTATAACATATCCCACTGTCCTCTCGTCCAGCTCTCCCTGTGCGCTGCCAAGCTTGTGCTTTAGAAGTTTTCTGAACAGCTAGCACCTCAAGACCACTCTCTAGGAAGACATGGAAAATAAATCAGTTGTATTGTTAAGACATTCATTATATAATGTTTGCAGAAATCTCAAAATATTTAAATTAAAAAATAAAACAAAAAAATTCCAAATGTAAAACACTGTCCCAGGGATGCTCAAAAAATAAGTAGGATATAGAGTCCAACAAAGAATATCTAAAGAGACATCATAGGGAAAGAACAGTAAACAGACTAATCTCCACAAAAAGGAATTTTGGAGATGTTAACTAAATGTTTACCCACTAAACCTGGTAATGTTCCCCAATAGAGGGCTCTAAAGGATGTGCAGTCATTCCTCAACAGATTGTTTAAATGTGGGATGTAAATCAGAGTAACAGGAGTCATAAATACCAAAATCTGTAAACAACAGCTCTAAATAACATCACTGTAGCAATTGTCATCGATAAATCCTGAGACTACCCCAGTACATTCTGAAGAAAGGTGTGAATAGGTATAACGATAGAGTAACAGTGTCATTAGATATACCCTACAATCCCGAGTACATGTAGAAACAGACTATCTTACATGGGTGCATTGAGAGAGAAAATCGCTCTAGTTACACCCAGATTCTAGGCACACACTAGAAGGTTGTGTGCCTACATACACCCCTACTACTAGACAATCAGAAATGCAGGGCAGAGAACTTGGAATAAGTGTGCATTAAGTGCTACTGTTGTCCAACAAGCATTTCGTCAGGGACACCCCTTGCATATATGTCTGGTCATTTGTATTTTAAATATAAGTGTTGTCTCAAAGATTTTATTATTTTCTTTAGCCTTCCTTCCTACTATCCAAACTTTACCCTGGAGTAACATTTATTTTCTTTTTTCCCCCCTTTCTGGTTCTAGATTCATGTGGTGTTTACCCTTGCGGCCTTGCTTACCTTCTCCCTGCACTTGGTAGTGTCCTCTTCTTCCTAACCTAATATTTAACATATGTGATATTTATTTCATTACATTTCTTCCTATGATGGTAAGACTATTATCTTAGATGTGTTTTTTCCCTGAAGGTCTTTTAAGTCAGAATGGGTAATCTTCCAGCATATTTGTAATTTTCCTCATACAGGCCGCATATTTACACAATAACTTTTATACGAGACACAATTTGAAGAAAATCATGTGTATGGAGAATATACAAAGGATGACTGTGACAGCGCTTGAGTTATGGAATCATACCTGGGTTGTATTTCTTTGCCTTCACCACGCCTGTATCTACCACATACTTAATTCCTGGAATTGTAATAGAGGTCTCTGCAATGTTGGTGGAAAGAATGACCTTGCGGTGACCCTGATAAAGATAAAAAAACACCATAATTTAATTTGCATTCTGACATCCAAAAACCAGTGTTTTTGTGTACTGTTGTACTGCACTGAGTGTACTGTTTGCACTTTGGTCTAAATTAAAGAGTTACAAACACATTAGTTACAGAAAAATAAAAACAAACCACAAGGCCATTAATCAACCTGGAATGTGCTGTGCTGCCTCATTAATACTCTACTGAGATGTACACAACAGACAGCAGAAATTCCATTCCTAGAGAATCACAACATTGTCAACATCCAATTTTTAAATTCATGGTCAATTCATGCTTCTTTCTTACCTTACTTTCACTCTTATTCTCCATCATTAGTGAAGCGCTGGAAACCGTAGCAGGGGAAAATGCCCCTTGGTCACTAGCATACTGGTGGGCAATAGCCTCAGAGCACCACCCTTTTGCTGAATTAACGTAGCAGGAGGTGAGTTGGAATGTCTATTGATAGAATACTGCAGGAAAGAGTTAGCGGAGTAAAACAGTCATCATTGATGGGACACGAGTCAGTGAAGTTGCAAATTGTGCAACTATTGAAGGATGATGAAGGTTTGCAGGGATAGATGGTGTCATACTCTGCAATTCTATCAGGAATTAACCAACAAATAATGCTGCCATGGTTTGCCAGGCAAGTAAAATTAATACTTACAGTCATTTTATCTTCCTGGATATTATCTATGGCTGCATTGGTTTTTCTTCCATATGTGTTTTAGTGTTACACAGACTAGGGGCCAAAGTGGAGGTAAGTGATATAGGAAAAAAATAAATGCAAATTTACCCAACTAAAGAGGCAGAGCTAACCTACAGTTAACGCTGCCATTGAGAATTGTCAGGAAAGGAAAATTAAGGCAAATATGACTACATTTGTATTAAATAAAATCCATGTAGTTTTCTGGAAATATTATCCCAGACTGTTAATAGACTGCTGTCACAGTCTAGTCCTTGGAGGTGTAAAGCCAGCAAGGATTGGCCTGCCTGCTTAACATCAGCAGATGTTAAGCAGCATAGAGTCAAGCATTTCCTTCTGGAAGAATTCTTTTTAGAGAAAGATTGTTGACAACATTCTTTGGTGTTTAAAAGGATAACTATTTTCAGCTATCGTCCAATATCGTTCTTAAACAGAGATTTTAAGTTCTTGGACGACATGTAAGCAGCAGGCCGCGTGGTCCAAAATGGCGCTGGCCAACGACCTCTAGGAGGAGGAGTTTGCCTCGGATTTCTTGGAAGGAGCATCTTTTGGGCCCATGCCATACCGCAGAATTAAACCACAGAAAGCCGGGGACCCGGTCAATGCAGACCAACTTAAAAAGATGCTGGCGGAGCTAGTCAAAGACCTGACGGTAGACATGGACTGCTATAAAGAGGCCATTGAAGGGGCCGCGTCAAAAATCACACTGCTGGATGCTTGCTCAAGTACTCACGACACCAGAGTCACCAAGGTAGCAGACCAACACATCAGATAGATTGGATGCTTTAGAAGATCAGAGAAGGCGTTACAACCTGAAAGTCCAGGGGATACCAGAGTCAGCTGAAATCGCTGACCTACCCCACTACATAAGGTGCTTTTCTTGGAGTGTTTCTCCCACCAAAGCAGGTGAAATCCTTGAAGCTGGATGGTAAGTTCCGGCTACCAAAGCCAGCCAGAGCGCCAGCAACTGCAGACCTCATACTTGGATTTCAAGCCCTCCCAGATAAAGCCTCAGTCCTTGCCGCTCTGCGAGGGAAACCCTCCCCCTGCTGATTGAGGGCTCCTCGCTAGCAGTATTCACAGATCTCACCAAGAGCACCCTAACTTGGCGGAAATCATTGCAGCCTCTCCTGCAACACCTTTGTGCCAGAGAGATTTCCTACAGATGGTAGACACCACGAGCTGTATTGTTTACTCTTAATGGGACTTCCTACAGAGATATCAGGAGCTGCAATCGGACCTAAAATCAACGGGTATACTGCAGGCCTTACTGCCAACTGGAATAGGCCTGTCCCGGCTGAACTCGGCAGCCATTCGTGAATTTACTCCGAGAGAAAACCAGAGAGCCTCACCTGTCAGGCCACCCACCTGAGGAAGTAGAGGCTGATCCACCCAAGCGGACTCTGAATTCCACCATTATCATACAACATGTCTACCACAGAGTTTGTTTCGGTTTTTTTTTGTTCTTTTTAATTTTTCTTTTCTCGTTTTTTTTTTCTTTTTTGCCAAGTTTACTTTCCTTGCAAAGTTTAACAACCTAATAGGCGGTTACTCCACGTAGTCTCATAGGCAAGCACAATGAGCTTACAACAAGCGGAAGCTTTACCACTTAGTGACTAATGCTAAACGCACCTCATTGCCAAGTATCCACACTATTATCTTTCCCTCCCACTCTCCCCTGCCGGTTAAAAGATTGGCCCCTCTACACTACTCACATAGTCTTTGGGCAAGGGGTAAACCGCTCTGTGGTTATCACCTAAACTGGAGATTCACACAGGGCTAACTGGCTGTTTTATTTTACTACATCTTTCATAATGTACTTAAATAATATAAAATTTGCAATGTTACTGGATTCCTACAAATGTCTCTTGTGACGGAACGCCTGCCACCCCGACTGGGTAGATCAGTCAAACGATGCTCCAAGTGCTCGCCAAGGACCATCAGCACCGCACTCAACACCACAACCACTGCCAACCCCACGAACCGCCGCAGCTTGGTTGGGGTTTCGCCGTCCTCCACCCACCCTGGACCCAAGACCGGGTTCCAGCTTCCAGTGGGTGAACCTCTCCTAAATCCAGAGAGCGGGAACAAGGAACAGCTCTTACAAGAGCTTACTCTGGGGAGTATAGTGATTATAGCAGTGTAGGCAATTCTCCAATCCCCCCAAACATGAGCCAAGACTTCATGAAGGGGTAAGCAGGTCTGTTTACTGAGCACAAAAGGCCTTTCTTTTATACACATTTTCCAACAAGGTTACCACCCACGTGGACCTTGTGGTACACAGGACACAGGGCTACAACAGCCAATCAATACAGTACAGCACAGTCAGACAGACACTCCCAGCTAAGGCACACAAACCCTCCCCTCTGCCTGTTAATTATCACAGGCAGAAAATATACAGTTTTACACAATATTCATAACTTCAAAACTATACATGTAATTTTAATAAAAGTTATATTTTCCGAACCAGCATAATCAGTAAACAAACATATTCAAAAGTCATACGACTTGGTCCAGTGGTTCGGAAGATAGCTGGAAGTCATATTTGATCGACTTTAAGCATGGCTTTCATGCCCAAAACAGTTACACAGATTTAGGCTGTGCAGCCGGTCTATATTCTCCTCTATCCTGGAGATAATTGGCTTAAGTGAATGTGTGGTATGTCAATTATCTCCAGGTACAGGAAATATCTCCAAGTACAAAAACTACATAAAAATACGTAACTTTTTAACCTATATGTTCAAATTATCCCAAGATAGCGTGGATCTGAGCGCTCAATATGTCCGAGATGCGCTCAGATCTCACGAATACAGTTGGAACACCATGTGGTTAAGCAATAGCAAGGGCTGATGAGAGATTGAGGAGGGACAAAGCAGCCAGTTTCAACTGGTCTGGCAGTGTCCCTGGGACAACGCCCTGCTGGAGAACAAAAGGACAGGAAAACGGTGGAAGGGGAAGAGGCACATTTTCCACTTGGAAGTCATTTTTAAGCATGTCTTTTTGCAGGGCCCATATTCTTGGGGCAGAAATAGTGTATTAAAACCCATAAGCCCAAATATACTTTTTAAATGGCAATACACCCCAGGGGCCATAGTCACAGGGCAAAAGGCTGGCAAGCAGGCCTCTCCAAAAGTCAGTGGCAAAGCGTAGTTCGTTACATCTCTGAATGTTGATAATTAGGCTAGCAACAGCTGTTGTGGCATTGCTTGCCTCTCTGTATTCTATATGCACGACAAAATAAAGATTAAAAAAAAAATAAGATCAAAGAGGATTTGTCCCCAGTAGAGACGCAAAAGATAATATGATTTGTCATCTTAATATGGCCCAGCAATCACATTGTTCTATGCACCTCCATTCTACTGATGCAGAGAACATTTTTAATAGGTGAATTAGCTTTTCATGCACATGGCTCTACATTAAATGGGACTTAGGACAACGGCTGCACTTGGATTAAAGCTTTATACACTTTTACAACAGCCAGGGTTTGAGTTTAACAGACACCCCACTGCCCAAATTAAAAAATAAACACTATTTAGTAGATATACTCCCACGGAAAACAAGCATTTAATTAATTATGCATTTTTTTCATTGGGGGTATATACAGCCTGTAAATGGTGCAAATCACATCTGCAGCCTTTACATGCTCTCTTCTTCCCCAAACCCATGTTTTCTGTGATTGCCTAATAAAAAAGACTTCACAAAACAGCTCAATGATAGGTCTTTGCAAGGCAGGTGCTCTGAGCAATGGTCTGTCTCTTGAGTTTAGCTCCACTGAGCTAACAAAACTAAGAAAGAACAGGATTGTCTGATAGCCAACGGATTTAACAAGATTTTTTATTTAAATCTGTACTTTTTGTAAAATGAAAACAGATACACCCGTAACACATGAAGCACTTCAGTAAGCTAAAGTGCATTAGGGGTCTTGAGTGTCCCCTATCATGGGCCACTTACAGATGAGGTCAATATCATAAATGGAGCAGGTGAAGTTATTCCTGGTCTCTACTGCTTTTTGAACCTTAGAACGGTTTCTCATGGCCATTATTTTCTAATTCAATTGCATAGGACCTAGGGTGTAGGCCGATGGTTTACTGTTATGTTGAACAGCCTTCCATTTCTCTCTCAAATATTTTGAAGGAGTTTTAAAGGTGCTTAGCTGAGCTATCTTAAACTTAACACTGACAAGTCTAAGACTGTTAATGTACTGTTGCCCAAACTTCTTGTCTGCAGATACAATTCAGTTGCCCTCTTTGAATTCTGCTCTCTTGAATTATGCATGGAAGGGCAGCAGGCCTAGAGTTAAATTCTATCATCTTACTTATTTTCCTGAAGCAAGGTGGCTCATTTGGATCAGGTTGTGGAATGGCATACATTTAACACGTTAAGTTGCTCCCATTTATTTATACTCCCAGTTCATTCTTAAAAATTTGGTAAACAGTTGTCACTCTCAACGAATAACCCTGCCTTCCCAACAGGGTATTATGAGCGCACCTTTAGATTCTTAGACAGGGGTCCAACCCTCTTTGTGAGTACCCTCAGTTCGGATGAAGACATGTTGCCCTTACCATATTTGATCCAAGGTAGACAACCAATGTTATTGTTATAGATTGCTTTCTCCCTAGATGATCTTACACAGGCAATTTATGACCTTTGATCAATACTGTTTTTCAAGCAAAACCATTGGCTCAGGGTATATTGACCATTTATAAATTGCTTTTGCTTGTGACTCAATATCAGCATTTAAATTTGTGTCGTACTAGGACGGTGCTCTGCAGATGTCCTTCAAGGACCAAGACTGGTCCAAAATGAACATTTTGCATTTAAGCACTTTATGCTTTAAAACCCAGATTATTAACTATAAGATTATGATGAATTGGTATGACATTCTCCAAAAGTTGTAAATTTT
This sequence comes from Pelobates cultripes, assembly GCA_933207985.1. Taxonomy (NCBI): domain Eukaryota; kingdom Metazoa; phylum Chordata; class Amphibia; order Anura; family Pelobatidae; genus Pelobates; species Pelobates cultripes. Next base: position 237,417,987 of record OW240912.1, on the reverse strand, counting down.
TCACTGAAAACTCAGGCCAGTGCTGCACGTGCTGTGCAGCGCTTGGCTCATAACTACATCTGTTTTAGAAATGCCCTATTCTAGTTCCATTCTGGAAAAAAAGGTATTCAAAGTTATGACTTCACTTTAAGACAAAGGGGTGGTTTTTGCCATTAAATCTTACTACGCTCCATACTCCTAAATACATATTTTAAAAAACACAACATTTCTAACAATTGTTTAAAGAGACGCTACACATGGACTACTTTCTCTTCGAACACGCATTTTGGGGAAAATTGAAGAAACAGATTAATTTTATTAGCATCTTAAGTAGCTTATTTCATTACTGTTTTCATTGCTCCATCCATTCCAATTACTTTAATATGTGCAAAAATTAAAAAAATGCTAAATTACCTATTATTGGGAAAAAACGTTTTTAGAATGTAGAGAACCAGGACTGCTATTTGTCTATGCATAATAAAAACTACAGACCTCAAACAATGGCAGCATTTACATACAGTAGAAGTTTAATGTATATTTTAAGGACTGCAATGCAAACAATGGTAACCACCGTATACAAACTCACCTTTGGTGTACTCTGAAACACTCGCAGCTGTTGAGAATGTGGTAAAGAGGCATAAAGAGGCATCACCATCATCTGTGGGCAACCATCAGGGAGGTGCTTTGCTATGTCCCTACATGTTTTTGTCATCGCTTCAATCTCTTCCTGACCCGTCAAAAACACCAAAATATCATGAGATGGCTGTGCCTCCTTTGGGAACAGCAAAATAATTCATATAAGCATCATGACAAGTACATCAAAAGGATCATGAGAACAAGGGGTTAAAACGTGTATACTGTTTAAAGACAAGCATGTATCAATAAATTTCCCTCTACATTTTGTGTATCTAATAGATAAATCAAGTTACTCAATTCCAGTCTATTGGAGTCTATATGAGTACATTATGATATTTGTAATGGGAATATTAAATCTCATTAACTAGACCAGGGCTCAAAATTTCAACTTGCCGCTAACAAATTGCAAGTGAAAATGTAGCAGAAATTCACCTGTTGAGCATACTATGGCTTGCAGTGGCCAGTAACTTAAGGCCTGGCTAATAGCATAGGAGTTTTCATTTTTAATTATGGAACATGGGGGCGGGGCCGGACCGCCATGCTAACCGGTCGCATGCAGGAGAGGCTCCGGAGCGATCGGGCCTCTTAAGCTACAAATGGCAGATTATTATGATAACCGACAAGCCTACAAAATACACACGGCTGTGGGAGAGGTAGCGGACCCTGAGATCGGGAGCTTTGGACCCCATAGTGGAAGACCGAAGCTTCGAGGGCTGCGGCCTACTCGGGAGGGGAGCGAGGTGGACGGCCGCTGCCAGGCCTCCCTTCCCAGCTGCCACACGCTGATTGCCAGAGCAGCTTGCCGGTCCCGTTTCCCCCCCCTTTGGGCCGGGGGGGTCATCCCGGTCCCCACTGAGAAGAGAGGTGGGGAGGCTGGGGCACAAGAAACATCCGAGGCTAACCTTGCAAGATGGCGGCAGCTTCTGACTCTCCACCATCTACCCCTACAACACGGAGTCTCTCTAAGCTGCGACCAAGCCAACCACTCCGGCGGAGGTCCCCAAAGCCAGATACTCGAGGGATACAGCGCTGGGAGAGAGGGAGACCGTGCAAGTAACTGGATCCGCCGCCAGCAACAGACCCTCTCTGGGGGGGGGCCGGACACACGTGGCGAGCAACGGAGCCATGTTCGCAGCGTGTATCTACCAACTGGAGCTAAGCAGTCGGAACAGGACGTACCTCAATTCTCTCGTTATGTGCCGAGCAGCTGGGGTACCAGACCGGGGTCTAGGAAGACTGATCCTGGCATGCAAGCACAGAGACACCCGCAGCCCCAAAACATGTGGACTTTGTTAGAAACAGCAGCTACACGTAACCCACTGGCAGCTTCAGACCTAAGATGCACAGCGGTACACCGCTGCCACTTTGCCCTTTTTGGCCTCTTCTCCCCACCAGACCCCACCCAGAGCTTTGTAGCTGCGCGGGGTCCTGCTCGACTCCAGTGGTCACTTGCCTACTGGCTCACACGACCATTTAAGTTAATACCCCTCATGTCAGTGGTCTATTGCTTATAAATTTTCTACTTGGTCTTACATGCAGACATATATGATTCACAACGTTAAAAATCCATTGCTAAGAAGAATGTACATCCAATGCTTTCCCTTTTTGTCTCTTCTCTGACTACTACTATCTGACTTTAAGCTCCTGTCACTATGGCATAAATATTTACCCTTCTCAGAAAAGCAATGCCATAAGCCTTACCATAATCTAACTATTGTTGATACTTGCATAACATATACCACTAGATTGCCTTACTACGTTTAAAAAATGTTTTAAAAATGTGCTTTCACTTCTATGCCACATATGTGTACATCTATGTTATTGATGTGATTATGTTTGCTGTTGTGGCAACGTATATCCTACTGTCAAACCATGCACAACAAAAATAAAGAATTCAAAAAAAATTATGGAACATTGCTAATAAAAAAGAAATAAAATGAGGCCTGTATGTGTGGCTTTCAAAGTATGATGGGAGGGAGTGGTATATGTTAGAGACCATCTGTATGTGAAAATATACTATAAACACTACAAAGGAGGGTCTTCTAGGTGTTTGAGTGTAAAGATGGCTATGTGTCAGTCCATCATCGTTATTAATCTCACTGGTGGTAACTGATGATGCAGAGATGTTTGACACACACACACACACACACACACACACACACACCTTTATTACTGCTCTCTTGCAGCAAATAATACTGTGTGATGTAGTCAGTTTGCTTGCAATGGAAATTCGCTGTCACTATGCTATTTTGTCATACTACTTCACAGAATACATTTATTCTTAAATGCTGAAGATTACATGAAAATCTCCAGTGGTTAGTGGGTCATGCAACAGCTACTAACAGCTGACCTGGAATGACCAATGGTAAATTTAATTACCAAAAAAATTGGTTAAAAGGGGTAATAGGTTATAAAATGCATGATAATAGGATTTCTATACCAACATATTAACCACAGTAGATATAGAATTGTAGTTGTTATGATACAATTTTATAGTGCACATCTTGGAACAGGGAAGGGGTGATTTTTTTGGTTTGCACACTATGTGCTGAAACGGTAATAATCATACAGAACACTCATTAAACCAGAAAAGTATAGAACACGTTATTAGTGCTCAATAAATGTCAGTGAAGAGATTCAGGCTGTAGACGGCTAAGCAAGTGTTTTCATTGTGGTTGTTGCAGGCATTCTGTCACAAATGCCGAAGTAGTGTTTGCTTTTTAAACACGTGTATGCTTGTACAGCATACTCGTGTTGTATGTAACATCTGTTGCAAATTACTTAATGGGAAACTAAGAACCTAAACAATCTTAGCTTAACGTTGTAGGACTACAACTCCCATGATGCTGTGCATGCCTTTAGAATGACAAAGCATCATGGAAGCTGTAGTTTTAACACATCAAGGCACACCTCCAATTGGGCACACCTATCCTACAGTCTCACTGCTCAATTCTCTGCCATTAAGAAGTTAAGCCACTTAATTGCAGCTCCAGCCACACCTCTTTGGCTTAGACTCACACAGCCTCTACACATTTCCTGAAAACATAGTAATCATTTTTATGCTACCTTATTACACAAAGTTAAAAAAAAAAAAAAACAAGTTCAGTAAACAGGCTGCACTGTCTCATCTGACTGAAAATAAAACCATTTTTTTTTTAAATGTATGCCGTGTCAGTCACAGCTAGGGGAGAAGTGGTTAGGGGTACATAAACAAAAACAAAAGTGATTTAACCCCAAAATGACAAAGATATGAGCAGTGGGACTGCAGGGACATGATCTATACACCAAAAGAGATTTATTAAACGTATGCTGTTTTGGTGCTCAGAGTGTCACTTTAAATTGTTAAATAAAAAACAAGATAAGTTACATCACCAAATATTGCACACTGCTAGCAACATCATTAGATTATGTTTCACATTCGTTATTGTGATGTGTACTGCTTTTGTTGCCCAAAGACAATAGATGACATCTTCTGTTCAGTCAAGCAAGACTAGTAGAGTAGTAGTTTCCTGACCTATATGTTGCAAAGATTACGTGGTTTCAGTCGCTCAACTACCGATAATATATACATATACAGATATCGCATTCAGATTTTACACCTATCTCATGACTGCAGAGTCTGACAACCAATACCTGATGAATCTGGAAGACTGTGACCAGCGCAGCTTGAAGATAGTCACTTTGTGACTGCTTGCTGTAGAAGACTTGGATGGGATGCTGTCTACCTTCGAGGTAAAGAACCGGAGCACCGTTAAAGTACTGAGAAAACAAATCCACGTCCATTGTGGCAGACATAATCATTACCTGTAAGGTATGAAAACAGCAATTAATGGGGTGCCAGACGAGGCACATTGCAGTAATGGCACAACACTGGTAGTAAGCAGAGAGCAATATACAGCTCCTCTACTATCATAACATACTATTTAATGTGACCCTGTCATTAATTATATGGGTTTTCAGTTATCTTACCACTTGGCTTGACTCACATTATACAATTAAGTGTTTCTCCCTTAATACAGTTAAAAGCTCATGTTTTATTGTATTTCCATTACCCCTGTCTCTTGTTGAAATCACAAATCATATTTTCAGTGGGTGGTGTTTTTAGACACAATTCGACTGCATAACCCCATTTGGGAAGGACATACTTCCTTCCCGTAACAGGTTAAAAGTCACCAATACCTTATGTTGGCTTTTTTATATGTAAATAAAATATCTGTTCTCTGTCTCCATTGTCATGCCAGTTAATTCTACAATAAATAATTCTGGCACTTTTTATTGCGCTGCTGCACTCACACAGAGCCTGCCCCTCATCCTTCCTTCACCTTGCAGGCTTTGCTTTCCCTTAGGCTGAAGGGCAAGCAGAAATGATGCCCAGAGGAGGATTTCCCTTGTAACAAGACATTTTTATCTCTGTGCTGATAACCACAGACTGAATTGATTGTTTTGATGTACATATGCAGGCTACTCAAACAAACAAAATTTGTTGTTTTTTTAATTCAAACTAACTTATTGAGTATTGTTTATTCACTAGTTGCTTTGGCTAGCAATACATATTCACTACGTTTCTTGTAGTAAAGAGATCAGCCGTCCGCACATTTTTCGGATAAGCGATCCATTTGATTCTCTTTGAATGGAGGATAAAGTGGGATTTGCTGAAGCTTTCATGCAATAATTAAGAATTTAAATAACTTTGTATGATATTGTCAAAATACCTTTTCACCCTTTTAGATTAAGGCTGTTCTTACTTTGAGAGGTAGTTTCCCAAGCTCCCGTCTTTTCTTTTGTGCAGCTTTTACAACCCCAAAGAGCACATCAGTATGCACTGTTCTTTCGTGGGCCTCATCCAAAATGATGACACTATATTTACGTAGAAGTGGGTCTCCAATCGCCTCACGGAGCAGCATTCCATCAGTGAGGAACTTGATTTTTGTCTCTTCTGATGTGGCATCTTCAAAACGTACTGTGTATCCCACCTGACAAATTAAATTCATGTTTAAGTATGATCAAACAAGAAAACTGGGTCACTTTTACCTAGCAAAATGGAGGAAAGGATGACCACAGAGGGGGCAAAAAAAACACCACCACATTTACAGGGATCAGACTCCAAGTAGCATATTTCAGTTAGTAAAAATTAAACATCAATTCACACCTTTATAATGTGTGGAGCTTTACCAACCATAGCAAAAAAAAAAAAAAAAAGACTACTCAAACCTTGTGGTAAAGAGAAATCACTAGCAATTGTATAGGGCCATTGTACAAATAGATGGCATACATTGCTGTGACAGTTCTCATAGCTGCTCTAACCTTCACAATTCTAGCGAGTCTAGTTCTGAATTGCTCAGGTATCAACAATTATAATTAGAGCTTTGCATGGGACTTTATTTTACAAGCAAAAGGAAGTATAAAGCAATCTAAAAATATATGAGAGCATTATATAAATTAAAACATACATCTACTTACATGGACAGATAACTTTTTTTTTTTTTTTAAAGCCTCATTTAAAACAGGGTGACCAGATCCATCATGTTTTCAGGGACAAATAAAATGTCATATTTATGAAAATGTATTAAAGGGTTGCCCTGCAGTACATATAATGCATATTATGCAGGATTCTTCATTGCCCTATTGCTTAACTAATACACCTTCTTCTGAATTACTACAGAGAAACCATTTTCATGTGCTGCCATCAATATGTATATGTGATATGTGTCCCTGAAAACATGGTGGCTATGGTAAACACTGCATTTAATGTAAAGATATAGCCATACATTTTGGCATGGCAATATTATCATAGTCACAAAAGCCAAGACAAAATAGCAAAACTAGTGCTCATTATTAATATTTGTATGTGTGAAATCAGATTTCACAAGCAAAGCAGAATAAGAGTATTCCATATATATATATATGGAAAAGATCATAAAGAAATCAGAAGAGAAATCATGAGCGAACAAGAAGTTTAGGGGACACAAAGGGACCAAGGAAGCAATATGACAAGGCAGGGGTGTGCTGAGAAGGAATCTAAGAATCTCAAGCAATAGAACTAAGTTATTGTTAGCTTGAAAATTATTATGGCCTCCCAAAAGTGTCTAGAGGCATATCAGCCACATCTCACTGACCAGGCCCACCAAAGCCCAAAAGGTCATCTAGGTTTGCCATATTATTTGCTTCCTAGCATTACAGTTCTGAACTGCCCAGGTGGCTAGGATCATTCTGAGAGGCAAAAAGTCTAGGTTCACTTTGTAATAAAATAAATCATGAACTAAAACTTGTAAGAGACCAGAGTTTGAAATACCCAAAAGGGCATGCTTTTGAGTTGCTGTCTTTTCTCTGTTTGTTTATCAGCAAATTAAAACAGAATGCAAAAGGAGGCACACTGGTGATTAAAAAGCACAGCAGTGAAGTTACCGGTACTTACAAGTTTACTTAGTTCCGTTTTCTTCTCCTCTGAGACCCTAGTTGCAAGGGTTATAGCAGCCACCCTCCGAGGCTGTGTCACACCTATGATACCTTGCCGCCCAATGCTGGCTTCATAGAGGTACTGAGGGATCTGAGTGGTTTTACCAGAGCCTGTCTCACCTGCAAAATAAAACACCAATATTTACACAAAGTAGAACATTCATCAGACTTACAGTTATTTAGTAATTACTATTAATGGTGCTTAAAAATAAAGAAAATTGTTACTTGAAATCTAAGAGGCCAATGCTGTACAGCAAATTTAAACGCTCTAGAGATTAAAATTACTGTTCATCATTGGGCTATTAATGTTGTTCTAATAAAAAGTTTCATGTTAACATTTTTGTGGTTTTATTTCTGGTGCGTTTTCTTTGTATTCCAATCAAAATATTCCTCATTTCTCCTTATCTGTTTGTTGTTGTTATTTTCTTTTTCGGGGGGGGTGAAGGAGAGGAAGGGGGGAGTGTTTACAAATCTGCCACTTTCAAATGTATTAAAAGTATTTTCTTTATTGCCTCTGGCAGGTTTTCAGTATCGTTTTTGCAAACGTGCCTTTTGCCTAAAACGGATTACTTTTTTTTCTCTAAATTTGCATATGCTTTTTTATTCCTCAAAAGATATTCTAAGAATCAACAACTTTAGCATAGAATGACACTATAATCACCAGAACAACTACAGTTTAATGTGTTTACATTACTGCCTAGTAACACCTCCAGTGGGCGTCACTCAGACTCCTTAGTTAGTGCTGCAAATGACGTTCAGCGCCTCCATGAAGCCGATGAAGGTTCCTCATAGAGATGCATTCATTCAATGCATCTCTATGAGGAGATGCTGATTAGTGCAGAGCAGCATTTTGCTGTATAAATCAAGATTGATCATCTCAGCCATGGAGGTGGAATGGCGCAGGGCTAGCCGCAGCAAACCTGCTTGATGGTGGGGGAAAAGGTGAGTTTTACACCTTTTTTAACCACGAACCTCTAGTTTCAAAACTATAGTATCAGGAATACACATTTGCAATAGGTTTGACAACTGACTTAGAATCTGCCATGTGCATGTGGAGCTGAAAGCTTTGCAAGGACCTTCTGTTAGCTCCACTGAGCTAAACCTGGTCATGCAAGGCGGACTAACTAGCTGAAAGCCTCAGTTAGGCACTCTCAATGGTTACATTCTGCCAAGAACTAGAAACTGTCAGATTGACAGCTACTAGAGATTCCTCGTTGAAAAGTTCAATTATCTAAAGTCTTTACGTTCGGCAACATCACGCATAGTATGATGCTCCCGAAAGCCATGAATAATTCCCAAACAGAAGCAATGGATTCAGAAGTACTCCACTGACCGTGGCAATGCATTCATAATGCTTCTCAATATGAAAAAAAAAAAAAGCTAGTGTAATAACTTTTACTTACACTAGAAGATGCATTTTGCCACCTCTCACATATAGTACACATACAAACACAAAGATCATTGATTTAAAACATTTTTGCCACACAACACTTTTCCCCTCAACCATCACAAGCGACAAATGAAGGCTTGACAGAAGCAGATCCACCTATTTGTCGAATGTAGGAAAATAGTCACTTTGTCCAATGTTATCTTTTGACTGGGTTGGCATTTCGGTTAAATTCCAACACAGTCTTTATGAACTCACAGTAACATACAGCATGTATGAATGTATCAGTGAGCTCCTCCACAATAATATGCACATTGGTGTATCACAGAGCTCCACAGCTACGAAGCACAGAATAATATATTGTAAGACAGTATCACAGAGCTCCACTGTAATAAATCTCACAATATTGTAAAGTGTGGAGGCTGTGTAATGTGTGTGATGGATGTGTTGTCTGTGCGTTTTACATGTATACTGCCAGTTTCATTCCCATGCCTGGGAATGTGTATGTCAGAATGTGTACATATCTGTGTGTTCCTGGGAAGTGTATGGTTGGAATGTGTACACAATCTGTGTTTATGTTGGAATGTGTACACAATCTGTGTTTATGTTGGAATGTGTACATATCTGTGTGTTCCTGGAAAGTGTGTGGTTGGAATGTGTACACAATCTGTGTTTATGTTGGAATGTGTACACAATCTGTGTGTTCCTGGAAAGTATGTGGTTGGAATGTGTACATATGTGTGTGTTCCTGGATAGGAATGATAGGGGTTGGCCAGTGGTTTTCGTGGTGACCCAATATTTCTGTCCAGGACCAGTACTGTATAAAGCCTCCATGGTAACAGAGCTGGCCCCATTAATGACAGCACGGTGTTTTTAGCCTCTCACCGATGATGACCGCACTGTCCAGCTGCCGGAGCTGTCCTATGAGCTGAGCTCGGACATGGTAGATGGGGAGGCTCCGCCGCTGCAGCTCCATGGGCACCGGGGGCTTTCTGTGTCCGGGCTGCATGGCCGCTCTCCGGCTGGCGTGAAATGGAGGAGAGCCCGGCTTGAATCTCTTGGCCGGTGGGTGATCGGGGTCCTGAGACATATTATCCGCGGTGACCGGAACTCCTCAGGCGATGTGCCGGCTGCCGTGGCCCCGGGTACGCAGAGAACAGCCCGGGAGTATCATGTCGGCACGAACGTCGCCACACGTGCTTCCGGTGCATTGCCCTGCAATGTCCACTTACCTGCGACAGAGGGAGCTAGAGAGACAGATTCTAATCATGTGTGCAGGACCTGGGCGGGTTTAGCAGAAATTCCATCTGGATTTCTAGGCAGATGGATTGTTTGGTTGTTTGAAAGGCAAAAATGTTGATTTGGCAAAGCTCTCTAACACTGCTATTATCACCCCAGGGTTGGTTTAGGCTATATGTTACTATTCAGGTTTCAATTTGTGACAATTTCGGAGTTAAATTTTTCACAATCAGCTAGGTTTGTCTTACAGGGTTATTCACTAAAGTGAGAATTATTTTTATATAGCGCCAGCAAATTCTGTAGCGCCATACAATGAGTCACAGTGAATTTCAAATTTAAGGCAATAACAGATTACCGTATATACTCGAGTATAAGTCGACCCGAATATAAGCCGAGGCCCCTAATTTTGCCACAAAAAACTGGGAAAACTTATTGACTCGAGTATAAGACTAGGGTAGGAAATGCAGCAGCTAGTGGTAAATTTCTAATTAAAATTAGATCCCAATAAAATTACATTAATAAAATATTTTTTTACAGTGTGTGTGTATATAATGAATGCAGTGTGTGTTTGTGTAGTGTGTAGTGTGTGTATATAATGAATGCAGTGTGTGTATAATGAATGCAGTGTGTGTTTGTGTAGTGTGTGTGTATATAAAGAATGCTGTGTGTAGTGTGTGTGTGTGTATAATGAATGCAGAGTGTGTTTGTGTAGTGTGTGTATATAATGAGTAGTGTGTGTGTGTATAATGAATGCAGAGTGTGTTTGTGTAGTGTGTATATAATGAATGCAGTGTGTTTGTGTAGTGTGTGTATATAATGAATGTTGTGTGTAGTGTATGTATATAATGAATGCAGAATGTGTGTTTGTGTAGTGTGTATATAATGAATGCAGAATGTGTGTGTGTGTGTTTGTGTAGTGTGTGTATATAATGAATGTAGAGTGTGTGTTTGTGTAGTATGTGTGTATAATGAATGCAGAGTGTGTGTGTTTGTGTAGTGTGTGTATATAATGAATGCAGAGTGTGTGTGTTTGTGTAGTGTGTGTATATAATGAATGCAGTGTGTTTGTAGTGTGTGTATATAATGAATGCAGAATGTGTGTGTTTGTGTGAATGCAGTGTGTGTATATAATGCAGAGTGTTTGTGTAGTGTGTGTAAACTGGGTGGGGGAGGGCATTTTTATTATTTTTAATATTATTATTTATTTTTTTACAATTTTATTTTAATATAATTATTTTAATATTTTTTTAAATATTATTTAAATTATTTTAATACTTTTAAATTTTTTTTTTTTTGTCCCCCCTCCCTGCTTGATACCTGGCCAGGGAGGGGGGCTATATCATTCCCTGGTGGTCAAGTGGCATGGTCTGTGCAGAGGGGGAGCCGGTAGCAAGCTGTTACATACCTTGTCAGCAGCTCCGTTCAGCTCCCCTGTGTAACTCTCGCGTTTGCTTGCCACGTTGCAACGGTAACCCGTCGCAATGCTCTGATGGCCACGGGTCTCGCAAGAGTTACACAGGGGAGCTAAACGGAGCTGCTACAAAGGTATGTAACAGCTTGCTACCGGCTCCCCCTCTGCACAGACCATGCCACTTGCTGCAGGCCCCCAACAGGACCGCCGGGCTTGTAATGAGCCCGGCGGTCCTGGTCTGTATTATGGCAATGTAAGTTGCCATAATACAGACAGTAACACGAGTATAAGCCGAGGGGGGCTTTTTCAGCACAAAAAATGTGCCAAAAAACTCGGCTTATACTCGAGTATATATGGTAAATTGAGAATTATATAATTCAGTTATGCTTCCAGTTCAGCCACTTAGGCCTTAAGAGCTTCTTCAACCTTGGCAAATCTATATATATTTTTTTAGCTGAAAATTAGACGCCCTCACCCCCTTAAAATTGGTAAAAAGACATTTACTTACCTGGAATGTAACTGTGGGATAATCTCTTGGTGTTGATTTTCCATGTCTCATCCCAACATCATTCAGGACGTGCGCAGTCCAATCATAGGCTTCTCATAGACATATGGCATAGACCATTTCGTATGCGCTCTGCCTGCAAAGGGAGGAGTATTACACCTGTCTTAAGCATGCAGTGTGTGCTGACGACAGACATAAAATATGCACAGAATTGATATTAGGTAGCCCGGAACAGCTATGTCACTTGAGTTGGGATTGAAACAAGCAGAAATACTGCACGTCCAGACTTCTTCCACCATGATCTCTTCAAATCACTAAGTGGTCATGGTGGTTGGAGTAACAATTTAAATTTGAAATTCACTTTGAATTCTCACATTAGTGAATAACGCTGCAAAGTTTGCAATATGTTTTTCAGTTCATTACAGGTCACAGTTTAGCAAATAAACCATAATATCTTGCATGCTCTATGGTACAGTTGTATGCTCATTTAAAGTTTATTGTGATTTTCCACGGGATCCTGCTTTCCTAGAATAAAAACACTGGGCAGAGAGTCTTTAACGACAGAGGCAATTGTACACGCAAAATAAAACCTAGAATTTGTGCTATGTGTTTCTTTGTTCCACCGTAATTTAAGGGTTTCTCTTTAAGTGCCCCAATACATATTATATATTGTTTTTTTAAAGGACAGAAAAGGCTTTCTTTTAGGAATGTGCATGGGAAAAATATTCGGTTCGGCATTCCGAAATTCGGGACTTTGGCACTTTAGTTCGGAACTTCAGCACTTCGGAATTTCAGGACTTCAGGTAAGTGTAGGGTTAGGGTAGGGGAGATCACTAAGGGAAAGGACAGGTGGGGAGAGCACTAATGTACTGGAGGGAGGGAATATCAGTAAGGCACAGGGGGCCAAGGGAGAGCACCAAAGGTCAGGAGGGGAGGAGAGAGCACAAAGGGACAGGAGGGGAAATCACTAATTGATAGGAGGGGAGAGCACTATAAAAACATTATTTTTTTTTTTTTTAAAGAGCTGCTACCCTCTCAGCCCCTATCCTACCCCACAAACCCTCTCTTTTACACTACACACATACACAATGCATTTTTACACATACACAGAAACATACAATGCATCCCTACACACACACAGACACACTGCTTCTCTTACACACACAGAAACAAAATGCATCTCTTAGACACACTCAATTAAACCCTTACAGACACACACTGCATTAAATTACAAACACAGAAACACATCTTGCATTCCTTACACATACACACACAGAAACACACAATGCATTCCTTGCACACAAACACACACTGCATCCCCTATACACACATTACATCCCTTACACAAATTGGTATCTGTATACACTACATTCCATAAGAACACACACACATTACATCCTCTACAATAACAATAACACATCCCCTACACACATACACTCCACTCCCTGTGAGAGAACTCATGGGTGGGCCATGTAGGTGGATTTATGGGCAGGCCTTGTAGGCATACTCACGGTCAGGGCCTGGGAGCCCAGACGTTGAGCTGTGTAAGGGGCCCCAAAAATGGAGCTGCTTCCTGTTTGTTAATTGTTGTGAGCACTGTTACAAACAGTCTTCGGAGTGCCTCTTCTACACCAGACCTGTGGAGCTAGACTGCAGCCTGAGCCCATCATCATCCTATTGTCCTCATCTGGTGGTAAGTAGGCAATCCAATATATTATTAGTGGCACTAATCTCTAATTTACCTCACATTAAAGGTCCACTATAGTCACCAGAACCAGTACAGCTTAGTGGTTCTGGTGTCGATAGCCCATGCCTGCAGGCTTTTTAATGGAAACACTCTGCTTTTTCAGATAAAAGACACTTTGTGCAGAACTGGTGTTGGCCCATATGGCAGATCATATGGGTGGGGCATTGTGATGTCACATGTTGGGCAGAACATATGGGGTGGGGTGGGGTGCGGCAAAAATCCTTGCACCGGCCCTGGCTCTTACAGCCATAATACTGGCAAAGCATCAGGGGAGATGTAGTCCACAACATCCTACTCCTACTCCTGCCCCACACTATACACGAACACTATAGAGAGAGACAGGGCCGCCATCAGGGGGGTTGTCACGGGCCCCATGTGTAGCGGCGGAACTGCCGCCGGTGCAGTTGCACCAGGGCCCGCATGCTGTTGGGGCCTATCGGGTGGCCCACGTTTTAAGGCTACCCAATGGGCCCTATCTCTTCAGGGGCCCGGTCAGCGCTGCGCTGGGGCAATAGCGCGACCGGGCCCCTTTAAAAAAAATAGCAGCCGTAAAGTACTGCTGGGAGGAAGTGGCTGTCACTTCCTCCCAGCTCCGTCCGTTCCGAGCTGCGCGGGAGGCAAGAAAGCCAGGCCAGGGGAGCCACGCCGACTCCCATTAGCCACAGCCTTCCACCTGCAAAAAAAAAGGTAAGCAAAATTAGCTGTATATATGTTAGTATGTATGTATGTGTGTATGTCAGTATGTATGTGTGTATGTCAGTATGTGTGTGTGTCAGTATGTCAGTATGTGTGTGTATGTATGTATGTATGTATCTATGTATGTGTGTCAGTATGTATGTGTGTATGTCAGTATGTATGTGTGTCAGTATGTATGTATGTCAGTGTGTATGTCAGTATGTATGTATGTATGTATGTATGTATGTGTGTCAGTATATATGTATGTACGTATGTATGTATGTGTCTGTATGTGTGTATGTCAGTATGTCGGTATGTCAGTATGTATGTATGTGTGTCAGTATATATGTGTGTCAGTATGTATGTGTGTGTCTGTATGTATGTATGTATGTGTGTCAGTATGTATGTATGTGTGTCAGTATGTATGTGTGTCTGTCAGTATGTATGTCAGCATGTATGTGTGTATGTATGTCAGTATGTATGTCAGTATGTATGTATGTGTGTATGTATGTGTCAGTATGTATGTATGCATGTCAGTATGTATGTCTGTTTGTATAAGTCATTATGTGTATGTAGGCATGTCTGTCTGTGTGTATGTATCTGTATGTATTTCAATAAGTATTATATGTCTGTCTGTTTATATATGTATGTATGTCAGTATGTGTGTGTGTGTGTGTATTTATGTCCTTATGCGTGTGTGCGCAGTGTGCATAGGAATTTGTTCATATTGTTTATTGTCTGGCCCCCAACAGTGTCTGAGGGACAGTGAACTGGCCCCCTGTTTAAAAAGTTTGAGGACCTCTGTCATTATGTATGTATGTATATATGTATGTCATTATGAATGTATGTCTGTATGTATGTCAGTATGAATGTATGTCTGCATGTCATTATAAACGTATGTATCTGTGTATGTGTGTATGGATGTCAGTATGTATGTATGAATGTATGTATGTCTGTATAAATGCATGTATGACAGTATGAATGTATGCCATTATGAATGTATGTCTGTGTATGTATGTATGTGTGTATGGATGTCAGTGTTTGCATGTCTGTCTGTATGAATGTATGTCTGTATGTATGTATATATGTATGTATGCCAGTATGAATGAATGTATGTCTGCATGTATGTATGTCGGTGTATGTATGTGTATGTCCTCATGCATGTGTGTCTGTATGTATGTGTGTCTGTATGTATGTTAGTATGTGTCTATCTGTCACTATGTATGCCTGTGTGTCTGTATATGCCTATATGCGTGTAAGTCTGTGTCAGTATGTGTGTCTGTTAGTATGTATCTGTGTGTGTGTGTGTATCTGTGTCCTTTTGTATCAGTGTGTGTTTTTGTGTCTGTGTGTGTATTCGTGTGGGCAGGATTTGGAGGCGGACCCTGTGGGCGAGATTGGAGGCGGGCCCCAGGGGGCCCAGACCCAGAGCTGAGTTAGGGGCCCCAATATTTCTGGTGGCGGACCTGGAGAGAGATATACCAAATGCTGGTTCTACAGGCTGATATTTTTGTCCTCATTGCACACAATTTATGCTGATAGTATAAACTGTCAGCTTGGACACTTTTTCAAGGGGGTTCAGGCCCACTAAGGGCGCAAGGGGGCAGATTCTGTGAGGAGGTTACTGTAGGCATCCCCCCTTTTTTCTTTTCTTGCCCTTACTGCATGCTGCTTTCTGTACCTTCTATTTCTCATAATATCATCTCAGCAACCACACTAAGCTCTGGGAGATACAGGATATCACCCTGGGTAACTGCTTCTACCAATGATACAATAAAACAGAAATAAGCACTCGCTCTCTGACACAAGCTGCAATTCACCAACAATGTGCAAATTGTTTGAGCGTAAGTGCTTCGTTTTGAGGCCAGGACTCCAACAGTTTCAGGACTGAGTTGACGTCCCACAATGACGTATATCGGGGTTGTGGTGGGCGGGCAAAGCGAATTCCCCTTAGGAGACGGCATACAAGAAGTTGCTGACCCATCAGGGTTCCATCTATACCTTGGTGCCCTGCTGAGATTGCCGATCTGTAGACATTGATGGTTCGGTAGGCCAAACCTTGATTATGCAGGTTGGTGAGGAACCGTAACAGGTAATTTACAGGAGCACATACGGGATCCACTTGTTGTCCCATGCACCAACTAGTCCATCCGTTCCAGGCATAGAGGTAGGAGCGTCTAGTTCCAGGCGCCCAAGCTCCTGCCAGTAGTTCGATAGTGTCTTGTGGAACATCTGGTATGATCCAGGGTCCCCTGAAAGGAGCCACACAAGAATTTGAGTCGCCTCTGGGCCATGAGGGGGTGTGGATTGCCCTCTGGGTCTGATAAAAGGAACCAGGGGTCCGGAAGTAGTCTTGGGAAGTCCATGGACATTTCCATTAGTGTCGGAAACCACGGTTGGGTTGTCCAAAACGGTGTTAAGAGGACCAGGGACGCTTGAGTACGTCTGAGATGTACTATTGTGCGAGCTATGAGGGAGAATGGAGGGAAGGCATACAATCGGCTGTTCGGCCAGTGTTGGAGAAAAGCGTCCGCTGCTAGTGCGTCTGGGTCTGGTCTCCAGTTGAAGAATGTTGGCAGTTGGGAGTTCAGCCGAGATGCGAATAGGTCGATTTGCATCGGGCCCCAGAGCGTCTGAAGCTGCAAGAACACATCGCGGTCCAGCCGCCAGTCGCTGGCGTCGTGTATGTGTCTGGAATGCCAATCCGCTACCATGTTGGACATTCCTGGGATGTATTCCGCTTGGACTGAGATGTTGTGTTCCAGGCAGTGTTGCCAGAACTCCTTGGCCAGGTCTGCCAATATCTTTGATCTCGTGCCACCGAGGTGGTTGATGTAGCGGACTGCGGAAATGTTGTCCATTCGTAGGACGATGGAGCAGTAGGTTATGCCCCTGAGGAGGCTCTTCAGAGCGAAAGATCCCGCCATGAGTTCCAAACCATTGATGTGCAATTGTTTCTCTGAGCACGCAGAGGAGGTAGGCCCGCAGCGCGCTCCCCAACCGTGTGTGCTCGCATCGGATTCTACGATGAAGTCCGGGGCAGACCCGAATATTGCTCTGCCGTTCCATGCCTCCATATGTTGCAGCCACCATGTGAGCTCCTGTTTGGCCTCGTAGTCGAGTGGCACAGAGTTGGAGTACGCGCGCCCTGAGCGCAGTTGTGTGGCCTTTAGACGTTGTAGGGCCCTGTAGTGCAGTGGCCCCGGGAAGATTGCCTGGATGGAGGCTGAGAGGAGTCCGATTACTCTGGCTAGTTGCCGGAGTGTTAGTACTGGTCTCTTGAGTGTTCTGCGGATCTCCTTTTTGATGAGTCTTACTTTGTCCGTCGGTAAGCTGAGCGTCCCGGTAGTTGCGTCTATGTGGAAACCCAGGAATTCCATGTTTTGGGACGGGGTAAGCACTGATTTTTCCCAGTTAATGAGAAATCCCAAATTTTGTAGCAATGTCAATGCCCATGCCAGGTGCTGTTGCAATTGATGGGCCACGTGTGCCATGATCAGCATATGGTCCAGATAAATGATCATCCGTACGCCTCTGCTGCGTAGCGAGGCGACCACTGGCTTCAGTAGCTTTGTGAAGCACCAAGGGGCCGATGAGAGTCCAAAAGGAAGGCAGCGGAATCTCCATGTCGTCTTTTGGAATTGGAGCAGGTGGTGGCACTCCTCCGCAATGGGGATTGTAAGATAGGCATCTTGGAGGTCCAGTTTCACCATCCAGTCCCCTAACCTGAGCAGGTCTCGCAGGCAGTGGATACCCTCCATTTTGAAGTGGTGGTACCGTACAAATGCGTTTAGTGGCCGCAAGTTGATGACTGGGCGTACTCCTCCGCCCTTCTTGGGCACCAGGAAGAGGTTGCTCATGAACCCAGGGGATGGTGAAGGGACCTGATATATGGCGCCTTTTGCTTGGAGGGTGCGAATCTCCTCGTTCACTAAGCCCTTGTCTCGTGTCGAGAGAACTATGCGGTGTGGCCTGAGTGTTTGGACCGGGGGCCGTACAAACTCTATGTGGTAACCCCTGATGGTGTTGAGGACCCATATGTCTGCTGTCAGTTGTTGCCAGGACTCCATAAAGTGTAAGTCTGCCCCCCACAGTCGGTATACCTGGGGGGGGGAAGGTAATACACTTACCATAAGGTCGTCGGCTGTATGAGTTGCCTCTGGGTCCTCGAGGTTGCCATGGTCTGGCCCTGACCGGAAAGAAGGGTGAGGGCGTACGATTCTCTGGCGGCTGGAATCTAGCCGTGGCGGGACCTCTGTATCCCCGGTAAGAACCGCGGGAAGACCGGCCGGGCAGACGGCCCCGGTGTCTGCCAGCCCCACCAAAAACTCTGGGGGAGAACACTCATTTTAAGTTGCCTTGTCTAGGGCCGTAAATGTGCTCATATAAGTTCCCAGTTCTTTAACAAAGTTGTCTCCGAACAGGAGACCCTTGGCTTGCGGTCCCGGTTCGGTGAGGGCCATGTTAACGAGCTTGGGCTCGACTTTCATTAATATAGTTTTGCGCCTTTCGGTGGCCAGCACAGCGTTTGCGTTGCCGATGAGGCATATCGACCTCTGGGCCCAGCCTCCAATGGCTAGTAAATCAAGAGGCGTTCCCTCATTTAAGGCCGCTTCGACCAACTCAAAAATCTTGGCACTAGGGCCCAATGTATCCAGACTTTATCTTGACAATGGCGTAGGGAGTAATCAAGTCCCTTCTTTGCCTTCCAGCCAGACTTACCCAGGAATTGTGCTATTTTTGGGTCGATGTCTGGCGTGGCGCAGGCCATGTCGGGCACTGTTGGGCGTGGGCATTCAGCCCGTAGTTTTTGCCTGGTGGCTTTATCCAAAAGTTTGCGGATTCTGGCCGCTATGTATCGTGCTACATGATCGGTCGGATACCACTCCGCCGACCTAGGATTTTGTAACGTATCCGGGTCGAACAGAGGTTCGCCCTGGGGGTCCAGAATAGTGGTTGCATCCGCCGTGTCATGCGAGGGGTTGGCTGGATTGCGTGTCGGACTACGGTCCGGGGAGGAAACTTCCCATTCATCTGAGTCGACTTGGTCCGACTCGTTCGAAACCTCCTCATTATCCGAACTAGAGTCGGAAGAATCTATTAGGGCTTTTGCCCTTTTCCATGTCCGCGCCGCCTTTGCCCGGCGGGAGGCTCGTTTTCGTGGGGGCCCCACGACCTCAGGTGCGACAGGACATACCCTGTCCGTCAACTTAGTTTTGGAGGCATGTGTTCCCACATTGTGGGTTTTACTCATGGCCTTACGGCCCTCTCTGTGTAAAGGCTCCCCCTCTGCGGCCCTGGCGTGAGTCATGTTGGGGTTAGAAGCCTTAATGGCACTCGAGATGGAGTGTGACAAATTATCCGACATAACCCCCATGGCAGTAAAGATAGCTTGGGTAACTGATTTAGACATGGTGGCGTCCAGGAGCGAGTGGAACTCCTCAGAGTCCAAATGTTCCAGAGGGGCCACTACGTCCCTTTGCGGGGTTATGGGTTCAGCCACAGTGGGCCTGTGCTGGGCCTTGGTATCCCCTCTATCACTGGGGCCAGGGACAGAGAAATCCTCAGGGAACTGCATCTTGGGGCGTAAAAGGCAGAACTATATATATGTATACCCTGATGTGGCAGTAGTGAGAGCTACTAAAAGGCAGGAGACAAGGCAGCAGGACAGCAAAAGCACAGATTGCACTGTTAGCTTACCGAGTGTTCCCTCAGGAATGGCTCCTGGGAGCACTGGTAAGCTGACAGGCACACTAATCAGACCAATCAGCTCGCGCCCTGCAATGGGCTGAACGAGCTGGGGGAGAAAAAGAGCCGCAAAATTTTATGATCGCCGCCCCTTTAAGATGGATGCCAGTAAGGACCGCGCATGCGCGCGCGGCGCTCACTAAAGAGAGGACGCGGCGGGGGAACCCTCAGCTGGGAGAAATAACCGGGCCGGTCCTCGAAGGTTCCCTGCGCTGAGTGACCGGCGAGGAGGGTAATAAACTACCCAGCGGTAATTTCAGGGCCGGTATCCCCGCGGGGGGGGCGGGGTACCGGCGGGACAATGCGGGAGAGGGCTTCCCCACGGAGGGTTAGCCTCAGGGAGGGCTGACACCAAATGCCCAATGCGTTTTGGTGCGCTTAAACAGGTCAAAAAACAGGCATAAATTAAAGGTAAAGCTAAACACAGATATATACAATACAAAGAAAAATAACAGTTAAGAAAAACAAGGTGTTACTTAGCTGAGGCAGCAGCAAAGAAAGAGGAAGAGGAGGAGGTTACAGGAAAGGATATCAGAGAAGGACGGCTCCTATTGGATAGGAGATAATGATGTCATGTTAACCCTGTGAGGGTAGTTATACATGTTTCTTTTCTTTTTTCTACAAATAACCTTAGCCTTTCTTTGCTGCTGAGGAATAAAAGAAAGAGATAAGCCTAATAAGAGCCTCCGTGTCCTTTAATAAAATCCCCGTTTATGGATTTCTTGGTGTGAAACGGTACTGTTAGGGTATCAGGTGGATGTAGTCAGCACATCAAAGGGAAAGAGAGAAACCACATGGTGTAGTAGGTAGGTGTACAATAAAAAGAAATGGGTAAACATACTTACGTCTACTAGAGCAATGACCTGCTCTAGTTTAATGGGCTTCAGGTGGAACAATCCCCACCTAGGTATATACTGGACCTCGAATCAGCAGCAGAAAAACTGGATGTGAGGTGAGTAGAGCATAGAAATGACTGGGTATGTATAAGAATTTTACAAAGTACCTTATTATAATTAAACAGTGATAAAAATAAAGTGATCTATAAAAAATATAATAATAAAAACCAGTCCTATGTAGTAGTCCTCACTCCTCACTTGACGCATTTTTTCAAAGCTTTATCAAAAGTGGATGCTTGCTGGACGGGTCTCTGGTGTTATATGAATTCTCTAATGATGTAAATTGGTTCCAGTGTGAATAGCGTGTTACTTCAGGTTTCCATCTATTGCATTTCCAATTTCCGGTATGATCATATTGATGCGCACGGCACGTAGTAGTGTTCAAATTTTCTATTTCTGTTAAATTCATACAATATCAATTCTTTGTGTGGGAAGCTTTTTGGATATGGTATGAATAAAAGTCTAGTTAAAACAAACAAACAAAAAAGGTTAAATAACTAAAGCTGTGCCCATAGCATAATTAGAGATATTTTTTATTTATTTATGCTAGCCTAATTTATCTAATTTGATTTCCGGATCATTAGTAAATAAATGCGTTTTTTTTATGTCTGTATGCAAATACATCTGTATTGTATTATATGTGTCTATGACAACTGTGTGTACATATGTATGCGTTCTGCTTTGTCAGCCTGTATCTAAATAAATGTGTATGTTAAGGTATGAGCCTATAAGTAAATAATTGTGTTTGGGTTTGTATGCATATATGTACATATATGTTTGTGTTGTTTATGTTCCTTAATGTAAATGCATGTCCAGTAGGTGGATAATATAATTGCATGTGGAGTGACATACATGCAAGTTTGGGGTTAGTGTGACTAGGTACCCCTGAATTCATGTTTGGTGGCATCACGCACAGCTTGATGCGTTTAGCCTTTTACAATTGGACTTTTTTACATATATATATAAACACACTTCTATTAAAGAGATTTGTGCACGCTGAATAAAATTGTGTGTTGTTTTTTTTTTTGGTGATTGTTTACTAGTTATAACCTGCTCTATACACTATATTTATGTGTATTATTTAATTGTTTAGTTCATTGTAATATATATTATTAATCATATCAAATAATACTTTTTCTGTACTTGAAAACAAACAACAAAAAAAACAGTTACAGCATTTTTTCCACTTTACTTAAGTTTTTATGGTATTCTTATATGCTAGGTTTAAGCTGTTATGTGTCTGCTGCCAAATCAAATATGAACATATTAAGTGCCATCCTTTAGCAAACATAAAAGTGTCTGCAATGTTTATTTCCCAGGTACGGTAACGTATAAAGCATGTGGCTGCTTATAAAGTCATATCTTGCCATTTCATGAATCGTGATGTCTGTGCTTTTGTTCGCAATGCATTGTTTATGTCTGGGTTTTCTTACCTAGATGTCTAAATATGTAACAATATTAAGGTCCCAGAAAGAGAATATATTTATTCCACAGCTATCACTCCTTACATCCCATAATGAATGTCGCTTCAAGGCTTAATTTTTTTCTCTTGTCGCTCCTCCCACACGTCACCCTCTGTCCATCATTACTATGGATTACTGTAACCTATAGAATTACATTTAAAATATTAACTCTTACCTACAAAGCTCTCAACGACCCTATTTTCATGCGCTACATTTCTGAACTAATTCATAGATAGTCCCCTTCTCAGTCACTCTGCTCTGCTTGTGCCCTTCTCCTGTCTCTTGCTCATTCCCGTACTGTTAACACACACTTACAGGACATCTTGCAGGCGTCTTCGTTTTTATGGAGCAGTCTTCCTCCCCGATTCATACCCTGCCCTGCTCTTCAATCCATTAAGAATTCCCTAAAAACCCAAACCTTCAGAATAGCCTCTAGACTCCCCTTACCTTCTCAACTTAATTAGTGGATCCATTCTCCACTTTACTCTCACCTTCCAGTTCTGCTCCTTTTTCACCCTGTTTCCACCGTTAGTTCTTATCTTCCACACAGCCCTTCCTGTTGTGTTTTTGTACCCCACCTCCTCTAGATTGTAAGCTTCTTTGCAGGGTCCTCATCAACCTATTGTTCCTGTCAACATTTGTAACAGTTTGTTGTTTAAATCCCCTTACTAATACTATAATGAGTGGAATATGTTGGCGCTATATACAAGTCAATAATAGCAATATAGAACAGGCCAGGTAGTTACGGGTACATTGTAATTGCAAGAACACAGCAGAGTCTTACTACAAGTCATGCTACTCTCAAGTACTCAATGGAAATCATGTTTGTGGGCAGGGCCGTCTTTAACAAGGGGCAAACGGGGCAGCTGCCCCGGGCCCAGTTGCTCCTGGGGGGCCCAAGGCAGCTGCCCTGTGGGCCCCCTGCCCGCAGCCAGGTCTGAACAGCCCACCGGGATACTGAGAAATATCCCGGTGGGCTGCAGCAGGTGATGTAATCAGGGGCCCCGGCCCTTTAAGAGAGCTCCTGACCGAGCCCCTGTCTTCCTGCCTGCTGGGAGGAAGTGTTGTGAGGTCACTTCCTCCCAATTAACAGAGTGCCGCTGGGGAGGATGAGGCATACATGAAGAGCAGGAGGAGGTACAGACCAAGAAGAAGAAGACTCCCATCAATCTCAGCCATCCAGCTCCCACTGGACCACAGGGAAACCACACTTATGTAAAGGTAAGGAGGGAGGCTAAACTATGTAAATTCATATGACTCTGTGTGTGTGTGTGTGTGTGTGTGTGTGTGTGTGTGTATATATGTGTATCTGGCTGTATGTGTGTATATCTGACTGTGTGTGTGTGTATATCTCACTGTGTGTGTGTATATCTCACTGTGTGTGTGTATATCTCACTGTGTGTATATCTCACTGTGTGTGTGTGTGTGTATCTGGCTGTGTGTAAGTGTGTATCTGGCTGTGTCAGTGTGTATCTGGCTGTTTGTGTCAGTGTGTGTTTATATGGCTGTGTTTGTGTCAGTGTACATGTACCTTTGTGTCAGTGTTTATGTGTATCTGTGTGTCAGTTTGTATGTATACCTGCTTCTTTGTGTATATGTACCTGTGTGTGTATGAGTGTCAGTATGTGTAAGTGTGTATCTGTGCGTGTGGCAATGCATACATCCCATCTAACATTGCACACAAATACAACCCTGCATTCCAACATTAACAATGCACACAAATACACCACTGCATGTGTATCTGTGTTCCTGTGTGTATCACTGTTTGTGTGTGAGTGCATCTGTGTGACAATGCAGAAACCTCAACTCTCTCGATCTCCAGCACTTCTCCACTAAACTCCAAACACTCCTTTTACCCATCTCAAATCACAACTGCCCTAACTCTGCAACCTCACTCTACAACTCCACTCTCTCTTCTCAACTTGACATCATGGCACCTCCTACAGTTAAACGCAGCAAGCGCCCCCAACTACAACCCTGGCACACCAAGCTGACCCGTTACCTCCAAAAATGTTCCAGAACTGCTGAACGCTGCTGGAGAAAGTCTCACTTTGCATCTGACTTTGTCCACTATAAATTTATGCTGCACTCCTACAGCATGGCTCTTTCCTCTGCAAAAGTAAGCTACTTCAACACCCTCATAAGCACACTGTCCCACCAACCCAAACACCTGTTTCACACTTTTGATGCACTTCTTCGCCCTGTGACTCCCCCTCCTTCCACCACGTTGTCAGCCACAAACTTTGCATCTCATTTCACTGAGAAGATCTCTACAATCAGGAAAGAGATCTTTAATCTTTCTCAGGGGCGGGCTGGGCCGGGGGGCAGGGAGGCAATTGCCCCCCAGGCCGCCCTAAATTCCTGTAAGGCCGGCCCTTTAAATACTGCAGCCGCCTGAGCGCTCTGTTAAGAGCCTCAGGCGGCTGCAGCTTCTCCCCTGTAGCGTGGCCGAGATCCTCTACAATAACACATAACACATCCCCTACACACTCCACTCCCTGTGAGCGAACCCATGGGTGGGTGGAACTTATGAGTGGGCCTAATGGGCATACTCACCGTCAGGCCCTGGGGCCCAGACCTTGAGCTGTGTAAGGGGCCCCAAAAAGTGGAGCTGCTTCCAATTCTCCCAGAACATTGAATTTTGTGACCACCGTTGCAAACAGCCTCCAGAGATCCTGTTCTACACCAGACCAGTGGAGCCAAACTGCAGCCCATCATCATCCTCATCTGCTTGTAAGTAGGCAATCTAGTATATTATTAGTGACACTAATCTATAATGTACCTCACATTAAAGGGACACTATAGCTTAATGAAGTGGTTCTGGTGTATATAGCTGGTCCCTGCAGGCTTTTTAATGTAAACACACACTGTGTGCAGCACTGGCGTTAGTTCATATGGGTGGGGTATTGTGATGTCACATGGGCGGGCAGCAAATTTTTATTTTGTCTAGGGCGGCAAAAATCCTTGCACCGGCACTGATCCTGGGCAGGTGCACCAGTCTACTGGTGACCCACAGGAGGGGAGTGCACTGATTGCACTGCACTCTCCTCCTGTCCAGCCCCATCTTTACCGCAGTGCAAGTGCCCTCTGCCCCTAATTTACAGTGGCTCACACTCACAACAAGCAGTGCCTGGAGCCGTGAAGGAGCGGGTATGGCAAAGAGCTACTGATTAGCATAACATCAATATCCGTTATAAAACCAGGAAAAGGTGGGCATGGATGGTGAACTGATTTGGTGGTGCAATGGGCCACTTGACTGGTTTTGCCCCCCAGGCCTAAGGCTGCCAGCCCTCCCCTGATCTTTCTCCAACCAGTATCAATACATCACCCAACCCCACTCCCCCTGTCATCCTAAGCTCATTTGCACCTGCTACAGCACAAGAGGTTTCTGCTCTGCTCCTGTCCTCCCGCCCCACCACCTGCTCCCTCGATCCTATTCCCTCGCATCTCATCCGCACTTTGTCTCCCTCTCTTGCTCTTCCTCTCACTAACATTTTCAATCTCTCCCTTTCCTCTGGCACATTTCCCTCTGCCTTCAAACATGCAACCGTAACCCCAATTCTGAAAAAGCCCAACCTCGATCCCAACTCCCCATCCAACTACCGCCCTATCTCACTACTGCCATTTGCCTCCAAGATCCTCGAGAGAGTTGTCTACGCCAGATTGACAGACTTTCTTGAATCCAACTCTCTGCTTGACCCCATTCAGTCTGGATTCCGCGCTGGTCACTCTGTCGAAACTGCTGTGACCAAAGTATCCAACGATTTAATTGCTGCTAAATCTCGCGGCCAATACTCTATCCTAATCCTCCTTGATCTTTCTGCCGCCTTTGACACTGTTGATCATCAACAGCTTCTTCACATTCTCCGTAACTTTGGTCTACGGGATTCTGCTCTCTCCTGGTGCTCCTCCTACCTCTCCCAGCGCTCCTTCAGTGTTTCTTTCTCTGGCTCTGCCTCTTCTCCCCAACCCCTCCCTGTCGGCGTCCCCAAGGTTCTGTCCTCGGCCCCCTACTGTTCTCTATCTATACTGCCTCCCTTGGTAAACTCATCAGCTCTTTTGGCGTCCAATACCATTTATATGCAGATGGCACGCAAATCTACCTGTCCTCCCCTGATCTCTCTCCGCCCACCTTGACTCATGTTTCTGACTGCCTCTCTGCTATTTCCAACTGGATGGCTGCTCACTTCCTTAAACTCAACCTGTCCAAAACATAACTTCTAGTTTTTCCTCCCTCAAGTGCTGCTACTCCTGTGTCTGTCGCCATCCAAGTCAACGGCGCTACTATCACCTCTACCTCCCAGGCTCGCTGCCTAGGAGTTCTTTTTGATTCTGATCTCTCTTTTACTCCCCATGTTCAATCGATAGCCAAATCCTGTCGCTTCCAACTCAAGAACATAGCGCGCATCCGCCCATATCTAGGACTGGTTCATGCTGTTGTTCTCTCTCGCCTTGACTATTGCAATCCCCTTCTCACCGGTCTTACATGTTCCCAGCTTGCACGGCTGCAATCTATAATGAATACGGCTGCGAGGCTTATTTTCCTGTCCGGTCGCACCTCCCACGCCTCCACGCTCTGTCAGTCCCTGCATTGGCTTCCAGTTAGATATAGGGCCCAATTCAAAATTCTGGCGCTTGCTTACAAATCCCTACATAATGCTGCTCCAACATACCTATCCTCCCTCATACACAAGTATGTCCCGTCGAGACCCCTGCGCTCAGCCCAAGACCTACGCCTATCCTCTGCCCGGATCCCCACCTCTGATGCTCGCCTTCAAGACTTCTCCAGGGCTGCACCTATTCTGTGGAACTCCCTTCCCTCCTCAATCAGACTTTCACCCAGCCTCCATTCCTTCAAAAAATCTTTGAAAACTCACTTCTTTATTAAAGCGTATCAATTAAACTGTCAGCAGGTTTCTCATCCCCCACCCCATGACTCCGTTCCTTCACCTGTCAAAAATGACCTACTAAGCACTCAATAAACCCTTCTGTAACAAACTATTTAATTCCCCTACTTTAACCCTTTGTGTCACTATACCCCATCCCTCTAGCATGTAAGCTCATCGAGCAGGGTCCTCAACCCCCTCTGTTCCTGTACGTCAGTGGTCTGATCTCAATTATGTGTCTGTTAGTCCACCCATTGTACAGCGCTACGGAATTTGTTGGCGCTATATAAATAATAAAATAATAATAATACATCCCAGCATTCCTACGCCAACACTGCACACACATACATATGTATTTGTGTATATATCTGTGTCAGTGTGTGTAAGTGTGTATTTCTGTGTGTGGATGTGCCAGTGTTTTTATCTCTGTGTGTGCACGTGTATTTATGTATGTGGCTGTGTGTGTATACGCCAGTCTTTGTCAGTGTGTGCATGTGTCCAGATGTGTGCATGTATCAGTGTGCTAATGTGTATGTATATCTGTGAATGTATATCATACATCACGGCAATCAAACACAACATGCAACCACACCCCTGAATTCAAACTCAAAAAGTATATAGAAACACATCCCTACACTTAAACACCAATACTACACCCTACATGCACACACATACGGTATACAACAACATGCTCACATTCAAATGCACAAACACTGCTCACAAATACAGCCCTGCAAAAATGGACAAATGGTAGATCCCCACTGGCATAGCATCGTTGGAATTGTACAACAGATGAGGATCTATCTTTTCTCTGCTCTTGCGCTAGAGGGGAGGCTCAAAACAATGTCTTGCACCAGGGCCCTGTCTACATTAGTTCTGCCACTGTGTTGGGGTGGAGGGCGTAATTGCATGCCAGAGAGTGAAAGGGGGAGGGCGAGGGATGGCAGGATCCAGGGGGCCCAAACAAATGCCTGCCCAGTGTCCAATCAATGTTAAAGACGGCCCTGTTTGTGGGTGGCATTCCTTGCTCACTGAGTCTGTGGGTTTACTTTGAACTATTAAACCAAAACATTTGAAATGGTATATGGTGAATCAGTAAGGGTCATCTTTGAAGTGGAATAAAAGGAGATCTTTTACCAAGTTCCGGTATTTATCAAGGATCGACAGCAACTTCCCTGATCTGCTTCACATCTGAAAGATGTAATTAATATTTTTTGTTCTCCCCTTTGGATGTCCTATCTGCCCCAATGTTTCTTTTCCTTTCTTCTTCTTCTTATTATGATATTTATAGAGCGCCATCAAATTCCGCAGCGCTTTACAATGGGTGGACGAACAGACATGTAGTTGTAACCAGACAATTTGGACACACAGGAACAGAGGGGTTGAGGGTCCTGCTCAATGAGCTTGCATGCTAGAGGGAGTGGGGTAAAATGACACAAAAAGGTAAGGATAGTATAAGACTATGTCGTCTGTGTAACTATTGTTTGTGCCTGCAGAGCTGCATATTATGAACCATTCAAACTGTTAACCTTTACAACAGAACTCCTTGCAGCATCAGCATTACAATAGGCACCTGACCAGTTGCTCATGCAGGTTCCTAAACATAAAATGCTCAATATCTATCCATTTAGACTTCCTAGGCACTGGTACCATTTATTTTCTACCAATGATCCAACCAATGGCAAATAATCTATTGTCTTAGCTTTAGTTTGGTCAAGGTTACTATAGAGAAGTCCCTGGAGGAGCATTGAGGCCCTATGAGTCTCTATTTTAACAAAAAATGGTGATGGGCATAGAAGTTAACACATGGCAGGCCTTGTGATCACCCTTGTGATAACAAGAGCCAAGAGATGGGTATAGATTAGCAATCTGGATACTGCCCATGACTGAGAGGCATAAGGGAACTCTTTGGCATGTCTCCTAATTTTAACTTTTAGGTTTTTTTAAAACTGTGTAGCCAGTACGGAACAGACAAAATATTAACAGATTTACAAAACTTGAAACCAATGACGCTTATGAGTTTTAAAAGAGGGGAAAAAACCAAGAAGGAAAACAATTAGTAATGTTGGGAGAAAAAAATTCAAGAACAAAATATATATTTTGGGATAAGTTTAAATGAGAATGTTACCATTGAAATGATAAAAGTGTGTGATGACAGACATATGTGGTATTGAAAGAAAGTAAGTCAGCTGCACCATATGGTATAATAAGAATTACCGTTGCTATTAAAGGAGACTATGAACTCCCATTCGTCTAATCATTTCCACTTGGAGGTACATAATTAATATAGAGGGAGACAGTTTTTTCTTTTAAAAAGAAAGGATAAGTGTTTCAGCAACAAGTAGATGGAGAAGTAGTAAATATAAATACTAGAGCAGAGGTAGGCAACATTTGGCACTCCAGATGTTGTGGACTACATTTTCCATAATGCGTTTAGAGCCATAATGCTGGAAAAGCAACATAGGAGATCTAGTCCGCAACATCTGAGTTGCTGAACATTGACTACCCCTGGGATAGAGTCTTTATTTTCAGAGTGTATGGCCTCCTTATTTTAAACTTCTACCCATACCCCACAGCCTAGGTGATGGAGTGCTGAGCAGGTGGCTGCTTACTCTCTGTAATATTTAGACTTGGTCTCACTCCTTGTAATTAAATGTCCAAATTAAATGGATGAATTTGGTCCCATTACATATATATGTATATATTGTGAAAAGTCCTTGCACTCAGGCTATAGATATAAATACCTGCCAGGTGCTCAGCCTGGGGCTTCAATATCCAGAAAATAGTAAAAATGGCAGCACTCACGGTCTTCAAATAAAAATTCTTCTGTATTCAGCAAGATTAAAACATGGGATCAACATTGATCCCATGTTTTAATCTTGCTGAATAAAGAAGAAATTTTATTTGAAGACCGTGAGTGCTGCCATTTTTACTTTTCACTATTATATATATATATTTATTTATTTTTTGGATAACGTGAGTATATGGTGATTTGTGATTTGGATGAATAGTTGAAAAATAAGATTAATCAACATTCTTTTAAATCAGAATAAGTAAATTTATAACACTGAGCACAACAGAGTTCTCAAAAGCCAATAGCAAGATGCTTTTATTTCACAAGGATTTTTGTCAAGTCTGACAAAGATCCCTATCATGTTGAAATGCTGTCAAAGTTTGCACACGGACAAAGAATAAAGTTGACCATCCTTAGCATGATTTGATTTGGTGAGATGGGGTTGAATGTAGTACTTGTAAGAGGGAAACTTTAGTTAATGTGTGTGCTTCTCCAGCGTTCTAGGGATTGGACACCAATTTGATAAGATTAGTGGGCATTAAAAGCACCAGAAATGAGAAGCTGGTAAATAGGAAGAAAACGTTTTTAGAATGAAATAACAACTGTCTCATTCAAATCTAAAGCTTTTCGGTGAGACAGCTGGCTCAAAGTGATACATGTTCTTTTAAGATGGGACTCGATTCAGTACACAATGTAGGGGTGGACAGTTTTTAGCACTATATAACCCAAGTAGTATGTTTTTATTTATTTATATTTGTTAATTTTGCCTTACAGGAATACCTGTCCCAGAATATCATTTTCCAAAAGAGAATTTAGTCAATTTAATCAGAAGGCAGGGTTTTTACTATCCACTATATAAGTGCAATTTTTGACATGGCTTATTGTCTAAATCAGGGCTGTCCAACCTGCGGCCCCCCAGATGTTGCTGAACTACAACTCCCATGTAAAGTACATTTTGTAGCACCTGTTAGTTTAATTGTTTTTCTGACGATAAACAGAAAAGGAAATGCGGATCACGGTATGTGGTCACAGAAAACTTGTTTCATCACCTGCAGCTTCAGAAAAAAACTGCAGTGTAAAGTTACTTTTAAGATTTTTTTATCATAGCTTTTTTTTTTTTATTTGAACACCAGCCAGTGTACACACAGAAGAGTTGAGTTGCCAGTTTTCAGATTATCTCAACAAACAAACTATTGAGAATCCAGAACAGCTTTGTTACACACAGAGTACACTATCATAATCTGATTTCACTTACGATGGCCTGTTGTATTTGATTTACTGGTAGATGAATGTAATTTGTGGGGTTTTATCACAAAAGCATATCAACAGTGTCACATGTCAGGTCAGAAGAGCTTTGGACCGTACAGCAAGCATTTTGAGTGTGATGTTGGCAGAGTTGATACCCCTTCAATTAATGGCACTATGAAAGAGATGGACTGAAATTCTTTGGCTGAGAATGTCTAGAGTTGCAATCCCAAAAATATTGGTCGGTACTACTAACCTTAAACCCCCAAGCATAACCAGCATTACATTATACGTCATCTATCCCAAATATCTGCCATAAACCTGACCCTTGTGCAAGCTCCCTTTTAACAATGAGCACAGTTGGTAATAGGATTGTAATGTTGCTTTGTTCTTATGAACACATCATGGCAGCGTTGCTATAATTTCATTGACTTCTTATTTAAATGGCATTGGCAATATTTTAAATGTATACAAATACAATGGGAAGGTAAAAGGTAATAGATGATTTATAAGCCTAGGGTAAAGAGTAAGGAATGACTGTTCTGCACAATGTGCAGGGCTTGTGTTCAGTCTCCACGCTCTGCATGGAGATGCTGAATGCTCCCCATAGAGATGCATTGATTCAGTATTGTATTGATTCATATTCAATATTCCTATGTGCAAAGCACTGGATTGGCTGAGATCATCAAATTTAATGATCTCTGCCAAAGAAGAGGAGCAAGGCAGTGCTAAGCCGCATCATAGCCAAAGCGGCGCTGGTAAAAATGTGAGTAATATCTTTTTTATAGGGGGGTAAGGAATGCTGGCCACCTAAACAGTGCATTTAGAACTAAAGTGTACTACATGTTTGTATTCCCAACAAAATAGTGTTCCTTTAACAAAAGCAAAGACAAATCAATCACCTCACTGACTACTTTCACAACAGTTGCATCATACAATAATCCAATATGAAGTGTGGTTTCTGGGCAGAGTGTGATGTAACTAATTCTATTTATTTGGGAGCTAATGTTAATGCCCCTATGGGCTTGGTAAATAGTTTCCATTTGTAATTATTATTTCCTAACCTAATTTTGACCTAATGCAAATGTGAAATAAGTAGCACGTTGTATAGGGTATTTCGAAACAAGATTGGGATCCTTAAAAGAACACCATAGCATTAGGAATACAGGTCTGTATACCTTTAAGGGTTTATGGTGCCCCTGTTCCTAAATCTTTATAGGTCCCAACCCACCCAAACCCATGTGTAATAAAAATGAAAGAATTTACTGACCTTTAACAGCTCCTTGGCTCTCAGTGTTGCTCACCTCGCCACCTCCTGTAACATCTAGAAAGAGGCATGACGTACTCCAGTGTGGGAGCATGATGCGCATGCGCGGTGAACTCCGTTGTACATCCATTGTACTCTGTGCTTTCCGATGGGTTTCCATGTGAGTTTAACTCAGTCAGTTCTGCAAGCGCACTTCTAGAGACGAATTTAACCCTGCAATATAAACACTGCTGTTTAAAAAAATATTAATAATAAACTGCAGTGTTTTACATTGCAAGGTTAAAAGGTCAGAGCCATTGCACCCAGTGCAGGTCTTTGGGGTGTGCGTGCCGTGCGGCCGACACAGCTCGCAGTCAGTCACTCACAAATCGGCCCGAGTTAGGTGTTCAAAATGCAGAGCATGTCAAGTGCTGCTGTGCACTTGACTTGTAAATTATGAAGGGAGAGCCACGTCCAGTTACACCGGGTATCCACTTATGGATGATGAAGAGGTCAGGAGCGTGGGGCGTGATGTCAACATGCTCCGCTTTCACAGGGAAAGATCCGTTTAATTAATGTAGTGGCCGGTGCTCCACAAGATTGGCTTGCACAGGGCACCTGAAGACCTAATGCTGGCCCTGATTGCACCCAGATAACACAATTAAGATGAAGCAAGTGGTCCGGGGGACTATATCTTTTTAAAGCATCATCTGCAAAGATCTCTGATAGTGACTAAGTCACTTGGTGTCCACAGGGTGCAGGGGAAGGTAAGTCCTTTGTCCTTTGCAGCTGTGGCCATCTCCAGCCATTGGATCCTCTTGACCTCCTGGTTTTTTATCTGCCAGGTGCACGTCAGTGCAATACGTTCACACATGCACAAGAGTACAACATGGAGGTCTATGGCGAATCCCGCAACAGCCTCCATAGATATTGTCTTGTGATCTAGCTGGGGGATCTGAAAAACAAAGGTAGGTCTGCCTTTTGTCAAGCAAAGGAAAAGTACATACAGCAACATAGTCCTTTGCCTTATTTATTTTAGGAGAAATAGATTGGAAAAGTAGAAAAGAAAAGGAGTAAGGAAGAGAACAGGAAGAAATTAAAGTAAAGTAATTACATGCATTTTCCGGTTTACGTACTCCCGCTTTACAATGTTCACCCTTTACAAAATCTTTCCAGACGTGCCGCCATTTTGTTTTGGCTCCCCGTGGATGTGGACTGAGGAGCAGAGTTTGTGGCCAGGAGAAGAGAAAGGTAAAAAGTATTGAGATAGGATACCAAAGGAAAACAACTATAAACACAATTCTAAGTGAAATGTCTCCAAGTGTTCCCAATGCTCCTAGGCACCAAAGAGAGACTCCAGGGGTCTCTCAGGGCATAACCCTAGTTAATCAAGAAAGACAAAACAAAACAGAGCTTGCAGGTTCACCACAAGGGAACATACAATGCTTCCTTGAGATATAGATAGTAGTATTGCTAAATATAAAGTAATTAACCTGTTGCGAAGTAAATGTCCTCTGAGATTCTGCAGTACTGTATTAACCCATTAAGGAAGCTGGACATACCCTTAAGGACACAAGCAATTTTTGCATTTTTTGCTGTTTGTGTTCAACTGCAATTTGCATCTCTCTCATTTATTGTACCAACACATATAATATACCGTTTTTTAGACAACAAAAAGTGCTTTAATTTGATGTGACATATATAAATTCTCATTTACTACAAAAAAAATGCAAAATAATGTGGAAAAATACAAAAAAATGCTTTCCCCCCCCCCAAGTTTTGGCAATAATAATGTGTGCATAATATGTCCAGCTTAGGAAAAGTAATTCAAAATCAATTCATTTATGTGTAGGATTTCAGTTTATTTTGAAAGTTACAGGTCACAAACTACAAGGTCTAAAATAAAATTTCAATGTGAAACAATTTTAGAAGTTGGTATGTTTGTCTTGGAAGTTTAATACCCATCACAGAAAACAAAATTGCCACACAAAAGTATATATTTATATACAGTAGACATCACAAGCTATTTACCTAAGTTTAGTCTGACACTTTTTGCGTAGCCATTTCACTGTCAATATCTGCTAAATATTGGAGTAAAGTTTAGTTTTTTCTCTATTTTGGCATATACACATATAACAAGGTTTTTGTAATGTGTATTTCGTAAACCTAGTGTGTGCTATCCCTGTACAGAACCCCATATTGTGTTCAGCTACATCTGGTGAGTACAACAATACCCCCATTGTATACCTTTGCCCCTATTCTGTGAAGCTACAATGCCATATAGGAGACCATGCTATTTCAGTTTCTATAGTTGAAATTTTCATAGATGGTCATATGTCTTATTTTGTGGCATTATAGACATTTGACTGTTCAAATAACCCCACAAAGGCCTTCCATTTAAAAAAGCAGACACTCCAGGGTATGTTATTAGGCATATATTATACCTTAATTTGCCACCATTTTTTCACCAATTTATTTAAAATTTTGTGGTGAGAAAAAAAAAATTAAATTTTTTTACATACATGTTGCATTTTCTCTGGGTATTTCTTACATTTGATAAGTGCCACTGTCATAAATTCCCCCTAAGTATGCTCAGTTACCTCTTCTTAGTAAAACAATATGCCCAATGTATGACTCAGACACTATTTTGTGAAGTTACAGTGCTGTGAAAGAGACGTGATAAGTTCAGGTTTTTAAGTGTGAATTTACATTTTGAACCTTAGCGTGAAGTAAATTTTCCGCTAGCTTGTACCAAGTGTAGTGGTAATAAGCATTTTTCTGCTATTTTGACACACATAGTGAGTTTGTATTGTATATTATGCAAATCTTATGTGTGCTACGGCTATATAATACTTCCTATCTTGCTCAGCTATGTCGTCTGAGCACAGCAATACCCTCATATGTACCTTTGCCAGGTATATGCGGACATTGAAGGGGCACATTTGAGACACAGCCATTTAAGTTTTTTCAAACTTTACATTTTTACGATGTGTCCATACCCCACTTTAGAGGTTTTTTTTTTTGTAGGTTAATTATTCCAGTTACCCCATAAAGGCATACCATTTTTTAAAGAAGACACCCTAGGGTATTTCAAAAGACGTATGTTTAACCTTAGCGTGAAATAATTTTTTTTAATAGGTTGTGTTTTCCTAAAGAAGACACCCCAGGGTGTTTCAAAAGGCATATTTGAAACCTTAGCGTGGTATCATTTTTTCGCTAGCCTGTACCAAGTGTAGAGGTAATAAGCATTTCCCCCTTTTTAAAAACATTTGTTAAATTAAAAATCGTTTCTGGATCCCTGGTGGTTCGGTGGGGATTCCCTGGTGGTCCCAGTGGTGAGGTGAACTCTAGCCGTGTTTCAGGGCTAGAGTTCACTCTCGCGAGATTTGGAGCGTTGCCGTGGTAACCGCGGCAACGGTCCATGCTCGCGAGAGGAGGACCCGGAGGAGCTGCAAGCTGAGCTCCTGGGTCCTCTCTCCCGATCACACGTGTTGCAGTGAAACCAGTGGCGTATCCAGGGGGAGGGCAACGGGGCAATTGCCCCCCCGAAGCTCTCCCCTGCTGGCTAATGCAGGGCTGGCATTCTCCAAGTGCCAGCCCTGCAATGTGCCTGCAGACTGGGGAGGGAGAGCAGAGATCAGAGCTCTCCCTCCTCGGTCCGCAGGCACCGTGCTGGCAGCAAGCAGGGGAGGGAGAGCTCTGATCTCCCTCCCCGGTCCACAGGCACATTGCAGGACTGGCACTTGGACAATGCCAGCCCTGCATAAACCGGCAGGGGAGAGCCTCGGGGGGCTTACTGCCCCCCCGGATCCGCCACTGGTTTCACTGCAGCATGTGTGATCGCTCTGACTCCCGGTCAGAGCGATCACATGGGCTGAATCAGTGAAACTGCCCATGCTAGTGTGCCTCCGATATGGAGACACACTACAGGAAGATTAACCCCACGATTGTGGCAATCAAGGATTAATTTTAATTTTGGACGAAAAATGTTCGTCCAGCGTCCTTAAGGGGAGTGCTGCAATTACGGAAAATTTTCGTCCAGCATCCTTAAGGGGTTAGAAGAAAAAATAAACACAATACACTACAATAAACACCTTGCCCAGTAATAAAACAAAAAGCAAGAATGTCCGCCGCGTGTTTCGGTGCAGAACTACATGCACCCTCATCAGGGGAAAACAATAGAATGGCAGTGATCTCTGTTATATACCAGTATCCCACGTGGGAGCCCTGGGTATCAGCCAATAGTCAGGCTGTACTTTAATGAGGGGGTGTGTATATGGCAAATGTGGGGAACGTCGGGCGTTCTTGCATTTTGTTTTATCACTGGGCACTTTATTTTTCACTAATGGTTAGCATGTTGCTTTGATGGTTCACTTACTTTGATTTTTACTTCTGATCTTACCTCCTATGTCTGTCTAGCAAGCTTAACAGGGAGAG
Organism: Pelobates cultripes; assembly: GCA_933207985.1. Taxonomy (NCBI): domain Eukaryota; kingdom Metazoa; phylum Chordata; class Amphibia; order Anura; family Pelobatidae; genus Pelobates; species Pelobates cultripes. The sequence continues at coordinate 237,381,237 of OW240912.1, read as the reverse complement.
AGGCTTTGATAACTTTTCTAAAGTTTAACTTTTTGCCAGTCTTTTACTGCAAATAGTATTTTTCATCTTTCTCTACTTGGCTATATTGTGTATATATACCTATTTGGCCACCTGGTCACCCAACAGGCTTTATTTGACTCATTTAAATAACCCTTCATGCCTCATACAGGCTGACATTACCTTGACTCTTAGGTCCATTTGGTGCTATGTAAGCTGAATTTTTCTCACAGGGGCTGACATGTGTTTGTATGTAGAGCCATATTTAATAAAGCTCCTTTTTATTTGCATACCAGCCGTGTGAGACTTTGTTCAATACTTATTTTGAGATACGAGATTTACCGTACAAGTTGTTTGTTGTAGTGTATTGTATTTATTTTTTCCTTTAATACTGTACTGCAGAATCTCAGAGGACATTTACTTCGCTACAGGTTAATTACTTTATATTTAGCAATACAACTATCTATATCTCCAGGAAGCATTGTATGTTCCCTTGTGGTGAACCTGCATGCTCGGTTTTGTTTTGTCTTCGAAGAGAAAGGTAAGTGTAAAAAATCATGATGACCAGTAGGAGGAAAGCACTGTACTGCTCCTCTCCTGCCGCTGTTGTAATGTAACCAAGCGGACTGCAGTCTGCCAGCAAGTGCTCACTGAGGGAGCACTTCCTGTCAGACTGAGTACTGTACCGTTATGAGCAGGTACGGGACGGGAGGGGGGAGATACATGACCAGGTACAGGAGGGGAGGGAAGAGAGACACATGGGGGGCTAGGAGGTGGGAATGGGATATATGGATGGGACTAGGAGGGGGTAATGAGACACATTGAGGGGCTGGGAGGGGGGAATGAGACACATGGAGGTAGTGAATGAGAATGGAGCATCTCAAACGAACCAGAAACAAGTGCAACATGTCATTGAGGAGGAAGATGACTGATGATGATTTGATGAAGATTTCAATATGGTAAGTATTCCTTTAATGTTCTTACAACATATATGTATATTTGCTATGCTTTCATTTTGTATTTGTACTTAATAATTTAAGTTTTAAATGGAAAAAGTTTTGGGTCAGGAATGGAACCCATGTTTATTACATTTTGTCTATGAGAAATTCGTTCTCACTTTTTGAACTAAGCTTTGGAACCAATTAGTTTGTAAAGTCAGGAACTACCTCTATAGGTGATATTGCTGCTTCATGGAGGTTAATGACAAGTCCTCTTTAAAATCACATACACATAGGTGTAAAAAAAAAAGTGTAAATAAAGTCACCAACAAATATATAAATGAAAAGACATTTATTTCAGGGTCATCCAAATGGCCATTATTTGACTAGATACAGGTCTATTAACGCTTATTAACTGCATTTTATCCTGATTAATGCAAAGCACGCAGCAGTTGATGTTTAACCCCTTAAGGACACATGACATGTGTGACATGTCATGATTCCCTTTTATTCCAGAAGTTTGGTCCTTAAGGGGTTAACAGAACCTCTCACAGATCTATCTCTGTTAGTACTGGACTAGTTAGCAGCAATTATTTTCTCTAAATTGCTGCCATTCTTAGATGTAATACAATTGCTGAACAGAGAACAGACTAGCATCTGCTATGAAACAAACTAAGCACCACAACGACTTCAGTTTATTATAGTGGTCATGTTCCCAGTAAGAAAACAAAAAACTTACCTTTGCTATCCTTGACATTTCTGTAGTCTCCACCCCTCACAGGTGTTATCTGAACAAGTATAGCATCCCATCAGTGCCGGACTGGCCCACCGGGATACCGGGAAATTTCCGGGTGGGCCGTCGGCACCTGCGGCCGCAGAGGGAGCTGGCTGTTCTGTCTCTGCTCCCCCTCCCCAGCGCACTGCTTAATGAGACTGGGGCCGGAATATGACATCATATTCCGGCCCCGGTCTCATTAAGCAGTGTGCTGGGGAGGGGGAGCAGAGACAGAACAGCCAGCTCTCCCTGCGGCCACCTAAAGAGCTCCCTCTGCAGCCGCCAGAACAGCCAGCGCCCCCTGTGGCCGCGATCAGAGCTCCCCACAGGTAGAAATTGTGTGTCAGTGTGAGTTTGTCTCTGTCATGGTGTGTGTGTGTGTGTCTCTGTCTGTGTCTTTGTCATGGGGTGTGTGTGTGTGTCTGTCTGTCTGTGTCATGCAATGTGTGTCTGTGTCATGGTCTGTCTGTGTCATGGTGTGTGTGTGTGTGTGTCATGTAATGTGTCTGTCTGTGTCACGGTCTCGCTGTGTCATGGTGTGTGAGTGTCTGTGTGTCATGGTGTGTGTGTCTGTGTCATGGTCTGTCTGTGTTATGGTGTGTGTGTGTCTGTCTTTGTCATGTGGTGTGTGTCTGTCATGGTATGTGTGTGTGTGTATGAATGTTTTTCCCCCACGTCGTGCTGGTCTCCCCTCGACTGGCCCTGCCTCTACGACTGAGATCATCAAGCTTGATGATCTCAGCCAATCCGCACTGACACAGGAAGCACCTCTAGTGACCGTCTGAGTGTCTGTCACTAGGAAGCAGAGTAAACACTGCCCTTTCTCTAAAAAGTCAGTGTTTACATTGAAAAGCCTGCAGGGACAGGCTATAGACACCAGATCCACTACATTAAGCTGTGTGTGTGCGCGCCTGCTAGTGAGTGGGCTTGTGTTTTTATGTCAATGACCTTATGTATATCAGTGAGACTGTTTGTCTATGAGGCTGTGTATCAATCAGCTTGTGTCAGTGAGATTGTCTGTGTCTGCATGTGAGTATGCTTTCTGTAGAATTAAAATTTTTACTCTGAAAGGACCAATATTTTATATTGGAAAAAGATATATATATATATATATATATATATATATATATATCTCAATCATCTAGGGTGGCAAGACACAGCCTTACATATTACATGCGACAATATATGGCGCAATGACTTATGGGGCTGGCATAGATTTTTTTTTCCAGGGCTGCTTTGGAATCCCCAGTCTGGCCCTGCATCCCATAAATCTGTGTATGCAGTTACACAGAACTCTGAGCTGGGCTGTGCACTGTGCTGTCTTGGTGTGTAGAAAACTCAGTGACAAAGGAGACTGCTAATACCTTTTACATCAGACATTTTTTCCTCATGCTACAGTTGTTAATTGTACAAAATTATTCAACTCCATTGAAAATCCTGTTTATTGTCAAACACCAGCAATTGAAATAGCTCAACACAACGAATGCTTCAAGTGGTTTCCCCAAATTCAACTAGAAATGCAACTTATAATGACTTCTCCTGTCTAAAAAAGATTCAGCCCCCTGAATAGAATCCCTCACATCAGCACAAATATGCAAAACAGATGTTGTCTCAAAAAGATACAAGTGAAGTGTGTAAAGGTGCTTCTTACAAATTATACAATGGAGGTAAGATCCACAAACACTGATAATGTAAAGTGTTTCCCCAAAAAACACAAAGTGACAAATGCAAACACTGATTGTTTTATTTTGCAGATGTTATCTCAAGCACACCTGATGCAACCACTCAAGGGTTTCATTAGTTGCACCAAGTGTGCTTGAGCTGGAACACGTGCAAAATTGAACTGGCTAGGGGTTTGTTGAGTGTCATGTTTGAGTGCATGTTAGAAATAAAGAATGGTAGAATGGAAGAGGTAGTCATCAAGTAACAGGATACAAAAAGAAAGTGAAGGCACACAATGCTCCTAGAGACACCTTTGGAAGCATAAATCGCAAGTTCAAAGTTGATGGAACAGTGTTGTGTTGTCCTGGGTGGGGCAGAAAAAAGGTGATATCAATGGCTGCAACCATATTTCTGAGAAGGCAGGTTGTAAATAAAATAAAATAAAACAAACAAACCCCTCAAGTGACTGCAAAAAACCTGACTTTAGCCATGTGAGAACTCCGTACACCGCTATTGACCCAATTCTACTAACTCCCAATTTCTCAAAATCCTATATATAAGCCACAGACGTCTTGGGAGTCTGTTCTGTGGAGCAATGAAACAAAACTGGAACTTTTCGGTCCAATGGATCACCAGTATATCTGGAGGAAGAAGAATGAAGCATATGCTGAAAAGAATGCTCTGCCTACAGTTAAGGATGGTGGTGTCTTGCTGAAGCTCTGGGGATTCTTTGCATCCTCTGGCCCTGGAATCCTACAATGTGGGGATGGCAAGATGGATTCTTTGAAGTAGCAGGAGATCCTAGGAGAAACCGTTATGCTGTCTTTGAGCTTGTGCGTTGCTGGACCTTCCAACAAGACAATGACCAACAATACCTCAAATTCCACCAAGGTTTGATTGCAGAAAAAGTCCTGGAAAATCTTCAGCCATTACAGTCTCCTGCCTTGAACCCCACAGAAAATCTCTGGTGGGATTTGAAGAAGGCAGTTGCACCACACAAACCCAAGAAAATTACTGAGTTGGAGGCAATTGCTCATGAGTAATTGGTTAAAGGGAGCACAATTGTGCTCTACTAAGTACTAAATATGCTTGCCATGAAGGAGTTGAACATTTGAGACTGGAGAAGTCATGATAACTTGCATCTTCAGCTGAATTTGGGGAAACCACTTGAAGCATTTGTGTTGAGCCATTTCAAATGCTTTTGTTTGATTTGTTCATTGCAAACAGCTGAAGGTCTGTAAATTTTCACAACAAACCTGATTTGCAATGGGGGTTGTATAATTTGGATTACAACTGTATATATTTCCTATTTGTTATTAGTTTGGAGGGGGAGAGAGTGTCCCAGATATAAAGCTGAAAAATCACAATGTCAAGACTATAAAAACCCATCTATTTTTAATAGATTTTTGTATATGGCAAAGGTGTATTTCAGCCATGACAAGGTTTGTAAACGCCAGAATGTTGCATTATAAACATTTGTGTGTAACAGCCCTGTGGAACTGCACTAAATGATTTGCATGTAGCATCAGTATTTACATAGAGAGGTGTATTTTTGTGTAAATGAAAATGTGCATTTATGAATGCTTATTTTTTTTTTTTTATTAAATTGCTGACAGTTATATTCTCACTTACATCTTATAATGTTTTCCAGCTCCCTTCATTTTTTTTCACATCTCATTTGTATCTCCAACACCTTTCCACTTCTTTCAGCATTTTTGCTTTCCCTCTGGCTATTGTACTTTATGACTATTGATTCCATCTCCAGTGTCTCTCCCAGATGGATCCCGCCATATATCCATTCGTAAGAGGACAGAATAGGCTTTTGGATCCCCTTCTGCTTTTCCATATATACCTGCCACGGATAAAGATTGGATGATACCAATTTTTAAGAAAGAAAACCAAGCAGGGTATTAAAGCCGACTTTTTACTATAACAAACTGTAATGTATGAGTTGGTAATCTTATTGGTGGTATTACTTTAATTTAGCTGGAAAAAGACAATATTTGCTATTTTAAATATACACTGATCAGCCACAACATTCAAACTGCCTGCGTAATATCATGCATTTCACCCTTGTACTGCCAAAACAGCTCAAATGCATCGAAGCATAGGCTCAACAAAACCTCTGAACATATCCTCTGATTTTTGGCATAGCAGCATATTCTTTAAGTCCTGCAAGCTGCAGCCTCCATGGATCAGATTTGATGTTCCCGCCGAGCCCATGATACTCAATCAGATAGCGATCTGTGGAATTTGGAGACCACAGCTACACCTTGAACTCTTTGTCATGTTCCTCACCATTCCTGAACATTTTTTTGCAGTGTGGCAGGGTGCAGTATTCTGCTGGAAGAGGCCATTGCTATCAGGTAACCCCAATGCCATGAAGAGGTTTAAATGGTGATACGCATCAAGTAACATGCACATGAAGTCTAGGACCCAAGGTTTTCCAGAGAATAACACAACCTCCGCCAGCCTACTTTCTTCCAATAGTGCATCCTGCTGTCATTTCTTACCCAGGTAAATGACACACCCGCACCCAGCCATCCACCTAAAAGAAGACATGATACTACAGATCAGACAAGCTTTGCTACATGGTCCAGTTCTGACATGAACATCTCCATTGAAAGTGCCTTTGGCAGTGGGCAAGGGTGATCATGAGCACTCTGACCGATCTGCAGCTATGCAGCAAACCATGATGCAAAGTGTGCACTTACACCTTTCTATCATGGCCAGCAATACGTTCTGCAGCAGTATAAGCTACAGTAGCTCTTGTGTGTGATTGGATCAGACTTCACTGCACAATTGCATTAATGAGACTTGTGCCTCCATGACCCTGATAGCAATTCACGAGATGTCCTTACTTGAACCACTTTTGGTAGGTACCACTGACTGCACACTGGGACCACTCCACAAGACTCACCATTTTAGAGAATGATTTACCCAGTCATCTACCCATCACTATTTGGCCCTTGTCAAAGTCCCTCAGATTTTCTCTTGCTCATTCTTCCTGCTTCCAACACATGAAATTCAAAAACAGATTATTCACTTGATGTCTCATATATCCCACCTCTTCACAGGTTCCATTGTTACAATATAATCAATGGTTTTCACTTTGCTTGTCAGTGGTTTTAATGTTATGACTGATCAGTGTATTAGCAATATCAATTATCCTTCAGTCCTAACTAGCTTTCCTAAAATTAGCATAGCTCCTCCGCCCCCCCAAATTAATATACTGGCAACTTGAACAATGTTATATAAACACTGATGAGACAGACAATTTTAAACGGCCTTCCATAGCATTTCCATGTGCCACCTATTTCATTACGTTCTGTGGCTAGCTATACAATGAGAAACATCCAAAATAATGAAGTATGTTTGTACCAGTACTATGTATACTTTAGTTTCTTTTTAACCTAAAAATATCCAAGTTTGACTGTGTTCATCTGAAAGTTTATATAAAACTCCTCTATAAATCTTGTAAAAAGTAAAAAAATAAATCAAGTTATATCTGACATATCAGCTAACCTTCTTACTCTACAATCTGAGAATATTGGTAAAACAACTCATCTAGTTGTAGTATCATGGATATTTTTACCCAAATCAATAAAAAAAATTTAAATATACAAAGATCACAAATATCACAACTGAGTTTTGTTGATTTCATGTGTCTTTTAAAGACTGTCATACATTATCTTCTGTATCAAAGAACTTAAGAAAAATACACACAACAACTTTAAAAACCATTATACAACTATGCATGGCCTTGTTGACTAGCATTTGTTTCCAGTTTCTTGGCTCCAAAAGGTTCAAGTACCAATGCAAGCAAAACCTCAACTCAGAGGCACTGATGGGTAGTTGAAAAGGTCTCCATGGGCGAGTCAATGGATCATAAAGTGCTTCCGGCTCTGGAGAAATGTGAAATCTGTCTCTTGAAACAGGGAGAATGTGTCCCACAAGGTAATAAAATAGCTTTGCTTCCCTGTTGCATTTGAATGTTGGCACCAGTCTCAATAACTTTAAAATCATTGACCTCCACCCCACGCAAATCCTCCAGGTCGATCTTCAGGGAGTGGATTGTAATTTGGGTCTTCTTCTTGAGTGTCAAATATTGCTTTTCTAAAATAAAATAAATGAATACATTTTAGCAAGTATCACTTATTGGGAACATATCAAAAGGAAACGAGTTAAATTCTTGTCAGAACACTGCTGTAAAGAAAGAGGCACAAATGCTTCTCAAGGTAGTTGTATTTCATAGATACTATTAGGTATAAGCCACATTTTAGTCCAGTGTATCAATGTATCAAGATATATATAAAATGCATGAACAAAAAAATAAAATCGATTCAATTATCATTGTGGGTGAAGTTTCTTCCCAGAATGAATGGGTAGAATGAATGTTATGGGAAATATAATGACAATGATATTAATGGTAGTTTGTAAAAAGCTGTTCTGTGTTTAGATATTATGTCTATACAATGTTGAATAAAACCTAAGCAGGACTGAAACATTGTTTGTACATATAGTATCTACCAAATAATAAGATGTGCTTGGATCTGTTTGTCACATATTGTTCTTGGAATCGATGGCGTCTAAAGTTTAAGAGCAGTTTCAATGAGACAGCTTTTCTAGGTGTTGAATACATACACTTTACTAAAGATATGACTTGCAAAGCAATAATGGATACGCAACAATTAGTTTGGACACGAGTAGAAAAATATGCTGATGCTATAGCGCAAGTAAAGAAAAACAACAAAAAACAAACAAACACAAAGCCCATAGCACTGTACTTCTAAATATGAAATGAGAAAATGCATCCGTGTGTAGTTAAGCAAGATATTTAATTCAACCCTTTTAAATAGTAATGTCTGCAAATCATTCACAATAGTCTGCACTTTTGAAAAACTGCCTTTACAAAAATATAAAAATCCCATACATGTATATTTATTCCTCAAGTTAACAAGCTTTACACAAAAAGGTTTTTAAAACGTATACTTACAATACATAAGGGGTTTTAAGAATTCTTCCTCCTCCAGGTTGATTGGGAAACACATCCTCTAAAAAGAAATATATGTGCCCAACTGCAATACCTAAATGAAATCAAACACATTTAGAGAGATGTGGAGAAATGAAAAGTTATGACATTAAAGGCTACAACAAAGTATTTAAAGTGAAGCAGAAAATGAGCGAGGAGACTAAATCAAAATCTGTCTATATCTACCGGTTTAGTAAATATGTTGATGGCTTTCAGTAGGTGCCCAACAAGTAAACAAAAATATGGTAAAGGGGTGTAATACCAATTACACAGTAACAAACAATTGACACTATTCTATTACTCCATCTTATAATATAACCAAATCACAAGTCTGTAGACAGAAAAAACAATGGTGCCAAAAAGTCAACAATATAAAAAATAAAACTTTACAGAAATACAAGGTAAGGGTCACTCGGGCCAGCAATACACAGGATAAGTGTCGAATATATCACTGAAATACCCGATCACATCAATTACAGCACATGTACTGTAGTTGCTATAACAGGGGGCAGGGGAAAAGCATCTCCTCTAGTGTTCACATCTCAGCAGAACGGTCTAAGCTGACTGTATGCCAAATAATGAATGTGTCATGTGGGTGGGGGCATTTGTTATACAGCTGTATTGCTAGGAATTTTGCTAGCATTACATATAGAATTTATATAGTTTTGTTTCAGTTATGCAAATCATGACCAGCACATTTTAAAAAGGAGCACAAATAGTTCCTCACTGTACTAAGTAAATCCAACATTTAAGCAAAACACAAAAAGTGTGAACAACAAGCATTTACCTTTGAATCATCAATATGGTAGTGATTAAAGCTCAGCATCTATTTGGGGTGTCTTTATTGGGTTAATTTGTAAGTATACATGTTGCATTAAATAATGATTTCAGATTTAGTATTTTTACCTAGAAGATCCACTATAATGGAGTTCCCCAGTAACAATGAAAATCCCATGAGCACCCAAGGCAGGAAAGGTGCTTGAAAGTTCAGAAGACCAAAGAAGTTCATCCGGACATAAGGATTCCTTCTGCTCCACACATACACAAGCATTATCGTGAACGCTTGGCCCAAGAAAACTAAGCTGACAAACAGGCCAAAGATCTGGGGAAAACCCATTAAGGAAAGAATGACAGCAGTGCTGGGCAGCATTTATAACTATAGCCTTAATTTAATATGTTTGGATAAGCTTCTTCAATTATTTAATATTTTTGGATAACATTTCTAAAAAACACAATTGTAAATATTAAAAAAATATATCAAATATAACAAAAAGGGGAGTTCTACTTATATGAAATTTTATTAGTACAGCATAGGAGGTCTACATAGACAGGGCCAATTCCCTGCAGCCGTCACTGATAACATCTGGGGGTTTGACACTTCTATACAGCGGAATCTCCGCCCAGTGTCTAGAGTGTCAGGCGTAGGAAATAAACAAAGTAGACCCTACTCAGACCCTTATTCAGTTTATCTCTTCAGTGAAATTCCAAAATAGTCAAAATGAGAAGTTTTCCCACTTGCTGGGGAATCTCCTAGGAGATGAGGTCTGCCATAATCTACTTGCATTCATAAATGGGAAACGGTCCAATCAGCCTCATGGACTGCTGCAAAGATTTACAATGCCAAGCAAGGCTCCTTACCCAGAAAGCATTTGTCAAACAAAAATGAAATTATTGCAATCAGTGGAAGCATCAATGTCAAAACCAAATTAATATCTGTTCGTTACAAGGGAAATCTTAAGTCCAAAAAATGTATGTAATTGTTTGGCTAAGGAGCCAAAGTCATCAAACTTGCACAATTATGAATATTTATGATGCACTTTCCCAATATGTCAAAGTCAATATCTTTGCTTAAAGTGACAAAACTAAACCCCCTGACTCTTCTGGTCTCACCTATTGCTCACAATGTACCCTTTTAACTTGCACAGACAGTTTTATTTAAAGGTACCTGATAGCACAAATACAATTTAATCTTAAAAAAAAATCAAATTCATCTCTATATTGTGCTTGCAGAATTGCTAGCAAATTTCTAGATTTTTTTTTTTTTTTTTTTAAATCAGAGGTTAAAAAAAACAGCCCTTGCCCTCTCTGCATGTCTGTTGTTATCTGCCTTCCTCTGGGTATTTCTCCTGTTTGAACTAGGCCTAAGGGAAAGAAGGTGGGGTAGGCTCAGTTTAAGAGCAGCAGCAGCATGAGCAGAGGAGCAAAAACATTTTTTTGTGATAAAGACAGATTAGGAGATTTATGGGAAAGGACACAAAAAAAAAAAAGGCTTCTTCAATGTATGCCCCATCTTGTGAGATGCATACAATACTTCTAGTCTAGTTATTTAAACAATATACTCCAAAAATAAAACCAGACATTTTTGTGTTTATACACAGACCTTTGCACAAACAACTGTAACACTTAGAATATATATGTACAAAGTGCGCAGCTCATCTCTCCAGAAACATGCTGTTCATGCAAGAAAATGACAAATGTAAATTAACTTATCAAATCACAATTTCTGGTTGATAAAGGATACAGCCATTAAAAGACCACCAAACAGGAACATAAATACAAAATCTGCAGTTCGACCTCTAAAGGAGCCTTCTTCAAGCATCCTGCAGTATCGATATCTGTAGAAAGCACCCATGTTAAGGAATACATCTCCCTTATAAAAGACAAAACATTTCTAAAACAAGAAAAAATGTCAAGCTTAATTAGATGTACAGATGTAGTAGAGAAACACAATCCAAATATTAAAATAAATTAAAGGAACACTATAGCGTCAGGAATACAAACATGTATGACTGACACTATAGTTTTAATTTTAGGTGGCTGCCCCCCTGTCAGAAGAGTAAAAGGTGATTTTACTCATCTTTATTACAGCTCAGTATGGGTCACGTCGTGGCTGGCCATGCTGATCCAATCTCAGCCAATCCAATGCTTTCCCATAGGAAAGTAGTTGGAAGCTACTGTGCATGTGTGGCAAAACGCAATGTTGCTCCAATCAGCATATCCTCATTGGATCAATGCATCTCTATGACGAACGTACAGCCCGGCCCTCTATGCAGAGCATGTGCAGCACTGATCCAGGAATCACATCTAGTGGTCATCTGAGTGACTGTCAGACAGAGAAAAGGCAGTGTTTACATTAAAAAACATACAGGGACAGGCTGCAGACACCAGAACAACTGCAATAGCTGTAGTTGTTCTGATAACTATAGTGTCCCTTTAAGCAAATACAAACTGAAAATACTATATAAAATATTTCCACTGTGGAAAAGTTATTGATATTTAGATGTACTTCCTACAACCAAGATGTCAGGGGAAACTTTTCTTCAGACAGATTGCATCAATGAGACAACAAGCAAAATAATTATAGTGGTATTTGCAAGGGACCTGCTCTCCATGTCTTTTCATTCTAGCCAATATTGATGCAGCAGTATTGAAGTAAAAAAAAATAAAAAAATAAAAGGGGTGGGGCAATCAATGGATTGAAGTGGTTATTGTACCTGGAGTCCATGGTAACCAGGTTCTGCATGACTGTTATATGGTTTATTCACCTCTTAGCAGAGAATCTCCGCCCCCGCCCCCTGTAGCCTTGCCGCAAATAACAAAATGTTGGAGTGATGTCCCACTTCACCCTATAACAGAGGTGCTTGGCTGAGAGTGTCGGCAGTCCCTAGTATCCAGTCCTTACACCTTCACCATATCATCACTGGAGACCAGGCTGCCAGGGACAGAGCAACCCTCCTAAACAGTGAGTAAACTGTTTAGCAGTGATGTGGGATCTGGCACCCAAGGACTCCAGGCACTATAACCACTCGAATCCATTAAAGTGTTTATGATGCCTACAGCTTTTCTTTTATAAAGGAAAGTCACAAATATTTAGTGAGAATCCATGGTAATTGTATTCTACAGCTGATAAATTGACCATTTATAAACTCGTATTTCCATTAGAAATGCGAAGAAAGAAGATTATAAGAGGTTTACAATGTTAGCTCAGAACAATTCCATTAAAAGGATACAGAAAAATCATATTAAATAAAAAATTGAATCCAACGGCTCCAAAAAATAAGAAGTTTGTTATTAATCGCCATACCTGTAAAAAAATTAAATATAATAGAGACAGAAGATACATTATACACAATGTTGCCAAATATAAAAGGACATTTACATGGCACCACTTATATTTTTAGCAAGAAAATATGTGTGGTTAGGGCAAACTTGCCAATTCCTTTTGGATATCATCAAATCAGATATTTATCTTTTCTTGATCTGTGCAAAAAATCCTGGCTTTGTCACTCATATTGCTATAAATCACATTTACTGAAAATGGAAGTGGATCAAAGGAATAGTGTAACATCAAATTAAAGTTTTTTTATATTGTTATTATAATTAAAAAATAAATAAATTAAAAATGGAAGTAAAAAGTAGAATATCCATTTCATATAAATAATTAAAATAATTAAATAAAAACATTAAATAATTTTGCATGCTAATGATTAGGGCTAAAGGCTTTGAGTGCAATCCCTAGACCCGAGGTAGGCAACGATTGGCATACTAGATGTTGTGGACTACATCTTCCATAATGCTCTTATAGTCATACTGCTGGCAAAGCATCAAAGGTGATGTAATCCATAACATCTGGAGTGCCAAAGGTTGTCTACCCCTGTCCTTGACCCTAAATAACTCCCTCTGGTCCTAAAACACTAACTAACTCAAAACACAAACCTTAACACTATCTTTAAAAAGGACACTCCACTGTCCAGATCAAAATAAAATTATGGTTACTAGACACACCCCCATTGAGACCATGCATGCATTTAATTATGCATTATTCATTGTGGGTGGGTGGGTATGTGTATATATATATATTTTAATATATTAAAATAAAAATAATAGTTGTAGATATCTTGTCTGCTGCCTTTGCACGCCTTCCACCCTTCTAACAGAATCCAGACTTTATGTGGCTGTTACAGAGCTAACAATTAGGAAGTAAATAGGCTGGTTGCTTGACAGCAAAGGGGTGAAACAAGGTTAAATCATAAAATGTGCCAATTTCGGATGATATCTGCACTTTTAGAAGAAAAAAATAAAATACTACTCTTAAGACACAAAACACTTAACAAGCTAAAGCACATTAGAGGTCTGGAGTGTTCGTTTAAGTATATGAACGTGCAGTCATTTACATGAAGAAAATGAAGTAAAACCAGGTATCTCATATATAAGACAGTCTATATAATCTTTTGAACTCATGTATGGAAACTCCCTGAAAGTAATTCTTATCACTTGATCCATGACACTCTGTAGATCAACCGACAGTTCAGCTTTCTCCTAAATGTGTTCAAGAAATGGCAGTATGTTTCAGACATTACAACTCCAAGATTATCTTGTAAAGTTACACTCTAAGCCGACAATATGGATGTTTAAATTTAAACTGGGAACCTGCAGTGTATGTATGTATGTATGTATGTATGTATATATATATATATATACACACACACACACACACATATATACATACACACACACACACACACACTTTATATGTACAACTGTAAATTAAGATGCAACAATGCTTTACAGTTAAAGTCCTAAACTACAAGCTAGGCCTTTAAAGTTACTTGCCACTGCCATGACACACTAGGTAGGACCACATTTTTATTTGCCAGGCCACAGGCCAATTGTCAGTATGAGTTTTGAACACTTAGTTTCTGGTTAAATCCACACCACTCTTTTGAACACAATGGTTTATCAGAATAAAGGATTCATTGGTGCTGAAAGAAGAAATTGAAAAGAATGCTTACCTGGTAATGCCTAAATATCAAGTCTGGGTTGAAGTACAGTTGAAACGGTGTAATGAGTTCTAATTGCTGAATGAATGAAAGAAAAAATAAATAAAATCTTTATGACTATTTAAGTAGAGTACTTAAATGCTGTTTGCAAGCATTTTAATGATATACTAACAGGCTAAATAAATAGCTGCACACCAAACCAAAAAAACAACACACGACACACACAAATTGGAATCATTTTAAATGCATAAATTAGACTTTTAAAACAGAATCATTTTGAAGAAGAATGTAGGTGACCAAATTCTACTATTTATTTTAAATGCTGACTCAGGGAGAAATAAGGTTAATAGATAAAGCAAGTGGCATCTTGAAGAAGAGAAAGGGGAATAAAGCTTGTGCACAAAAAACAAAACAGCAAATAAAAAATAAATAAAAAAAGTCTAAAAGAATATAACGGATTCTACCTTAAAATAATTGGTATGAGAACACAAGTATATGAAGACTTTGAGAAAGTACTGCCACCCCATACCTCATTTATATCTACCAAAAAAAAAAAAAAATTGGACTGCTGTGGTTTGAGAATCAGCAAATATGTAAGCAAAAACAGCAGAGTTAGGGGGAGGGAGGCCTTCCCCAAACTGGTTCAACTGGTTCCACAAAGCATTGTCCAAAATGTCTTGATATGGTGAAGCATGAAGATTTCCCTTTACTGGAAGCATGGGGTCTAACCTAACGCCTGATAAACAGCCCCATACCATTATCCACCTTAAAGGGCCACTATAGGCACCCAGACCACTTCAGCTTAATGAAGTGGTCTGGGTGCCAGGTCCATCTAGGATTAACCCTTTCTGCTGTAAACATAGCAGTTTCAGAGAAACTGCTATGTTTACCTATGAGTTAATCCAGCCTCTAGTGGCTGTCTCATTGACAGCCGCTAGAGGCGCTTCCCACTTTGATTTTCACAGTGAGAAGACGCCAGCGTCCGTATGAAAGCATTCAGTGAATGCTTTCCTATGGACTGGCTGAATGCGCGTGCGCGCTTTTGCCGTGCATGCGCATTCAGCTGACGACGGGGAAAGGAGGCGGAGAGCCCCCGGCGGTGGAGAAAAGGTATGTGTTTAACCCCTTCCTCCCCCTAGAGCCTGACGGAAGGGGGACCCCATAGTGCCAGGAAACATAAACGTGGTCCTTTAAAGTGGGCACAATGCAGACAGGCAACGTTCTCCCGGCATCCGTCACAGCCAGACTCGCCCATCAAAACTGCCTAACAGGAGCATTTCCACTGCTCCAGGAGTTCAGTGGCAGCATAATTTACGCCACTCGATTTGATGCTTGTCATTCTACTTCATGCATCTGCTTGGCTATGGAAACCCATTCCATGCAGCTCCCGCTGCAGAGTATTTGTGCTGATATTAATGCCAGTGGAAGTTTGCAACTCTTCAGCTACGGAATCAGTGTTGGTGACTTTTATGCATCATGCACCTCAGCACTGTGACTTTACGTGGCCAAAGTTCTGCTGTTCCTAAATGCTATCACTTTACAATAATACCACTTCAAGATGACTGAAATTTCACAATCTTGCAGGAATTCACTATGCTCTTTTGAACAACCCATTTCCCCCCACAAATGATTGTAAAGGCAGACTGCATGGATAGGTGCTTGTTTTTATACATCTGTAGCAATGAAATGGATTGGAACACCTTAATTCCACAATTGAGAGGTGTCCCCCAATACTTTTGTCCATATAGATTCAGTCCCTACTTTGTCTTATATTTTAAAGAAAACTAGAGCAGAAATAAAGAAAAGAACAAATTCTGAGAGATGGAGAGAAGAGGAAGAGATAGGTGAAAGGTAGGTTCAGCGTGACAGTGCCACTTTAAGAGGATAATTAGTAGAAAGGTGCTGCCAATAAATTGCCATTGATTAACTGAACATCAGTAAATGTGACAACCTCTATAAAAGTTGAAGTTTTAGCAGTTTGCTGGTCTGTAGCATTCAGGTGTGTGATAACACAATGTCAAGGAGGAAAGGCATCAGCAATGATTATAGGGAAGCAATTGCTACTGCCTATCAAACTGGGAAGAGTTACATAGCCATTTCGAAACATTTAACGTTCGTCATTCTACTGTGAGAAAGATTATGCAAATGTTGAAAACATTCAAGACAGTTACCAATTTTCCCAGGAGTGGATGTCCCAGCACATTCACCCCAGGGTCAGACCGTGCAATGTTTAGATAAATTGCAAAAAAAAACAACCAAGAGTTACATCTCAGACTCTACGAGCCTAAGTTAGCCTGTTAAATGCTCAACTTCATGACAGAACAACTAGAAAAATTATGAACATGTATGGTTTGTTTTTAAGGATAGTCAAGAGAAAGTTTTTATTCTCCCTATAAAGAATATTGCAGCACGGCTTACGGTTGCAAACTTGCATTTGAACAAACCACAAGACTTCTGGAACAATGTAATTTGGAAAGACGAGATCAAAGTTGAAATCTTTGGCCATAATGCACAGAATCCTATTTTGCGAAAAACAAACAGCACATCAGCACAAACACCTCATACCAACTGTCAATGACAGCGGTGGAAGGGTGATGACTTGGGTTTGTTTTGCAGCCACAGGACCTGGGAACCTTGCAGTCATTAAGTCATCCATGCATTTCCTCTGTATACCAAAGTATTCTAGAGTCACATGTGAGGCCATCTATCTGACAGCGAAAGATTGACGAAAATTGGGTCATGTAACAGAACAAGGATCCCAAGTACAGCAGCAAATTTACAACCGAATTGCAAAAAAAAAAATAAATAATAATAATCAGTGTTGCAATGGTCCAGTCAAATTCCTGATCCCAACCCGACTGAAATGCTGTGGCTGGACCTTAAGAGAGCTATGCATAAACAAATGCCAGCAAACCTCAATGATCTGAAGCAACTTTGTAATGAAGAGATAGTAAAAATTCCTGCACAACGATGTGAGACACTAATAAAGTCAAACAGAAAATGAGGGCTTTAAGTTATTGCTGCTAAAGTTGGTTCTACAAACTATTACATCACAAGGTGTACACACACAGCGTCTCCAATTTGACTTTATTTTTTATAAATAAATCATGACACTGTTCATATCTGAGGTAGTTTTTACATAACTTTAAGACATATTAAGGAACAAATGATTAGTCATGTCCTGATATGTAAAACTATAGAATTCAAAGAGGGTGTACTTTCTTTTCCCCCAGTTTGTGTGTGCATATATATCAGATTGATAAAATATGGATTGAGATTATATATCTGCATAACACACTAAAATCATTATTTTATAATATATGCATTGTATTGTAACTAATTAAGACATATTTTCAATGAATTATCACATCTATGATTCAGGATGGAATGTGGCCTTCCCCAATAATATGAGACAACACTTGCGTGTATAATTATATTTTGCTTCATTGATAGTCAAGTATGTGCATGGCATTTTTATGACCTTGGCAAGGTTTTTAATTGTAGGTCATTAATAGGTTTTATCACCCTCATATTAAAAAAAAAAAAAAAAAATGCTACTCTCTGTGTCTTTGGAACTTTGTCAAGGTTATTTATGATTAAACCGAAAATCATTTACCAGTGAATTTTAAGTTGTAAGCCTAACAGCCAATTGGATAAATCATAGCTTCAGCAATTATAAAAGCTCAATTTGTGGCATAAAGTTTCCAGCTCTCTGCAGTTTAACCCCTTAGGGACACATGACATGTGTCATGTCATGATTCTCTTTTATTCCAGAAGTTTGGTCCTTAAGGGGTTAAAGGATACAAAAAGTATCTTGTCTATTTTTGCATGTTTCCCATATTAGCATAGAGATTTAGATGGAACAGCTGTTTTTAATGAGTTAGTTTTTGTTTTGCAAGATGATTATGTGCCAAAAGAAGGTTCATAATTATAATACCAATAAATAGTGTGACTTTCAGTAGAAATTGGACCACAAAAGAAAAAAAAAAAAAAACCCAACAACTTGGGTGTGTTTCTATGATTTTTGCCTTTTCTCTATTTTATGGTCTAAATACTATATTTTCTCTGTCACACGGGTTTTGCCTCCCCCCCCCAAATATCAACACCCTCATCAAGCACATATAGCCTATATGGAATAGTATGCACACAGACAGTAAAACTTGCTATCATGGAGGGCTGCACTGTGTTTAACAGACCATGACGTGTCCTTTCAGACAGGTAGAGGCCAACAGTGCCCTGTCAGGGGGCAAATTAGCCATTTAACCAGACTGTCTGCACCCACTCAGTGCCCAGCGGGCAATGTGACTAGTGTGCCCTGTGTGGGGAGCCTGGCATGTCATCACAGACAGTGTGTCAGACTACATGAATACACACACACACACACACGAATCATACACACACACACACACACACACGAATCATACACACACACACACGAATCATACACACACACACGAATCATACACACACACACACAAATCATACACACACACACACACAAATCATACACACACACACACACGAATCATACACGCACACACACACACGAATCATACACACACACACACGTTAACCTGTGGCCCACTCTCATGCTGACAGAGAGCAGAGCCATCCTATTATATTATATTGTATTATATTGTATTGTATTATATTGTATTATATTGTATTGTATTATATTGTATTATATTGTATTGTATTATATTGTATTGTATTATATTGTATTGTATTATATTGTATTATATTATATTGTATTATATTGTATTGTATTGTATTGTATTATATTGTATTATATTATATTGTATTATATTGTATTGTATTATATTGTATTGTATTATATTGTATTGTATTATATTATATTGTATTGTATTGTACTGAGTGTAGGAGGTTCCCCAGCCCGGCATTGCACTAAGCTGTCCCAGCACAGACACTGACCAGGCAGCCGGCTCCCAGCCCCCCGCTCCCCATGCTTACCACTACGGCCGTGGTGAGCACACATGCTGTGGTGTAGGCTCTGGTGACAGGGGGGATCTGCATGTATTCCTGCCGGAAGGTCTGGTACGCCATCTTGCTGCCTGCTCAGCGCCTCCGCTCTCATCCCCTCACTGTACCAGCCCAGCGCTCCACCAGCACAGCGAATGCCTTCACAGCACGCAGCCAATCAGCGCTCACTCACACATCCTGCAGCGCTTCTCATTGGCCGTCCGCTCCCAGCCCCGCCTACTCACTGCGATATGTCACGTCTGGCCGCCATTGGGCCGCGTGTATGTTGGTGGTCAGCTATGATTGGCTAACACCGGGATCACGAGGCTGGAGGTTATCTCCTGAGCTCTAAACACCAGAGACAATTTCATTCTGCATTCCTGTCACCGGCGCAGGGCTCCTTCTCTTACAAGCGGTCTATTAGACTTCGTTTTGTTCCCCAAAGGCACGGTTGTTGATATATACCATTCCGCTGAGTTAAAAATGGATCCATTATACCAAGAATTCGGCTGCTGGTGTTTCCCTTTAGTGTTTAGAGCATTGGAGCCGTGGCATTGGCAGCTCTTAGTTGGCACTTTGGTGACGTCACGTAATTTAATTTAGTGACGTTTTAGACAGTTTTCGATACACAATCATCGCTTCACATTTGTAATATTACACTAATCATTATAGAGCGCCGCGAAGGATAAAAAGAGTGCGCAGTCAGCCGGGCGTGCCAGTAGTAAAGATGGCCGCTGCTAGCTTCACTCGGCCTGCGCAATGGGCAACGAGCCGCGTAACGTCTCATTGGCGCTCACTCTGCCTTTTGGCCATCGATTGCTTTTGCCTTGCCGCTCAGTTTGTTTTGGTTGTGGCGGGAAGAGGCAGCGCCCGGTAAAGGCTGATAGACGGGGCTGAGAAGCCGGACACAAGCCGTGACCCCAGAGACATGTGGAGAGGTAAACCCCGGATAGGGTGTCACTCAGTGTGCCGCTCTATGTACCGGCAAATGGTCTGTGCACCATCACCACTGCAGAGCACTGTGATTATTATTAGTATTATTATTGCTGCCATTTATATAGCGCCAACAGATTCCGTAGCGCTTTACAATATTATGAGAGGGGGGATTTAACTATAAATAGGACAATTACAAGAAAACTTACAGAAACGATAGGTTGAAGAGGACCCTGCTCAAAGGAGCTTACAGTCTATAGGATAAATGTATTCAGTGTTAGGAGAGGCGCCTTTCCAGCTCCGTCTATCTATCCCAGTTTGACAGCAGCCTGTGAGCCGGGGATGATTAATGCCGATATGGATGTAAATATCATGTTGGCTGATCACTCTCAGCCATGTGATGGGTTTCTGCCCTGAATAAAACAGACACATGGCTCCTCCAGGAGACTGGGCGCAGTGTAAGTGTCTGATGGCATCCAGGTAAGTGTCAAACACTGTTACAGTGTGACCGACTACACCGGGATGGCACCATAACCACTGCAGCATTTAATAGGACATGCACACTGTGTCTCTTCTCACATAGTGTACTTCAGACTAATGGACAATATATTCCATGGTATTTATAGATGCTTATTAGGCTAGATAGGATGTATGTTCAAGACAACCAGAGCTATAAACGAACAAGTCTTTGTGTGTGTGTGTTTCTGCTTAGGCTGAAACAAACCATAAAATTTCACTTCAGGATTTTAATAAAAAAGTAATGCCGTGTTATTAGAAAGGGAAAGAGAGAAGAAAAAAAAAACCTGGCAATCCATATTTTTCTGAAAATTTATGCAGTTGTTAAAGGGACATTCAAGATTCCTATTACTATTTGACCCTTTTTATTTTATTTTACACAATTTTATAAATTAACCTTGTTGCAATCCCCTGGTTGTCAATTGGCCCACAGGTTCTGTTATTTCCTATTTATTTATTTATTTATTTAAGCTCAGAGCACCTGCCTTACAAAGACTTCTCATTGAACTGCATTAAGAAGTCTGTGATTGGGCAGGGTTCAGAGGGGAGAGTTTGTAAAGACTGCAGACAATAGATTTGCAGCTGTTCTATACTCACAATGGGAAAAATTAAGGCATGCATTTTTCATTAAGGGTATTTTTACTATATAGTGATATTTTTTTTTATTTGGTCAGTGCCATACATTCTGTTGTAGTACTTCTGGTTCCTTTATAGTAGTGCTTCACAAATTTGCTTGGATTCTAAAAAAGTTAGGCACCAGGTATTTTTAATGAACAAAGCTTAATTTTCAGAAAACACCATTCTTAAAGGGACACTATAGTCACCAGAAATCATTACACCATAATGGAGTGGTTCTGGTGTCCATAGCCTGTTATTACAGGCTTTTAAATGAAAACACTGCCGTTTCAGAGAAAAGGCAGTGTTTCTATTGCTGCCAAGTAACACCTCTAGTGACAGTCACTCAGACGGCCACTCTGTGCAATTCCTAGTCGAGTGCTGCACAGTGTGTAGCCATGATGTTCAGCGTCTCCTTCGATATGCATTGATTGAATGCATCTCTATGAGGAGATGCTAATTAGCGCCCAGGCAATAGCCTCCCAGTGCTTTCCTATGGGACAGCACTGGCTTGGCTGAGATCATCAAGATTGATTATTTCAGCCGTCAAGGTGTCGCGATGCCAGCGTGTGGGGGGGGGGAGAGACAGTCACATTAACAGAGACGCACATAAATTGACAAACACACCACTCTCACACACTCAGAGAGAAAAAAAAAATATATATATATATATATATATATATAAATGGAGCTGCTACATTTTTAAAGATGTTCTAATAAATTTCTGAATTTTAACTTTTACCTGAAACCGTGAGTGCTGGCCATTTTCTGCCTATGTGTGTATATATATATATATATATATATATATATATATATATATATATATATATATATATATATATATATATATATATATATATATTTTTATTATTATTTCCATTTAAATCCACATACCTTTTGGGAGGAGAGCTGGAGTGGTACACCTTACCCTGGGGTCCAGTGGGGCTGCTGTAATCTATCTGCTCCCTCTCCCATGCAGTTTAGTGATGCAAAGGCCGGAGTTACGTCATATTCAAGATCCCAGCATCACTGCTGGGCGTGTGAGGGAGCATTGCAGATGGGTTACAGCTCCCTTGCCTCCTCTGTTTCGCACAACCGGCTGCATTCTTCAGCTCTCGAAGAGGCGACCTGCCCCCTCTGGTCTCTATTTGCCAGGAGAAAATTCCTAGTCGCCGTGGTGACCTGAGATTTTTGAGCCCTGCTTTAAAGTGAAATTGCAGTTGTTAATTATGCTATCAAATGTATATATTTGGGGGGGGGAAAAACTCTTCCAAATTCTTCAGCATAGACTCTGTGCCCAAGAAATTGATTGGCTATAATAGACCTCTTCCTTATCGAGAATAGTATCTATGATGCAAGTGCCGTAGTTGCTAGGTTACCAAAGTTACACTGTTCAGACACCGGCATGCTGGCAATGAAGTCTGCGTTTTGACGTCATCGGAAATGATTGCCTTGCTTGGGTAAGTGTCCCAAGCAGGCAGAGCAAAGGTGGACTTGAAGTGTTACAATACCTATAAACAAAACAGTGCAGCATTGTTCAAGATGTGAGTTTATATCACAACACTTTTAAAAGGACACTTCATGCACCATAACAACGTAATCTAAATGAAGTTGTTATGTTTCCAGGAGGCACGTTTACCTCAAGGGGTTAAACAGTTATCGAATGGTTTAACCCCTAAGTTGCCTGACTTGTAAAGAAACGTACCACTTCCAAGCCAGTTTAGAGAATGGGGAGTTACTGATTGGCTGAGAGCGGCACCTTTACCCGGCGGCACTCCACACTTCCTGAATCTGAAAATTCAGTAGAATAACTTGATTTAAATAAAATTGTTTTGGTGCTTGGAGTGTCCCTTTAACTGAATACACCATGTATTTTCCTGTCGTAAATGGCAGTACTGCACAAGTAGTTTGTTCCCTCTTATGTGGACAAGAAGCTTTGAAAAGATATAAACATTTAAATAATCCCGCCTATCTGCTCATAAAAGGCAGTAACATCCTTCCATCCACAGTTCTTCTTGTCCCGACAACGGGGTGGACAAGACGCTTCAGGACAGACTGAGGCTTACAGGTTGCAGCCAGGGAGATGTGGTCCCCAAACCTCCCTGGGAGGTGAGCTTAGAGGTACCCTTCCACACAAGCGTTATGGAACGCAAGTGGAAGGGGGCTTTTCATTATGCCGGCAGGAAGTGGGAGATCCCAGACGCCCCTCCAATCCAGGAGCAGGCCTTGCGCACAGCAGTGCAACGCACGCCCGGGTTGCCTTGCGTTCCCCTGAAATGTGCGCGATCGGAACTTAGAAAATGTGCCACAAAATTGGCACTATAAGCTGTACTGAACAGACTGACATCTGGGTGGTCGCCAGTATCTGGTTTACAGTGGCCCCAGCCCTCCCACACGGCAGTGAGGTATTTTGAGGTGAGATTTATTAGTCTCTACTTTAAAATGCCTCAGCTTTTATTTCTTATTCTATGTTTTTAGTGATATTCTTATTTTATTTCAGATATGTTCAGGCCTGCATCCCTAGACAAGGAGACAGAAAAAAAAGTCGGTTCCACCTCCAAGGAAGGCTTCATGTAAAGGTAAACCCCTCTTCTGCTTGGAATGTGCTGTTCCGCTGCCAGACGGATGTAGAAAAAAGACGTGCAACCAGGATGCTGCAGAATCTTTAGAAAAATCAAAACAAAAAGAGATGCAATTTTTTTTTTTTGAGCTGGTTTCAGGAAAACCTATCTCAAATGTTTAAATAATTTGGTAAAGCATGACAGCGGTGCTGTTAAGATTCCAGAGAAGGAAGATAAAAAAAAGTAAGCGTTTGAAGTCATCTTCACAATCAGATTTGTCTTCAGGTGAATGTTCAAATTCTTCAAGATCGGAAGTTTCCAGCCTGGATGAAGGTTTTCCTCCAGAGGAACTTTGGTTAAGGAAGTTTCTGCCTTATTTCAGGGAATGGAACCCACTAAAAGTAAGGCAAAAGGTTTCCCTATTAATTCCAGAATTCTGGAGCTGCTCCAAAGGGAGTGGAAAAATCCTGAAAGACAGGCTTTTGTTTCTAAACACTTTAAATAGATTTTTAAGTTGCAAAATGAAGAAAGATGGCAAGATCTACCGAAAGTTGACATCCAAGTAGCCCAGCTCTCCAAAAAAAACACAATTCCTATAGGGAAATTTCAGGTTTCAGCCTATGGATAAGCGTGCAGAAACATTGTGCAGAAGGGCTTATCAGGCTGCAGGTTATCAATACAAAGCTGCTATTTTAGGAGTGAGAGTAGCAAAGGCGCAAGGTGCCTGGCTCTTCTTGGAGGATATGGTAGCAGAAAAAGCAGACAAAGTCCTGTTGCACTTTTTTTTCTTTTTTTTTTTTTTAACCTTTTACGTCTATCTAATGAATTTATTCAAGATATGACCGAAGAATGTCTCAGACTTTCTGCCAGAATCATGGGTCTATCATCAGTAGCCAGGAGGGCTCTGTGGCTCCGATCGTGGATGGCAGATACAGCATCTAAGGGTTATCTGTGTGAACTGCCCTTTGAGAGGAACAAACTGTTCGGATCTACACTGGAAGACATTATTAAACAAGTGGCTGATACTAAAAAGGCCCTGCCACAAGAATTCATATCATCTAACACCAAGAGGTTTCAGTACAGGATTTAAAGATCCTTACGGTTCCAAGATAAATCTAGAAGGTTTCGGAAACCATTTCGTGAAGACAAGCGAGAATACCCAGCCAAGACAGGTTTTGGCTACCAGAATTAAAGAAGGAAATATTGACGCCACACAAGTTCCAATGTTGTATACTCTCGTCAAAAAACAGACATAAGTTTTCATCTTATTCTACACCTAAAAACAATAAACTCGTGCATTCCGTACCAACGATTCCGCATGGAAAATATCCTTTCCGTCACTCATATTCTTCAAAAGGGAGATTACATGGTGAAAGTAGATCTCAAGGACGCCTATCTCCATGTGCCTACGGCCACAAGCTCATGAAGGTTTCTCAGGTTTGCAATAAAATCAGACAAACAAAAACTTCTCCATTTCCAGTTCCGGGCACTTCCATTTGGCCTATCTTCAGCTCCTCGTATTTTCACGAAGATCCTTATACCTTTAACAACCGCACTGAGAATAAAAGGCATTGCCATCATCCCTTACTTAGACGATTGGCTGCTGAAGGCAGAATCAATGGAACAGCTGGAAAGGAATCTTCTGCTTACGACTCAGTAATTCCAGGCTCATGATTGGATAATAAATTCAAAAGAAATCAGCGTTGTTTCCCACCACACAGATACTGTTTCTAGGCCTGCTGGTGGATTCAGTGGCTCAAAAAAATCTTCTTGCCAAAAAAGAAACTAAGAAGAATAAAACAAGAGATTTGTACTCTTCAGAAAAATAATCAATGTTTAGTCAGACAAGCAATGAGCCGCTTTAGGCCTCCTTACATCCACCATCCCGGTGGTAAAGTGGAAAAGATCTCAGATCAGACCTCTTGTCCAAAAGAGATTCAAATGTCAGAGTAAAAAGTCAACTGAATTGGTGAATAGATTCAAGATTAATTTAAATCAGTCTGTCATTTAAGCAAAGAAATTGGGTCACTATAAATACAGATGTATCAGTGACAGGTTGGAATGCACACTCTTTCACCTAGTTTCCTGGTCCCAAACTGAAGCTGCTCAGTCTTCAAACTACAGGGAATTGAAAGCTGTGTGGAATGCCCTTCTAGATTTAAATCTAGAAATCCGAAATAAATCGGTGAGCATTCAATCAGACAATCTCACTACTGTCTCTTACCTGAATCATCAGGGCTGTACTATTTAATAACACTCAAAAGGCTCTGCGCTCAGATCATGGCTTGGGCTCAGATCGAACTGGAGTCCATTTCAGCAACTTACATAAAATGCTCAGATAACATAGTGGCAGACGATCTGAGCAGGCAACGCTGGATTCGGACAGGCCCCTTCATCTAGACACATTCAAGATCCTAGTCAGAAATTTCGGTCTACCAGAGATGGATCTTATGGCCAACAGACTGAGCGCGAAAGTAAGAAACTTTGCTTCCATTATGAAACAAGATCCCTTGGAAATTCAAGATTGCGTACATCTTCTCTCCAGTAGCATTAATAGCTCGAATTGTACAAAAAAACTTCGTAAAAACAAGGCAAGGGTGTTAGCTATCCTCCCCTATTGGCCAAACCGGAGCTGGTTTTTCCAAAATCAATCAGCTGGCAGTCTTTCGTTGGGTTCTTCCTTACTGGAACACCCAGACGTCCATATGGAAACGTTGATGTTTCGATTGACGGCTTGGCTGCTGCAAGGATAATTCTCAAGGAGCAGGGTATTTCAGACTCCATCTGTGACACCCTCCTGTCCCCAACCCATAATTCTTACACTAAGAGTTACCTCAGGATCTGGCAAGATTTAACAGTGGTGCTTAACAGGATATTGAAGATAGTTGGTCTTTCATTCCTAGTGTCTCATCGCTTGAAGTACAAGTTTCTGCCCTAATTTTATTGTAAAGGTTTGGCGTCCAACAGGCTTCATCATAGATTCTTTAAGTCTGTTTATCTAAAACCTCCTCCTCATATTTCTGCCTTTCCCACTTGGGATTTGTCTTTAGTGCTTAAGACAATGCGCAATTCCCCCTTCGAACCTTTGCAAGAGATTTCTTTGAAGATGTTGACGTTTTAAAACTGCTTTCTTGGTAGCAATTACTTCGGCCAGCCTATTGTTCTGCTTTCCTTCTGTCAAGACCACTATATGGAAACAGAGAAGAATTGGCATTGCCTAGATGTTAGAAGGGCCGGATACCTGCTGATACCTCCGCAGATCAGCCACTTACAGGATTTCTGACTATTTTCAAGGTGGATTTAAAGGACCACTATAGTGCCAGGAAAACATACTCGTTTTCCTGGCACTATAATGCCCTGAGGGTGCCCCCACCCTCAGGGTCCCCCTCCCGCCCGGCTCTGGAAGGGGGAAAGGGGTAAAAACTTACCTTTTTCCAGCGCTGGGCGGGGAGCTCTCTGCCTCCTCTCCTCCTCCGATCCGCCCCGTCGGCTGAATGCACACGCGCGGCAAGAGCTGCGCGCGCATTCAGCCGGTCGCATAGGAAAGCATGCATAATGCTTTCCTATGGACGCTTGCGTGCTCTCACTGTGATTTTCACAGTGAGAAGCACGCAAGCGCCTCTAGCGGGTGTCAATGAGACAGCCACTAGAGGATTTGGAGGAAGGCTTAACCCATTGATAAACATAGCAGTTTCTCTGAAACTGCTATGTTTATAAAAAAAAAATGGGTTAACCCTAGAAGGACCTGGCACCCAGACCACTTCATTAAGCTGAAGTGGTCTGAGTGCCTAGAGTGGTCCTTTAAAGGCAGGATGGCTTCCAGGGCTACATTAGCCAGATGGCTCACTGAGGCCATTAAGTTGGCCTATAAAATCAGCAATGTCTCCCTGCACTTTCCAGCCAAAGCACACTCCACCAGGGTCATGTCTACTTCCTGCGCGGAGAGGTCATCAGCTTCTCCAGAAGATATCTGTAAAGCTGCTACTTGGTCCTCACTCCACACTGTCATAAAGCATTACAGGCTGGACATATTCTCCTCCCCTGAAGCCGTTTTTGGTGCTCCAAGCTGTGGTTTACTAATTACCCACCCACTTGCCTTTAAGGATCTTGCTATATCCCACTTGTGCAGTACTGCCACTTATGACAGGAAAAACAGTAATTTTACTTACCATAAATTTTATTTTCCTTAGAGTGGCAGTACTGCATTCTTTCCCTCCCACTGGATAATAAATTATATTTTGCAAGATTTGGTCTCCATATGGTTATTTAGAAAACTGTGGATGGAAGGAGGTTACTGCCTTTTATGAGCAGGTAGGCGGGAGTATTTAATTTTTATATATAATTTTTAAATTTTTTTATTTATTTTTTATATTTATATTTTCTGAGCTTCTTGTCCAGGGAAGTGGGAACAACCTACCTGTGCAGTTTTCTCACTGAATTTTATCCTTTCAGATGCTGGCATGTTTTTACCAAAACCACTTAACTATATCTGCCTGTAAGAAAAGGCAAAGCCAGTAGAGAAATAAGGAACCTTTTTATGACAAACCCTAGCATCAATATGATTATATTTAAAATAATACCTGGGAAAAAATTTCTCTGAACCTTACATTGCACATTACTTATTTGATATTGTAATAAATTACAAGGGGTGGAATCCAATATTACATATATTTAAATTGCAAGTAATGTAATACAATTTGGAGTGTAACGGTACAATATCTTAGGAACAATAGAAATTATAGCAAAGATTTGTGATGCATAGGTGGTGTAGGATATATAGTGTGGGCAGGAAACCAATCAAGATAAAAATACTGTAAGTGGAATAAGTTATGGCAAAATATATGAATCAAAATGATTACATACTGTTAAAAAAATAATGTAAGTATGTAATTTGTAATGGGCAGGGCACCAACAAAAAGGTGGTAATTGGACATAAGAGAAGTGAAAGGAACTAACATAAACTTAAAGGAGCACCGCACTCACCAATACAACTTTAAAGGGACACTGTAATCACCAGAAAAATTACAGTTTAATGTAGCTGTTCTGATGTATATAGCCTGTCCCTGTAGGCATTTTAATGTAAACACTTGCTTTCCAGAGAAAAAAGGCATTGTTTAAATTACTGCCTAGGTATACCTCCAGAGTCAACATAACGTGCAGTACTGATGTTCAGCTTCTCTATGTTCTGCGTGGAGGCACTGAACTTTCTGCATAGAGATGCATTGAGTCAATGCATCTCTATGAGGAGATGCTGATTGACACATAGCTGTGGTTTGCTGCGCATATGTGATAACCTCCCAATGCTTTCCTATGGGCCAATGGGGTAGAGCGTGAGCGGACCAGCGCGACCCTGGAAAAAGGTGAGGAAATCACTGTTTTAACTGGAGGTAAGGTTGGCCGGAGTATTCCTGACACTATAGTGTTCCTTTAATGCACTTGATAGACTTTGGCTTTGTAAATATGCACTATGTATTTATTTTGTTGCATGCTCAAGTCTTTATAGTTTTTACAAAGTCTGCATTATAAGTCTGCCATATTAGCTTTGCCCACTTTTCTCATTGGAATAAATTTCCAAATGGACTTAGAATCAGGTTGTGTTTTTATTTATTTATTTTTTGTAAATTTTATTTTTGTAGTGCATACCAAGATACACAGGCTTTGAGTGATATTTTGTGAGATCATAGACAATAGTACAAGACACAAAACATCAAGTAATACCGCACTGTTTAGTAGGGTGAGTATCAAAATGCAGAAAACTTGGTCTGTCAGGCTAGGTATGCTTGGCTAAATAAAAACCTCGTTAAATACTAAACCTGTGCATCAGTAAAGTCTTCTGGACATGAATGAAGAAAATTATAGAATAGGTGATCAAACATGCTAAACTGCCATATGCAACAAAACATTTATGCCACTGGGTGCTGGACTTAATAGAGAAGAGGACAGAGATCCCTGCATCAATAACTTGTTCGTAGCAATATATAGGCAGGATCTCCTCAGGCAAAGATGTTTGGAATCATCCAATGCCGCAAGATACAGTCTGTCACTTTGGTAGGCGTGATGACAGCTCTCCCCCACATGTCCTGCAAGATTAGCCAGACTTTACATTCAAAATCCGAGGTAGGGTTGCTGTACCCAGAGTCTTCATCCCCTTGAGCCCAGACCTTAGGGTGAGCCAATGTAGTGTATCCACGGATTCTCCATCTCTATTCGGTAGGGTCGCGGGTTCCATGAATCGAAGGGCTCTTCTTGAATGTAGGCGGCTGGGTGAAGGTACCCCCAGCCTGGTGCAAGGTGGCCAATCTGACAGAGCATCTCTGGTGGTCAGATTAGTAGGCATATCTTTGGAGAGGTGTCGGTGGGCAATGCAGTTCCAAAACTATTGGATGAGCTGATCAAATTGCTCTTCAAAGCACTCTTTCCAGCTCTGAGTTCCTGGGCCTTTCTGGGACTGTGAAGGCTGTGGCGTGTCGGCTAGTTTAGGACTGTCACAAGGCCTCTGAGTAGGCATAAGACTCCGCTGATACAGAGAGGTAAGTTTCCCTAGTGGGGACCAGGATAACCTTCGCCGTTCCAGAGGGGGAGGGTTGCAGGGCTACAGAAGAGTGTCGGGGCATCGGCCGCCTCCTTCGGGCATGGTCGGATTGTGCAAATTCTCAACTGATTGGTGTCGAAGGAACATTCACAAATACTCTCACGATCCAGTGTCGGTCCACCGTATGTGCAGACCAGATCCAGCACGGTTTTAGCATTTACAGCTCAAATGAATTTTGACTGTGCTGGAGGTGTGAAGAAACACGTCTGCCCATCTTGGCAGTATGCCCTGCCCCCAGAATCAGGCTTTTGAACATGTGTTGTACACAGGTGTGGCCCCCAATTAGTCACATTGGAAAACACGTTTTCTTACCATATTAGAGGTATTTAAACTTTTTTTTTCAATTTTGCGGTTTTTACAATAACAATAACAGAAAGAGGGTTGTGTTGGTGTTTAAGTCTATGAAGTAGTGCTGTTTTTGTGCTGTAACTCGTAAAGGTTGCAAAACATAGGAGTTTTTGTTTTTGGTTTTTTAGTCCTTTTTATATATCCGATTTAAGTAATGCTATTCTGTTTCTTCTTTGTCCCTTAGATGTCCCTAAATGATTATAACCAAAACACTTGTTATAGTTTCTGTCACTAGATGGCATAAAGAGAACAAATTTGCAGAAATTAACATTTCATCTGATTTTATAGGAAAAGAGCCCATTAACAAGGAATTTACCAGTGATGTAACGCATACATTTTATTCCAAACTAATAAAATATATTAATAATGATGTGACTTTACTTTCCCATCTGGGCAGCATAACACTAAAGTATCCATAGAGTGAAGATGACAAGATGTGTGCAAGTTTTGTTTGTTTTTCATTTATCTACAATCTTTTCCTTAAATTTCAATTTTGTAAATAGTTTAAAAAAAATTATTTTTTTATTTTTTTTATTTTGTATTTTGTCGTGCAGAGTTTAAACATGTGGGTTTGCACTGCCACAGCAGCTGATGCAACCAGGTTTGTATTCACATTTAATGACATGGCATTATAGGAAAACATTGCACTGTTTTTGTTTTGGTTTTTTTAAACCGGGAAATGAACAGGATTATATCTTAAGTTTCAGAGAAAACAAAGGGAAACAATAGCTTGGCTCACAGATGGGCTTCACCTAGTAGTCACAATGAGAGTAACGATCAGGCTAGGACTATACATTACAGAGTTGGGCTAATCATTCCTATCCCAGAATCTGACTACACAAGGTTATGTAATTAATATAGTTGTAAATGTGCTACGCTAGGTGAGAGTAAAATAACTGAAAATTAATATACGAGTGGGAACAGGCTAGTTCCACATGTCTAGGCAGGAAAACACGTTTACCTTGAATTAAAGAGGCTAGCTAGGCATGTGGGTTAAGTCACAGTAAAATATCGCTAGACGTAGTAGTATTGCATGAATGAGGAGCCACTGATCTGGGTCACTGTCATAGTTCTGCATTACGAAGGAGATTAACTAAATGCTAAACACACGAATGAAAAATAAAATCATCGCTCATATTGGGGAGAAGATGCTTAACATGAACAGATTCACCTCTCCGCTCAGTCCCAGTGTCCTGTTCAGCCTATAACCTCCAAGGGTAGTGCACAGTTATGTAATAAAGAAGCAAGCTGTATGCTATGTGGCCAATTGGACTGGTACTGGACTCCTGCCCGGCTTGGAGTTCCCCTCGAGAGCACCAACTTGCGAGGTCTGCCTATGCTCCGCTTGTGCTGGAGGGTCATGTGGTTTTTGATTCTCTGCCAGAGTGAAGCTATGGCTGCTAGTACAGCTGAGGACCATGGTGGGTGACTCAGAGGTATGTATTTACCCTTTTGCAGAGGAGCAGCTGTGCTTCCCCGCGAGGCCTGTATCCCGCCCTGCCGCCATGTTGAGGCTTGATGCATTGCCGCAGCTGTGAACTTCAGTTGAATGGTTGGTTGGAGTTGGCTTGTGTGGTGGGTGGTTGTCCAGGTGGTTCAGAGCTGGTTGGCACATTCGGTTTTCTTTTTTAATGTTGCGGAGAGTGCTGGGAGGAACTTCCTTCCAGCATACCAACCGTGCAGGCTGACAGGACACTGAATAGGCAACAGAGAGGAGGAGGAGGAGGCTTCTCCTTCAGACTCCCATCATCATCATCAGCCAGCCCCAGGAATTCACCTTCATGCAAACAAAAGTTATGGGAGCAGAGGATGATTAACAAATGTAAATTGCAGTGTGTGTATATATATATATATATATATATATATATATATATATATATATATATATATATATATATATATATATATATATACACTGCTCAAAAAAATAAAGGGAACACAAAAATAACACATCCTAGATCTGAATGAATTAAATATTCTTCTGAAAAAGTTTGTTCTTTACACAAAAATAAAAAAATGGAAATCAAATTTTTCAACCCATGGAGGTCTGTATTTGAAGTCACACTCAAAATTAAAGTGGAAAAACACACTACAGGCTGATCCAACTTTGATGTAATGTCCTTAAAACAAGTCAAAATGAGGCTCTGTAGTGTGTGTGTGTGTGTGTGTGTGTGTGTGTCTGTGGCCTCTACGTGCCTGTATGAACTCCCTACAACGCCTGCGCATGCTCCTGATGAAGTGGTGGATGGTCTCCTGAGGGATCTCCTCCCAGACCTGGACGAAAGCATCTGCCAACTCCTGGACAGTCTGTGATGCAACGTGACATTGGTGGATGAAGCGAGACATGATGTCCCAGATGTGCTCAATTGGATTCAGGTCTGGGGAACAGGCGGGCCAGTCCATAGCATGAATTCCTTCGTTTTGCAGAAACTGTTGACACACTCCAGCCACATGAGGTCTAGCATTGTCTTGCATTAGGAGGAACCCAGGGCCAACCGCACCAGCATATGGTGTCACAAGGGGTCTAAGGATCTCATCTCGGTACCTAATAGCAGTCAGGCTACCACTGGCGAGCACATGGAGGGCTATGCGGCTCCCCAAAGAAAAGCCACCCCACAACATTACTGACCCACTGCCAAACCGGTCAAGGCAGTGGTAGCGGTCCTGCAGCTGGGTTGTTGCCCTCCTACGGCCTCCTCCATGTCTCCTGATGTACTGGCCTGTCTCCTGGTAGCGCTTCCATGCTCTGGACACTACGCTGACAGACACAGCAAACCTTCTTGCCACAGCTCGCATTGATGTGCCATCCTGGATGATCTGCACTACCTGAGCCACTTGTGTGGGTTGTAGACTCCGTCTTATGCTACCACTAGAGTGAAAGCACCGCCAGCATTCAAAAGCGACCAAAACATAATCCAGGAAGCATAGGAACTGAGAAGTGGTCTGTGGTCACCACCTGCAGAACCACTCCTTTATTGGGGATGTCTTGCTAATTGCCTATAATTTCCACCTGTTGTCTATCCCATTTGCACAACAGCATGTGAAATTGATTGTCACTCAGTGTTGCTTCCTAAGTGGACAGTTTGATTTCACAGAAGTGTGATTGACTTGGAGTTACATTGTGTTGTTTAAGTGTTCCCTTTTATTTTTTTTGAGCAGTGTGTGTATGTATGTATAAGTGTGTGTATGTGTGTGTGTCTGTATCTGTAAGTTTAGAACAGCATTTGTAAGTGTAAATTAAATATAAACAAGCATATTTAGATCTAGAAACAAATGCTTGAAGTTGCATGAAAATGAAGCATCACATGACAAAATGTTATCGTGGTTTTTGACTTTATTCGTTGTGTAGTTAACTGTAAATTCATGCTTACCCCTTAAGCAGTGTGTTTTGGAGTAAACCATATTTGTTTTCTTTAATTAATTGATCTTTTTGAGTTAACATTTAAAAAGAAAAGTCACTGTCAATGCAATTTATGTTTTTTTTTTTTTTTTTTCGGCTAGGTTACCTTTGAAAACGAAAAAAAATGTCTGTTGCCCCGATGTGCTATGAGACGCAGTTTTTTGAATTTACACCCCAGACCTGCATACTCCGGTTGTATATAACATTCCAAGACTATTTATTTGAAATGCTTTTAGTTGTGGAAAGAGTCATATTGAAGAAGCTGGAGAGCATCCCTGGCCACAGGATTAGTAAATTCCATATCCGAGAGAGCACTGAAAAGTATCTGCAGTTTGTAAATGAACGCTTCAATCACCTATTCCAGAAAATGGAAAAATGTATTTTACGGCTGGTTTTGCAGGTGCCCAAGAATGTTGTGTTGCCTGAAGATAAGGTCCATACACTATACCCATACAGTGCAGAACAACTTAAACAGCTTCAAAATGAAACCGAGCTGTTACAGAAGCAGTATAAAGCTGAAACATTTGCCACTCAGTCCCTTTTAGCTGAGTTGGAAGAGCAGAAAGCAGTCCAGGCTGAACTGGAAAAGGTCATTGCTTGGTTTGATGGCCTTGATACAATTTGCAGAGAGCATGGAAACATTGATTTGAAAGAAAGCTTTGCCTTTATGACTCAAACCTCCAAGAAGCTTCAAGTAACAATGAAAGAAATCAATGAAAAAAGCAAGAAAGTTAAACTGGATTTATCTTCTGTAACGCCAATCAATGTGAGAACAAGGAAAAAAGTCTGACTGTATTTTTTAAAGACGTGTGTGTGTATGTGTGTGTGTGTATATATATATATATATATATATATAAATTTTTTTTATTTTTTTTTTGTGTGAATTGTACAATAAATGTGATATAGTATTTAATATATAATCTAACAACTACGTTTTTTAGTTTAAATATTTTATATACTGTTCTGGCTTAAACAAGTACTATAAGTAGCAGAGTATGGCCTTAAAGGTTGTATTGTAGTAAAATGAATTTAACTATGACCTGTACACAAAACTATTTCCTTCCTTGTGTGGATAATTGTACTTGCTAACATGTGAATGAAATATTTCCTAAATCAAGCTGGGCTTCTTTGTGTGTTTTGATAAAGGAATATCTGGGATCTGACAAATGTAATGCAACTTTAAACAGCTTGACCAATATCATTCACCATGGCACACAATTGGGAAGCCCACATGGATTTAGTTAGTGCTGTAAGAGACTTAAATTTAGCCAGCCTGTATTAACATAGTGCCACAAATCCATGAATGTTAAAGTATATGCATTATCCTGAGTAAAATGTAAAACAAGGTGGAAATAGAATGTTGACCGTTTTAAAAATTTTTTTTTACAGCTTTTCAAGTTAGGTTCTGATGGAAAATAAATTATATGGGGGTAATTCCCAATAGTTCTGTAAAGCGAAGCATAGCTATCATACAAATTTTGTTAATGGAGTCCAGCAAAATAATTATAAAGGATATGATTCACCAGCAAGTTTCACTATGCATGTATTGCTTTAAATAATATTTTTAGCAAACAGAGATTGTTCACTCCCTACTCCTGAAAGGATTCTTGACCGTAAGAAAAAAAAATACTGTTGGAGGTTGTTTTGATTATTTCTTCTTTCAGTTCATATATCCTGGCCATGACATGAACAGCCATGGTCAATCAGGGTTATTAAAGAAACACTATAGTCACCTAAATTACTTTAGCTAAATAAAGCGGTTTTAGTGGATAGATCATTCCCCTGCAATTTCACTGCTAAATTCACTGTCATTTAGGAGTTAAATCACTTTGTTTCTGTTTATGCAGCCTTAGCCACACGTCCCCTGGCTATGATTGACAGAGCCTGCATGAAAATAAAACTGGTTTCACTTTCAAACATATGTAATTTACCTTAAATAATTGTATCTCAATCTCTAAATTGAACTTTAATCACATGCAAGAGACTCTTGCAGGGTCTAGCAAGCTATTAACATAGCAGGGGATAAGAAAATCTTAATTAAACAGAACTTGCAATAAAGAAAGCCTAAATAGGAAGTGTTTATGGAAGGCTGTGCAAGTCACATGCAGGGAGGTGTGACTAGGGTTCATAAACAAGGGGATTTAACTCCTTAATGGCAGAGGATTGAGCAGTGCGGCTGCAGGGGCATGTTCTTTACACCAAAACTGCTTCATTAAGATAAAGTTGTTAAGGTGACTATAAGTGTCCCTTTAACTAAACTCTGCATTTTTGTAAATTAATCCAAATTGCCAAACTTAGCCAAGTATCACCAAGCTCTACTGTGCCTGAGTTGTCACCTCCCCCGCCTCTCCCCCTGCCTGCAATGTGTTTGGAATTCTTGTGCTATCTGGCACGTGTATAATTATAAGGAAGCAATGTACAGTAACGTGAGAGCCCATGTTCAGATCTCGGGTGCGGCCCCTGTACCCTTTTGCCTGCACAACGGCACTAGACAGGGGTGTCCCCTGTCCCCATTATTGTTTGTCAGGGCCGGTGATGCAGGCAATTCGGCAGGACCCCAACATACAGGGGGTTAGAGTGGGGGGGAAAGAGTTTGTGGCAGCGGCATATGTGGACGATGTCCTCTTGACATTGACGGATCCGGAGGGGGCCTTGGGGGAGAGGTTGCGGAAGTATGGGTAACTCTCGGGCTATCAGGCCAACATGGCCAAATCCAGCGCCCTCCCGATCAGCATGACCCAATCTGACATAGAAAACATACACCGTACATACAACATACAGATGGAGCGAGAGGCCCTTAAATATTTGGGGATAAGCCTTACTGCGGATCCAGGTGCCCTGTACGCCCGCAATTTTGCGCCCTTGTGGAGAACCATATTCAAAGACTTAGAAACATGGCTGGATAAGCCCGTATCATGGATAGGCCGAATCCACTCTATAAAAATGAATGTCCTCCCTAGGATACTGTTTATGTTCCAGGCAATACCCATACACTTGTCGAAGGCCCAATTGGCACCAATCCAACAAGCTATTGGTCGTTTTATTTGGCAAAATAAAAGATCACGGGTTTCGAGATATGTCCTGTACCGCTCTAAACGGAGAGGGGGCCTGGGACTTCCGAATTTGTTTTTCTACTATTTAGCGGCCCAAATGTCCCAGATGGCGCTCTGGCATTCACCACTAGACGAGCGGAAGTGGGTGGAAATCGAGACGCTCATGTCAGGGATAGATCTACCCCAACTTGTCACGTGGACCCCAAGGGAGAATAGACTCCTGACCAGGGCAGCATGTCCTGCGGTGGCGAATTCCCTCAGGTTGTGGGACAATTATGGGACAAAATATGGGTTGGCGTCCTATCCGTCTCCCCTGGCGCCCATCTTACTTAATAAAGCTTTTTATCTAGGGGTAGAGGCGCGAAATTTTCGGAAAGAGTGGGTCTACAGAGGCTTCACCACTTATATCGGGGTGCCGAAATAGTTTCATTCGATGAGCTTCGACAGGGCAGGCATCTGACACTGACAGATTTTTTCCCGCTATATACAGATCAGAGATTTTGCAGCCCAACCACATATAAAGGAAGCAGCGATAAAACCTCTGACCTTTTGTGAGCGCATGTGTTCTTCAGAAAACATACCCAGACGACTGATTTCCACACTGTATATGCACTTTTGCACGAAGTCTGGGGAATGGGGGGGCTTAGCATATACCGAGAGATGGGAAAAGGACTTGGGAGAAGAACTAGAGGGGGTTGAATGGCAGGAGGTATGGGAGGCGAATAACACCTCCTCAGTCTGCGTACGGCACCATGAGCAAGCGTTTAAAACACTGTTTCGCTGGTACTCCACCCCTGTTACCCTGTACAAAATGCATAAAACGTCGGATTTGTGTTGGAGGGGCTGCGGGGCTAAGGGAACGTATTACCACATGTGGTGGGAATGCCCCAGAGTAGGGCAGTTTTGGGGGGAAGTGCATAACCTGGTGCGACAGGTGTTTTCTAGGGCACCCACGTTAGATCCATGGGTATACCTCCTAAGCAGATCAGTTGAGGGATGGACGCGAAGGTAGCAACGGCTACTCCATAAGATCACGTTAGCAGCGAGACAGGAGTTACCGCAGATTATGAGTGTGATAGAGGACTAAAGACATGCGGGTGATGGATGATCTTACGGCTAGGGTTAGGGGCACCTCCAGGACTTTTCAAAGAGTGTGGGAGCCGTGGGATGGGTCCCGGTGGGGAGATGGGGGAGGACGGAACGGAACCTAGGAAATAGACCGAGGTGGGTGTGAGGTCGGGGGGGGGGAGGGAGTAGGGAGAAGGTGGAGTAGGTCCTGAGGGGGATGGAGGGGCGGTTGTCCTGGTGTGCCTGGGCCCTTGCTCCCTGGCCTCCCCTCCCCCGCCTCCCGGGCTGGGGCCCGGGGCCGCCTAAGCACTTGTGATACTTATTTGTAATACTTCTTTAATTGGAACTCAACTGCAGAAACAATAAGTTTCACCTCCTTTTATATTGAAGTGAACAAGGTTGACTGTATCTTTAAATACACATGCAGGGAAGAAATGCAATGCTAGTTCCAACTTAATTAAGATGGAATGATTTATGAAAATTATGTTAATGAAGCTGGACAGGCTTGCAATTAGAATAAATTGATATTTGCAGGAAGAATTAGACTTAGTAGCAATCCCTTATTGACAAGAGAGAATTTTAGTGAAATTTAAATACTGTATAAATTAATTAATATGAATTGGTTTCCTTGGCAAAAAGGTTTACTTAACTTAGAGGCAGTTCTGGCAATGGAAGGGTTAATTCACCCAATGGAGGAGAAATTAGGAGTCTCTATTAATAAGCTGTGCGTTAGGAGTGGAGAGTAAGGAAGTCCGTTTTTACTAGCCGAGGTCTGGGAGTGGAGAAGGTAGAAGTCCGTTTTACAAGCCGAGGTCGAGAAGTGGAGAAGGTAGAAATCTGTTTACAAGCCGAGGTCCGGAGAGGAGTGGAGCCGGTAGCATCAAGTAGAGCAGCTGATCTCAATGCAGCACCTGAGTGAATAATCCAGCCCTTTGAATCTGGCGCGGTCTTCCTAAGTATCGTGGAAGGACCGCGTCAGAGAAAGGGGCGGGGCTAAGCGCTGTGAACCCGGAAGTGGGTTCCGGCGGCAGCATGAATGATAGAGTATACCTGACAGTACCCCCTTCTCATGGGGCATCCTCTGGGTGCACTTACTTGGGTTTAGAGGGATAGCGTTTGTGAAAAGCATCAACTAATCTTTTTGCATGAACATTAGATGAATCTTCCCAAGTATCTTCATCAACTCCATAACCTTTCCATCTAATAAGGTATTGTAAGGTGCCACGGTGGACACGTGAATCC
Source organism: Pelobates cultripes (assembly GCA_933207985.1). Taxonomy (NCBI): domain Eukaryota; kingdom Metazoa; phylum Chordata; class Amphibia; order Anura; family Pelobatidae; genus Pelobates; species Pelobates cultripes. The sequence continues at coordinate 237,341,745 of OW240912.1, read as the reverse complement.
AAAATCTTGTGTATTTCATGGAGTAGGTCCTGAGGGGGATGGAGGGGCGGTTGTCCTGGTGTGCCTGGGCCCTTGCTCCCTGGCCTCCCCTCCCCCGCCTTGGACGATGATAGGTTCAGGAGTTGTAACTATTTCCCTATGAAAAGGATCAGGGATGTGTGGTTTAAGAAGAGAGACATGGAATACTGGATGAAGTTTAAAACTTGGAGGAAGTTTTAATTTAACAACGTTATCATTGATAATTGTAATTATTTGAAAAGGACCAAGAAAAAGAGAGCTCAATTTCTTTGAAGGACGGTTTGTGGTAATATTTTTTGAAGAGAGCCAGACAAGATCCCCTACTTTGTAAGGAGGGGGAATTCTTCTTTTATTGTCAAAAAACTTTTTCTGGTAGTTTTGGCGAGTTGAAGATTCTCCCGTAATTTGAGGAATAGAGAGGACATAAATTCATTTTTTGATGTAACCGTAGGATTGGATGAAGTAATAGTTTGGATGGGAAATGAGGACGGATGAAAACCATAGTTGGAGAAGAAAGGAGTCATTTTCGTACTAGAATGAATGGTATTGTTGTAAGAAAATTCAGCCATAGGTAACCATGTGGTCCAGTCATCTTGCAGGTATGAACAATAACATCGGAGATATTGTTCCAAACATTGATTAACTCTCTCTGTTTGCCCATTAGTTTGGGGATGATAGGCGGAAGAGAGTTTGCGTTGAATTTGAAGAGAGAGACACATCTCCTTCCAGAATTTGGAGGTAAATTGTGTCCCCCTATCAGAAATAATTTCTTCTGGAAGACCATGGAGTTTTATAATATTATCAATAAAGACTTTGGACAATTCTACGGAGGAGGGTAATTTTTTTAAAGAGATGAAATGGGACATTTTTGTGAAGCGGTCCACAACAACAAGAATAGTGGTGAAATGTCGAGATGGTGGAAGGTCAACGAGAAAATCCATAGAAATGGATTGCCAAGGTTTTTCTGGAATGGGTAAGTTAAGTAGTAATCCGAAAGGTTGATTATGTTCAGATTTGGACCTTTGACAGATAGGACAAGTTTTGACATATAATTCAATGGTTTTATCTTGGCGAGGCCACCAATAATATCGTGAAGTTAGTTCAAGAGTTTTCTTTATTCCAGGATGTCCAGCTAGGGGTGAATCATGAACCATCTTAAGTAATTTGTTCCTAAGAATGGGAGGAATATAAATTCTATTTTTAAAGTAAAATATACCATCCTGTTTTGTCAAATTAGGCGTTTTGGGAAGTTCAAGATCCTTGTGATTCAAATTCTTTGTCATCCTGAAGAGAAGAGAGGATCCCTATTATTTTGTTAGGGGGATAAACATCAATAGTAGTTTTAGAAGGAATTCGAGAAAGAGCGTCAGCCTTTTTATTCCTTGTTCCAGGTCTGTATATTAATTGGAAGTTAAATCGGTTAAAAAATAGGTTCCATCTAACTTGTCTAGCCGTAAGGGTTTTGTTAGTATAGAGATATTCAAGATTTTTATGGTCTGTATAAACTATTATAGGTTGTTTTGTATCTTCTAGAAGATGACGCCAATTTTCGAAGGCAGCTTTAACACTTAATAATTCTTTTTCACCAATAGGATAATTTTTTTTCAGCAGAGCTCAAGGATCTTGAGAAGAAGGCAACTGGATGAAGTGGATCTTGAGGAGTCTTTTGTTGAGAAAGAACTGCTCCGATAGCTGTATCTGATGCATCGACTTCAAGGACATATAAGAATGTTGGATTAGGTAGTTGTAGAATAGGTGCAGTTGTAAATCTTTTTTTTAATCTGTCAAAGGCAGCTTGTGCATCTTTACTCCACTTGAAAGGACGTTTGTACTGTTAAGAAGGTTAAGTGGATGAGATACCTCTGAATAGTTTCTAATAAATTTCCTATAGAAGTTTGCAAATCCAAGAAATCGTTGCAATTCTTTTGTAGTAGTAGGAACGGGCCAGTTAATAATACATTCGATTTTGGAGTTATCCATTTTCAGAGAATGAGGTGAAATAATGTATCCAAGAAAGGAGAGTTTAGTAACTTCAAAAAGACATTTCTCTGGTTTAGCGTATCATTTGTGAGTTCTCAGTCTAGATAGAACCCATCTTACATGCTTCCTATGTTCATCCAAATTGTTAGAATATATTAAGATATCATCTAAATAGATAATAACACAGACATCCAAAAGATCTCTAAAGATATCATTTATAAAATGTTGAAATGTTGCAGGGGCATTACAAAGCCCAAAAGGCATCACTAGATATTCGTAGAGACCATATCTAGTCCGGAAGGCGGTCTTCCATTCATCATCCTGTTTTATTCTAATGAGGTTATATGCTCCTCGGAGGTCGAGTTTAGTGAATATAGTTGCAGTCCTTAATCTTTCAAGTAATTCATTTATTAGAGGAAGAGGATAACGATTTTTTATGGTTATTTTATTTAAGGCTCTGTAATCTATAATGGGACGGATGGTTTGGTCCTTTTTCCTCACAAAGAATATACTAGAGGCAGCCGGGGAGGTCGAGGGTCTGATGAATCCTTTACGTAAATTTTCATTAAGATATTCTTTTAAGGTCTGCAATTCCTTTTCAGAAAGTGGATAAATGTGACCATAAGGAGCACCGGGTATTAGATCTATTGGGCAATCATATACACGATGAGGTGGAAGTGTTTCCGCTTCTTTTTTACAAAAGACATCTGCAAAATCAGAGTAGAATGGAGGTATAACTGATTCTTGAGTAGTTTGGAGAATAGGGATATGTTGTAAGCAGGTTTTTTTACAAAAATCAGAAGAAAAGGAAATGGAGAAGGGTGACCATTTAATTAGAGGATCATGGGTTTTTAACCAATTAATTCCTAGAATGACAGGATAAAGTGGAGATTTAATAACATCAAATGTAAGAAATTCGGTATGTACGTTGTTGGTAATCATTCTTAGAGGAATTGTCTCATCTTTTATGGGTCCTGAGGATATAAATGAACCATCAATAACTCTGATTGGAACAAAGTTGGTTTTTCGAACACAAGGAATTTTATTCTTTGTAACAAAAGAAAAATCAAGGAAGGTTCCATTAGCACCAGAATCAATAATGGCTTCAGTCACGATTCTTTTTGTATCCCACTGTAATATGAGAGATATAGAAAAATAAGTAGATGTTTTTCTTTTTTGAAGAACGTTCAATATAGAGGTAGATGAATGAAGCTTACCAGCTTTTGAATGTTTAAGTAGAGGACATTCTGGAATTAGATGTTCTTTTGAAGCACAATACATACACAGGTTTAGTTGTCTCCTTCTTATTCTTTCTTCAGAAGTAAGAGGACTTCTTATTATACCAACTTCCATAGGTTCATTTTGAGGAAGAAATTTTTCAGGAATTTTTGGAGAAGTAAAATGTTTTCTCCAGTTAGAAGTAGTGTGAACTTTTTCAGCCCTTCTTTCTCTTAGACGTCTGTCAATACTAATGGAAAGTTGAATCAATGCATTTAGGGTGGGAGGAAGTTCAGTACGAGAGAGTTCATCTTTCACAGCTTCTGATAATCCGAGACGGAATTGATTGCGTAGAGTGATGTCATTCCATTGGGTTTCTGTAGCCCATCTTTTAAATTCTGCAATATAATCTTCAACAGGTCTGTTCTTTTGGTGGAGAGTTCTGATGTTTAAATCAGCAGTAGCCTGTTTATAAGGATCTTCATATAATAAAGACATAGCTTCAAAGAATTCATCCAATGAATCTAATATGGGATCATCATTCTCTAAAAAGGAATGGGCCCATGCCATAGGTTCACCTCTTAAAAAAGAAATTACTGAACAAACTTTTGATCTTTCAGTGAGATAAGATCTAGGTTTTAAAGCTATCAGAAGTTTGCAAGAATTCAAAAACTCTCTGTACTTTGTTCTATCTCCATAAAATTTTTCTGGATTACAGACAGCAGGATCACCAGCCGATTGAAGAGCGGCATGAGGAAGATGGCCTTGCATGTCTCTAACATAGGTTAATATTCTCTCATTTGTGATTTGCAGTTCCTGTAACCCTTGAGCAATCGTATCCACTCTATTGGTTAGGGCAGAAACTTGTGAGTTAATATCTGCTGGTTCCATTGAAATAGGCTGGATTATTCTGTGATACTTATTTGTAATACTTCTTTAATTGGAACTCAACTGCAGAAACAATAAGTTTCACCTCCTTTTATATTGAAGTGAACAAGGTTGACTGTATCTTTAAATACACATGCAGGGAAAAATGCAATGCTAGTTCCAACTTAATTAAGATGGAATGATTTATGAAATTATGTTAATGAAGCTGGACAGGCTTGCAATTAGAATAAATTGATATTTGCAGGAAGAATTAGACTTAGTAGCAATCCCTTATTGACAAGAGAGAATTAGAGAAATTAAATACTGTATAAATTAATTAATATGAATTGGTTTCCTTGGCAAAAAGGTTTACTTAACTTAGAGGCAGTTCTGGCATGGAAGGGTTAATTCACCCAATGGAGGAGAAGATTAGGAGTCTCTATTAATAAGCTGAAAATAGGAGTGGAGAGTAAGGAAGTCCGTTTTTTAGCCGAGGTCTGGAAGAGGAGAAGGTAGAAGTCCGTTTAGCCGAGGTCTGGGAGTGGAGAAGGTAGAAGTCCGTTTTACAAGCCGAGGTCTGGGAGTGGAGAAGGTAGAAGTCCGTTTTACAAGCCGAGGTCGAGAAGTGGAGAAGGTAGAAATCTGTTTACAAGCCGAGGTTCGGAGAGGAGTGGAGCCGGTAGCATCAAGTAGAGCAGCTGATCTCAATGCAGCACCTGAGTGAATAATCCAGCCCTTTGAATCTGGCGCGGTCTTCCTAAGTATCGTGGAAGGACCGCGTCAGAGAAAGGGGCGGGGCTAAGCGCTGTGAACCCGGAAGTGGGTTCCGGCGGCAGCATGAATGATAGAGTATACCTGACAGCACTCCTCTCTCTTCTCTATCCTTTTTCTTGTTTCTCTGATCCCCTCTTGGGGGATTTGGATTTGGCCTAGTAGAGAGTGCCAGCAGCATATTCAACATGCACCAAATGGAGGCAAGACGGGCGAGTGCAGCGGAAGGGGGCTGAACCTAGTAGTCGGGAGGGTAGACAGGCAACAGACGACAGCAGCCTGATAGTCTTGCACTCGAGGGTGGGTACATTCACTGGCGGTGCATAGGATAAAGGAGAGGGCACACATTACAGCGGCTATAAAACTAGGCATATATATGGTATAACCGTGGCGGCCGGTGACACTTAGCCTTGGAGCTACCCCACCTCTGGGACCTATTATGGGGAAAAAGTGATTAGCTTACGCTATTGTATGGGAGCTTCTGCGAAAGCCAAAATGTATTTGCTGTGTCACGCAAAAATAAAGAATAAAAAAAAAAAAAAAAATTATAAGGAAGCAAAACAACCTGCATTATTTGAAATTTGGTCTGGAATTAGAATGTCAGAAGTTGCTGATTGCATGGGAATCTCATGCATAACATTCTGTGTTGTGAAAACCAAACTGCAAGACTATAAGACAACTATATCTGATTTAAATTATTTTTATAAATGAGCCAATTATTACCTAAATTTTGCAATTCAGTTTTCAGTTCACTACAATTTAGTGTCTTTTGAATAACGAAGATTTTTTTTTTACTGACTTAAGACAAAAAGATAGTCAACCTGTGGCAGCAGGGAAGTATTTTGCAATTCGGCATACAGTTCAATATGTACTGAATAAAGACCTTGTTGATAAGAGTGGCCAGACTGATTCAAGCCAAGAGGAAGACAACTGTAATTGTTATAACCGTTCTACTCACTGAGAAGAGCATCTCTGAATGTCCAACTGTATTAGTTTTGAGAGAAACCTCGAAGGACTGAAAAACTCTCTGATGTAATGGAATAAAGACCCAGACAGAATAATCCTGCATTGCATTAAGGCTGTGATTTATCATTGCTCTTCTGGAGTAAATCTGGTAAGACCTAAAGTGTACCAGTCGTGCTACCCACAAACCTCCAAAAACGCTGGTTGGCAAAGCTAAAAGAGCTTCCATAGTAATTATATATATCATTAACGTTGATAAATTACATTCTAGTGTTTTTGAAGCTGTTATGACCTGCAGTGCTTGTGAGAAAACGCACCGGGAGTTCGGGGTTTTCTCTGAACATTTATCTGTTTAGTATTCGGTTAGTTTATGCCACATTGGTTCGGTTGAAACTACCGAACACCGACCACCCTCCTGGCTCATTGACTTCAAAGGAGCCTGTCAATTAAGCGCTCTCTCAGGGTGGCCGCCACTTGTATATACGAATGCCACGTGGCGGAGAAAACGGGTGTCTGGAACTAAAATCGGACACTCGACTTCCCGAACACCAGTCTCAAACATACGAACAATGGAACTGTATTTCCCGAACAGCTAGGAGAGCGCATTTCGGTCCTTTGATGTATTCGTATGAGGGGAACAATCGCTCCTATGAGCCAGGAGACTCCGTTTGTGGATTATGGAGTTATTTGACATTTTCAGAATTGACCGACCGCACACACTGAATTCGTGGAACTATTTTGGGCAAGAGCTTCGTGTGCGGTCGGTAACGTAAGACTTCCACACTTTTTAAAAACCCCTGAACCGATCTGGGTAAAATTTTAATATGTTGTTCCCCCAGATTGGGGCTATCAGGGTATGTGACATTTGTGGGGATACCTTAAGCATAAAGGGGTGTTCTGAGGTTTGGGGAAAATGTGTGCACTTCGCCTGGAGATAATTGGGTTATTCCTTAACTTATCTCATTATCTCTCAGGCAGAGACAGGGAGTGTTTAAGTGTAACTGTACCTTATGATTGGCTGTTTGTTTTGTGTACAGTGGGTGGTCTTCCTGCAAGGGGACTTCCATAAAAGCCTGTGTGGTCTCAATAAACATCAGTCTTGTTACACCCTTCATCATGTTTCGGCTGGTGTTTGGGTACCTGATTACTACTTGGGGAAAGCTGTACTAGAGGATTTCGTTTCTTTGGACTTTAAACTACCGACCAGAAGAACCGAACGGTGAGCTATAATCACCCTGGTTCTCAGCCGTTTGGCTCAAATCATACGAACCCATAGCTACCACTTCAGGGTTCGTTACAGTGCTAAATTAACATTAAATTTGAGCACTGTGCCAGTGTATGAAGAATTTGTTCATACTGTCAGAGGTATTTACTAAAGTGTGACTTGGGAATGCAAAGCGAATTTGAAATTTAATGCCAAAATAGCCGACATGAAAACAAAGCAAGAAGTTGGAGAATTTTTCCAAGTGGCCTTAAACTTGAAATTCACGTTAGAATCCTGCAATTGAAAATGTAATTTAGATTGTATTGCCTGTATTTATGTGCATTGCTGAAAACAGAATTATCTAAGTAAATAATGTGTTTATTCTTTGGTTTTATACAGTATGTTTTCATTGTTAAAACCCTCTTTCATACTTATCAAGGGAGGTTTTCTCGGTCTTGTGTATTACCTTATATTTTAATATCTGTATTTATCAAAATCAAGTGGAATGCCTAATTTTATATATAATATCAGTATATTGCTATACTGAATACATTTCAGTTTATAATAACCATTATCATGTGTTTTCTTGGTTATCTTAAAGGGCCACTATAGAGTCAGAAAACAAACCCATTTTCCTGACACTATATAATCCTTAGGGTCTCCCCTCCCGCTGGGCTGAAGGGTTAAAATCACTTCAGCCACTTACCTTTATCCAGCGCCGGGCTCCCTCGGCGCTGGTGACCTCTCCTCCGCCTCCGACGTCAGCTCCCAAGTGGAGCCGAATGCACATGTGCGGAATACTTTCCTATGGATGGTTTGCGTGCTCAATGCGATTTTCATATTGAGCATCGGGGAAGCACCTCTAGCGGCTATGTTTACTGCTATGTTTACATCTGGAGGGTTAAAACCTGGGGGACCTTGCACTCAGACCACTTCATTGAGCTGAAGTGGTCTGTGTGACTATAGTGGTCCTTTAAAAAAAATTTCTGTTGGCTAAATATTTAGTCATATTTTTTATATTGGTTAATATACACATGACAAAATAGAAGTCAAGCTAGGCGAAAAAAGCATGTTGGAACTAAAACTAACCTTTTCAATGTTTATAAGTTAATGGAAGGTACACAGTACCTTGTGTATTCCTAACACTATAGTATCCTAGACTGACTGCCCCCAGCCCACAAGGGTTAAAAAGGTAGTTACTTACCATTTCTCCCACCCCTCTCTGCACTCATCACGCTTCCAATCTTGAGGATCTCAGGTAGTGCAACAAACCACCATGCATGCACCAATCAGATGTTCTCTATGGACACTAGAGGGACATGACACCCATACATTTTAGTGAGATGAAGTGGTCTGTGTGCCTATAGTGTCCCTTTAATAAAACCGTTAGTCTTATTTTTTTTAATTTTATTTGGATGCAGTAACCCTTGCTTGCCTTCCAAGGCCTAGGTCTCCCACCTTATTGCAGGAGAGGGATATCACTGAGGCAGGGTGTAGGGTGGTAAGGAGGGACTGTGCCACCTTTTAATATTTGTTGCAAGCAAGCTCTGTGAGCTATAGATGTTTTATGCACTAATTTAAAGGGGCACTATAGGGTCAGGAATACGTTTGTCTATAAGGTTAAAACTATCATCTAGCTCCCCTGTCCCCCTCATGCCTCCATAAATATAGTAAAATCTTAATTGTATCCAAGCCTGAAGCTGCAGGCTTTGTCCCTGTTTCCTTTTGACTTGCCCACTGCCTGCTTACATCAGCAGAAGTGGTAGCCTGATCCAATCACAATGCTTCCCCATAGGATTGGCTGAGACTTACAAGGAGGCAGATCAGGGGCAGAGCCAGCACAATTCAAACACAGCCCTGGCCAATCAGCATCTCCTCTTAGAGATTAATTGAATCAGTAAATCTCTATGAGGAAAGTTCAGTGTCTGCATGCAGAGGGTGGAGACACTGAATGTGTGGATGCATTTTAGGCAGACATGACCCAAGAAGGATCTCTAACAGCCATCTGAGGATTGGCCAGTGAAGTTATCACTAGGCTGTAATGTAAATACTGCATTTTCTCTGAAAAGACTGTTTACAGCAAAAAGCCTGAAGGTAATGATTCTACTTACCAGAACAAATTCAATAAACTGTAGTTGTTCTGGTGACTATAGTTAGCAGTTAAACATTAGCCAGTCCTGAACTGGTGTTCCAAGTTGTTCAGTGATGCTGGTTGTTAGAAGGTTGACTTTCTCCACCAGTAGCAAGACTAAATATCTCTATGAGCACATTCCAGATACTTGCACCCTGACCATGTAAAAATCACTGCAGTGGCCAGGATGCTAAAAGTAATCCTTTAAGTAGGGTGCTTTATACAGTAATTTCTCAAGGATACATATTCGTGCCACATTGTTTATTTCTATTCCATAATAATGCTTTGGATGGCGCATAATATATCTTAATCTTCTGATCATTGTTTAATTTGCATATATTCTTTTAGAGTTGACTGAGAGCGTTTTCTTTTTTCAAGCAAGTCTGATTTACTGTTTAAGAAAAAGTGTGTTTATATGTATGTACGTGTGTGTAGGTGTAAAGATACTACTCTAAACAATTACACTGTTAACAGTGTGTTTGTTAAAAGTCAAATTTATGTGGTCTGGGTTTCCATGTGTAAGTCTACAATGGTTAATCCTGATTATAATAGTCCCCCACCCCACCCCCACCACCTTCGCTGAAGCTGGATCACAGAGACCTATTACACAGTTATTGCATATAGCCATGGATGAGTCACCATGCTTGGATGAGAGTAAGAGTTTGGTGCTGTAAATGAATTCTTCATCGGGGCTTCCTTCTACAACATTGACAGCTTCTGTTACCATGGAAATGAAGGTTCAACTTCTAGACCTTATTAAAATAGAAAAATAACTCTTCACTGCTTTATTTTTTTTTTATTTTTTTTAAAAACCCATGTAGAGTGTTCAGTGTTCAATTCATCATGACCTTGTGATGCACCATGTCTATAAATTGTGAAAAGAGAAAATAGTTGGAGCATCAGTCACTTTCTGTGAGTCTATTTTTCCCTTTAGTTTTTCTGTAACTAAGAAAGTTGAAAAATATTTGTTTAGTCATAATTGTTTTATGTAGAGAAACACAACAATACTTTGCCTTCCTTATATAGATATGGATATTTCTCCAATTTGGGAATATTTCAAATGTATCCCCCAGGAACAATTAAGTTAAAGGACCACTATAGGCACCCAGACCACTTCAGCTTAATGAAGTGGTCTGGGTGCCAGGTCCATCTCGGATTAACCCTGCCTGCTGTAAACATAGCAGTTTCATAAAAACTGCTATGTTTACATATGGGTTAATCCAGCCTCTAGTGGCTGTCTCATTGACAGCTGCTAGAGGTGCAAGACGCTAGCGTCCATAGGAAAGCATTCAGAATGCTTTCCTATGGTCTGGCTGCGCGTGGCTCTGGCCGCGCATGCGCATTCAGCAGATGACGAACGAAGAGGAGGAGAGTCCCCAGTAAGATTTTAACCCCTTCCTCCCCCTTCAGCCGAGCAGGAGTGGGACCCTGAGGGTGGGGGCACCCTCAGGGCACTCTAGTGCCAGGAAAACAAGTTTGTTTTCCTGGCACTATAGTGGTCCTTTAATCAGCACTTCTGATTTGCAGATGCTCCATTTATTGTCAGATTCCCCAGTAAGAGTGAAGTTACTTCACATAAATATGGGGGTGTCCGCTAGGATAAAGTTGTTAGTATTGATATTTTATATAGTTCTAATTAATTCCACAATAATGGGATAACTCGAATCTCTCTGTCTACCTAAGATAAACGCTATCATGGTTATTTACTACAGTGTTGAGAATTCAAGGTGGATTTCAAATTTAAAGGGACACTAAGCATCAAAACAGCTTTAGCTTAATTAAGCAGTTTGTGTACACCTGCAGTCTCACTGCTCAATTCTTTGCCATTTAGGAGTTGAATAAAGTTTTTCAGTTTATGTAGCCCTAGCAGTTACTGACAGTCTGCATGAAATAAATGGATTTGTTTTCAAGCAGACATTAACTAGCTTTAGACGTTTTTAATCTCTTTCTCTGTAAAGAAAACTTTAATCACACACAAATCTCCTGCTGATTTTATATTAAAGAGACTGTGCAATATACGAACCTAAGATACCTATGTTCTTTTAGGAAGACTATGCAAGTCACATGCAGGGAGGTGTAACTAGGGCAGAGAATTTAGTTTGTGCTCCACAAGGAACGCCACGCCTCACTAGCAAGCCAGTAACCCACCTAATGCCGATGAGTGATTCACTGGCTTTGTATCTCTTCCCAAGTTGTTTTAAAGCTGTTGCATACAGCAAACACAAACTCCAAAGAATCCATGTTTAAATTGTGATTCTTTGTTGAACTAATTTTCCCACCCAGAATCCCTTGCAGTAACATCACTGCAAACTTAAGATTTTATTAAGACACATAGGCTCCTATTATGCTGCACTCTTTCTTTATTTCCCTCAGCAGCAAAGAAACAAATATACAACATTAACTCCGTATGATAACAATAAATAGCATGAGGTATAATTTCCTAGTGACCGAAACAGCCAATCAGATTCCACTCTCCAGCATAATAGGCGGTAATCAGTAAACTACTTCTTTTTTCTTTGCTGCTTCCTCAGTTAAGTACACCAGGTCCCACTGTTTTCGTGAAGGACCACTAATAGCACCCAGATCACTTCAGCTCAAGTGGTCTGGGTGCCAGGTCCCTCTAGTTTTAACCCTGCAGATGAAAACATAGCAGTTCCAGAGCTTTCCTAAGGGTTGTTTGAATGCGTACGTGGGTTTTAACCCCTCCAGCCCAGCAGGTGGGGGGGACCTAATGACCCTATAGTGGCAGGAAAACGAGAGAGAGAGAGAGAGAGAGAGAGAGTGTGTGTGTATATATATATATATATATATATATATATATAATATGTAAAAAACAATCCAACTGTACCTTGCACACAGGCTCCAAATTTTCTAAACCGGGTGCATAGCGAGGGCTTGAACATCCATATAGTCAGATAGTATGGCTGCACTCACGGATTTTCCAGTAAAAAATAACTTTTATTTAAGTTCCCATAAAACAAATCGACGTTTCAGTCCATCTTGTGGACTTTCATCAGGATGAAAGTCCACAAGATGGACTGAAACGTCAATTTGTTTTATAGGAACTTAAATAAAAGTTATTTTTTTACTGGAAAATCCGTGAGTGCAGCCATACTATCTGAATATATATATATATATATATATATATAGTGGAAATCAATCAATAAATTAATTATCTTGCGTATTTGCCCTGGCCAAATTAAAGAAGTAATGCATGCACGCTCCTAAAGTAATTCACACCAGACACAAGTTTCAGGTTAATGAAAAACTTGAATGTTTATTCTGAGGGGACGGCATGTCCCTTATAAAGCAAAATTACATCATATGCATTGTCAGAGATAACATGAAATAATGCATCAATAATTGGTTAGGTGTAAAGTGGTTCATTTAGTGCTCTTCCTACCGGGTGTGATGTCACTGGTATCCTGGAGGTCTCCCCCAGATTCCAGCACCATCTTGTTAATGAGGGTGTTAGTCGATGTCAAAAAGGAAACTCCCTAGCGGCCATTTTAGGTAAATCACGTAGAAAGTTGAATAATGCTGATTGTAGTTATTCTGAGTAAATAGGCATTTTACTAACATGGATTGGGTTAATATTTTTGTCCACAACAGTCCCCCCTTAAAATGACTATTTACGAAAGAGAGAAGAGGACAGACAACTTCTAACTAACCTTAATGATGTCCCGAATTGGCTGCAGCTCATCTGTCTGAACACGCCTCGAACACTTCACTGCGTAGGTATCCCGCAGTGGCTAACCCACTACATCTCCTACGTCAGACTTCTGCACGTAGACACAGACGCTATCCCTATGCTGTCCCTGTATGAAGTAGTTGTCTGTTTGAGGTGGTGGGACTGAAGAGGTGTGTGTGTGGGGTGTCACAGTCCATGTCGTCCGCATCCTGATGTAGGAATGTAGGTGTAGTGCGGTCAGTAGTCTGTCCTACAGTCTTCTGTAAATATTCCTGCACACAGGGCATTACACAAGAAGTCGGGAAGATAAGTAGAACTACCACAGTAAGAACTGCCATACCTACTTGAAAGAGAGCTTTCTGCCATCCACTCATCCATCCAAACCATTTATCCCATAAATTGGGGACTCCAGAACTCCTCGTTAATTCGTCAGAAAGACTTTCCAGTTTCACTATAGCCAGGGTTACCTTACCGTTAGGGCCTGTGCTGTCTGGGATAAAGTTACAGCATGTCATAGTATCGGGGAGTATCTTACACACGCCCCCCTTTTCTGCTAGGATCATGTCTAAGGCCATTCGATTTTGAAATGTCATTTGGGAGGTAGTCTGTAGTTGTTCTGCCAAACCCTGGAGGGCATCTTTAGTATAATTGACAAATCGTTGTTGGTTATAATAGATATACTTGATCCAATTAACATTCTTGTTAGCGGTAATGAGTGGGATCAAGGATTCGAATCCTGCCGCCACCTCATCTCTGGCCTTGAACTCATTTGGTAAGGTAGAACGCATGAATGGCACTCTGAAAGCCAGAATGCTTAAAATGTCTCAAGAAACCAACCTCCAGGGATGTACCCTGGTACTCCAATATCATCGATATATATGTGTGGGTTGAAACTACCTCGAATGTGGGTTTCTCTTTTTACTCTAAGATACGTATGTGGTGAATCATGTGGGCCTTGGTGATTATCAGAAATTATATGTATGGGCATGATAACTTTAGATAGAGCACATTCTCCCCACCACAGGCCAGTCATTCTTGATCTAAGTTGCATGTCACCACATAGCCAATAAATATCTCCCATGGACTTAACTTGGTTCACTAATAGGGCAGTGGGAGGTTCTCGATAAGTGGTACAGTAGCCAGAAGGGAATTTACCTACAAATTGACCTGTGGCTCCATGTATTGTATTGCAAGTATAGTTACCTGGGTACTCCATCAGGTGGCTTGGTATTCCCTTGGGTTATTGGGTAAACCTTTTTCCATGACTCACACGCTGATGAGTTCACTGCTGACATAGAGGCTTAAGAGACACGTCTCAACATCGGGGGTAAATTTAAAGGCACGTACCCAGATGGGGCCTGGCCCCACCACAAACATAACTGTTAGTTTTGTTGTGAGAATTAGCATTATACCTCATCCATTCAAGCCATAGATTAGTGTCTGAAAACCCGATCTCCACAGCCATAGTGTCTTCAAATGTAGGATTGGCAATTGCCACCATGTCTTTAAGGGTTTTAATGTGTGGTTTTAGAGGGTTAATGGTCATGTGTGTGGAGCCTACCCAGTCAGGTGATGTAAGCATGTCTTGTAAATAGAAGGTCCCTAATTTGTTATGTGAGCCACCCCCTTTCTAATACATTCCCATCACGTACTCCCCCGCGTCTCTTGGGCTAGGATGTTCTATGTTTAAGGTGAGCTTCATTGGGGTAGACCCTGTCGGCTTACACAAGGTCATTCTGTATAATAAGGGTTTCCCATTTCTGTCAACTCTATCTAGAGCACTTTGTGGTCTGTAGACCCATGGTCGGCCCGTATTCCAACCTGCTGCTTTCCAGGTACTACAGTGATGTCCCCAATGCCCACCTGTCACACAAATATATGGGTCCTTTTTGTTTGGTATGTCTTTGAATATTGCTGAGTGTTGTGACTGTGGAAAAGTACAAGAAACAATATCACAGTAATCAAAGGTGTAAGTAGCTACGTGTGTGTTTGAAGAATTATACCAAAACGTGTAAACATGATCTTTGGTAATAGCAACTTGTTGGGCCTTTAAGAGGCCTAGCAGCAGATATAGGTACAGGAAACTTATGCTTCGGCAGGATCTGCTTCATCTGGATCAGGGATTTTCTTGCAGTGCGAGGCGTGTATCCAGGTATTCTTCCCAGTCAACTTTACAGAGGCAGATGTAGTCAATAGGACCTGGAATGGACCATCGAAGACTGTCCGGCCAGGGTAGGTTGGTTTCTTGGGACATTTTAAGCATTCTGGCTTTCAGAGTGCCATTCATGCGTTCTACCTTACCACTACTCTGTGGGTGATAGGGTGTGTGGAATGCAAGGGTCACCCCCAGTGCTGCCCAGATCTCCTTGGTTAGCAACGCGGTGAAGGATGTACCCTGGTCACTTTCAATTACTTCAGGGACTCCGTATCTGCAGATGATTTCGTTAAGTAGACGCTTTGCCGTGGTCTTCGCAGTAAGATTAGCGACCGGGAAAGCTTCTGGCCGTCCTGGAAACATATCCACTATGACCAGTGCGTATTCATACCGGCCACTTTTTGGCATTTGGATATGGTCAATTTGGATCCTCTGGAAAGGGTACTGTAGTTTGGCCAAATGGTTTGGTGCAGATTTGATTATTTTTCCTGGATTACATTTAGCGCATATAGCGCAGGATCTGCAGTAATTTCGTGTCAAGGTAGTGATTCCGGGTGCTTCAAAATATTTATCAATCATAGAGTTAATGAGGTGCTTAGATAAGTGGGCTGGTCCATGGGCCCACTGAACAACAGCTGGATACATATTCCTGGGTAGGCAGAATTTGAGATTGATTGTGTATACTTCATTCTGAAGGGTTGCTCCTTTGTCTTTCCAGCTTTGCTTTTCTTGTGGGGTGGCGGCGGCCTGTTGTTCCCTTAGGAGCTTGAGATCGGTGGGTAGGGTTTGCATGGTGTAAATAGGAGTCTTTTCGACAGACACTCTTCTGTCCACTTCCCGACATTGGCGCGCCGCATCCTTAGCGGCCTGGTCGGCTAAATGGTTGCCATGTGCTTCTTCTGAGTTTAGTTTCCCGTGGGCCTTTACCTTCAGTATGGCCACCTCTTCTGGAAGTAGTAAGGCATCCATCAATTCGTTGATAGCTGCGCCATGTTTCACAGGAGTACCTGTTGCTGTAAGGAACCCCTTGGTTTTCCAAATTAAGCCAAAATCGTGTGCCACTCTTAGGGCATACCTTGAGTCTGTATAAATATTGACACGCTTCCCTTCAGACATCTTGCATGCCACCGTAAGGGCTATTAGTTCGGCTTCTTGTGCTGACTTAGATGAGGGGAGTGAAGATGCTTGGAGTATTTGGTCCTCTGTGGTGACTGCATATCCGGTATGATATTGGCCCTGCTCATCTGCGAATCTAGAACCATCCACAAACAGAGTGTAATCAGGGTCCGTTAGAGCAGCCTCGTGCACTGTTGGAAGGTGGGTTATTTCCATTTTCATCTTTTCAAAACAATCATGGGGGGCGTCCGGGTCCAGTTCTGTAGGAGGAATGTCCTCACATATCTCTTTGTGGTATCAAGGGTAATCAATGGTTTTGCAATTTATGGGCCTCTTAGTGACCCCCGTCACTGTGAGTTGTTCTTGAGTTGCAATACTCCATATCTTGGCCATGAGGCAGAGTTCTTTCCATGAGAGATCTGGAGACTTGGTGAAAGAAACATGAGGAACAGCCACCTCCCAATGGTAATATAAATGTGATACCTCCATAGGCAGATAGACTAGGATAACAATGCTTCCTTTGGAGTCACAGAACAGGTCTGTCAGAGTGATGTGTATTTCCACCAGGCTGAATATTTCTTCTTCATAGTATGAGTCAGGACCTGGGGTGTCCCTGAACCACAGGGTGCAATGTAAGTGGCTCTCAGGCTGCTCATCATGTGGAACTGTGGGCTTTTCTACTTGAAGTTCCATGTGAACATCAGGATTTATGTCCAGGCTGTACCAGTATTGCGGCATTCCCCCATTGGGAAGTGGCAGAAGAGTGGCTGGATTCAAGGAGTAACATAGTTGTAAGGTGACATTATCGGGCAAAAAGAGGGAGGTTTGAAGTCGGAGATTTCGCTGAGAGGAGAGATGTTTGGCCTGGACTTGATTCAGGATTGCAGCGATATCATGAGGAGCAAGAACTGTCAGTTTATGTCCGAGAACAAAGTCATTAGTCTTGTCCAGTTGGGCACTTGCAGCAAAAACAGCACGCAAACAGGAAGGACCACCTCTGGCCACGGGGTCAAGCATGCAGGAGAAGTACCCAATAGGGCGCTGACGGGAACCATGGGATTGAGTAAGGACCCCTGAAGCATGGCCCATCTTCTCTGAGACGAAGAGTTTGAACGGCAGCTGGTAGTTTGGGAGGCCCAAAGCAGGGGCAGAGGAGATGGCTCTTTGAAGAGCATGGTAGCAAGAACAGGCAATAGGAGACAATGAAAAAGGTTCAGTCTTTAAAGCATCGTAGAGAGGTTGCATGAGTTGAAAAGCCTCAGGAATCAAAGATCTGCAGATCTGCATGTGATGAGGCCCAAGAAGGCATGAAGAGCTTGATGGTTAGATGGAAGGGAGAGATTTGTTATGGCAAGTATTCTGTTCCTTGTTAGGTGACGGGTGCCATGGGAAAGGCAATGTCCCAAGAAGACCACAGAGGGCCGGCACCACTGGAGTTTTGCTTTGGAGTCTTTACAACCTTCTTCAGCAAGGAAACAAAGGAGATCTACAGAATTCTGTTCGGCAGTTGGAAAATTATCTGCACAGAGAAGTAAATGATCAACTTACTGGAGCAGGACCACATCTGCGTGTGATTTCTGCCAGGGCTCTAGGACAGTTGACATAGCTTTGGTGAACTGGGTTGGTGAATTTTGTGCACCTTGAGACATAACAGTCCAAGTATACTGTTGACGATCATGTGTGAAGGTAAACAGATATTGCCAAGAGGGATCCAAGGGTACGCTGAAAAACGCATTTGCAAGATCAACCACCGTAAAGAATTTGGCGGTTGGAGGAACTTGTGACAACAATGTATGTGGATTAGGGACAACAGCAGTATCGCGATTTGTGACTTCATTAACAGCGCGGAGGTCTTGGACCATACGGTATTGATCAGGTTGGCCTTTTTCAGTTTTCTTCCTTACTGGAAATAAAGGAGTGTTACAAGGTGAGACACATTTGACCAGAGCACCTTTTGCCAACAGGCTATCAACTTGTTTGGAAATGGCGAGGGCTTGTGCAGGTTTCAAAGGATACTGTGGTCTTCGTGGTGGACTGGCTCCCTCAATTAGTGTAACTACCACAGGTGGGACTCGTAGGCGTCCGATGTCATCTGGGCCCGTAGATCAAAGCTTGGTTGGAACCCTATACAGGGCACTGGGAGCTTCTGGGACCCTTGCCTCCTCGGTGGGGGATGTCATGTCTAGTAGTAGAGGTAGAGAGCAAAGGACAGAAGTATCTTTGCGAGAAAGAGGGGTTAGTAATTGAAGCTGGCCAGCAGCAGTGAAGGAGATAGAAGCTTGAAGGCGAGACAGAACATCTGCCCCTAGAAGGTTAATTGGACATGTGGATGAAACAACGAACCGAGAGAGAATATCAGAACCAACTCGCAAGTGCTTAGTCAATGGATTATTTCTAGGGGTACCATCAATACCTACACAAACATCTGTGTCAGATAGAAAAGATGGGTCAGGCAGTTCTTGTTCTCTGAGAACACTGCGGGCTGCACCTGTGTCAACTAGAAAGGTAGTAGGATGACCCTCAACTGGAAGGACAACTGTAGCTAGAGGTCCCCCCTTGTCCCCTGTAGACACTGCCATGACAGGGGTGTTAGACACAGGTTTGCCAGTTACCTATTGTACCAGGTCTAGATGAGATTGATCAGGGCCAGTGTATTGACGTGCTGGTGTGGTGGAGTAGCTGGCCTGATGGATTTGACGTGTAGGGCGATAATGATTCGGTGCTGGGTGTTCATCTTGTTGGAAATCATCCGTATCGTAACTATCAGGGGAAGGGTGAGCATAGCTGCGTGGTGGGGGGTGAGTATTAGATTGAGAGGGTTGGTAGACAGCTTGGGCATATTCCTGAGGAGGGTAATACAATGCATGTGCCTGAGGATATACCAGTGGTGGGTAACCTGATTGGAGACCACCATACGTAGCCGTAGGGGCATTGGGGGTCTAGTGGTCGTCTGTCTAGTCACCCTGGGATGTGGGCAGTCTCTCCTAAATGGCCTGGTTGGTTGCAATTAAAGCATGCCCTGGTCTGAGACCTAGGTGCCATGAGCTGTCCCTGTGCAGTTGGCAGAGTGGATAGCGTGGGATAACCTGGAGGCACCTGGGCGGGTCTGGTGGTAGAGCTGGAAACAGAAAACATAAGAGGATTACTTTTCCTTTGGGGTGGCTGTAGAACAGATTCCAGACTCTTGGCAACTAGTAAGAGAGTGTCCAAAGGAATGATTCTGTATTCAGGGCGTGAGAGCACTAAGCCTTTCCTGCTGGCCTCTTTAAGGCCGGCAACAAAGGCAGCTGATAACATCTGCGTATGCACTTTATTATATACACTGAATCCTAGATCGAAGAAAGTTTGAGTCAACCGTGAATGATACTTTTCCACAGATTCGAGTTTGTCTTGTATAATATCATTAATACAAGTGGCTTGGTCAGCAAGTTTATCCTGGGCCCATGCCCGAAGCTGTTCACAGAATGTAATACCTGACTGGTAATCCATATCAGTAGTGAGTAGAGCGTCATTAAAGCTCCTTTCCATAATGGGCCAATAGGCATCCCCTGCCTTGATTTCACACAAACTATACAGATCACGCCATGGGTTGAATGTGACATACATCGGGGAAGCCCCGTCCACTAGTGGTAAAACAGGGTTTGCTTGTCTCTGAGAAACCCTATTATTTGAAGGGCGGAACGGGCTAAGCCCTTGAACATTGTCATCCTCGGGGGGAACCGAGAATGGGAGACCATGGTAGCTAGCAATATTTAGTGAATTAGGGGCTTGAGCAGCTGCAGCATCGGAGCCAGGAGTACCAACAGCGATGGCCTGGTGAGTAACTAACTGGGAGGTAGTGGGAGGGAAGCCTGACGCGGCAGGGGAAGCGCCTACAGCAGGGGGCTGTCCAGACACGATAGATTAATTAGACCCAATGATCATGATTGGGTAGCTGGGGGTGGTCATGGAAGAGGCAGGAGTAGGAGCCGGATTGGGTGAGGGGACGGGCTGATTGGGCTGAGGGAGATGAGCGGAGAGGGCGGAGATGAGTGACGAAAGGTCTAAGGAGGGAGGATTGGAGGCCGAAAGAGGAGAGGAAACTTGAACGGGGTCAGAAGGGGTGGCGGGGAGAGGAGGGAGAGGAGCAGTAATAGAGGGAATAGTAAGGGAAGCTGAGAGAGCGGAAATGAGTGGTGAGAGATCGAGGGAGGGAGGGACAACAGGAGTGGAGGTGGGAAGAAGAGAGGAATCTGGAACGGGGACAGAAGGGGAGACGGGGAGAGGAGATGGAGGAGCAGGAGTAGCGGGAATAGCAGGAGAGGCAGAAATGGCAGAAATGAGTGGCGAGAGATCGAGGGAGGGAGGGACAACAGGAGTGCAGGTGGGAAGAGGAGGGGAATCTGGAATGGGGACAGAAGGAGTGACGGGGAGAGGAGATGGAGGAGCAGGAGTAGAGGGAATAGCAAGAGAAGCAGAAAGGGTGGAAATGAGTGGCGAGAGATCGAGGGAGGGACAACAGGAGTGGAGGTGGGAAGAGGAGAAGAATCTGGAACCTGAAACGGGGACAGAAGGGATGACGGGGAGAGGAGATGGTGGAGCAGGAGTAGAGGGAATAGCAAGAGAGGGGGGGATACGGCAGAGTGAGATGCAACAGGGGGAACATCGAGTTAAGGCGAAAAGGGAACAGAAGTAGAGGGAACGACAGGGAGAGGAACTAGGGGAGGCAACATGTAAAGGTGGGAGGGGAGCGGGAATAGGAGGGATGACAGTGGGAGGTGGGAGAGGGGTGATGTCAGGGGAGGTGATGAAGGGAGGCAACTGAGAGACTGCATCAATGGCGACAACGGAAGGTGGAAGAGAGGCGGGATCAGAGGGAAGTGGGAGGGAAACCGGAGTAATGGGGAGTGTGGAAGCAGGGGGGAGGGGGACGGGATAATAATAGGAACCTTCCGCCCCGAGAACGGGGTACAGAGGGGTGGGAACAGGAGGGCTTATGACAATTGGAGGTGGTGACTGGGCGGTGACTGGGGAGACGGGACGAGATTCATTCACGATAGTCTGGGTGCCATCACAGGGCGGTGGCCGGGGAACATCAGGGGACGTTTCATCATTAAAAACATTTCTGTGATATACATAAATCTTTTGTCCTTCAAAATCCATTTCTTCCTCTGACCAACCCTCCCGATTGAGTCCTCTTAAGGACTAGAGGGAATAGCAAGAGAGGGGGGGATACGGCAGAGTGAGATGCAACAGGGGGAACATCGAGTTAAGGCGAAAAGGGAACAGAAGTAGAGGGAACGACAGGGAGAGGAACTAGAGGGGTGTTAGGGGAGGCAACATGTAAAGGTGGGAGGGGAGCGGGAATAGGAGGGATGACAGTGGGAGGTGGGAGAGGGGTGATGTCGGGGGAGGTGATGAAGGGAGGCAACTGAGGGACTGCATCAATGGCGACAACGGAAGGTGGAAGAGAGGCGGGATGGGAGGGAAACCGGAGTAATGGGGAGTGTGGAAGCAGGCGGGAGGGGGACGGGATAATAATAGGAACCTTCCGCCCCGAGAACGGGGTACAGAGGGGTGGGAACAGGAGGGCTTATGACAATTGGAGGTGGTGACTGGGCGGTGACTGGGGAGACGGGACGAGATTCATTCACGATAGTCTGGGTGCCATCACAGGGCGGTGGCCGGGGAACATCAGGGGACGTTTCATCATTACAAACATTTCTGTGATATACATAAATCTTTTATCCTTCAAAATCCATTTCTTCCTCTGACCAACCCTCCCGATTGAGTCCTCTTGTTACTCGATACCAAGCCTCCACAGCTTTTGTCAACCTACTATCCAAGAGCAAGCCCTCTTTATCAATAAGCAATTTCCTCCAAAACTCTGGCTGTAATCTACCACTAGGTGACATTTGAAAACCACACATTTTTGCTATCTTCTTTAACTTTAACATAGCCTCTCCTCCTGCTCTCTCCATAACAATATCACAAGCTAAATAGCCTTTAGAAGGTCTGGCATGTTCATGTCCCATTTGTACCAAACAAGGCTTCCCCTGTGAGAGGGACAGAGAGAGAGCGAAGAAAAAGATGGAATGTCTACAGTGCTCGACTGCCACGAGGAATTGATTCCCGTGCGTCTTCCCCAAACGTAGACTAGTCACTGGATCCGCCCACCCGAGATGGTGGCCATGAATCTGAGTGGGCGAGCATGGGTGACTAACACAGCTCTGGGCAACAAGTACAGAAGAGGTAGAGAATAAGGGAAAAGGTGAACGTGGAGAGACTAATCAGAAGACATTTACATGAGTCACAGATATAGAGATGTGCACCTAATCCGGAATCAAAGACAAACCACACAACACACACACACACGACTAGGGTACCCACACTATGACTACAGCTAAATAGGAAACAAAATATAACAAGGAACAGTAAAATTACGAGCATAATAATAACTACACAGTAAATGAACCCTGTTCTACCCTGAACAGTACAGGAAAATTTCCAGCCTTTCTCTAGGCGGATGCGTTCCCTGCCCGCTAGGCAGTCAAGCTATAATAAATCCCCAGCTTTTCTCTAGGTGGATGCGTTCCCTGCCCGCTAGGCAGTCAAGCTAAAATAAATCCCCAGCCTTTCTCTAGGCGGATGCGTTCCCTACCCGCTAGGCAATCAAGCTATAATGATAAAAAAAAAAAAGCATACACCACACACCAGCCGTCTCACACGCACACATGCAGATAGGCAAACGACAGGTTTGTTTTAAAAGGCACCAGATAAGAGATTACCTGTCTTGTAGCCTTCTGGAAGCGGACACGGAGACAGACCGACACAAAACAGGAGAATACAGGCAAACCGCCGTATTAGGGGGTGATCAGGCTCCGGTTGTCCCACTGTCCGGAGGTCTGCTCCGGTCCCGTTTTCCGGCCGTCAGAACCGGCGAGATCCGGTGCCCCACGTTGGGCGCCAAATGATGTGGAAACCAATCAATAAAGGATCTGCCCCGGCCAAATTAAAGAAGTAATGCTTGCACGCTCCTAAAGTAGTTCACACCAGGCACAAGTTTCAGGTTAATGAAAAACTTGAGGAATGTTTATTCTGAGGGGACGGCATGTCTCTTATAAAGCAAAATTACATCATATGCATTGTCAGACATAACATGAAATAATACATCAATAATTGGCTAGGTGTAAAGTGGTTCATTTAGTGCTCTTCCTACCGGGTGTGATGTTACTGGTATCCTGGAGGTCTCCCCCAGATTCCAGCGCCATCTTGTTAATGAGGGTGTTAGTCGATGTCAAAAAGGAAACTCCCTAGTGGCCATTTTAGGTAAATCACATGGAAAGTTGAATAATGCTGATTGTAGTTATGCTGAGTAAATAGGCATTTTACTAACATGGATTGGGTTAATATTTTTGTCCACAACATATATATATATAAAAAATTAGAATTGTGCAGATTCTTAGAAATGCACACAGCCCTCTTAGAATTCTAGGAAAGCATATGAACAAGCTCTTATCTAAAAAAACAGCTTTAACAAATTTCTAAGCATTTGGAATAATTGTATATAAAAAATACCCCTTTCTGTCTCAGAGAGATCTTTGCCAGAGGCTCAAGGAGGTGAAAGGTCAGTATAGGGACCTGTATAGGGGGGTCTGCCTTGATGTTGGCAGGCGGGCATTCCCTCCAGTGGCCATTGGAATAACTAAATTACCTCTATTTGTTTAAATATACATAGAGATTAAGGAGAGTGCACAGGTAACTTTTTCTTTGGTTTTTACTATATATGTATTGGAGCTGATGTATTTAACCAGGATCTTAGCTAATATCTTGGTGTCTATGTTAATTAACGATATGAGCTATAATTTCCTACCACCAATTTCGGGATTAGATTTCTGTTGGCCAGCAACATGTTGGGCAAAAGCAAGCCTGTCTCTTGAGCCATATTAAATACTTGCATCAAATGAGGTGTAAGGTGAAATGTTTATAATAACTACCACTAAAGCCTTCAGGTCCTGGTTGGTGCCTTACCCCTTTTGATGGTGGCTATAGCAAATTTAATCTCTTCTTCTGTAAAGTCCGCTTCCCGGGAATCTCTCATTCCAAAGGAATGGAAGGCAAGTTGAAAGAGTTACAAAATTTAGACAGTTTGGTTTCCGAGCCCTGTCTTAGTTCCGGAGTATGGTTATGTAACCCAGAGTAAAATTAGTATTAAAAAAAAAAAAAAAGCTCTGTAAATGTCCTGAGGTGTAGATACCAAAGTTCTAAATCAGGGGGTTTCCAACCTGCGGCCCACGGTGGTAGCAGGGCGGCCCGGTTGTTGTCTGGGAGGCAGGGAGCCCATACATTATGTGCTCCTCCTGGACAGCTCCCTTGTGCACGCTGTCACTACTGGGCACGCAAGGAACTTGTGCAGGAAGCCCACAATGATCCTAGCCCAGCAGCAACCACTGTTCACCTGGGAGAGAGCATCCATTCCAGCCCTCCCAGAGCAAAGTAGGGAGGCTGGGGGGTGGACCTCTTTTTAATACTGTGTGTGTAATTTTTGGGTATGTCAATAAGATTGTGTGTGTGTGTGGGGGGTCTGTTTGTGTATGTATGTGTGTGTGTATCTGCATACATCTGTCATAGGCGTGCGCACGGGGTGTGCCGGGTGTGCCTGGGCACACCCTAATCCCCACGGCACACCTATGTATTGAGACCATTCTGAGATCTCCCCTGTTGGCTCATGCAGAGCTGGCGCTATCCGAGCGCTGGCTCTGCTCTCAGCCTCCCTCCCCACCGACCCACAGGCAGGGAGGGAAGCAGGAGAGGGCCCGGGGAGCTATTGCCGGCAGCTCCGCCGGGTTCCTCTCGCGAGATCTGAGCGTTGCCGATATACACAGCACCTACACACATACAGCACCCACAGCACCAACACACATACAGCACCCACAGGCATACACAGCACCTACACACATACACAGCACCTACACACATACACAGCACCTACAGACACACACAGCACCCACACACATATACAGCACCCACACACACACACAGCACCCACACACATATACAGCACCCACACACATATACAGCACCCACAGACAGGGCCGGCGCTACCTGTAAGACGACCTAGGCAGCCGCCTAGGGCGCACCTTAGCAGGGGGCGCCGAATCCCTGCGCCCGGCGGCTCCTCATGCTGCGCCGCCTGAGCGCTTTTACAAGCCTCAGGCGGCGCAGCACTGCTGTGGAGGGCAGCCGGATTTGAGTGACCGGCAGGAGGGAGGCGCAGAGCGCTCCGTCCTGCCGGTCTCTCAGTGTAGCGTGGCTCACTTCCTGTCAGTCCGCCGGCGGCCGGGTACAGGAAACGGAGGTTCCTGTCCCGCGTTCCGCGCCGCCCGGCCACGCTACATTGGCAGGAGGGAAGAGGGGGGTAAGTACCACTGGGGGAGAAGGGGGGGCACACTAAGGACCACTGGGGGGGAGGGGGAGGGGGGACACCCAAGGACCACTGGGAGGAGGAGGAGGGGTACACCAAGACCACTGGGAGAGGAGGAGGGGTGTGACACCAAGGACTACCGGGGAGGAGGAAGGGGACACCAAGGACCACTGGGGGAGGAGGGGTGACCCTAAGGACCACTGGTGGGGAGGAAGAGGGGGATGAGGAGAGGGGGGACACCCAAGAACCACTGGGGAGGAGGAGGAGGGGGGGCACCAAGTACCACTGGGAGAGAAGGGGGGCACACTCAAGGACCACTGGGGGAGGAGGAGGGGGTGACACCAAGAGACCACTGGGGGAGGAGGGGAGGAGGGGGCACCAAGTACCACTGGGAGAAGGGGGCACACCCAAGGACCACTGGGGAGGAGGAGGGGGGACACCTAAGGACCACTGGGGAGGAGGAGGAGGGGTACACCAAGGACCACTGGGGAGGAGGAGGAGGGTGACACCAAGGACTACTGGGAGGAGGAAGGGACACTAAGGACCACTGGGAGGAGGGGTGACCCTAAGGACCACTGGTGGGGAGGAAGAGGGGATGAGGAGGAGGGGACACTAAGGACCACTGGGGAGGGAGGAGGAGGGGGGGGGCACCTAAGTACCACTGGGGAGAAGGGGGGCACACCTAAGGACCAGTGCGGGGAGGAGGAGGGGAGTGACACTGGCGACCACTGGGGAGGAGGAGGAGAGGTGGCACCAAAGTACCACTGGGGAGAAGGCGGGGCACACCAAGGACCACTGAGGACACCTAAGGACCACTGGGAGGGAAGAGGAGGGGTGACACTAAGGACCACTGGGAGGGAAGAGGAGGGGGACAACCAAGGACCACTGGGGAGGGAGGAGGGGGGACAATCAAGGACCACTGGGAGAGGAGGAGGGGGGACACTAAGGAACACTGGGAGGGAGGAGGGGGGCAACACAGTCCCTCTAGGGTAACAGGTACAGAACAACAGTCTCTTATGCAAAAATGGTGTGGTTTATTTACATCGTGCACAAAAATCCATGCAGCAATCCATTTGTTCAAAACTTCAGTAAAACAGAAAGGAAAGTCTACAAACAAAATCCTAGCTCAAATTTGAGCACTAACTAAACATAAAGTAATGTCCCTTTCTAAACCAGGGTAATAAACTACACAATTCAGCAAAATAAACATTGGTTTCACCAACCTTTAGCACTTTGTTTGTTGCTGCTCAGCACAGACCTGCTCTCTCTGCAGGTCAGATTGTGTCTCTCTCTTTCTGCTCTGAGACCTGCTAATTAAAGCCTCAGCAGTTGCTAATTGGGAAGGTGAATGAGTACAGGCTATGGAGGAGTCTGGGTCCTAAATACCTTCCTTCTATTACCCTCCCATAGACTCTGTCACTATATATATATATTTGTGCTCGGAATTTAAATACGTGATGGATAGTAACTGTGAGCAAAGTTGGTTGTGGTGTGCCGAAACCAACGTACGAGTGGGCCTGTAAATAAAAGAGGGCCCACCAAGGATAATGTAGTTAAAACAGGGTGTAGGTGGGTGGGGACAATCAGCTGAGCGGCAGCGGTGAGTAGGGGCTGGGAGCTTAAGTAGGGGACTTACTCCTCCCACAAATTCAGGCCTAATGGCCTTTCTACTTGTGCTCGGAATTTAAATACGTGATGGATAGTAACTGTGAGCAAAGTTGGTTGTGGTGTGCCGAAACCAACGTACGAGTGGGCCTGTAAATAAAAAGAGGGCAAAAAGATAAATTCGAGAAAATACACACTTTATTGCATTTTACAAGACCAAGTTTCTGAAAGCTTGGCGAAGCTCTTTCTCTGGTTGCGGAATATATGCGTTATATATGGAGGATTTCCATCGCCCGAGCCTTTTGATGATGTGGACCGGTGCGTTTGTGCTTGAGGCTGCTGAGGCGGCTCCTATGCGGAAGGAGTGCCCGGAGAATGCAGCCGGGTTGTGTCCGAGCTTAGATAACAGAGTTCTGACATGAGACATCAATTTTGCCGTGGTAAGCGGGTGCCCTTGTAATGTTAAGAGCGGAGAGTCTGGCAGGTGAGTGTGAAGAGTTGACCGTAGTTGGTCGAGAACTTTCACCGGACACCAGGCATTATCAGTAGGGAAGAGAGGAATTATTGTAGGATGTATTGACCGGTTGGTTTTAGTGGTAGGGATAGAAAGGAGGTAGTGATCCTCTACCTTGGTGAGGTGTGAAGTTTTAAGGCATCGTGCGATATCTCCTTGACAAATCACTGTGAATTCTCTAGGTCTGAGAAAACTGTAGAAAGCGAGATATATGGCAGATTTTATCACCATATTGGTGTGGCTATCAAATGGGGCTGTGTCAAGGAGATTGCTAAGTGACCTGAAGATAGGCCCGTCTATGGGTAATCTAGTGCTTGCGAGTGGTGGTGAAACCTTTGATATACCTTTCAATACCTTTTTTATGGGGTATGAAGACAAAAAGGGGGTGCTGTTAGGAAAATTGGTGAGGCTGTGGTGCTGAACCCCGGTGAGGTAAAGTTTAATGGTGTTGTGTGACAGATTAAGGTGTAGGTGGCAGAAAGAGGCAAAAGACACCATGGTTTTGATAGAAAAGTCACCTTGTAGCCCGAATTCTGCAGTGAATTTGTTAAATATGTTAAGTGCCCTATTGTAAGTGATAGCAGTGTTGGGTGATAATGCTTGTTGAGTGAGTGATCTAGCGTGAAGCAAGAGTGTGCTTAATCCAATATTAGTTCGTGAAACCGTGGTGTCCTGGATGGCTGTTGGTGAGCCGCTGGGAGTGCCTGAGAAAATGCCTGGAATCGAGAACGAGAAAGAGCGTCAGCGGCGGTGTTGTGAATACCCGGGATGTGAGAACATACTAAGTGAAACTGATTGGATGCTGCCAGCCAGGTCAACTTGCGAATCAGCCGCATGATGGTCAGGGATGATGAGCGCCCTTTGTTAATGATATCGCAAGCTGCCGAGTTATCTGAGTAGCATTTTACTGCCTTGCCGCCACAATGGGGTAAATTTCAAATAGGGTTGAGGTCTCCCTGAATCCTGGCAAGGCATCCGTCTCAGTGGGCCAGTGGCCCCTAAACCAGTGGTTCCCAAAAATGGCTGCGAAACCGGTGTTGGCTGCTGCGTCTGTGTGGATGATGGGTGAAGAGGTGGAGAGAGGGGGATAAACATGGAGATACCATTCCAGTCTTTCAAAAACTTCCCCCACATAGCCAAGTCAGCCTTGGCGTGGGGGTCCAAAGAAACTGTGCCGGAGTCCGCGACTCCATGGAGCAGGCAAAGAAGTCTGGAAATAAAAGACCTTCCCTGCGGAATGATGCGCATGGCGAAGTTCAGAGATCCAAGAAGGGACTGAAGTTCTCTCCTGGTGCAAACGTCACTCCGCAGGAACGTGTCTATCTCCCCTCTCAATCGTGAAAGTTTGTCATGTGGAAGGCTAGCTCTGAGTTTGACAGAATCGAGCTCTATGCCTAAAAAGGTCAACTTGTTGTGGGTCCTATAGTTTTGGCTGGGGACAAAGGGACTCCAAGTGTGGAAAAAAGTGCGGTAGTACTATTGATTGCTGTGGGTGTTGATGACCCTGGCTCTATCAGTAGAAAGTCATCTAGATAGTGAATAACGGAGTGACACCTGATGACATTCAGAAGCAGCCAGCATAGTGACTCAGCGAAAATGTCGAAAAGTTTGGTGCTGCTTCGGGAACCAAAAGTGAGTCGTGTTGAGAAGTAATAATACCCTCGCCATTTAACACCGTGTAAGTGCCAGAGTGAGGGGTGTATGGGCAGCAATTTAAAGGCGTTAGTGATGTCTGTTTTGCTGAGCCAGGGTCGATTACCAGATGTCATGATAGACTGTATAGCGTCGTCGATGGTGACGTACTGCAGAGAGAATTCGTCTGCTGGAATGAGTGCGTTTATGCTTTGAACAAAAGAGGAGTGCGGTGCCGATAAATCGATAATGAGACGTTTTTTATTAGAATATTTGTGAATAGCAATACCAATAGGGTTAGTGCGCCAGGAGGGAAACGGTGAAGAGGTGAAAGGACCGATCATGAAACCGTTTGTGGTTTCTGCGGAAATGAGAGTGTCTACAGCGACTGGGTCTAAACGTGCAGACTGGAGATTAGGACATTCTAGTGTACCTGGTGGAATGGCTATTATGCCTGTGTGAAACCCTTGTGAGAAACCTGTGGTGAGAAAATCCACTAAGTGCCTGCTGGGGTGACACCTTAGATAAAAAACCAGGTTGTCGATATTTATGTCGGTTAGTCATTTGTTTGGTGACAACCTGGCTGGACACATGGTCTTGGTATGTGCCCTGAAATATATGGAGCAGATGTGCAATAATCTACAGGCGCTGAAACTGCAGGAGCCTGCGTTGAAATTATTGCACACCTGTGCTTTACCTAAAAAGGAGATGGGCCTACCCAGCTTATCCCGGAGACCACCCGCTGGTTTGTTGTGAGGGGTGAAAGAGGAGTGAGGTGTGAACGTGGGGTGAGGGGTGGGAGTGGAGGTGGTGGGATCTGGTTCAACGGGACATAAGTCCGCCATGTGGGATGTAGAATTACAGATGGCACAAGCCGGGGGCCTGAGTCCAGCGAAGTGGCGACAGAAAAGTTCAGTGTCCATCTGACCACAGTTCATTCTAATGTTGAACTGCTTGAGATGGGTCGCCGCCTTCGCTGAGACTGACTTGTGGTAGTCATAGAAGGAAGAGCCCCCGTACTTGATGCCTAGATCCACTACCTTGTGGAGATAGAGATCTAGCTCTTCTCTCCTATGGGGATACACCGTGCAAATGACGTCGCGGTATATCCCAAAAGCTATCACAAACTGTGGGATAGACAATTTTTTATTAAGCCTGGGATCCCTCGTTTTAAGCACAACAGAAATGTCACCATAATTGTATGCCTAGTTCTCGAGTACATCCTGAGAGGCTATGAGTAAAGACACCAGACACACATCCTTCCCGTCAAGGATATCTTTCCTGATAGAATCTGGGACGGAGTGTGCTGGTGACTCGAAAGGTGTGATGGCTGTGCCAGGTGCTGGAGGGGGGAGTATAGAGGGACATGAAGGTATGACAGGTACAGCCGTGGTAGAGACTGGGACTACGGTGTTAGTACCTGAGGAGGAGATGGCGCTCTCCACCTTAGACAGCCTGCTATTGAGGGTCTGTAGATTGGCCAAGATATCTGCCAGGGTATCCTGGGTGGCCGTGCTGTTTCTTGGTGGTTGTCCCTGAGAGCTAGTTCCCGGCCGAGGCTCGGGGACTTGGTGGGTAAGCAGCCTGTAAAGTTCTGCCTTTCTAGCTGTGGCCGGAAAGGGGATTCCCCTGAGCCTAAGCTCGGCTGTGATTTTGGGAATAGTCCATGCTCTCAAGGACGTGGGGGTTGAAAGAGTGAGTGATTCGCCTGGAGACACGGGTCCGATTGGTGTGAATGGTGTTTCTTCTGTCAGTTCTTCGGTTGGAATTGGTTCTTGGGACATTCTAAAAAGGAATGATTATGTGAAAGATATATTAGAAGGGGAGTGAGGTAAGAAGGGGGGGGGGGTATGGGGAGTGGTGTGTCTTGAAGAACTGG
This sequence comes from Pelobates cultripes, assembly GCA_933207985.1. NCBI lineage: Eukaryota > Metazoa > Chordata > Amphibia > Anura > Pelobatidae > Pelobates > Pelobates cultripes. The sequence continues at coordinate 237,310,598 of OW240912.1, read as the reverse complement.
ACTTTAATGCTAGATGCCGGAGGCGAAAAACTTAACTATTGAATGACTGGATAGGTGAGGCCCTGCTAATGCCAAGTAGCGATGAGAGGCTCTACCTATGATTTGGCTTATGACGTAGGTGCCACAGACGTGGTGGCGGGATGTTGGCCTCTCGGTGACGATAAGAGAAATCAAAACGTGTGGCCGTGACAGGTGAGGCCCTAACTAGAGCCCTGTAGTAAGGCATGCGAGGTTTATAACTATGATTTGGGCGTGGGGCCGTACCTCCGTGTTGAGGTGGGGTGGGGGTGGTAGGCCTCGCGGGATCAGATTTCCTGATAGGGTGGGCTAAGGCATTAGCCTGTGCCGTATAGCCAGTTCGATAGTATGCTAAAGGGTAAAGTTAGAGGACTGGAATGGTGTGTGGATACTAACCTTGACTGGTCGCAAATGGTATCTGGAGCCTCCTGGTAAGTGTAGAGAGTCTTGTCTTAAATGTTGTCTTTGAGGAAGAATCCTGGGGGTTTAAGACAGATGTTGATGTGTTTATACGTATCGTGATGTCGTATGAATAGTATAGGGAGAAGGTTTGTTAGGGGCACGACGTGAGATCCTGCATTGAGGGATCTGGGAGGTTTAGGTGTAGGAATGGGATGATTTTGGATATGAGTGAGAAGGCAGAATGAGGCCTTGGGGTAGCGAATGGACGTACTTGAGTAAGGATGTAAGTACCTGAAGGTATGGCTGAGTACCGGGTCAGGTTTTTGGTGTCTTCTGAGCCTGATGGCCGTATGACCGAAAGTCTGTGTAGACAAGTAGTAAAGAGATAACGTATCCTGGGCGTAAGTCTGAGGGAAGGTAGTAATGGAGTTGAGACCGCGTGAGGTCTAGTATTGAAAAGAGAGTGAACTATACCTTTGTTTAAAGTACAGAGATTGTTTAATCGTGGCAGGTTAACTGCGTAGAAACGGTGGAAGCTTAGATTAGTACAGGATCTAAGGGTTTAACCAAGACAAATTTCCTATTTAGCAATAGATGTGAAGATAATTGATAAAAACCTGATAAATCAAGGTGATAATAAACCATACCTGTTCCTGTAATAAAAGGACCTTGAAATAACAACTTTAATGCAGAAAAGCAAGAGACCGATGCAATCTGTAAAAGCCAAAAATGTGACAGCGTGATTTATGTGCAAGGAATAGTACGGATTATGTGTAAAGGGTATAACTTGTAAATAGTGTTTAAATGACTTATCTGAGTGTTATTTGGAAAGAATGGTATAGCTTGAATTTAGATACATATGAAGTTAAGAACCGTGGTGAACATTATGTTTATTACAGAAAAATACTTAAATGGTTTAACAAGGTAGGAAAACACAGGGCTGGTAGTTAACCATATAATGTAACCGCAAACTGATATGAAGGAATAAATAATAGTAGGACTGTGATTAGAACTTATGCATGCTTAGTTTAAAAGAATAGAAATAACCGAATGTAAATTAGTAAGATGGTGTTTGTGAATTTAACCATACGAATAGGTTAGTGCTGAAATAACCGAACGGAAAAAGTGAATACAGATAATAATGAGCATAAACATGAAATATTCATTCGGTTGTTTCAGTACGAAAATGCATTAAATGATAGCGAAATGAGGCGAACGTTCGTGCGTTTTTTGGCGCGAATGGAGATATTAACGAAAAGCGTGTATTCGTGAAAATGCGAAAGAGGGAGCCTACCCCTACGTTTTTAGGCCCGAACGGCGGGGAAATAGCGAACGCTAATTCCCACGCCTTGCTTACGTGAACGCGCCGGTCTTGTGACTGGAAGTCGGGTACCTCGACCGGAGGGAAACGGAGTGGAAGGACCTCGGACGGACGGAGGATTGCACAGGGCGACTGGCTGCTGGAAACAGGTACAGTTCTGGCGGGAAGCTGGACCGGAAGTGCTGGTTGCTAAGGACAATCAGCTGAGCGGCAGAGGTGAGTAGGGGCTGGGAGCTTAAGTAGGGGACTTACTCCTCCCACAAATTCAGGCCTAATGGCCTTTCTACATATATATGTATATATATATATATATATATATACATATATATATATATATATATATATATATATATATACACGTGTGTGTGTATATATATATATATATATGTGTATATGTGTGTATATATATATATGTGTGTATATATATATATGTGTGTATATATATATATGTGTGTGTATATGTGTGTATATATATATATGTGTGTATATTTATATATATGTATATGTATATATGTATATATATATATATATATATATATTTGCGCTCGGAATTTAATACGTAATGGATAGTATCTGTAAGGACAAAGTTGGTTGTGGTGTGCCGAAACCAACGTACAAGTGGGCCTGTAAATAAAAGAGGGCCCACCAAGGAGAATGTAATTATAACAGGGTGTAGGTGGGTGGGGACAATCAGCTGAACGGCAGAGGTGAGTAGGGGCTGGGAGTTTAAATAGGGGACTTACTCCTCCCACAAATTCAGGCCTAATGACCTTTATACATATGTATGTATATATATGTATGTATATATATATATATATATATATATATATATATATATATAGTGAATAGTGATCAGCACTCTCGGGCTTTAGAAGGTTAAAACTTACAGTTTATTGAAAATCCATTAAAAGATCTTTTAATGGATTTTCAATAAACTGTAATTTTAACCTTCTAAAGCCCGAGAGTGCTGATCACTATTCACCATATGCATATTTTCCCTGGATTACAAGCACCCGGCCTATACCAGTTCATAAGCGTGAGTGCAAGGATATCCTGTATATATATATATATATATATACACCATTGTAACGGACCGTTTTGCACAAAAGGGGTAAAAACCGTTTAGGCGATCTTCCCCCTTTACAGAGATGCAGGCACAGCTATTATAGAACATCAAACACACGAATCGCCAATAAGTGAATGCTCCAAATTCCCGAACGGCATCCAATATAGCACTCCATACACATGAACCGGAACCATACGAATTGCTGCTAGCAGACGAATAGGAAAAGCATCCAAGCGGCTTACACTCCTAGCAATCAGTCTCTATCAGCGTTCAGTAAATCCCCCCAAAGACGAGACAAGGCTCCGTGTTGAGGGTCAAGCAGTGGTCTGAGGTGCTGGCACACCCAGCCTGGTTTTTATTACAGTGTTTTCAAATACAGGACCGCCCACAGGGAGGTATAAAACAACCAATCACATATCAGTTACATCCCACATCAAACTCAATTACACATACAGTTAAAACATACTTTCTACCCAACTTTCATAACTCTAAAACCATACATCACATTCACATAAAATTACATATTCACAATCAATCCATTCAGGGGAACAACATATTAAAAAATGGCATGAATCCGACCAGGGGTTCAAAAGTTAGTAAAAGTATCTTTTGGGCCCTGGCTGGCACATGGATATCTGGCTCAAACAGGTTTTACAGAGCCCTCTATCCTGGAGACAATGGGGGAAAGTAATCCAATTATCCAGGGATAGAGGTAGACTCCATTGAGCACATGGTTGCAAAAAGACATAAAACACTTTAAAATACCTAAAGTCACCTTTTACACATAACACACAGACATTTCACATATCCCCAGATAGCTGGGATCTGAGCGCACAAAACTACCGAATAGCGCTCAGATCCTATTCACACAGTTCAATTGCCATGGAGCCGAAGTCTTTAACTACACAAATGGGCTCCATGGCATAGCTATCTGGGTTAACACATTTACATAAATTCTGGTCCATAGTCCAAAGGCAGCAGGCGGGCAGCCAGGCTTCTCCAATGCAATGTGGCGAGATTGCTCTCGTCACATCTCTCCCCTTTTCCAAACAGACTAACAGGGTATCTGACCTCCTGCCGGTCAGTGCCCTTGTTAATCCAGCAACCCACCCACAAAACAGAAACAGCAGTACAGCCCACCCACAATAACTGGTTACTACACCTGGGTAGAGGAGAAACTTGTCCATGTCCAGGTGCCTCACCACGGCTGTGTGGGGGACTGGTAGGCTGCTTTGGTGGGTTGCTGAGTGGGCAGAAACCAGCGGTACTCTGCCCTGATGCCAGCACTACCAAGGGAGTAGTCTGGTTGAAGCCTGGTTGCTGGAGACCGACTGTCTCCCCTTTAAATACACCGCTCTGCTGCTGAAGACCGACTGTCTCCCCTTTAGCCCTTTAGTTACACAGCTCTGCTGCTGTAGACCGACTGTCTCCCCTTTGGCTAAACAGCCCTGTCGTGGGGGGGCAGGACCGACCGTCCCTACCCCCTGTGCTGGGAGTGCAGAGACCACGGTCCCATCTGCACAGGTGTGGGGCTTACAGTCTCCCCCTTGTACACTAAGCTGTGGCTGGGGAGAGGGGGTAACAGGCTCCTCTCCCGATAGAACACTCTGCCGCTGGGGAAAGGAGACTGGGCTCTCTATTCCCTGCACATTGATAATCTGCCGCTGAGGAGAGGGGGTAGCAAGTTCCTCTCCCATACATACTTCCAGCCTCCGTGGAGGGAGACCGACTGTCTCTCCTCCCAATACAGAGTCCTGCTGCTAGAGAAAGGAGACTGGGCACTCTATTCCCTGCTGGATACTCTGCCGCTGGGGACTGGAGACTGGGCTCCCAATTCCCAACAAATAACACTGCCGCTGGGGAATGGAGACTGGGCTCCCAATTCCCGGCACATCACACTGCCGCTGGGGAATGGAGACTGGGCTCCCAATTCCCAAAAAATCACGCTGCCGCTGGGGAGGGAGGACACTGCTCTCCTCTCCCTGCACTTCACACTGCCTTCCCGGCATATCACTTGGCTGCTGGGGGGCAGGAACAACTACCTCTGCCCCCTGTAACTCAGCCTGCCGCTGGGGAGGGAGGACACTACTCTCCTCTCCCTGCACTTCACACTGCCTTCCCTGCATATCACTCTGCTGCTGGGGGGCAGGAACAACTACCTCTGCCCCCTGTAACTCAGCCTGCCGCTGGGGAGGGAGGACGCTGCTCTCCTCTCCCTGCACTTTACTCTGCCTTCCCGGCATATCACTCTGCTGCTGGAGGGCAGGAACAACTACCTCTGCCCCCTGTAACTCAGCCTGCTGCTGGGGAGGGAGGACGCTGCTCTCCTCTCCCTGCACTTTACACTGCCGCTGGGGAATGGAGACTGGGCTCCCAATTCCCGGCATATCATACTGCCGCTGGGGAGTGGATACTGGGCTCCCAATTCCCTGCTGCATCTGCCGCTGGAGTTTCTCCCAATGTGCCAACTGACCTTCTCTTTCTGCCCGTTGTTGCAGCCTCTTGAACACCAGGTTCCTCACGAACCGCACCGATCTCTCCAGTGGGTTGGATCCGAAGAAGCTTAGGTGAAACCACACCATCCGGTCATACTCTCCCATAGAGTAGCTGTACTCCACTGCTGGTTCCATCCTGGTGCTGTCAGGGTCGCTGTACTAGGACATGCGTTGCCCTTAACTTGTAAATCCAAAGAAATGGTGTCTCCTGTAGCTGTCCTTCTGGCTGTAGGAACGATCCCGCCGCTTGCCACCAATTGTAACGGACCGTTTTGCACACAAGGGGTAAAAACCGTTTAGGCGATCAGCCCCCTTTCCAGTGATGCAGGCACAGCTACTCCAGAACACCAAGCTCCCGAACTGGATACAAAATAGCACTCCAACTCCCGAACTGGAACCTCCCAAATAGCTGCTAGCAGACGAACAGGAAAAGCAGACAATCAGCTTACACTCCTGGCAATCAGTCTCTAACAGCATACAGTGAATCCCCCCAAGAACGAGACAAGGCTCTGTGTTAAGGGTCAAGCAGTGGTCTGTTTAATGGGGGCTACCTGCCCGGCTTTTATGCAGGTCTCCCACCTGGTGGACACTCCACTAGGGGACCAAATGGGAGACTGTGACAAGGGACAGACAAGTAGACAAATAAGACACACAGTCACAGTATATTCCCACAATGCATCCTGGCTTCCTCCCCTGTGCCCTGGGAGATAACTGAGAAGTAATTCAATTATCTCCCAAGACAAAGGCAAAACTCCATTACACACATGGGGACACAAAACCAGTATTATACTTTAAAATACATAAAGTAACATTTATTACATAAAACACAGACATGTAACATATCCCTAGATAGCTGGGATCTGAGCGCACAAAACTACCGAATAGCGCTCAGATCCTATTCACACAGTTCAATTGCCATGGAGCCGAAGTCTTTAACTACACGAATGGGCTCCATGGCATAGCTATCTGGGTTAACACATTTACATAAAGTCTGGTCCATAGTCCAAAGGCAGCAGGCGGGCAGCCAGGCTTCTCCAATGCAATGTGGCGAGATTGCTCTCGTCACAACCATTATGACGATTCAGGACCGTCATCGGGCCTCAAGGGGATTTTTCCGATGACTTCCTGAACCGTCCGCGATCGTTAAGGGGTTAAAGTATATAGAATATTGGGCAGACTAGATGGGCCAAAGGGTTCTTATCTGCTGTCACATTCTATGTTTCTGTCTAATCTTCCCAATTTTCTAAATACTGTCATTAGTCCTTGGCCTTATCGTATATCTAGGATAGTCTTATGCCTAACCCACGCATGCTTAAACGCCCTTACTGTGTTAACTTCCAGTAGTTCAGCTGGATGCCTATTCCATGCATCCACTACCCTTTCAGTATAGTAAGACTTCCTGATATCTCATTGTGGTAGTTTTTCTTTTAAATATACTCTCCTCCTTTACTGTGCTGATTCCCTTTATGTATTTAAATGTTTTTATCATATACCCCCTGTCTCATCTTCCTCCAAGCAATACATGTAAAGATCCTTTAACCTTTCCTTGTAAGTTTAACCCTGCAGAATATAAAAAGTGCAATCCATGAACCAGTTTACAATACTCCAAGTAAGCTCTTAAAACAGTTTATCTGCGCCCCTATAGGACCATTATGTACATACTCTGTAAGTGTGGTCCAAAATGGATACTAACAATAATAATAATTTGCAGATAGTAGATGCAACATTGTACTGTGACAAGATAATTCTACACTTTAGTTTAAATAATAATTATAACTCAGCAACATTTCACTATCTATCTATATATATATATATATATATATATATACACACACGTACATACGTATAGTTTATACATTTCAAAATATCTCCGTTACAATAGGTTCCGCCTAAATCTGTTTTAAAAGATTGGATCTTTGCAGGAGAGTACAGATTAAGTCTATCTGAAGTAGACTTGTTACTGACACAGTAGCGGAATTACAGGGAAGGTTTATGGCAAGATCGAGCAGGAGAGGACTGGTACATAAAAGAACATTTTAATGGGTTTTGGACCATTACAAAGGGTTCATGCAGCTTAGTTCTCCACAGCCCTGCACCATGGGAGACTATATAAAACGCAGTATTGAATAGAACAAAGAGCACCATGATATTGACTGTACTTCAATGCATGATTGCACAACACAGTTCTGACAGACAATAGTATTGTATGGTTCCAAATGCTTTATTTTTAAGCTTTCTAATTGAATTAAATTGACCTTATCAAATGTACCTAAGGGGAAATTAAGGGAAACCACATAAAATTGTGTAACATTACATTTAAGTGAAAAATATTGTTCACATTGATGGGAGTCTTATTTAAGCCCATCTATTCTAAATGTATCTTGTTCGTATCATATGTATGTGACTCCTACGCTTTATTATCTTTTTTCCTGTATGTGTATTATGCCTTTCTTTTTCCCTTTCCTTGAGCAAAACAACTAAAAAATGCTCCCACCTGGCCATATTACAGTTTTCTGCATATGTGCCAATGCTGTGGCTGTGCCTACAGCTCTGTTCATAAGATGGAGCGATCATTAACCCCTTAAGGACACAACTTTTGGAATTAAAGGGAATCATGACGGAATATTTCCGTCATGTGTCCTTAAGAGGTTAAGCTGATTGTAGCCATATTGTGGCTGCTATCAGCTTGATCAGCAGTTGTATTCACACTTTTCACTTTTCTGGGGAATATGACAACATTAATGGTGCTCAACTCAATCAGCTTAGAGCATTTATAAAAATCAATGCTTGTCTGCTACTATAAGATAGACCACCAGGACTAGCAATCAAGTAGTCAAGAACACTGCTAGTAAAGGATTTTGCCACTTTTGCACCTATTGTTCATGCAACATGCGCACATCACATGCACAATAGGGAAATCTCTCCCAGTTAGACTCTATGGGTGTCTTGTTAGTTTCATACCTCCAAAATCTCCTCCTTCACTGCCTTAAAGGGACACTATAGTCACCAGCACAACTAGAGCTTATTGAATTTGTTATGGTGAGTAGAATCATTACCTTAAGGCTTTTTGCTGTAAACACTGTCTTTTCAGAGAAAATGCAGTGTTTACATTACAGCCTAGTGATAACTTCACTGGCCACTCCTCAGATGGCTGTTAGAGATCCTTCCTGGGTCATGGCTGCCTAAAATGCATCCAAACCTTCAGTGTCTCCTCCCTCTGCATGCAGACACTGAACTTTCATCATAGAGATTCATTGATTCAATTCATCTCTATGAGGAGATGCTGATTGGCCAGGGCTGTGTTTGAATCATGCTGGCTCTGCCCCAATCTGCCTCCTTGTCAGTGTCAGCCAATCCTATGGGGAAGCATTGTGATTGGATCAGGCCACCACTTCTGCTGATGTCAGCAGGCAGCTTGTTTTTCTGAGTCAAACAGCATGCAGAATTACAGCTTCAGGCTTGAATACAGTAAGATTTTGCTATATTTATGGAGGCAGGGGGCTAGATGGTGGTTTTAACACTATAGGAATACATGTTTGTGTTCCTGACCCTATAGTGATCCTTTAACGCTGATGGTCAGAGTACCAAGGTTTTCTCTAATACTTTCCAGTACTGTAGTAAATAAATTGCTTTAATGTATTGCATAGGATTAGCTCTGGGTTGTTTTTGTTTGGTTTTTTTACATGTACAAAGGTTTTTATATTTTACAGAAGATGATAGCTAAACATGAAAAACCTATACATAGGCAAAGGGAATATCAACAGGAAACCCCAGATACTAATGGTTTATATAAGTAGTGTGCATATTAAAATCTAGACCTGTTTCATTACACTGAGTTTTATGTACAATCATATCTAAAAAGGCATTTATATATTGATTTGGTTGGTAGAGGAAGACTGGAAGGTGGAAGAGGGTGACAAGAAAGCTGGATATAATAGAAAAAAATAACATTCATCATTACACTGTAGTAGATTATTTTCTGCAAACCAATTAGTTTGAATGACTATCTGTTCCTGTCCAAATTAAAGATAATAAAGTTGCGTGCACGCAGAAGTAAATTCACACTGAGACACAGAGTTCAGGTTAATGAAAGAACTTCGGAGAAGTTTAATGGCTTCTAACAGAAAATGGGTGCGCAGACCCTTTTATAGGCATTTTTACATCACTGAAGAATTCAAGATAACAGCAAATAGACACTATTGATTGGTCCAGGTGTTAAGTGGTTAGTTAGATGCCATCCCATCAAGAGGTGATGTCATCCTTGACACGGGAGTGGACACAAGCACGAGGTGTCCACTCGATGGGAGGGGTGCTTTGGCAGCAATTTTGAGTAATTAGTATTGTTCGCTTCAAGGTTCTTTTAGTAAATACACATTTTATTATTCAGCTGACACATACTTTATTGAAATCAACATGTCGCTCAGCGGCCACAATGTTTCATTCTTGATGAACACATTGTCCCGCTGACGCACATTTCTTCCTGACAAAGCATTAGCTTAGATAATTTCAAGAATTCTATAATTCTACAACAACACTGCTCTCCATCATTCTGCCCACAGTGACTTAAAGGGATACTGTAAAGTGTTCTGAACTGTTTGATACTTCCCCAGCTCTGTTGGGTGTCCGCACTGCTTCCATGTCTGAGATATACTAAAGTATATTCTCTTTTTTGCTTTGACAGTTTGCCATCGACAGTGAAAGGGACTTCGGGCACAATTAGTACTGCATAATTCTGCAGTGGTTATGGTGCCCACAATGCCATTTTAATAAATGGTTTGAGAAACTGCTATGAAAATATTGTTCTTAAAGGGACTCTCCAGTGCCAGGAAAACAATCCGTTTTCCTGGCACTGCAGGTCCCCTCTCCCTCCCATCCCCGGTTCCTGAAGGGGTGAAAACCCCTTCAGTGACTTACCAGAGGCAGCAACATGTCCCTTCTTCCTCCGCTCACGCTCCTCCCCTTCATTACGTCAGCCAGCAGGGGAGACCTAATGCGCCTGCGCGGCAATGCATTAGACCTCTCCATAGGAAAGCATTGAAAATGCTTTCCTATGGGGATTTTAGCGACGCTGGAGGTCCTCACACAGCATGAGGATGTCCAGCGATGCTATAGCACCTGTGCTATAGACCAGGAAGTGCCCTCTAGTGGCTGTCTAGTAGACAGCCCTAGAGGAGGAGTTAACCCTGCAAGGTAATTATTGCAGTTTATAAAAACTGCAATAATTACACTTGCAGGGTTAAGGGTAGTGGGAGTTGGCACCCAGACCACTCAAATGGGCAGAAGTGGTCTGGGTGCCTGGAGTGTCCCTTTAAATTCTGTCCAGTCTGTCCATTACAAATTGCAGTGATAAGTGGAAAACTCTGCATCTATAAAACTGTCCCTTGGATTAGTAGTGTCAAAGAAGGAGTTTTACTTTTTTTTTTTTACCTTTTCCATTGAAGACATGTCCAACTATTTCGTGCATTGCCAGAGGTCTATTTTCTACACCTTCGTCATTTGATTTCCCAATAACACTGTATAGTTTCATATATTGTACCTTGGAGCTGATTTTTTTGTTGCTGTAAATGTTTTAATATTTTGTGGAAATCGTTTTATGTGAATAACTATAATTATCCAAGAAGAAAACTAGTAAGTATGGAACACTGTAAAATGTTTGTTGTAAAAAAGCCCTTTTAAGTAGTTGCGTAAACAATGTTTGTAAAAAGATTTTTTCTATGTTTTTGTTTAAATGTTTATTTTTTTTTATTCACATTATAATTAATATACTTACATATTCCACTACTTCTGCTTCAATTTTCAAAAGATTTGTTAAAACCAGTCCTCCTCCTACCAAGCATCTTCCTAAATTGCTTAATTAGTCAAGCTGGCAATTTGTAAATTCAATTAGAGTGAAGTGTGGAATGCATTAGGATAGATGGACTTATTGTGTATACCAAACAGAACATACCGCTACCTTCATTTAGCAGTAAAGTCTCTTTTTTTTTTTATTTATATTGCATTGAATTAATTATTCACCAGTTTGTAATACAGAGTTCAGAATTAAAGTTTTAGAAGAATATTCACCTTCTAATAAGAAAGTCAGTAGTTTTCTTTTGTAGTTTACTGCTAGCCATATATTTACGTGTATCTGTATTTAGAGATGTCGCGAACTGTCTGCCGAACTGTTCGCGAACTGTCCGCCGGCGAACAATAGCGTGTTCGCATTGGGCGAACATATACGATTTCCGGTCTGCCCCCTATACGTCATCATTGAGTAAACTTTGACCCGGAACCTCACAGCCAGCAGACACATTCAGGGCCGGACTGGGGAAAAAATTCGGCCCGGGCATTTTTAATTACAGCGGCCCACTGAAAAGGGGGCGGGGCCAGATAGGTTGTGTTTTGTCATCCCCAATGACAAGCACGCCCCATCTCAAAGTGAGCATGTTGGTTCAATGCTCTTCCAGGGCATGAGAAAAGGGCCCTGTATTTGATCTGCACAGCGCAAGCAAATTTAATAACATGCTTGCTTGAAACTTGTCTCAGGGGTTTCCATAATTGGAATACTCACTGTATCCCATTTATGGAGACACTATGTGTTTGCTTAAAGGATATCTAGTGTGTTCATAGAGGATCCTGAGTGTGTATGTCAGAAATGTAGTGTGTGTGTAAGTGGTGCAGCGTCTGTGTGTAGGGGATCTAGTGTGTGTTTGAAGGACTCAGGAGTGCGTATAGGAGATCTAGTGAGTGTGTGACTGGTGCAGTGTGTTTGGGGGGTGCTGTGTGTGTGAGGGGTGTAGTGTGCATTTGTGAGGAGTATAGTGTGTGTGGGAGGTGCTGTTTGTGTGGGGGGGTGCAGTATGTGTGTGTGAGGGTGCTGTGTGTGAGGGTGTGTGTGAGGGCACTGTGCGAGGGTTCTGTGTATTTGAGGGTGATGTGTGTGTGTGTGAGGGTGATGTGTGTTGGGGTGCTGTGTGTGTGTTGGGGTGCTGTGTGTGTGTTGGGGTGGTGTGTGTGTGTGCTAGGTTGCTGTATGTGTTAGGGTGCTGTGTGTGTGTTAGGGTGCTGTGTCAATGTTAGGGTGCTGGTGTTAGGGTGCTGTGTGTGTGTGTTAGGGTGTTGTGTGAGTTCTACGGTGCTGTGTGTGTGTTAGGGTGATGTGTCAATGTTAGGGTGCTGGTGTTAGGGTGCTGTGTGTGTGTTAGGGGTGCTGTGTGTGTGTTAGGGTGCTGTGTCAATGTTAGGGTGCTGTGTGTGTAGGGTTCTGTGTCAATGTTAGGGTGCTGGTGTTAGGGTGCTGTGTGTGTGTTAGGGTGCTGTGTCAATGTTAGGGTGCTGTGTGTGTGTTAGGGTGCTGTGTCAATGTTAGGGTGCTGAGTGTGTGTGTTAGGGTGCTGTGTATGTGTTAGGGTGCTGGGTGAGGGTGATGTGTGTGTTTGCAAGGATTTTGTATTGGGGGGAGGCAGGTAAATGGCACTATTAATGTTTTACTAAAAAATAATAAATGCATAATAATAAATAATAATAATAAATAATAAAAATAAATACATAATAATAATAAATAATAAAAATAAATAATAATAAATAATAATAATAAATAATAAAAATAAATACATAATAATAAATAATAATAATAAATAATAAAAATAAATACATTATATCCCCCCCCCTCCCACCTCCCCCTCTATTCTTACCTGTAGCCTGGAAGGGGGGGGGGGTCGTGCTCCTGCCAGCCATCCCTGGTGGTCCTCGTGGTAAGTGAACTCTAGCCCTTTGGGGCTAGAGTTCACTCTCGCGAGACCCGGCCGGTTGCCATAGAAACGGTCCGGATCTCGCGAGAGAATCCCGGCGGAGCTGCAAGTTAGAGCTCCACCGGGTCCTCTCTCCTGGCAGCTGTCTCCCTCCCTCTCTCCCCGCCGGCGGCCGCGTTTGAGCGCATGTGGGCCGGTGAGGGAGATCTTTGATCTCCCCACCGGCCCTTCATGGAACACAGCAGGGCCGGCGCTCGGATAGCGCCAGCCCTGCATAGACCGGCAGGGAAGATCCTGGGAACTCCCCTGCCGGCCTCGGCCCATGGCCACCGCGGCCCACCGGGCATTTGCCCGATGTGCCCGATGGCCAGTCCGGGCCTGGACACATTCCACCCAATCAGCAGCAGACCCTCCCTCCCAGGAAGTGTCTGCTGACTGTGAGGTTCCAGGTCAAAGTTTACTCAATGATGACGTATAGTGGGCGGACCGGAAATCTGATATGTTCGCCCAACGCGAACACGCTATTGTTCGCCGGTGGACAGTTCGCGACATCTCTATCTGTATTTAGCATTTTAAAACTCTATTATATGAAAATGTTTGTTTAGTTCAAAGACCCGAGCACACAGTTTAGTTAATAAGTGCAGAAACCAGCCATAGTTAAATCAAACAAGGAGAAGCATACTTTAAAAATAAAACTTTTCACTGTTTTATGAACTTCAAAAGCAGACAATCACAGCATATCAATGCTTCAGTCTAAACAGGAGACCTTTTACAAGAAAAAACGTTGTACAAGGAACAAACTTAAGTACCTACCAACCCAGATATCCAAAGGGAGGCTGACCGTGGAAAGAAGGCTCGGTGTGAACACCCTCAGTGAATTAACTACTAAAATAACAAGATCTGAACCTGTTTCTATCCTGTCTAAAAGTGCAAAAGCATAGTACAAATAAAAATATAGACTAGATATCTCTACTGACAAGCGATCAAATATTTATAAATAGTCACACTTTTATGTTCCTATCCAACAGTAAAGACAAAAAATTAATTGGAGGCATGCATTTTACAGGAATGGTTTTGCCATAGAGACCAAAAATGTATACATAATACAGACTAACGAACAGTGCACACACAAATACATTTCTAAATTCTATAAGGCTACTTAAAATCGCCTACCTCAGCAAATAAAATGGTGAATTCAGTTCCACCACATGGCCATATTGTGTTAAGCCCACCACTACTTCATAGTACCCCAATATCGGTGGCTCCTACACTAATTCCTAGTCACTTGAATCCCGGAAACTTTTTTTTCACCAACATACAGGCAAAGCATATAAAATATGCCACCGAATAACTTGTACCCTATTTTGCAAACTAGACAAGACCAGCACCAGCGCCATAGAACAAAAACAGATTTGTAGAAAAAATAAAAGCATAAAACTTGAAACTACTAAATTTCATGACATGCGATCACTTCAGCCAGCACTACCACAGAGAAAAAAAAGAGGGAGTGATGGTAAAAAGTGGGGCCAGGCAGTAACTTGTTACAATGTTTTTAATATTTTTTTTTAAAAGTGCCATTATAAATGGGGTTTTTTTTGTTTTTTTTTTTAAAATAACTTTTCCCCTGACATTTATACTTTGTGATACACAGACACCATTACAAGTTACAAACTCATAATTTCCAAGTGGCAGTACCCATTTAATTATTGAAAACAAGACATGATCTAATAACATGAGCAGATGCAGGGTGTGAGATAGAAAGTGATGTTGCGCGGCTTGTACCTCATTGGATGGAGATGTGAATACTGTTCATGGATTGGCTGAAGTATGCTGGAGACATCAAGCAGGCCAAGCGAGGTGACTGTGACTGACAGCTGACAAGGGATCTTAATGCCGCCTGTAAGATACACTGCTGTTTTGTGTAGACAGCATTAAGATTCCCTGTCACATTCACTTCAATCAGCTTCATACCGTCTCCCTAGAACTTCAGCCAGTTTTAACTTTGCCTGCACTGTGCGCAACAGTGCATCTTGGGAGCAGTGCAGTGTCGATTATAGGGAAGCTGGCCTGGCAAAGAGGCTGCGCTCAAAGGCGTAATTAGGAATCACAGGGCCCCAATGCAAGAATCAAAGAAGGTTCCCCCTTACGCACTCACTGGTACACATACACAGACATACATTCACTGACAGTCACGCAGTCATTGGCACATACACGTTCAATTTCTGACACACACACTGTCAGTGAGTGTGTGTGTGTCAATGAGTATGTCAGACACACATTCATTGGCGCGTACACACTGTTTAACCAACACACTTTCACGGACGGACAGATGCACTCACTGCTAAACACCCACTCTCAAATACACATACACTGACATACACACACTAATAAAAAGACTCACTCACTGACAGACACTCATGGACATACACACTCTCACTGATTTGACACACACCCTTACTAATAAAGGGTGTCACAGTACCTTTTTTAGTCCAGGCTGTTAAACATGTTTTGGGGTCGTGGCTATATAATTATAGAATTGCTTCCCTGATTTCTGATTTCCCTGATTCGGCTTGTAACTGACCATTCTCTATCTAACAGTGTTAAATCCAGCCACTCTAAGGATCTGTATATGTTGTCACATCTATTATCATATACACACTGCATGTTGGGTCACTAGGTATCATGACAGATGGACACACTCACTAACAGACAGACAGACACACAAACACATGCAATCACTGACAGAAACACATTCACTTACTGACAGATACACTCATTAATAGATACACATTGACAGACACTCCCACTGATTTGACACACACGAAAGACACAAACATTTACTGATAGACACACACTCACTGACAGACACACAGACATTCACTGAAAGACACGCACTTTCAATGACAAACTCACTGACAAACACTCCCTGATCTGATAAAAACACATACACAATCTCTCACACACTCACATATTATATATATATTTTTAATTTTTGAGGCCCTACCAGCCTCCCTACCTTTTTGTCGTCTCCCTGAGGTCTAGTCTGTGGCTGCTTGACTCTTCTTTTTCTTCCTCACGGCTTCCTTGTGTGCTTTAAGTGATACTGGGGCCACAGTGCTGTCATATTCTGTCTCCCAATATCAACAAAGAGAGTGCGTGAGAGAGCAGTGAGGAAGAGCAGGAACATCAGTGCTCCCTCGTCCCATATGCTCAGCCCTTCCTCTGGACATTCTGTATTTCAGCAGAGTAGGCACCTGCCATTCAGGAAAGCAGCTGCCTAATCTGTCTCAGCGAATAGATGGCCTATGGCTCCCCCCAGGCAGGTGAAACACTGGGGGCCTGGTCGCTTTCGTGACCTCAGCGACCTCTGTAGTTCCGTTACTGGCTGCGCCCTAGGCGGCTGCCTAGTTTGCCTAGTGGTAGTGCCGGCCTTGCTTGTACCACCAAATATGTCATTTAAAAACGTCATTGTCTCTGTGGTCTTGTATACAGTATGTGGGCAAATGAATAATGATCTTCAAGACTGCATACAGAGACATAGATCAATTTATACAGCATTTAGAAATGGGAACATGGCTCACCTGTAGCAAGATATTTTGCCCAAGCAGGACACTGGACATTTTTCCCATGCTAAGATTTATTGGAATTGACAGAGAAAAAGAGCTTTCAAGATGTGAGGCATTTTCAATATTTACCCTTAATTGTGATGAACCAAAGGGGCTAAATTAAAAAAAATAAAAAATATTGCATTGTCTCTTTGACAACAGTATAAAATAATTGTGTATGAGACTTTTACTGTCTTGCATATTGTATAAGGTTCACTATCTTGTTTAATGTATATATTGTATTTCTTTGTAACTAGTATCACTGGCTACCTTTTTAATCTTTTTAGCAGTTCATTTCCAAACCAATAAGGATCCCATTGCACCCTCTAGTGGCTTTATATATATATACCTCTCTGGTACTGGCTTATATGCCTGGTGCACTGTCTAATTGGGATCTGTCTTACTGTAGGATATTGACATAAAAGTCTGACTATTTCTAAATGTTTGCTTGCTCATTAGTTGTGAGATCTAGTCTATATTTTAGGCAGGATAGACACAGACCTTTTAGTATTTTAGTACTTAATTCACTTATTAAGGGTGTTCACACAGAGCCTTTTTATGGTAAGCCTTACTTTGAATATCTAGGTGGTGTAGGCATAATTGTGGGACAAAATATTAAAAATAATATTTTGTGAAAATCATAAAAAATTATATTTTGAAATATATAGGAATATATATTGTATAAAATACACTATAATATACAATAACTATATTACTGAAAAATGAATTTAATGTGACAATAACAATCTATATAACAGTAACACATTCAGTGAGCATACAACATGTAAAAGAAAATTACTTTAAACATGGCATAATATAATATCAATAGTAGACAATAAAATCTGAATAGTGGTCAATTTAGTTACTGGCTCAAAGAATTTATAACCAACAAATGCAATAACCTAACATAACCTACTGCATTAACATTTAATATTCTTCACCATAATATGACAGCGTATAACATTACAAGATCTCCTGCAACAACGAAGCATAAACCACATTTGTTGCTTCTACAAAGTATTAATGACTTGTTTAGACAATCTCTGATATTAACCAACTATTTTCACAAACGGTTGCAAACCAAATTAACGTTTTCTAATCCACTCAGCAACTGAACTCTCTCAGTTTGGAATTACACATTGGCAATATGCTATTATCAACAAGTATTTAAAAAAAATTCACCTCTGTATCTGCACTAAGCAAACTGTACAGTTATTTACGTGTAATAAAATAAAATTCAAATTTTCTGATAGACAGTATTTAAATGAACACTACAGTGAGAATGCTTTCCTATGGACTGACTGAATGCACGCGCGGCTCTTGCCGCGCATGCGCATTCAGCTGATGACATTCAGCCAATGAGAGACCCCGGCGCTGAAGAAAGGTAAGTGTTTAACCCCTTCCTTCCACTTCAGCCCGGCCAGAGGGCTATTAACACTATAGTGCCAGGAAAACGAGTTTGTTTTCCTGGCACTATAGTGGTCCTTTAAGTTTGTTTATTGTGCAACACTATGTCTTGAGAAAAGCGTCCTGTTGAGCCTGAAAAGTTGAGATTGTCTGCATTGGAGTTAATATTGCACTGAAAAGTTAGATTTAAAAAAATCCTGTGAGTGCACTTCTCCATGTTTGCTATGAAAATGTTATAATATGACATTTATTTTATTATAATTCATACCAAATCTATCTTGTCATTTTGATGCTTGTGCTGTACAGAGATTTTAGCGAGCATCCTACATAAAGCTGGCTCTAATTAACCTGTCATGTGATACTAGCGACATTTCAGAATGGGCCTAATTTGGGCCACATTCCAGAGACAAAGTGAACTTTCCTGCACCAAATATGCTTTCTCTCACTGATAAATGTATAGCAGAACTTCTATTTAATTGCTCAGCTCAAGGGCGTTCAGACAGTATTCATACAATTATTTCAATTCATTTTTTCCAGATCAACCTACACTCAACACCCCATTACATATATTACACACTACTGTGCATACATTCTAGCATTTTCTAATGTAAACAATAGAAATACTAAGGTATATAACTTAAGACATGAAAGCGGCTGTCACCTCACATTTACATTTCTCCAGTTGTTTACTCTTCTTTTCCTCTTTCCCAATCTGTTCTTTTCTAACCTATTTCTCTTTAAAATACACATCTTATGTAATTTTCATACACTTGACGAATCTTGACAGAGCTCCTCCCTCTCAACAAGCTCCACAATACACCTTCCCATCAAGTCAATCCTCTATAGTTTAACCTAAAGCACCAATGGACACTAAACCGGAAGTAGGCATGCTCAAGATTAGATAGGAGGGGGAAAGGAAGCGCAGAATAACACGCCACTGCCAGGCTTTTTAAAATGGCAGTGTACAGCGCTGAAAATGAATGGCCTTTAAAAGGTACCAAATATTCTGGGGCAAAAAGGATCAATAATAGCAGAATCTGGCTGCTCCTCATTCAGTTTTATTCCTCCTGCATAGCTGTTCCTGCTTCATTTAATGATTATGTTTCAACCTACATATTAAATTGAGCACCTATTTGGTGTTAAAAAAATTTGGATACGTTTTGAACTGATTTAATATTTTTTGGATACACTTTTAAAATCATTTACTAGTATGAAAAAGAGAGTAATTCTGTACTATTTGATAATATAATCATCTGCAATCTTCCTGCTCAATTCCCTCGCACGCTGTTTAGTGATGCCAGGAGCCATAGTGATGTCATATTCCGGATCCAGCATCACCAATGGGACAGCTCTCCCTCGCCATTCACCGCAATATTAGTAGCAGCCTGCCTCGGGAAGGCCCTAGGGTGTTCAGCCAGCCAGCTCTTGGCCCCAGATAAAAGAGGCATCTGAAAGTGTTGCCCAAGGCAAATGCCTTGTTACCCTCGTGGAAGATACAGCCCTGCCCGAATATATTTGTATAATGTTATCATATCCCCTGTGAGGCGTGTTTTTTTCCAAACTAAAGAGATTTACATTTGTTAATCTTTCTTCATAACTAAAATGTTTTGTTCCTTTTATTAATTGTGTAGCCTGCCTCTGCACTTTTTCTAGTGCCATAATATCCTTCTTTAGAATAGGTTCCCAAAATTGCACAGCATATTCAACGTGTGGTCTTACTAGTGATTTATAAAGAGGCAAAATTATATTTTCATCCCGGGAATTAATGCCCTTTTTTTGTTTTACAAAACCTTACTGGCCTTAGCCACTGTTGATTGACATTGCACATTGTTTCCTAATTTTTTGTCTGTAACAATTTCCATATCCTTTTTGTTTGTTGTTATCCCCAATTCACTACTATTTTATTTAGTTTTTTTTAGAAAAGTATAAAAATACAATGTATATTATATACTTCACATTTTATTAAATACATTGACAACACCTAACAAACAACTTTCTCAGGGTTTATTAACCTGGCATGAGGGCCTTCTCTTTGTCTCTATCTTTTATCATCCAGGAATAATCACTATTCCATTTCTATCTATCCGGTCTAGCCAATATTTACATATTTAGGTGTTCTGTCTTGCCTTCGCACGAAGCCAATTCTAGCCTTTTTCCATCTTCATCTGAAATTTTACTTCATAAATAAGTTCTTGTATATTAGGCTTTATCGACTGTTTCCATTTCCTGGCTATTAATATCTTTGTGGCCGACAAGACGTGATATTAAGACCAGATGTTTCTCGGTTAAATTTTTGTCCATTATGGGGGCGTGGCTACGACACGGACGGAGCTGGACGTGTGAAGGACTAGCTCCGTCGGACTGGGTACCTTAACAGCGTGTATCCACAGCATTGGACCGGGAAAAACGGCTGCCTCAGCTGCCAACTACCGGTGAATTACGATGACGAGCAAATCAGCCAGAAAGCAGCGGCAAAAAGCCGCGGATCTGCAGATCTCGGCCCTCTCACCGTCGAGCAGACTGATCCAAGATGGCGCCGACGGGGTGCATTCACCAGCAACAGAATCAGAGGCAAGTGATGTAACCTCAGTATCTCGCCTCCAACACTTCCCCCACGCTGATGGAGACATTAGAACCCTGCTGTATGACCTCAAACACACTATGAGAGCTGATTTTCAAAAGTTAGCGGCTGACATTAAGAGAGATGTACAGGCAATTGGGGACCGCACGGCCCATCTAGAAGACAAGATGGAGGAGGTCATAGAGGCACATAACACCCTGGCTGAGACCTATACCACGTTCAAATCTCAAATACAACAACTGGAGACAAAAGTGGTAGACCTAGAAGATAGAGCCCGTAGAAACAACATCCGCCTACGCGGCATCTCTGAGGAGGTTACACAACCGGACTTAAGAGGTTATGTCACCCAACTTTTTCAGGCACTGCTACCTGAGGCGTCGGAGCAGGAGCTACAGATAGATAGAGTACACAGGCTGCTGAAACCCAGAGGCCTGCCAGCGGCAGTACCTAGGGATACCATTGTCAGGGTGCACTTTTATACAGTAAAAGAGAGGCTGATGATGGCGGCGCGGGATGCGCGGAATCTGGGAGAACGCTTCAAGGAGATACAGCTATACACCGACCTATCACCAGCGACTATGGCTAAAAGAAGAGCTTTTGGCCCCATCACCAAAGCTCTGAGAGAGGCGTCCATACCGTACAAATGGGGCTTTCCGACGCGCCTAATCGCACGAAGAAATGGAGTGGAGAAGGTGTTTCTTAACCCGGAAGACGGGAGGAACGGGCTAGCACAGTGGAGCATCTCATTGCCGCAGCCAGAGTCGGCGGAAAAGAACACCCCTGCACGCCCAACCAAACTGGCTGGAGACTGGCACAGAATTGACGCAGCTAAGTGAACAGCATGCCATAAACTTTTTTTCTTACTGTCACTATTTCCTTCTTTCTCCTTGGACTGAGAGGGAAGGTGATTTAGATACTGGTTGTTATAAATATAACAGGTGAAGGAGTTAGCGCCCAAATAATAACAAAAAAAAAAAAATAAATAAATAAATAAATATATATATATATATATATATGATTACAAATTGGGCAGTTTCAGCATATTCCCAGACGTTAATAGTATACATGTACTCATGCAAACAGATCTGTGGGCCGTACTACGAAGGGTGCAACACCGTGATACATAATGCCTGTCCTTTCCCTAATTTGACTTATTAAATTGGCATCTTTGTCTCGGTCTAAGGTTAACCATGAGGATAAGGACAGTCCCCTGTGACATAGTATATTTGATAGATGGTACTATCCACCGTTCCACCCCCCAGTGGCCCGAGCCAGGCCACTACGACGTATGCAGTATACATCACCAATACTAATTGCCTACCGTGTGCTCGGCACACGGTTCTCAGGCAACTGTATATAAGTTTCTTCTATTCTTTTGATCTTAAGTTCATATACTTTCATGTTTTTTTCTTTGTCTTGTTCGAGGGATTCATAATGCGGATATATAGGGAGACCTGTACCCAGAGCCCCGGGGAGGGGGTAACCGACAGGAGGACTGACTTAATGGAGACTAGAATACAATCTAACAATCCTGGACAGCATAGTAGGTTGTATGTAAAATGGTGTTGACATTTATATCTTTGAACACTAAAGGGCTCAACTCCCCGAATAAACGGAGACTGGCACTATTGGAAGCGAAAAGGGCTAAAGCTCAAATTGCATTCTTCCAAGAAACGCACTTCCAATGGGGTAAAAGACCTAAATTTAACTCACCTCTCTATCCTTTGGACTTTCACTCCTGTTTCTCTAAAAAGAAGCGGGGAGTGTCGATCCTTATTGGGAAGGATGTGGCGTTTGAACTAGTAAAAAAAACGTACAGACAAACAGGGAAGATACTTAATTATACAATGTTTGCTGAATAATGCCCCATACACATTAATTAACGTCTATGGCCCTCATACAGCACAAGCCGCATTTCTCCTCAATATTTTTAATGCCATGGAGGAAGGCAGACTGGGGGAGGTAGTGATAGGTGGGGACACGAATTTCATTCTAGATACTCAACTAGACACGTCTTCTTCGCACACAGTGAAAGCATCTACTGAAACAGGCAGGAAAACAACCGCCGGGCACATTAACCAACTTCTCTTAGAGCAGAATTTTATAGACCCATGGAGGGTGACACATCCGCAAGAAAAGGATTTCACATTTCACTCAGTGGCACATAACTCGTACTCCCGAATAGACCGCTTCCTGATACCTACCTCCTTGATTAGCAGCGTGGTCAACACAACTATAGGCCTTATAACGTGGTCGGACCATGCGCCGATCATTCTCCACTTGAATGAACAATTCCCTGCTAAAGGGAGAGGAACTTGGCGGCTTAACGAAAGCTTGCTCAACGACCCCAAAATATTAGAAGACCTACATAGGGAACTGGAGGTCTATTTTTCGACTAATTCTCAACCAAACACACCCACAGAAGTTATGTGGTTAGCCCATAAGGCATACATTAGGGGTGTATTAATTAAGCACGCGAGCAGGGACAAAGCGGCGCGTATAGCTAAATACATAAACCTCACCAGCCGCCTCACAACATTAAACACATGTAATAAACAAACACCCTCAAAGACGCACCTTAGGGAGATTACAGAAGTACGTGCGCAATTACAAGAACTGGAAGTGGCTAAAACGAACTTTTTCCTAAGGCGTCTCAAAGCCAAATTCTATGAGCAAGGAAACAGGGCAGGGAAAGTACTTGCCTCCAGGCTTAAAAAACGTAGCCTCGCAACTAAAATAGCTTACATTCACAACCCCCAGGGTCAGAAAATCGTAAACCCTGATAAAATAGTTCAGGAATTTGCTCAGTTTTACCACACACTCTATAATCTTAAAGATGATAACCTGACACCCCAACCCACACAAGAACAGATAGACGAATTTCTAGGGATGGTCCAGCTACCCTTGCTGCCCAATGATAAGATATCTGACCTTCTTAAACCAATTTCCGTTGAGGAAGTTACACAAATGATTAAAGATTTACCCAATTCTAAATCGCCAGGACCAGATGGACTCTCCTCCATATACTATAAAACCTTCCAAACTGCTCTTACACCACACTTAATTTCTTTGTTTAACCAAGGTTTCACACAAGGTAAATTACCTGGGGAAATGCTACGAGCTCACATAGTCACTCTACCCAAACCAGGTAAAAAACCCACAGCATGCGCTAATTTCCGCCCGATATCCCTATTGAATATTGATACCAAACTATATGCAAAAATTCTGGCGACTAGAATCAAACATTTACTCCCCACTCTAATCCACTATAAACAATCTGGCTTTGTCAAAGGCAGACAGGGCTCAGACAATTCTAGGCTTCTTCTTAATGTCCTGGAGGGTCTCAACACTAACAAACTGGGAGGACTGTTGCTCGCATTAGATGCGGAAAAAGCCTTTGATAGGCTCAATTGGCTATACATGAAATCGGCACTAAATAAATTTGGCTTTCCTTCAGCATTCATAACAGCAATTATGGCCTTATATTCCTCTCCAGAAGCTAGTGTCACCAACGCAGGATTCGTTTCCACACCCTTTCCAATTTCGAACGGAACGAGACAGGGTTGTCCTTTGTCCCCCCTGCTTTTTATACTATGTCTAGAACCCTTAGCCCAGATCATTCGGCAGGACCCAAACATTCACGGAGTCACTGTCGGCGAACACCAATACAAACTCTCATTATTCGCTGATGACATTCTGCTGACACTGACGAGGCCAAAGATATCACTCCCAAACCTGATGCCCATCCTACAAACCTTTGGCTCTATCTCGTATTACAAACTTAATACGGCTAAGACTCAAGCCCTGCCTATTAATCTCCCCTTGCAGAATGCTGAGGAATTAAAAAAGACCTTCGATTTCGATTGGAGGACGGAGTCGGTAACCTATTTGGGAGTGCGAGTTGCCAAATCGATACATACTATATACAAACTAAACCATGTCCCTCTCTTAGAAATAATCCGTAAAGAGCTGAATTCATGGAAAGACGTGATGATCTCATGGGCAGGGAGAATCAACGCGGTGAAAATGATGGCCCTACCTAAACTACTGTACTTATTTCGTATGCTACCTGTACCTATCCCACAAAGCTTTTGCAAGAAAGCCCAGTCCATTATTAATAACTTTATATGGGGAAACAAACGTGCGAGAGTAGCGAGTTCCACATTGTATAGACCATTCCAGATGGGAGGGATGGGGGTACCCCAGGTGGCCATGTATCACCTGGCGGCCATACTATCCCAAGCAGTAAATCTTCACGCAGACAAGGGACGACTACTTTGGGTCGACATGGAACGCAAACAATGGCCTAAGGAAACCCTCCTAGAGTATATGTGGTCCCCACCAGCTAAACGGGGGAAAGCCCGTACACTCTTCTCAACAACGAAACTGACCATACACATATGGGATAAGTACAAGGCACTTCAAACTAAGACTTCCAGATTCCATAGACTGGCTCCACTGACCGCCATGTCCACAGTGTTACCATGGCTCCCACTATCCACATGGGCGAAAGCGGGCATCACTAGTGTCTCCCAGCTACTCTCTGGTACGGGAATCACTCCTTTTGCTGACCTCCAACAGAAGTACAGTCTAGCCCCTAGATACATATTCCCTTACCTCCAAATTAAAAGTGCATTATTGGAGCATGTCGATAGGACCTTAGAGGGCAAGGCTGGAGAACCAAATCAGCAATGCGACCTGCTTATGTCATGTTGGAAATGTCCCCTTAGGCCTAAATTGCTCTCAAAGTGCTACAAAGCAGTATCGAACTTCCCACTCTCCCCATCCCTCTCTTTTATGTCCCAATGGGAAAAAGAAAGCGGAACAACTCTCCTTCCCCACAAATGGCTAGCACTGGTTAATGCACTGACTGGTCATACTGCGTGCTACTCACACATAGAAGCTCACAGAAAGCTAATGTACCGATGGTATCTGACACCAGACAGGCTCAGCAAAATCTATCCAAACACCTCTGACCGATGTTGGAGGTGCCGAGCCCAAAGAGGCACGATGCTCCACATATGGTGGGGATGTGACCTTATTCAGCCATTGTGGTTGGTGGTCGCAAGATTGCTTAGCAACGTAGATATTATTCTCCCGCTGGAGTTTGGGTCCTGCCTTTGGTTGGACCTTCCCGCCAGCTGGACGAAGCAGGAGAGGGGACTGGCCGCACAGGTGATACTGGCGGCTAGGGCTCTCATAGCGCTCAATTGGAAATCAACCATTTGCCCGTCTGAAAAGAACCTCATGGACAAAATCCGACTAAATTATGTGTATGATATCTCTTCTGCGATAACTCCTAACCAGAAACATAAAATATCTAAAACCTGGGAACCTTGGTGTCGCCACTATCAATTTCAGCCTCCATAAAACCATCATCCGGCCTGAGACCCGGATCATACACACACCTGTTACTAACGGTATTATATTTATAAAAAAAAAAAAAAAAACAGGGACTTTAGCGCAAGGAACGCCTTAGATCCCCCCCCCTCGGCCTCCACCTAGATGCTGGATAGCAATCAGATTGTGTCTCCCTCATGTTAAACTGTTAAACTGTTTTTTGGTACACTATATTCTACCTTATTTTTTTTTTTTCGGTTTCACTTTTTGTTTAGGAAGGTTCAGGCAGAGCATTACCTGGTCACTTGTGCAATACCTCACAGAATTCCACACTTCTCAGGGATACATAGGAGGCATTAACAGCGTAGGCAGGGAGCCCCGTCCAGTGGAGGGACAGTAAGACCTTAAAAGCAAGAGGGCCAAACCTTGAGCCTCCTTGATCCCCCCCCCAAACGCCCTACAAGGTTAAGGTATGCGACATACAAGCAGATCGCATAACAAATAGGCTAGAAATAACTAGAGCATCGCCCTCAGCGCACGCAAGAAGCTGATAGCTACATGGCCTCATCGACGAGATACACTTGGAAGGTGAACAGTGGGGTATAGGTAGTGCCAGTTTTGACTTGGGATGAGCAGCAACTACTTTACGCCCAAATAACTGCGCACCTAGTTAGACGGTGATTAACATGAAATGTGAATGTCATTGTGATGTATCAGATTCTCTGTACTGTAACCCTGAACCCCTTACCCTACCCTTTTTTTCCTTCTGTACCCACTCCCTACTCTCCTTTGTGTCAAAAAAACCAATAAACTCAAATTTAAAAAATTTTTTGTCCATTATATGTAACAGTGCCATTTCTGGTGTAATATTCACATGTATCTCTCCCATATCTGTCATAAATTTAATGAAATGTTCCAAAATTCTCTAATGTCTGGGCATATATCTATATTTAAAGTTTTTAGAATTTTATTTTTTAATCTTATTTTGGTTTTAATTTATGCCACGATGTCAATAGATTGTCTAAAACAATATTCATTGTACTTTCTGTACTAGACAACCCCCGTGAAGTATTACTCCATATTGTCTGCGATAAATTTTTATTTGTACTTGTTTCAGTTTCTATTTTGTACCATGCCTCTTGTAAGTTATTTTGATTATACAATATATATATATATATATATATATATAATGAGTTGTCCTCATATATTTGTCTTATAGTTGGTAGACCTTGTCCACCTTGTCCACCATATTTGATTTTTTTCACTGCCCAAATGAATTTAGATGTATAAGACTGTGCTAAATTTATACAGCTATCTGGTACATTTAGAGGAATTTGATGAAAGATGTAAGTTCTTTAAGGTTGAATATATTGATCTTGCCATGCCATGACAGAGGTAAGTTTTTCAATTGTTTAAATTAAATTATTTGTCTCTCTTAGAACTTTGATGAAATTTCTTTCCATCATTAATTTTGGATCAGAGGTGATTCCTGAGACCTAAATATTATATTCATCCCTTACCCATTTACAATTAAATTCCATTTGACAGGCTTCTAAAGTCTCTTTGCTAATATTTTTGCACATAATCATAGTTATTCCTATGTTTAATTTATAATTAGGGACTGACATATAAGCATAAAATGATCCTAGCAGGGCCCTCAATGATTTTAATGGATCTGAGATAGTTATCAAAATGTCATCTGCGTATAGACTTATTTTGTCTTCATCCTGTCCAATAGTGATTCCTTTTATTTTAATATTATCTCTTATTACAATAGCTAGTGATTCAATTGTTAGTAAATGTAAGAGGGACGACAGGGGACACGCCTGTCTTGTACTATCTATAGTTCCACGACCGTCATGTCCGCCGGTCTTTTGAAATAGGAAGCGGATGTGGGGAGGAGTGGAACGCACGTGCGTTCCACAAGTACTACGTCCGATCATGTGACCGGACAATACAGGAAATGTATACTGAATCTGAAGTAGGAAGCGGATGTGGGGAGGAGTGGAACGCACATGCGTTCCACAAGCACCACGTCCGATCACATGACCGGACAACACAGGAAATTAATATTGAACCGGAAGTTATGCGTTCCACGGATGAAACCGGAAGTTGACGCTGTGCGTTTCACAGACGAAGATGGCGCCAAAATCAACCATATTAAAGAAGAAAGAGACTTTTCACATTGAATATCCACCAACTGCGGAAGCCTATTTGGCGAAACGCGTTTTGGTGATTATATGGACTTTGTTTTATGCTTCTCTTTTATTTCTGGAATAAATTATTATTTTTGAAGTAGTTATTGTTCCTGCATCATCCTTCTCATCTACTGGAGTGGGATTTGGATCTCCCTTAAGGATCCTATTGCTATCCAGACTAGAGCCAGGTCACTTTATGGCTCTATCCTTGTGAGTGTGCCAATTATAGATATAGTGATAACTTTTGTTTTATCAGTTTTACACTATTGTATCTCCCTCTGTTTCTGTTTCAGTTTTGTGGCTGTATATTGAAGAGAGGGAAGTATTTATAGTATTTGTTTTTCATTGCTCCACCTATTTGTTGTATATTAATGTATTTTGTGAAGGTGAAGGGGATACCTCACTGGTGTTTTGAGCAATTTTAATACTTTGGGATATACTTGTTTGTGTGTGTATTATTGTATATAGTAACTGTGTATCAGCTGCTATTATCCCCTAAGTGTTGTCCCTAAGTAATATTTTGAAATGGCATTTATAGAAAATAGAAATTATCTAACCGCTAACATTGACTCTGTCTTTGGTGGCGAAGAAATTATGCCTATAAGAGATACATATGAAAACAAAGATATATGTGGAAACCATTTAGAAAGGTCTTTAATAAAAGAAATTAAAGCTAAATGGGAAATAGCCACTCTCAATAAGTATGTAAAAGAAAAAATAACTCCGAGAGGATTAAGATTTTATAAAGATCCAGCTTTTGATAAGGATGACCCGTTTTTTATAGAAGGGTGGAATAAAATGTTGGATGGATTCTCGTTTAGTGCAATGGGATACATTGTATCTAGACGAGAAGAACATCTAATAAATTTAGATATTGAGATTAAGAAATGGAGAGACAAACTAAGTGAAACAACTAGTCCAGCAATTTTTAATAATACAATAGAAGAGATCAATAAGAAAGTGGAAAAAATCGAGAAAGAAGTGATAGAAGTAAAGAGGAAGAAATACCTTAGAGATACT
Organism: Pelobates cultripes; assembly: GCA_933207985.1. Lineage (NCBI taxonomy): Eukaryota > Metazoa > Chordata > Amphibia > Anura > Pelobatidae > Pelobates > Pelobates cultripes. Next base: position 237,281,415 of record OW240912.1, on the reverse strand, counting down.
AATGACCATAAAACAGGAAATGTGAGGATATATTATAAAAAGGAACAAAATAAACCCAACCAGTATAATGAAAATAGGAGAAACAGAAATACTACTCAGAGAATAGGGGATAGTATTCGAGGAACACAATCACAATATATGAAAAATAAAAAAGACAGAGAAAATAGACCCCCTTTCCGAAGTATTAATAGATATTCAAATGAGGTAATCAATACTAATAGAAGTTATAGCGAAGTAGTAAGGAACGGCAACCAATATCAAAGGCCTGTTGAAAGAATACAGAATTCAAGATTATGGGGTAATGAAGAGAGAATCCCTAATAAAAGAACACAGAATTTAAGATATAGAGGTGATGAAGGGAGAACTCCTTCTTTAAAAGGGATTACGACAAATAACAGATTTCAATGTCTGGAAAATCTCCCGACAGATCCTTTTTTTTCAACAGGACCTAACTCAATTAAAACGATTAACACACCATCAAGCATGGGAATCTCCGGGCAAACGGAGAAGATCCCTCGAAGAAGGAGAAATAGACGAAGACTTACTACCGAAAAGAGGAAGGAATTAAAAACAGAGGGTATTTTCAATTTGACAGGATCTACATTAGAACAAGATCATATACAAGTTTTAAATAAAGGTCTTAAATTTGCCCCCACTACAGATTTTAATGAATTTAATTTTTTTATAGATTTAAATAGATTTATTAGGAATTTATCCCTTAAAAAATTCTTTTTTAATAAAGATTCTAGTTCTACCGAAATATTAAATGAAGGATTTGTACATACAGAGCTTAAACAAAAATTGCAATTTTATCCTAAATTTATGGTCTCAGACGAAATGAAAACTTTTGAAAAAATGATTATGAGAGACGCACAAAAAATTAAGAAAACGAATAAGTTTCAAAAGAATCTCTCCATAAAAGAACAAAAGGCTATAAAAACACTTAATAATAACCAACATATTATCAAACCTGCTGATAAAGGAGGAGGCGTAGTGATTTTGAATAAAGAGGACTACGTCAAAGAGGCAGAAAGAATTCTCTTAGACACCAGCACTTATAAAAAATTACCCAATAATCCAGGTTCGATTATACAGATGAAGTTTGAACAGTATATAAAGAAGGGGTTAGAAATTAAGATTCTTAAAGAAAAAGAAGCAGAATACCTGTCTATTAAACATCCTATGATTCCGTTTTTTTATTATCTTCCTAAAGTACATAAAGATAAAATTAATCCACCAGGAAGACCGATTATTGCCGGAGTAGATTCTGTTTCATCTAGGGTATCAGAATACATTGATATCCTATTACAACCCGTGGTAGTGAAAACAATTTCCTACCTCAAAGATACCATACACATATTACAGATTCTTAAAGACATAATATGGAAAGATGAATATTTATTAGTTACCTGCGATGTTAGCTCTTTATATAGTATAATACCCCATAATATAGGTATACAAGCTGTGCAATATTTTTTAGAACAATCGGGTTTTAAACAGCAACAAATAGATTTTATACTTGACGGAATTTTACTTATTTTAGAAAATAATTTCTTTTGGTTTAAAGACTCATTTTTTATACAAATCACTGGTACTGCCATGGGCACCAAATTCGCTCCCATCTATGCCAATCTTTTTATGGCATACTGGGAGGATAAGATAGTATTTCCACATCTTGCTGCTAAGAATTTGGTGTCCTATCATCGATATATTGATGATATATTTTTTATTTGGAAAGGAGGAGAGGAAAGTCTTAACCTATTTTTAAATGATCTAAATGTCAATAGTTGGGGGATTTTTTTAACTTCTACCTACAGCACTAACCATATTAACTTTTTAGATTTAGAGGTTTTTATTTCTAATTCTACTATTAACACCAGGAACCATTTTAAAGATGTCGATGCCAATAGCTATATTGAAATGAGCAGTTGCCACTATCCACCATGGTTAAAGAATGTACCAAAGAGCCAATTCCTACGAGTACGGAGGAATTGTACTCAAGAGACTGACTACATCTCTCAAGCAGAGAGAATTAAGGAGCAGTTTTTAGATAAAGGGTATGAGACTGGAATATTACAGAACTGCATTGAAGAAGTTAAAAAGATTGACAGAAAAGACCTTATCCGTTATAAAAAGTCATATAATAGAACTACCGATAAACATACATTTAATATACCTTTTATATGTAACCATAGTGGTAATAACCATAAAATTAATAAAATCGTTACTAAATATTGTCCAATTTTAAAAGAAGATCCTATACTAAGTCAAATTTTACCTAATCGACCAAAAATGGTTTATCGTGGATGTAAAAACTTGAAGCAGATTTTAGTAAAAAGTAGTTTTAGAACGCAACCTCCAACGGATTTTTTAAACAAAAATAAAGGGTTTTATGGGTGTGGATCTTGTCTTGCTTGTAGGGAAACCAATAGCACCAAAAGACATATCACTTCATTTACATATAAAGATAAAAAAGAATTTATTATCAAAGATCAGTTAACCTGTTTCTCAAAATGTGTGATTTACATTTTAAAATGTCCTTGTAATTTTTTTTTTTTTTTATTGCATTTTATGAGGTACAGACAGTAAATGTGCATTATTGGTATGTACAATCATCAATCGTCACAATGATATCCCCTGCATTCAGCATACAGAAAACTTAGTGCGGTTCCAGTGTTTGCATACTTTTCATGTTTTACATATCTTCCAGTATCACATGGTGCAAAAAAAAAAAAACATACCCAGTGTCCTTTACTAGTATACCCGGTGAGTGGAGTACAGTAATACATCACTGCCAATTGGGGTAGTTATACAAGTGTGTGACACCAAGTCTCGTTTCCCGTCATTAGACTCAAATTTTATGTGTGTAGGAATCGCAGTGTCAGCGGTCTTACTGTATTTGAACTCATTGTTCTCACCTTCTCATTTTCCTTTACCCCCTCTGACTGTGGCTTTAACTTGTTTATCAGTCCAGGGTAATGATGTTACAGGTATACCATTTCGCTTATAATAATTCTTCCGTTCGTACTTGTTTTTTTTTTTTTTTTCAATATGTGTGTGTTAATCATGAAACAATAACTAAAACTAAACTAAAGCGGGGGAAAACTGGGTGGTGGGAGGGGGTGGGGGGAGGGGAGGAGAACATGAGTTCTCGGCATTTCCCTTGTACATATTCTACTTATTCTCCAGAGATTACACCCTGTCTCTCATCTGCCTCGTTTCTTTCCTTGTCTATATGCCACCTTTTTTGGGGTGCCTGTATGCGTCCCACATTTGCCATGCATCTATCCAAAAGTTTTGTGGCGCCCTATGTGCTCGTACCGTACATTCATAAAGTCTAATGTTATCTAGGTGTGAGGTGATCGTGTCTAGTAGTGGAGGATCTTTTTGAAGCCACGCCTTGGCTATAGCTGTTATCGCTGCTATGGCAACGTGGAAAAGGAGGTATTGTTGAGACTTTGAGAGGTCTCGTGGTATATGTTGTAGAAGGAATATCTCAGGCATGAATGCCACGTTCACATTCCCTATTTGTCGCATAAGGGATTGTATGGACCTCCATAGTTTTGTAATGACAGGGCATGTCCACCAAATATGTATGATATCCCCTTTGTCATCACCACATCTCCAGCACGCTCCTGTCTGTTTCGGGTCAATATGTTTCAATTTGGTGGGTACCATATGCCATCTATACAGCATTTTTCTTGTCATTTCTATCTGGGCTGTGGATAGGGTTAGGTGTTTGTGGACTATAAAGCTTCTACGCCAGTTTTCTTCTGGTAATTGTTTCCCTATGTCGTATTCCCATTTTTTGATAAAGGGCAGGTCCCCTATCTTTTTTATAGGTAAATAACTGCTATATACTTTGGAGAGGATACCGGCTGTTTTATTAGAGTTAGTGCATAGTTGTCGCAATGCCTCCATATTTTTCTTTGTTTCTGTGGTGTATGGTGACCCTCTGTGTCTTCCTATCCACGATATTATCTGCCTATGTGCGAACTCCGCTGTAGGTGGCAGCTTGAACTCTTTTTGTAGTGAGGTAAAGGCTCTATATTTATCATTATCCATGAGTTGGTGTAAGTGTGTTAGACCTGCATTGGTCCATTTTCTAATATTTAGTTGTGGGATCAGTATTTCAAAGGAGCGCAGGAGCATTGTTGGGGGTAGCTCTGTGTCAAGATTCAAGAATTGTGTGTATTTAGCCCATTCTTTCAGAGTTAAGGATGTTGTAGGGGAAATATCCCGAAATTTTTTTCTGTGAGTTTTACTTATGCCCGCTAATGTTGCAATGTCGTATCCCTCTGTGTGTGACGCTTCCAAGTGTACCCACGCCGGGGGCGTGGAATGGGAGCGGAGTACTGCCACTAGTGTGCTAATTATCGCCGCTTTATAATATAAATCTAAGTTTGGAAGACCCATTCCCCCCGTTTTTTGTGGTAGGTAAAGTATATTTGCTGCAACCCTGGGTGGTTTTTTAGCCCAGACGAAGGCATTAATTGCTTTCTGTGCATTTTTAATATATGCTGCAGGTAACTGTATGGGCAGAGTGCGGAATAAATATTGGAGCTTGGGAAGAACCATCATCTTAACAGCGGCCACTCTCCCAGTCCATGAGATATATTTGTTTTCCCAGCTTTTAAGTTGAGTAGTGATAGAATGGAGAAGTGCAATATGATTGGCTTTGAACAATTTGTGTGTGTGGGTTGTGAATTTTATACCCAGGAATGTAAGGTAGTCTTGTCTCCATTCAAAAGCAGTGGTTCGTTGTAGGATGCTGTTTGTCCCAGGTGTCGTGAATAGGCTCATTGCTTGTGTCTTAGTCTTGTTAAGTTTGTAATATGAACAGTCGCTGTATGTCTTCAGTAAAGTAATAAAGGTTGGAATGGAGAGTTGTGGGTTAGTCAATGATAGCATCACATCATCTGCAAATGCTGTCAGTTTGTATTCCCTTCCACCTCTTACTATGCCTGTGATTCGTGGTTCGTCTCTAATGGTCTGTAGCAGTGGCTCCAGTGCTAAGATATAAAGGAGTGGTGACAGTGGGCAACCCTGCCTAGTTCCATTAGTTATGAAAAAGGCCTGTGATGCGAAACCTCCATTTGTCACTCTAGCGGAGGGTTTGGAATATAGTGCCGTTATTAGGTTTAGGAATGGTTGTGGAAATTTAAATTTCTGTAGCGTTTCTCGTAGGAAGCCCCAGTGCAACCTGTCAAACACTTTTTCAGCGTCGAGCGACAGGAATACACTGGGTTCTCCCCGTCGTTGCTTTGTGTAAAGTAAATTGTATAGTTTTCTCGTGCCTTCAGCCCCTTGTCTGCCTTTAACGAACCCCACTTGATCCTGTTTGATTATTGTAGGTAGCATATCTGCGATTCTTGTGGCATACAGTTTGGCTAGGATTTTGGTATCTGTATTTAGGAGGAATATGGGCCGTAGGTTTTGGGGTTTAGTTGGGGGCTTGCCTGGCTTCGGCAGCGTAACTATATGCGCCATCAACATGTCATGTGGCATCTTGCCCGTAGATATTATGTGGTTAAATGTATCTACTAAATGTGGTCCTACAATGTGGCTAAATGTTTTATAATAAGAATTGGTAAGACCGTCCGGGCCCGGTGATTTGCCCGGGGGAAGTGATTTAATTATTTGTAGGATTTCAGACAATGTAACAGGGTCGCAAAGCCTTTTATTTTGGTCTTCTGTTAGGCTGGGCAGAGAGATGTTAGATAAGTAATTTTGGATGTCGTGTACGGACGGTTGATGTGTCTGGGGGTCCTGTTTTATATTGTATAATGTTTCATAGAAGTTGGCCATCTCTGCTAGGATCTCCCGTGGATCATGTAGTTTTCCTCCTGTATGATTATGTAGGTATGGGATTTTTGTTTGGGCTTGTTTCTGTTTTAAGAGCGATGCTAAAGCCTTGCCGGCTCTATTACCCTGAGTATAGGTGCGTATTTTCAGGTTCTGAAGCATATGTGCCGTTTCGTCTCATAGTAACTCATTTATTTGTTTTGTGGTCGATATTATTTCCTGTGCTAAGTCTGCCGTAGGGGTTAGGTAGTGGGCATTTTGTAAATCCCTTAGTTTTTTTAATGAATCCAGATATTTTTGTTCTTTAGTTCTTTTTATATATGCCGCTCTACTGATAAAGATCCCTCTAACCACTGCTTTATGAGCTTGCCAGGTGGTTGTGGGTTCCAGTTCTGGTAAGGTGTTGTTGTGGAAGTATTCACGAATATCGTGACTTAGTTGAGTGCGGAAGTCTTTATGCATGGTTAGGGCGTCATTTAGTCGCCACGGGGGTTTCCCTTTGTGGTCAAATTTAGCTTGCAACCTTACTGACACTGGGGCGTGGTCAGACCACACTATGTCCCCAATTTCACTGTTTGTCATTCTTGGTAAGAAGTCTGCAGTAACGAGAATCATGTCTATTCTAGAATGGGTTTTGTGAATGTGGGAGAAATATGAGTAACCTCTCTCGGTTGGGTGTTGTATTCTCCAGATATCGTATAGGTTGTGTTCTAGAATTACTTTAGTCAAAGTTTTGCATTGTTGTGCGAGGAGTTTTGACCTGGGGGCGTCCTGGGCAAGGGAAGTGTCTGCTACCGGGTGTAAAACATGATTCATGTCTCCACATAGTATCATTGAGGTTTTTTGCCTGGTTGGAATTTTGTTAAGGACTTTAAGCAAAAAGTTCTTTTGGTTAACATTTGGGCTATAGATCCCCACTAATGTGTATTTGATAGTGTTAATAGTACAGTAGATTATGAGATATCGGCCTTGTGTGTCTCGTTTGAGTTGCAACAATTCAAACATGAGAGATTTGTGAAAAAGGAAGGACACTCCCCTGGATTTGGTGGAATGTGTCGCGTGAAATTGAGTGGGAAAGTCTCTGGTGCCAAAATCTGGGACTTTATTATGTTTAAAGTGCGTCTCTTGAATGCACAGGATATCTATATGGTTACGTTTTGCTGCTTCTAAGAGTACTCTCCGTTTATGTGGGGTATTAAGGCCCCTTACATTATGAGATTGTATTGTCACACTCATTTGTGAATGATAAGGTTTTGCGTACAGGCCCCTCAGGTTGTCTTGACCTTGTGATCGTATAATCTGTGGGTTGCCTTTTCTGTGTTGTGTTAACCCATACGTATATCAGAAGTGGCGTTCGTAGGTGTGTGTCGCATAGCAAGAGAGCTTTAGTAGCATCATATGTACCAGGAATACGGGAAGGGCAGGGATATTGCGGGTGGTTGGGGGGGGTGTAACTTGGTTCTTTATAACTTACCCCATGAGGGGTCATGGCGCCCGTCTGCGGAGCCATGGGGGGTAGATATCAAGATATCTGTTTGGGTGGCTAACGGCCTTAACATTCTGTGTATGTAGAATAGGACCTGGTCCTGCAGGTGGTGACCCATGTGCTTTTTGGTGTGATCTCTAGGAGAGGGCCCCCTTGCCGGCTGTGAGTGGCTCTGTAATAACCCGATGCAGCACAAAATCGAGACATATTTATACATTCCTACATTTGACAATTAACAAGTAACCCTTAGCGTCTATTGCTATGAGGTGTTGGTTTAGCTTCATTGTCTGCTCATTGTAGTCCGTACCGTTGTAGTTCATGCACCCCTTATCTCGGCTCCAACATACATTACATTGATTTGTTCAGTAATAGGGGGTAATAGGTATGTGTTTGTATGTGGGGCGTGTTTTTTTTTTTTTTTTGTGTTAAAAAAGAAAAAAAAAGAAGTTTTGATGTGTGCTCGGAGTATCTCAGTGACCGGGTATTTCCTGCTCGCATGTCACTAATACCGTGGGCAGGGTGATTCATTAGCACTCGCCAAGCCCCCTACATTACTCTTTTATCCCCTTTTGGACAGCTAAGGACTCCCATCCTTGTATTATATTAAGTTATGATCTATATGAATTTTGGAATGATGCTGCGAACATCGTTCCTTTTTAAGAGTAGTCATGTGGGGACAAAGGGTAAGCAGTGAGTTAATAGCGTGTAATGGGACATGGCGGTTGTAGCCCTTATGTCAGTGCAAATGTTCGTACGGTACCTGAACCCTCAAGGAAGCAAAAACTGCAACTATGAGTTCCTCAATGTCCCAATGTCTTTCTGTTCACATCTGTAATATCGTTTTCTGCATTCGCAGGGGGGGATCATCCCTTTATGTGTCTGAAGCCCCTGACGCACTTGAGGTTGTTGTAGTATTCTTGTCATCTGCATCTTGTAGGTGGTAATCCCTGTTGGTCGAGTTCGCTGCTGTGAGCCGGGTGGTGTAAAGTCCGAGCTTTAGAGGGTCCCTCCAGAGGTTTAAGGCATATCGGATACCTAAGTGGCGTGTGTTACTTTAGAATGCGGGTCGTCTTCTCCATTTAACAGTGGTTGTAGTCAGCTCGTTGTGCAGGTGTCTTGTTCCATTCTACCTGCAGTCGACGGGAAGACGTCTCCCCTTTCTCTGTTGCTTTGCATGTAAAACCCCATGTTTGCAGGAGTTTCGCTCCTTCTTCTGGCGAGGAGATAGTATGTAGTTTGCCCTCCCGGGAGATAATCATTTTTGTTGGGTACCCCCATCGGAATCTCATGCCATTGGCTCTTAAGCTGTCCGCGAGGTGGGAGAGATCCTTTCTTTTTTTCAATGTGGTAGCAGACAAATCCGCAAATATTTTTACTGAGGGGTAGTCGGGATGTGGAACAGATTTATTTCTGCTTGTGCGCAATATTAACTCCTTTATGTGGTAGTAATGTACTTGTGTGAGTACATCTCTTGGCACGGTTTCTGGCAAGTACCTTGGTTTTGGGATTCTATGAACTCAGTCCAGGAGCAGCATCTCCCCCGGTATATCAGGTGCATAGGCCTTAGCAAGGCCTCTTACAAAAGATATACTTGTTTGTGTGTGTATGTCTTGTACTATCGCCTATTGGGAACCAGTCGGCTTGTACATTCTGACCTATCATCCTTGCAGAAGGGCATGAATATAAAGATTTAATGGCACTATACAGAAACCCGTCCACTCCAAAACTACTTAGAGTCTAAAACAGAAACCTCCAGTCCACACGGTCAAACGCTTTTTCTGCGTCTATTGATATTGTTATAAGGGTTTGTTTGTGTCTATTCGCTTTATCTAATACATTGACTAACCTTCTGATATTATTACATGATATTCTACCGGATATGAACCCTATTTGATCACAATTTATTATGTTTGGGAGTAACTGTTTCAGTCTCCGTGCCAAAATTGCCGCCATCAGTTTAGCATCAGATGGCCCTCAAGAATTCCTCTGGTGAATGTCCCCCGTCGCCCATTTCATTAAGTGCCATTGCCAGATAGCCAATAATATTCTCACACATAATTTTAAAAAACATTCCACTAAATCCATCTGGGCCTTGTGCTCTATTGCCCACATAACTTAATCCTCAATAATGGAATTATTTAGCTCTGGTTTGTTGAATGCTGTACTTATTTTTTTTGGTGCCATATATATATATTACCATCATCATCTACTATTTTATATATACGATCATTGGCCTGTTTTTAAAAAAATTGTTTTTAAAGTATTTTATCGGGTTTATTATTTTTACGATACCAGGTCTGTTTTAACTTCTCTAGTTTCCAACTCATCTTTTTAATTTCTTCTTCTTTATTCCGATTTTGAAGACTAATGATCTCGTTAGATCTATCCACTATAGGATTTGTCTTGTTTTCTTTTTGTAGATTATACAGAGTAATATATAATGTATTAATAACCACTCCTCTTTGTTTGTTTATTTACTATTGCACCCATTTTTATTATACAGACACTTTTATAGGCGCACCATAAAACAGCTTTTGATTTAACTGAATTTCTCTTTTCCATAAAATATAGATCCATCATATTCTTTATATAGGCAACATTCTCTTCTTTATTTCAGAGACTCTCATTTAATCTCCATTGTTCGTTTGAATTATTTTCTAAACCATCCTTAGTCACCCAAAATAATGCATTATGGTCCAAACATATCATTTCTTTAATAATACTTTTTTATTCTCTTTGTCATCGTGTAACCTGTCCAAACCATATCTATACCTGCATATGAGGAATGTACTTAAGAGAAATGTGTATAATCTCTTGACAGTGGTTTTAAAATCCTCTATATGTCATAGAATTTACATATTTTTTGCTAATAATTCTAAATAGTGTGCTGATTTTATGAGTTTTTGACTTATTTTATTTTGAGGTATCTTCTTATCAAATTCACTATCCATGATGGAATTAAAGTCCCCTGCTAAGATGACAGATCCTTTATAAAGGTTTTCCATTTTTTCCAACATTTTTTTAAGAAAACCATTCGGATTTACATTTACACGGGTGCATATATATTTATTATAGTATATAACTTCCTCTCTATCCTACAGATCAGAATGATAAATCTCCCATCTGGATCACACTCTTGATATATTATTTCTGGTTTTAATTTATTTTAGATTAAAATAGCTTCTCCTTTATTTTTATTTTTTTCAGAAGATGCTACAATAATTTTGGAGAAGTGGCTATCTGGCAATGGTATTATATCTCTTTTCAACCAGTGGGTCTCCTGCAGGAAACATACATCGACATTTTCTTTTTTAATGCGTTTTACCAGGGATGATCTTTTAGGTGGTGAATTTAAACCGTGGACATTAATTGACACAAACTTAACCATGAGAAAAGGATTTCTGACTCCACTCTGCCATGCTTTCATCCCTGAGCAAGGAACCAACAAATAACATCACACACATAAAAACATTTATGAAGAACTTTAACATCTCTGGTCATCCATATATCCTTCTCATTGGGATCCCTGATGTTGAAGGTTTGTTATTGCCTAGGCAATAAATCACGTTCTTATGAAGATCATCAGTTTTTGGTGCCTATTATAGTTACTTTTCTTTGCTTCCATTTTACCAACTTAACATGAACAAAAAAATAAATTAAAAAAATTAATAAGTTCTCTATTTAGATGTACATTTTTAAGTATCAAATCTCATCCCATGTTTAAATGAATTAAAAGAAATACCTTATGTATTATATATATATATATCAATGCTTTTAGTTTATCCCTTATCTTTTATCTAGCCATAAATTAAACAAGTTCTAATTTTAAATGAGAAATTGAGCCTTTCTTTATTTTATCCCATACCTTACAAAATTAAGTGAGTACCGTGATAGTTTATTATATTGTTTGTGCTACCTTTGATAATATTGTGTTTGTAATGTGTGTTTATATTTATATCTTCTTTTCTTAGCTTATCTTAGTTAAAAATAATTTTTATCATAAATTATCAATGATTTTCTATATTCCAGTACATTATTAAATATCATATATATTTAACTAAATCAAAAAGAGTGCTATATATGCTATATATCTATACTTTTACTACAAGTGTAATTTTTAGTGTAATTATAATTACATTGTGATGTGATAGTGATAATTTATTTCTTATAATTTCTCTATATTCTCTTCCTTTTCCATCTATTTCCCTTCTTACCCTCCTTCCTTATTCTTCTTCCCCTAGGTGTTTCCTTTCTCTTTCCTTACCTCTATGTATCGCTAATTGTACTTATTATTTATCTTATCAAAACATAAAAAAAAAAAAGTATTTTCTTTTCTGTTCTAATTCAAGTCTATAATTATAGTTAGAAGCAATTTTATGTATTTGAACCAGTTATACTTAGTTTTTACTGAGCCATTCGTCTAACTGTATTGCATTTTTCAAAGTTAATCTCTGTCCATCTGATGATAATAACACACAAGTTGGAAATCCCCACTATGAGCAAATAATAAATTGGCATTATCAGTGGTGTATCCTGGTTTTGTGCTGCCCTAGGCAGGACAAAACTCAGGCACCCCCCTCCCCCGGCGCCACCCCAACCCAACCCAACCCTTCCCCCCGCCCCACCTTCTAAGTACACACACACACACACACAAACAGTCAGACACACACATACACACAGTCAGACACAAATACACACACACACAGGAAACTCATTGGAGGAAAGCAGATAGCTTAAGATTTATTCCCAGTAGGTTTCCTGTAGTGGTATGTGCATCTTTGAAAAAAGAAAGGAAAAGAGGAGTAGCCATTTTGATAAGTGAGGATATAGAGGTAAAGATCAAGTACCAAGACATTGATCATGTTATCATACTTATAGTCAAAATACAGAATGAACTGTTTACGTTGGTTAATGTTTATGCTCCCAACAGCCCACCAAATAAATATTTCTCAGATCTATTGAATAAGATAGATAGAATTAAGCAAGGAAAAGTACTTTTGGCTGGAGATTTTAATCGGATACTGGATGCAAATTTAGATAGGAAAACAATGTCTGAAGGAGGGAGAATAAAAATATTATTTCTAAATCAACAAATTTTCAGCGCATTATCATAAAATATGGCTTATTGGATCTTTGGTGCATATTTCATCCTGGGGAAAGGTATTTTACATGTTTCTCAAGATCTTATTTTTCATATTCGAGGATAGATCTATTTCTGGGAAATGAGACAATAGCAAATAGGATAAATAGAGTATTGATTGATGAAATAATATGGTCAGACCACAATGCTTTAATTGTGGATCTTACACCAGATAATAAAAAAGCCAAAATGACAGAGCATTTAAATGATAATATCCTATCGAAAAAAGAAAATAGAGAATACATAATAGAGATGACGGAAAAATACTTCCTAGAAAATTAAGGGAAATAAGTATCTTTTCCAGTAGTATGGAGCGCATATAAATGCGTTAAAAGTGGTTATCTTATTTAACTGGGAACAAAATTACTTCCTACCTACCCATCTCTTACAGCTAGGAGATCCAGGAATTTACAAGATCTCACTGTACGCAGTCACCTGGAATCAACTCCATCTAAACTTATCTGGTTTTCACAAATTAAAGGTACCTATACATGCGTGCCAGTGCATAATTCCATCCAAATTCACTAGACCTACCCAGTCAAATATCACGGTGGATACCAATGCATTGGTATATTGCAGCACTACGCGTATTATGTATTTGATTACTTGTAGTTACGGCAAGACATTCCAACAATTTTGACGTAGGATTCTTCAACATGTTGGTTCAGTTACCAACACTGTAACACCTACACCGGTTGCCAGACACATTACTAATTTCCATCAAGGTAGAATGGATAATCTAAAGTTCCAGGCTCTTGAGAAACTCATACCGAACCCTAGGAAAGGCAATTTTAACATATAACTACTACAAAAGGAATCACAATGGATTTATGCTTTTAAGACCCTAGCCCCTCAAGGGTTAAATGAGGAGTTTAATTACATAGAAACATAGAATGTGACGGCAGATAAAAACCATTTGGCCCATCTAGTCTGCCCAATTTTCTAAATACTTTCATTAGTCCCTAGCCTTATCTTATAGTTAGGATAGCCTTATGCCTATCCCACGCATGCTTAAACTCCTTACACCTCTTTCATATATTAATAAATAATTCAGTCTTCATTGGCACGTTTCAGACCATTTATGATTTCATCTTATTATTTTCTCTATTCATGATTACAATTCATTAACTGATTCTTTATTACACACATTCACAATACTCATTTTGCTATAATTTCTCGTTACTATCGTCATATCACTTTACTTCTTTTCCTTTTCTGTCACAATCTATAGCTTAAGGATTGGCTTTAAATATTTGTACTTGCTTACCTATACAGAGTATACATATTAGGATCTTAATCTATCTATTTTAAACACAATTTCCATTGTCAGGAATAATTATATTTATTTTCAGTGATTTATTATTTTCTTTACTTTGAGTCATTTACTGCCAGTATTCATTATATTTCCTTTCAGTGATTCATTATTAATTTTATTTCTTATAGTTATCCATTCAGCTTCTCTGTTTAGTTTACCCTAAACTATCACCCCATACTCTAGCTGTTTTCCCTATTATGCTTTGGTACAGTAATGGATTTCCGAAATCATTACGGAGTTTATATATTTTATTGTTACAGTACCGGTATATTCAACTACTACTTTAATGATCATTTTCTCTTATAAGATATCCAGCCATAGTATTTCAGTGACAAATCATCTCCTGCACATACTGTTATCTACTTGGGCAGCTCGTAAACCCCATTAACATATTTTCCTTTTATCCATTTCTAGCGGTTGATTTTCTTAAATTGCTGTGAGCTTAACATATTCTAGTGCCTAACTGTATATATATCAGCCACCATCCTCTCTCATTAGCAGTCGTGTGACATCATAACCACACTCTCAATCTGCCAATCACGGTATAGAGCGCTTACAGGGATTCTGTTTCCCTTTGAAGAGCCGCTTACCGACGAAGCGCACGTCGGGGCTTATTATCCAAGATCTCCAGCCTCTTACCCTGACAGACAACAATGAAAGATATTTCATTACGGTTGCTGATATTATTTTGACATAACTCTATGGTATTAGGCTGTTGGAACTCTCGGTTTTTCATTTAGACAGTTAGACTAGTTATTTAAATCTTGATAGGTGCCCACGAAGGCACAGATTTATTATTATTATTTTTTTCACTTGATACTAGTCTTTCTGTTTTTAACTATGAAGTTAGACTTGCACTGATAGGTGCCCTTGAAGGCACAGCGTTTATATCAGTCTTTCCTATCACTGACACTATTTTGTTTACACTTTTACTTCAGTAATATCTTTTTATTACCTTCCATTTAGGCAGCACTATTAGATTTACCTTTCTAGATTTAAGATTTTGTGTAGATTGCTGCCGCAATTATTAAGACTCCATATACACGTTTTCTTACTCCTATATCTCCAAACACCCGTTTAGCCGATATTTCCCCTTTTTCCTTAAATTGATATAATTCTAAGAAATAGTTGCTACATTTGTCTCCATCTTGAATACTGACTTTATCTTGCTCTTCATGTGCAACAATTATTGAGACATCTAATTGTAACAGTATCCTCCTCTTTGACACATCTTAGCCTGGGATTTATCACTAGCTTACTAGACTATATCTAGTACTTAGTGCATCCTATCTATATAGGTCTTTATATATAATTAATTACTGATTGTATTATATTTTTTCTACGTTCCCTTACATTTTATGTTCACTTGTTTTAATTTATGTGTGTACTTATTATTTTTTATTTTATTACTATTAAAAGTTATGTTTTAGGATTTATCCTTAGCTTAGGGCAGTGTATTTTCGTTTTTGTTTATTAAACTGAGAACAATTGCAAAAATAACTAGAGGTGCCTCACTCTCAGATCTATATATAAACTATTACAAAATATCTAAATTAAATAAAATATTACCATCCAAGGAGAAAAGTATAGAATTTGTATCAATACAAGATAAAATAAATGAGCTATTAATTGAAGAAAAGTATAGGAATGGCCATTATTTAAAAATGAACTGGTATTACAAGAGTAATCGAGCAGACAGGTTACTTTCAAATAAATTAAAAAGTAAAAAACAAATGAAAAAGATTTGCAGGATTAGGACAGAGATGGAGGTATGCATGACCCCAAAGAAAATCGGTGCTGCATTTAATGATTACTACAAACTGTTATATAATTTAAGAGCAACCCCTTATTTTGAAATATTATCTAAATAGGAAAATGCCAAAAGTATCCAAGGAGCAGCTAGATCCTCTGAATATCCCAATGACACAAGGAGAAATAAAAACAGCAATAAATAAATTAAAAATAAATAAAGCACCTGGACAAGATGGATATACTAACGGGTTTTATAAAATATTCAGAGATCTATTGGCCAAACATCTCGCCAGAGTGTTCAGCCAGATCATCACTGATCGTACATTCCCGATATAAATGCTGCAAGCAAATATTGTCCTCATTCTTAAACCGGATACAAACTCAAATTATCGCCCCATTTCCCTCTTAAATGGAGATGTAAAGATATTTGCCACTGTCCTTGCTGAGAGGTTGAAGAAAGTCATCTCAGGATTAATACAAAAAGACCAAGTGGGATTTATACCAGGAAGACTTGGATAGAAGCGGAATGGTTTTCAATAGCAATTGATACGAGGCATGTTTGCCCTCTCGCCTCTGCTGCATGTATTGGCAATAGAGCCCTTGGCGGCAGATATAAGAGAAAATCAGGGGATTAGAGGTCTGGTGACGAAAAAAAGGAGAGCATAAAATAAACCTCTATGTGGATGACGTATTGATCACTCTGGAGAGACCTAGAACATCTGTGCCAGAATTAAAACAATAGATCATTATAGTGAATATTCTAATTATAATCTGAATGTAAACAAGACTATTATAACAACAAATAGGGTTAACAGTGAAGATAAAGAATTCTTTAAAAAAAACAAAAACATTTACCTGGGCAAAAGAAGAAATTACTTTTGGCAAAAAAACAAAAAACAAAAAAACAACCCAAAATAAACCTAAGATTAGGGATGTGCATGGGCAAAAAAAATTGGTTCGGTTCGGCATCCAAAATTCGGCATGGGTTAGGGTAGGGTTAGAAGTAAGGTTAGGGTTGGGTTAGGAGTAGGGTTAGGAGGAGGGTTTAGGTTAGGAGGAGGGTTAGGGTTAGGGTAGGGTTAAGGTAGGGCTAGGGGTACCCTAACCCAACCCTAACCCCACTCCTTACTCAACCCTAACCCAAACTCTACCCCTAACCCAACACTAACCTAACCCTACCCCTAACACTACTCATAACTCTACCCCAACCCCTGTCCCTACCCGTTTACCACTTATTACTACACTTAGAATGGCCTACAATGTCCAAGGAAAACAAAATGATGATAACTCATATTCTGATAGCCTTAAAGATGGTACTAGCAAGAAATTGGAGAAGTAACAAGATACCAGAATGGAAAGAAGTTAAAGCCCAGGCGCTAGAATGGAATTGGGTATAACTATATAATATAAATAATTCTTACAATATGTCAAAAATTAATAATTGGAAAATAATTATTGATAGAATACAAAACCTAAGAGAGAAGGATGCTAAAAAGAGAGAAAAAAGAAAAGAAAAGTAAGGGGAAAGAAAGGGAAGGGAAAAAAAGAAAGAGAATGGAAAAATGCCAAAACACGTCTCGGTTTCTAATATAATGAAAATGACAAGATAAAGAAGATGAATAAGGGAAATAAAAAGTAATATATGTTCTCTAGAAATGTTTATGTATGGATCGATTGTATGTCTTTGTCTATATGTTTGTCCAATATGTTACCGTATTATGTAATGTAATACTTTTTATGGGTGTTGTGTGTAAATTGAAAGAAAATTGTGATAAAAAAAAAAAAAAATTATATATATATATATATATATATATATAAAAAAGACCATTTCATTGATTTCAAGTGGTCATAGTGCCTGGATATAATAATTCTATTTCTCCTAATAATACTAAGAATCACAGAGTGTTAGTACATATGAAACACATTTGGACAACAACCTGTTTGGCAATTTGTATGTGACAAGCAACTACAGTTTGTGGTCACAAAGAGGGACTTAATTACACGTATACACTGTAAAGGCTGCCAGCCTGTCTGTGTATATTTCAATACAAATCTACTAAGAAAAGATTTTTGAGAACTAGAATGTTTTTCAATTAAATTCTGATTTCTATTCTTCAGAAGCAGTAGAAATGAACTTGGCAATGCAAGGCATTTTTTAAAGTACTTATGCAAATGTACAGGCCAAAGATTCTTTGTAAAGAATGATTTTCAAGAGAAACCAAAATAGAATCAAAGCAGGAATGTATTAATTGCAGGAACCAATACTTAAATTGTCAAGTTGCTCGTTGATGACAGCACGTCTCACTATTCACAACACAAAGTTACTTTTTAGGTTTGCTGCTTCTTTCAGTAACAAATTGTGCAATAGAAGCAATCTGCAAATGAAAAAGAACTATTTCCAAAAAACTGCCTAAAAGGAAAAGAACACTGAATGTTTAATAACCCCTTCATTACTAAATTCATTTTGTTAGAAAAAAATTTTTTTTAAAGGGCCTGTAACCCTTTTTTCCCTTCCTTTCCCTGTACAAGACCTCCGACACAATCTAGTGTTGTGCAGTGGTAAAAAATGTGGCAGGCATATAACCAAATGTTTCAGTCCAACTACCTTGACATATTTTCTTTTTTTTGACAATCTTAATTTTGACCTTAGTGATTCATATAAAATGGACAATTAGACAGTGTCACATTAATAGTCTTGACATTAATATTTTACAGAATCAAATTCAAGGCAATAATGTCAAAGAAATTCAAATTCTTATCGTCAAGCGTGTCATGTGCTAGCAGTAACTCTTCAATGTATGAAGTGAGAAAATCTGGGAAGAAAAGAGGGGAATGAAAAGATATGGGTCAAGAAGAGGGGGGAAAAAGGGAGTAGAAAGGATGTGGGGGGTAGATGTATTATTCTCATTTGCTAAACATATACCCACTGTAACGAACGCTGGTATGACAGGTACCCGTTCGCCTATTTTCTCCCGCACTGCTAGAGCCTGAGTGAGTATAGCTCGCAGTTCGGGTGTTTGAACGCTTCTCCAGACAAAATACAGCTCCCAAGTATATTCTCTCAGCCAAGTAGACAGGTACCCACTAGATGAAGGGTGTAACAGGAATGGTTTACTCAGGCTAACCGCCTGGCTTTTATGCAGTGAACAATACACAGAGTTTCGGTTAACATATTCCAGGGGCATTCCCCACTGGACCTGAGAGGGCACAGGGACACAATACATTCTGTAAGTCTATTGGCTCTCAGGTCCAGGACACTCCTACATACAGTAATAACATTTTCCCTTGTATTGGGGAGATAATTGAGTCAAGCAATTTACTGAACTCAATTATCTCCCAACACAAAAAAACAGATATTTTGGCAAAACTTAGAAAGTACCCCAAAATCAATGGGAACCCCACAAAAGACACATTTCCTGATAGCCCCGATCTGGGGGACCAACATATGCAAAAATCACCCAGATCGCTTCAGGGGTTTAAAAGTTACATGGAGGTCTTAATTTGACCGACGGTCTATTTCGACAAGTATAAAAAAACGAAATAATCCATGAACAGTTCCCCTGGCTCATAGGTAGCGTTTGTTCTTCTAGTTCGTGGGAACAAATCTACCAAATAGCGCTCTCCTGGCTGGTCGGGAAGTTTGACTGGTGTTCGGGAAGTCGAGTGTCCGATTTTGGTTCCAGACACTCAACGACCTAGTAGCGCTATTTCCTTTGTGTGAACAAGATGGCCACCATTTTATCTTACACGTGGCGTTCGACTATACACAGGGAGAGCACTAAATTGGCAGTTGTCTTTCAAGTAAATGAACCAGGGGGTGGTCGGTGAAAGTACCCAAATAACAGGGATAGTTTCTTCACACCCACTTCAGTACAGGAGTCCAAGGGGAAGTTCAGTAGTCCACTACAGGTTGCTGTATGCTTTACCTATTAAGCCTCATCAATAGTCTGTCAGTTCCCTCTCACTCCCAATACTTAGTCATAGGAATCTAGGATAAATAGGTTCAAAGTATCTTCATAACATTGGTTAGTCCTAACCTCATCCCACACCAGTATCAGCAACTGGGATGTGGGCAGAAGGTGATGCACTGGTGGTCTGTGGCTCGCTGGGGTCCATAAATGTGTATACAGTTCTAGTGGTTTAGCCCAAATGTTGCAATGTGCAGCCATTGGGGGAAGTTTACTTGGATTTAGCAGTGATATTGTGTTAAGGATCGCTGCTCTGTAGTAGGCTAGGAGGACAGGGAAGCCCCGGCCCCCTTTAGAAGGTATGTTTTGTATGAGTTTGGTAACCACTCTCACTTAAGTAAGGAAATTTTAAGTGCTGCAATGAGACCCAACCAAGAGAGAAACTTTCCTTCCCATGTCTGTAGCTTGGATTTGAAGACTTAGAGAATGCTGAGATAATTGGCTTTGAACAAGTTAGCCAGGTTTTTTTTTTATTTTGATACCTAAAACCGTAAGTGAGTCTGAACGCCAGTCCAGTGAGAAGTTCTTCTTAAGGAGTTCCATCTGCTGATTAGGAATATTTATACAGAGGGCTTGTGTTTTTGTAATATTTAATCTATAGTATGACAGGCGCCTGTATTGTTCTATGAGTTGCAGGAGGTATGTCATAGCTATGTGGGGTTGCATTAATGTGAGGAACACATTGTCCGCAAAAAGGCTGCCCTTGTATTCCTGGTTTCCCAGGGTTACTCCTCTGAACATTCGGGTGTGTCTGTTGTGTCTGTTGTTCTTATTTTTGCTGCCAGGGGCTCCAGGGCTAGTACATAAAGCAATGCTTTATGTACTAGCCCTGAAACAGAATCCTGCGTTGACCACCCTGGTGGAGGGTTTGCTACATAGGGCTAACACAACCCGTACAAACTCATCGGGAAAGTTGAATCTCTGTAGTACTGCTCCAAGGAAGTCCCAGTTCTCTGCATCTAGTGACAACAGAAGACCTCTAACCCCCATTCTCCTCAGCCTGTGCACCAATTCCAATACCTTACGGGTGTTGTCTAAACCTTGTCTTCCTGCTATGAAACCCACCTGATCATCATGGATCAGAAGTGGTAGAATAAGGCTCAGCCTCTGCGTGTGTACTTGCCTCTGTGTGTGTATAATTTGGCATCGGTATTTAGCAGTGATATTGGTCGGACGTTTGGGCAGTGGTTTGGCGTTTGCCTGTCTTGGGGAAAGTGATTACATGGGCTAATAGTAGTTCTTTAAGTAGGGTGCCTGTTTGCGTGACTGAATTGAATAAGAACATTAATCGTGGGGCAAGTATGTGTTGGAATTTTTGGTAGTACAGGTTTGAGAACCCGTCAAGGGCTGGGGCTTTGTTTTTCGGTAGTAACTTGATAGCCTCCTTGATTTCCTCTATGGAGATCGGAGCTTTAAGGGAATCCTTTTGGTCCCCCGAGAGGCTTGGTACTTGTATGTTCGCTAAATAGTCATGTATATCCTTCATGGTTATCTTTGCCATTTGGCCTGTTTGTGCTAAGTTTTACAACCCTTCATAGTAGGTTGCAAAGGAGTTGCTTATTTCTATAGGGGAGATTACTCTTCTCATTACTCTGATTGATTATGTATGGAATTTTAGCCTTGGCTTCTCTATGTTTTAAATGAGCCGCTAATAATTTGCTGGCTTTATTACCTTGTGTATATTGGTTTGCCTTCAATTTTTGTAGGTTATAGCTCACTTGTTGTAGCATGTGTGTCCTAATCTTATTCAGTCAATCATTTATTTTGGTTTGCAGGCACTCATTGGGGTCCGATTGGTTCTGTTTGTTTAATTCAAATAGTTGTTTATGCCAACTTATCCAGTGTGTTTGGCACGTATGTTGTAGTTGTGATGCATGTTGGATCATCAATCCTCTGATGACTGGTTTGTGGGTCTGCCATAGGGTGCTCTCACGCGTGTTGGGGGATTGGTTTTGTTCGAAGTATTGTACTAGGACTTCTTCAATGGATGACACAAATGTGGCATCATGTAGAATAGATTCGGTCAACCGCCATGGGCTTTTGTGTTTATAATCGTATTGGTCTTTAAGCGTCAGGGATATTGCAGCATGGTCTGACCAGGTGATTGATCCAAGTGCTGTCTGTCTATGTGAACCTATCAATTCTAGTATGTCTTGTGAGTCATTGAATAAAATGTGAAGTATTTCTGTTGTGGGTGTAATACCTTCCAAACACCATACAGATGATGCTTGTCAGGCAAATTCCTATAGGAGGCGCACGTCTTGCTCTGTCTGACCTTACTGGTTGACCCAAGCAAAGAAGTCGAGTCCCATTTTGGGTCTAATATGTGACTGAAGTCACCACATAGAACCATCTCCTTTTGGATAGGCTGGATCTTGGGAGCATAGTCTGTGGCTATGGTATATAAGGCATTATTGATTGTGCAGCTTAAAATGGCATATCTGCCTTGGCTATAGGTCAGGTTTCAAGTCAGGGGGGATTTTGAAGTGCGTCTGTTGGAGACAAACCACATCTGCTTGATTTAGCTTCAGGTTGCGGAATAGGCAGTGGCGTTTATGTGGGGTGTTTAACCCTTTTACATTATGACAGTATATTTTCATAATATGACATTGGTATTAAGTCGCTGCGGTTCATGCTTAAGTGTTCCCCACTTCTATTGTAGCCAGGGCGTAAAAGCGTGTGCTCCTGTGGAATTACAGACTGTAGGACACAGTGTATAAAGAAATATACCTTTAAGAGAGTTCCCTACTTTGGAATTCTAGTACTTGCGTAATATCCCTTTAAAAAGGAAACAAAAATACATATAGTGCATACTGTACAAAAGATTATAATATAAGATATTATGCCAAGTAACCACTCACAAAACCTTAGCTCAAGTTTGTATGCCTTATCCGTTGAGGCTACCCTTTCCCTTCTGTGCAGTCAATTTTCTTGGTGTTCTGTCCTATATAATATTATGAGAGGAAACACATATAGTGCAATATTGTTGTTCCTTGTATGGATGGTCAATATGAAGTGAAATAGATACTCACTAGGCATGTGCATGGGGAAAATTTTCGGTTCGGCATTCCGCAATTCGGGACTTCGGCAATACGGCACTTCGACAACTTCGGAACATCAGCACTTCTCTTGCAGCCGCTTAGTAGATAACTCCCTAATTCCCACGGTATTAGTTATCTACCAAAAGGCTGAAAGACCTAAATTGGTCTTTCAGCCAAATTCACTAATACTAAGTAAATATCCAAAGAACTTTCCCACGCTGTATAAAATGACACAGAGCACTCTAATTGGTGGATTTCAGTCTGCGCGAAGCCCTCCATGGGTGAAGAAGGATTTTTTATTTTTTTTAAATGCGTCGGTTATTATGGATTTTTTATTTGGCCTTTTTTGGGGCTAAAAAAAGATTTTAGAAGAAAGAAAACATCAAATGGTAAGTTTTTTTTTTTTTACAGGTACTTAGTTAATGGTCCCCCCCCATTATTTTTAGGATGAGGGGGGTATGTAGGGGTTAGTTTTTTTTTGGGGAGGGGGGTTAATTTTTTATTTACATTAGGTCCCCCCCTTATTAGTATTTAGGGCTCCCACCCACCGCTCAGGGGTGAGGGTCAGGGGGGAGAACTTTAGGTCGCCCCTTTATTCTAATTTAGGGCCTCCACTCACCGCTCAGGGGTGGGGACCAGGAGGGAGGACATTAGGTCCCCCCCTTATGCTGATTTAGGGCCCCCAACCGCCACTCAGGGGTGGGGGCGGGAGGGAGGAGAATAGGTCCCCCCCATTATTTTAGGGCCTCCACCCGCCGCTCAGGGGTGGGTCTGGGGGGGCAATAGTTTAAAAGCCCCCACTCGCGCGTTGCAGGTGGGGGCTCAGGAGGGGGGCCACCGGCTGCTCACTGTTTAATAGACATGCCCCTACTCGCGGTATAGCAAGTAGGGGCATAATTTACTAATACTAAGTAATCTTTACTTAGCATTAGTAAATTTGGCTGAAAGACCAATTTAGGTCTTTCAGCCTTTTAGTAGATAGCTCCCTAATACTGTATGAATTAGGGAGTTATCTCCTTATTTATTCCTGTCATTACATTGACTGGCTAAGTAACTTACATTTTATATGAATGTATGTTACTTGATTGTTGTAAGTGTTGCAAATGCTTACAGCTGAATGCTGGCTATGTTTGTATACTTTAAAAAAAAAAAAATTGTATACAGTGGAACATTCTTCCACTGGGTATATTAGTTCTTAGGCAATACTGTGCTTCGGAACTTCGACACTTCGGAACTTCATCAACTTCGGGACTTCGACAATTCATCTATTTGGACTTTCGGAAGTACCCGAATGTTCAAATTGCCCAAAATTCATCCGATTTCACATTCGGACCGAAACGAATTGCACATGTCTAGTACTCACAAACCCAGAGCCTTCCAATAGGCTCAAATTAAATCGCATATGTGGTTAAAGACCACATTCCTTCTTTGTAATAGCAGGAAAAAGTGCCGTTAGTGTAATAAAATTGCATACTTTACCATTAATATATAAAAAAACATTAAAATACAATACCATAAATACACTTATTCGGCAATAGTCCAAAATACAGTGTCTTAAAGCTTACAATTCCCAGGACGCGTTTTTCCAATGGCTTCCTCAGCTGGGTGAAAAAAAGTATTTGTAAGCTCTACTTGGGCTAATTCCTGCTATATATACCCCTCTAATGGTGGAATAATTAGTTTCTGGCTTGGAATTTCGCGGGCAATCTCTCTAGTGATGGAGACACGATGCGTATCAAGCCCAGGGCCGGTGCAAGGATTTTTCCTGCCCTAGGCAAAAAATTTTTTGCCGCCCCCCTCCCCCATATTTCCTGCCCATCATGTGACATCACAATGCCCCGCCTATATGCTCTGCCATATGGGCCAACGCCAGTCTTCACAAAGTGTCTTTTATCTGAAAAGACAGTGTGTTTACATTAAAAAGCCTACAGGCACAGACTATGCTATAGACACCAGAACCACTACATTATGCTGTAATGCTTCTGGTGACTATAGTATCCATTTAATGTGAGGTAAATTAGAGATTAGTACCACTAATAATATATTGGATTGCCTACTTACCACCAGATGAGGAGAAGAGGCTGATGATGGGCTCAGTCTGGCTCCACAGGTCTAGTGTAGAAAAGGTTCTCTGGAGATTGTTTGTAACAGTGCTCACAACAATTAACGAACAGGAAGCAGCTCCATTTTTTTAGGGCCCCTTACAAAGCTCACGGTCTGGGCCCCAGGGCTTGACCGTGAGTATGCCTACAATGCCCACCCATAAATTCAGCTCCATGGCCCACCCATGAGTTCTCTCACAGGAAGTGGAGTGTATGAGTGTAGGGGATGTTTTATGTGTTATTGTAGAGGATGCAATGTGTGTGTGTTCTTATAGAATGTAGTGTATAGGGATACCAATTTCTGTAAGGGATGTAGTGTGTTTATAGGGGATGCAGTGTGTGTTTGCGTGTAAGGAATGCATTGTATGTTTCTGGGTGTGTGTGTGTAAGGGGTGCAAGGTGTGTTTCTGTGTATTTAATTGAATGCAGTGTGTGTCTGTAAGGGGTGCATTGATTGTGTAAGAGATGCATTTTGTTTCTGTGTGTAAGAGAATGAGTGTTTGTGTGAACGTAAGGGATGCATTGTGTGTTTCGGGTGTGTCTGTGTGTGAGTAGGAATGCATTGTATGTTTCTGTGTGTGGGGGGGGGGGATGCATTGTGTATGTGTGTAGTGTAAAAGAGAAGGTTTGTGGGTAAGATAGGGACTGAGATGGGAGCAACTCTTTATTTTTTATTTTTTTCATAGTGCTCTCCCCTCCTGTCAATGATTGATTTCCCCTTCCCTCCTGTCCCTCCATGTTCTCCCCTTCTGTCCCTTAGTGCTCTCCCTTGGCCCCCTGTAATCCCCCCTTGGTGGTCTTCTCACTCCCCCCTCTCCCCCTTAGTGGTCCTCCCTCTCCCAAACCCCTTAGTAGACATTCCCCTCCTCCCCCACCCCCTTAATGGTAATCTCCTCCCCTCAGTGGTCATTATCCTCTTTCCGCCCCCTTAGTGGTCCTTACCCTCCTCCCCGCTCCTTAGTGGTCCTCCCTATTTACCCCCCTTTGGTGGTAGCGTAGCCGGGCAGCGCGGAACGCGGGACAGGAACTACTGTTTCCTGTTCCCGGCCGCCGGCGGACTGAAGGGAAGTGCTCACTCAGTGAGCACTTCCTG
Source organism: Pelobates cultripes (assembly GCA_933207985.1). Classification (NCBI taxonomy): domain Eukaryota; kingdom Metazoa; phylum Chordata; class Amphibia; order Anura; family Pelobatidae; genus Pelobates; species Pelobates cultripes. Next base: position 237,255,713 of record OW240912.1, on the reverse strand, counting down.
TCAGTCCGCCGGCGGCCGGGTACAGGAAACAGAGGTTCCTGTCCCGCGTTCCGCGCTGCCCGGCTACGCTACATTGAGAGACCGGCAGGAGGGAGCGCTCTGCGCTTCCCTCCTGCCGGTCACTCAAATCTGTCCGCCCTCCACAGCAGTGCTGCGCCGCCTGAGGCTTGTCCCAAAAAGTGACCAGGGCGCAGGGATCCGGCGCCCCCTGCTAAGGTGCGCCCTAGGCGGCTGCCTAGGTCGCCTTACAGGTAGCGCCGGCCCTGCTGCCTGGTCACTTTTTGGGACAACAGGGAACTGTCCTCAACATTCATAGAGCAAGTGCATCAATAGACATGATCACGCTAGGATTATGGCATTAAGACCCTTCATGGAAAACTGAAACGGTGCTTCCTCAGTGGGCCGACCTGCATGATAGACAGACTGCCTTGACTGCACTCACGCCAGGCTAACCTGCCATTTACTTGGGCAGACCCACCTCCTTTCCAGTGGGTCTGACCCATTGGGAGCAGAGCTAGTTACGCAATCACATCAACCTCTTTCCTTCCACCGGCATCCCATTTTGCAGGATGCTAGAGTTGGGAGGTATGCATAGCCTCAATGCAAACACAGACTCATAGACAAACACACATTCATGCACACATATACTGATATATCCACCCGAACCAGCAATGCCCCAGTAGGCAGATGCCAGCACTACCCCTACTGCCTGTCACCTAGTTTGGGCCACCCCTCGCCCCATTAAGAATGCCACTGGATAGATCACTTCCTAATAGCACTTGTGGAGGGGAAGCAGTGAAGGAGTGAAGCACAGGGTCTGTAGCCCTGGAACAGTCTAAATCCCACACTGGGTCCAAAGTTTCCACCTTCAAACCGCATGTAAATGGGGGTGCAAGATAAATGTGGTTTTATTGGCAGTCCCAGTCCTATTTTATGAAACAATACCCATTTTTGTTCACCAATACAATTCCAAGCTTTATAGTTCATATTTCTTTTTATTTTTTTAAATGGTTAGTCTGATAGCTGTAGTTTTCCTGCATTGCATTCTAATATGGTCCAACTGACATTATAAAGTGGAAATACTTATTGCACTTATGTACGAATACAGCATCTGTTTCATGCATAATAGGCTTGACAGTATGACGTGGTATTTTTCATTAGTTTGTGTTATCACTTCCAAACTTACCACATCAACATGATTTAGTTGAAAAGTGTTTGCTAAACACCACAGTGTGTGTGTATGTGTGTGTGTGTGTGGTGCCGATGTTAAACAAATTAAAGTGAGAATCATTGTTTTTGTTTTTTGCAAAGGAAGAGATTAACAACCCTTTTAATTAATATTTTTTTATTATTATGGTACAAAAGCATGCAAAAATAGCATCTCTAATAATGATACATATTTACATGTAACAGTCCAGCACTATTACCTTAATGAGTGCATTTACATCATGCATCAGTCGCGTTAGAGACCACTGTTGCAGTCACAACCAATAAACAAATATACAAAGCAAGCAGATCGATCAAATACCTGTATATGTACACTAGCAGCATAGGCCGTAGCATAGGTAGTTACTGCATTTCCCCTATTTTCTATTAAAGGTTTCTGATAATACATGTTCATTTTGCGTTTGTACAGTGTGTAGCGAGAATATATTGAAGAACAATCCTGCGAGCCCTTGTGATCAGAATGACACCAACATCTACATTACCTGGAAATGCTCCGAAAATGCATCCTGTAGGTCACTAAATGTTTTAAAAATCGTTCTGCAAAACAAGCAACTCCAGATAAGGAAATGATATGGGCACCTTGTCTGTCGCATTATCAAGACATATATAGCGTGAACAACATATACACAGCCAGTTATCCAGACAGTTTCTGAGCAGTAGTTTCCTCAATATATGAATGTGTTGCCACTTTTTACATTTATACTGACAGTAAAAATCATATCTCCCAGGTGTCCCTATTTAGCAGGGACAGTCACTATTTTTGATTCAAATCACTAATGTCCCTCTTTTCTAGGTGCTCTGAGTGTATAACAGAGCTCCACAGCAATGAGACTAAAAGTAATGTGTATTTAAACGTCAATAAATGTGTTTAGAAACCATTCTGCTTCTTACCGCACCCCTAAAATTAAAGTGCCCGTCTGTGTTCACCTGAAATGTTGGGAGGTGTGAAAAATATTTGCATTAGAATAATGCATTAAGCCATTTTGCTACTGGTTTGGTATTAAAAATGTATGTGTACATGTAATGAAGGTTTAATTATCCACCTGTTGCCATAACATCGTTAAGCAATTATTTGTCACCAATCTTATCTGATCAGTACAGAATGAATTACATTTCCAAATCACTCGATAATAAAATACGAACACTTTCACCTAAAAAGATACTGAGCATATAACACAGATGAGTCCGAAATGACTTCTCAAAGTGTCCATGTTGTATATTAGGAATATCCTCTGTTGCATACCTCCCAATATTGGGAGATCTGAGAACAGGAAGTTTGTGCAGGCCTTTAGGAGGGCATCACCAGTGACCAAATGTGCATCACTTGCATTGCCCAGAATTCACTGGCCCACCCTTTAAGGGGTGGGCCTGCCCATTAAAGGGGCATGACATCCTGACCTCAATCACACAAGGCTGACTGACAGCATAAAACATGAACTGCCCTGCTGAAATTGGGACTGTTGGAAGGCCTGCTGTTGGTCTTCTGACCAGATATGGTTTTTAAAAGTATAGCATGTACAGACTACAGCCTTGTTTTATGTTGGAACAAGTTTATCTCCGTACACTCAATCCCGGTTACATAATAAATGGTTTGAGAAACATGATTATGAAGAGTTTGCAGTTTTACACCAAAGGTTATATCTAAAGTTTTGGATCATACCACAATACAGTGTAAATATTTAAGAGGATTTTTTCTTTTTTAAACTATAGCAGGAGAATTTTAGAACTCTGCTGCTTGTCTCAGCATACATTAAATATTCATTTTCATGATTACCTTTGCAATTATTTGTTTTAAGCGGCTGTGTCACTGAAAAGTTGTAAAAAAACTAAGCAATTTCCCACTCCCCAATAGCTAAGTAGTCGAACTTTCTTCAGCTGTGTCACAGAATAAGAAATGACTAGAATCCATGCAAAGTGCAGAATTGCAAAAGTAAGAAGACAAATTGGCATTGTCACATCTAGCTGGAAAGTGGGTCAGCCTTAATTTGCCTATTTAAGATGTAGACATCATCATCTATTCTTTCTATACATTCTCATTAGCTGTAACTTAATGCATTGACTGTACCTCACCAGTAATACTTTAATAAAGCTATGTTTGCACCTGCCTTTCATAAGAAATCTGTGTCACAGGGTCATCCGCTATCAGCTGTAAACATTGTTCCATAGCATTTACTTTTAACATATATAAGGGCAGGGTATATATATTTTGTACCAAAAGCAGACCAGATAAAGTCAGGACAGGACTGAAATAAAAACACAAACAAACCAAAATTAGGACTGCTGAGAGGCCTGTCATTGTAGTAGTTATGGTGCAGAAAGGCTTTTTGGAGTGGTTTAAAAAAATTATCTCCGTGTACCTACAGCTATATCCCAATGTTGTAGTGCTGCAGGAAACATTTAAGATGAGAGGGACTAGTTATAAATGCACCTACAGCAACATGTAAATAGACATGTGCATTCATTTTCGTACGAATACGATTTCGTCCGAAAAGTCGTTTTTTTTGTCCATAAATGCTTTTTTTCGTATTCGTTTAGGAATATGTGAAAAAAACACCCTACATACGAAATATAAATGAAACGGCAAATGCCGAATGCATTACCTTTTCGTTTGTTTAATAGACTCCGTGCTGCAGGGGAATTAATCCCCACAGCACAGAGAAATAAAACTGGGCATGTGCAAAAAAAACAAGGAGGGAGGTTGGCTGTTTGAAAAATGAATACAAAGGGTGAAAACATGTCATACAAATTCAAAATAATATAAAAAATAATTATTTCTAACTTATAAATGAATGATTTAACATTCCCAGTACCTTTCTGAGTGAGCACTAGGATGCATATGGTGCTGCGCATAGACACTGGCAAAGCTGTCGTTTTTAGCTGTGGCATTTTCAGGAACCATATATAGGAGGGTCCTCAAGGTTTAACATTCAAAAGTATGAACGGGGGCACTACTAACTGCCAAAAAACTTCTAACATTATAAACTGTGCAAAAAAACACATAAAACATTTATAGATATGTTTTCATATTTCTTCCCTGCACGCTACAAGAATTCACTATTGGTTACTAGCTGTTTTATTCACTACTTAGTACCATTTAGCTTCAGGCAATAAAAAAAAAAAAAATGTACATGCTTGCCTTAAGGTAAGCAAACACATTCACTGGGTTTGTGTTCAATTTCACAAATCACTTTTTACTACCTATGCTACCTTGGTCTTACATTTAGAATTCTCCATTCAATTTTCCTCAATTCTTTAGTGAATAAAATTCATCGTATAGTAAAATGAGTCTTTCCCATTTAAATAAAGCTCACATGATCCACAGCCATTTCCAAAGCAAAAAAATATCATGACAATGTGTGGTATATGCGAGTATTATGGAGCTATACAGTATTGCATACCATAGCTAGGTGTAGTAGTATCACAGAGCTCCAAAAACAGAATCCCAACAGTAATGTGCTGTGTGTAGAAATGTATTATAATGCTCCACAGACAGCAATAGGCCGTGTGTCCATCCCGGAGCTCCATTACAATTTTACCTCACAGCTTCACAGCAATAAAACAAATAAATGTGAATTGATTCGGAGTGTACCCCAGCACTCCACAATAATAAATCTCATGTGTGCTGGGTATGTTTGTATTACAGAGCTCCAGCAATGTAAGTTGCATTAATCTGCATTGTTAAGGTTTTCCTAATAATGAGACACACAGTAATGTGTAGGATGTTGTTTTTAATTACAGAGATTCACAGCAGTAACATTAAATATACGAAGAAGAAACAACTCAGACATATGCCTTCATCTCATTGAAGTTGTTATGGTGACTGTGTTCCTCTGGTGCTGTGTCACAGACTATGTTAACCATTTTCAAGCTGGATTTCTGCAGTTTGGGCTCCGCTGGGGGGATGGCAGAGGCTTCACGCCAGTGAAGGGTGACAGCTGTTGCTCTCAGCCAATCATTGCCACCCATCACTGCTCGAGCTAATGTTAGGAGACAGTTATAAGAGACTCCAGATGCCATGGTCAATTCAATGAGATGAAGTGGTTATGGTGCCTAGACTGTCTCTGTAACCTCAGTTTTACATCATTATAATGAATCTGGGTGTAAGGGTTTTAGTTTTTTTTTATTATAGGTGAATTTGAAAGGTATAAAATATCATGCCTCCCAAGTAGCTTTTTTTTTTTTTTTAGGGTTACCTTTATCACTCTCATAAGGTTCAACCAGCCTTTTAAAAAAGCTGTAGCCAAAATCCTTGGTATTGCTGCACTTTGTTATTCCTGGTATTACTTTGTAATTCTGCAAGACGTCATGTTGCATGCTTTAGCAGAAACTTGTTAAAGGACCACTATAGTGCCAGGAAAACATACCCGTTTTCCTGGCACTATAGTGCCCTGAGGGTGCCCCCACCCTCAGGGACCCCCTCCCGCCCGGCTCTGGAAGGGGAAAGGGGTAAAAACTTACCTTTTTCCAGCGCTGGGCGGAGAGCTCTCCTCCTCCTCTCCGCCTCCGTTACGCCCCGCCGGCTGAATGCGCACGCGCGGCAAGAGCTGCGCGCGCATTCAGCCGGTCTCATAGGAAAGCCTTTACAATGCTTTCCTATGGACGCTGGCGTGCTCTCACTGTGATTTTCACAGTGAGAAGCACGCAAGCGCCTCTAGTGGCTGTCAATGAGGCAGCCACTAGAGGATTAGGGGGAAGGCTTAACCCATTCATAATTATAGCAGTTTCTCTGAAACTGCTATAATTATGAAAAAATGGGTTAACCCTAGAAGGACCTGGCACCCAGACCACTTAATTAAGCTGAAGTGGTCTGGGTGCCTAGAGTGGTCCTTTAAATCAAACTACAGATGGAGGTATTAAGATTTTTGTTTTAAGATCTGCCATGTTTGTAATCTGTATATGTAACAGTGTGTTCTTGTAGTCTCCTGCTATGAAAGTCCCATTGTACATGGACTACAGTAATTTGACCATGTCCTCCAAACATCTACCGTAAACCAGAAACCCTGTCTTACACAGTTTGATAGTTAAATTTTCTATATTATGCTTTTATTACATGGTTGATAGAAGTACTGATCTTGTACTGCAAATCATCCTTTCATTAAAGCAGGGTCATTGCTAGTTGACACTAGAGTGCATTGTTCAGTATTGCGAGAAGCACTGTATGCTTGACGTTCCTGACAATGCAACATGTCGTAAACTCCTATAAGGTAATCCATTCCTGAATGTATTACTACAGTAACACAGAAGAGCTTGCTAGGTTAGCTAAAACTTCACATTTCAGTTTTATATTAGTTATCATCTATGCAGTATTCAAGCACTACATATGGAAACGCGACTGTTGCACTTGGCAAAAGTGAATGATATATAAAAAGTCATTCTGGGGCAAAGTTCCACAGGAACATTCCATTGATTCCCATGGTGATTGCTACACTCAGAACCTTGACTTAAAAATGCTCTTTGTACATAAACCTTAATATAGTAGGTTTGATTTTTAATTCATATGATTTTAGTTGAAATAACCTTTGCACAATATGTTAAGAAATGTATGCTTTAGAAATACAATGTGAACATTTATTTCTAGGTATATAATAATCTACACACGGTGATACAGCCTTAGCTTCAAATCAAACGTATTTTTTGTGTTTGCTACATGTGTGCCTGATTGGTTCAGTCCTTGGGAATGTATTGCATTTGAACCCTGCCCTGTGCTTGCTGCTGTTAATTCTCTAGTGTACTCCACTATTTCAACACTGAATAATTGACAATTACTGCAACAACAACAAAAATATTGTTAAAAAGGTCTTACATGTCCAGCTTACTAATGCTAAATTACATAGTGGATTCCTTCATTATGGAAGCTTGATTAGATAGAAATACAATTTGCAGGCATCCCCAGAGACTGACCAACTTAATTAACTAATTACATAAATTTGTGTAGCTGTCCTTTTTACTTATCTATTCTAGATCATATAATTCATAGTCTGCTAGTATGCAGACATACAGGGCAAATAGTAATCCAATTTGTGAAAGAGAAAAGTGACTACTCTGTAATTAATGAAATAAAGCTGACTTAACAGAATGTACATCTCCAGGCATTCTCTTTTTTGCAAACAAAATTAAATTTGCATCTTACCAATTGATGCCTTGAATCAAGGTTTGAGCCAAAATAAATATACATACTTTGCAAGTTTCTATCCCTCATATTATGAGGTTTTTCCATTTAGGTCTTGACAAATTTTGTAGCCAGGTACTCCAAGTACTCACCATAAGGTCTCTGAGTATTGGTTCATCATCTGATCAAGAGATTTTGTTTCAGACCATTACTTCCTTAAGATATAGGATTCAGGAACTCCTAACTTCCTGTGATCTCAATCTAGTTTTTGGTGCCCTACGAAGGCCACAATTCAAACTAATCTTGACAGTTTTTTAAAAAGATTGTTACACTGTATATAGTTTCAGAGAAACATCTCGATGAACTAAAATCTCTACTGTTTTGATATTATAGGAAAATGCTTTATATATGTGCATAATACATGCTATCTCCAGAAAGACTGCTGCCAATAAAGAACGAAACATACATTGATTTCTAGGAGTTTTGTTATAAACAATTATTAGCACCTGTGGCCTTGGGAGTCCCATTGCTGTACTAGTGAACTCTGCAGGGAGACTTTGAAGGAGATGCTATGTCTTGCTTTTTGCTTGTTACTACCAAAAGGGACAGTCTTTCCATATCATTAGAGTGCAGCTACATGCGGTTTATTATCCAGACACACAGACTGTCCAAAATGACTCATCTTGACAATGTTTTCAGAAAAACAAGTTTGCAAAATGAGGATTGTGCTTTATATTTAACAGATGAAATGTTATAGAAAACAAAACAGAGTACTTGGCATATATATCATATCATTTTAGCCTAGTTGATTATGAATGAACATAAGCAAAATACTTCATATCAGGAACAAATATTTAGGGAAATGATGCAGGATTGGTTTATCAGTTATAATTTCATTGGATTTTGCCTAATGTAAGGGTTTATGAAGCATACAGCTTCAATAAATAATTTTTTTGTTTCATTAAAATTTATTAAAATGAAAGAAAATCAGTCATTATTTGTCCAGAATGTGTACCAATCTATTACTTGACATTTCTATTTCTATGCAAACACTTCGATTATCCGGTATATTTACTAAAGTGGGAATTGAAAGTCTATTTTTAAGGTCAAAATAGCTGAACTGGGAACATTTTCTGTCTTCTCAGCTTGGGTACGGAAATTTGAAAAGGACTATGAATTCTCACTTCAATGAATAACCCTGTCAATGTTTGACATAAGAAACCATGCAAGAGCAGTGACTTTAATGGATTTGAAATAAGTAACAAATCTCTTGGGCCCAGATTCAACCAATTTTCTGGTTAAAAAAAATAATGTTTACTTTATCACCTACCTATTTTATCACATTCATTTAACCACTTTAATGCTTAGGAAAACAACAGCTGCACCATTTTTTTGGGAGGAGGGGGTAAACACATCCAATGCCACCTGCGATCCACCTCATTATAATAATAAAATGTCCTGTAACTCCCTCATTGGTGAAAGAATTGCAAGTTCAGCAGTTTTTGTATATTCAAGATAAGGGGTAGGCAACCTTCTGCACTCCAGATCTCCCCTGATGCTTTGCCAGCATTAAGGCTATAAGAGCATTATGGGAAATGTAGTCAATGTTGCCACCCCTGCTCTAGACCCTCATAGTGCATGTCAGAACCAACATTCGAGGTATACATCTTAGAATACACATAGAATGCATCTCTGATAAGGTTACCTAGGTTACTTTACTACTATTGACGTATCTGCGTTCAGAGCACATTTTGTTCTGTGAACTCAACTACATGTTTCTTCTACCAAGACCTGACCAATCTCTTCTTCGGTGGGCTGGTCCTGTAGATAACTGTTTTACTCTTCCCCAGCTTTAAAGGTTCCTTTGCTATCCTGGGTTTCTGGTCTGCTCTTGCAGGTGGGGATTCAGTGTTCTCAGAAAATCAAGAACTTAATCGGGCATAGGGCAAATGATCACTGGTGAACATCATTGAATATTTACTTTCCTGACAAAGACTTGACATCACTCTAAACTGTTAAATCTGGCTTCTCTGGATGATTGTGGAAAAGAACTATTCATTGCAAGGGTTGGAGTCTTCTTTACATTATGAAAACGTTCTGTATGCTAATTTGGAGTTTTTATTTATTATAGATATGAGATTTAAACATTTGCACTATGTGTTAGGATCTATTTTATCTCATCGCAGCAAGGTATAATAGGAGGTGAGAGGCAGGAATGGACCAGAACAGAAAACTACCATTCTGCATAATTGGAAGTTGTTGCTCTGCAACGCTTAGGTCAATTATTTCACTCTGTAACATGTAATAAATGTAGTGTCTGAGTCACAAACCAGTAACCACGGAGACCAGTCTGTTAGTGCTTGGAATACGTGAGAAACCCACTGTATTCCCAGGATCGCATGCAATCTTTAGTCTGATATGCTTGCAATGGTCAGGGTTAATTACAAATCGAGAATTGTAAGGAATTTCATGACAAAATAGCTGAATTGAAAAACATCCCCCAAGTTAGGCATTCTTCTAGTTCAGCTGTTTTAAAAAAAAAAAAAAAAAAAATATTTGCAATTCCTTTGTTGATTCCAGACAATTCACGGTTTAGTGAATAGCCCTGTTTGTATACGACAATTCATTTTCCAACCCCAATGCAAATGGTTTGTTTGGTGTTGCCAAATTAATTTAAAGTGTGGTTATTTACTAAAACAAGATTTGCTGGTCATTTTATATTTCAGCTGTATAACCTAGCTGGAAATATAGACGAGCTGGAAATTATATTTCTAATTTGACTGCTTTGGCTGACCAAAGCAGACAGCGAGGGTTTAACAAACGTATCTACTAGAGTCCCACGTTTCTGAAAGAGGAGAACCATGGTGTCAGGTCACACAGCCTCGACATCATGACATTCCTGAAACAAGAGCAGGTGATCACGGTTACTATAGTGTTTACCTGGTAACAGCACAAAATAGATTTTATGTGAAATATTTTTTGTCGTCATTTTCAAGGCATCTTGGGTTTCTTTTGCAAAATCTGAGGCTTCACTATAACATTTATATGTAAAGTGACACTATAGTCACCAAAATAACTACAGCTTTTTGCAGTTGTTCTGGTGAGTATAGTCAGTCCATGCAGGCTTTTTTCTGAGAAAAGGCAGTGTTTACATAACAGCCTAGGAACACCTCTAGTGCCCACTCCTCACACGGTTACAAGCGGTGCTGCCTGGGTCAGTGCTGCACAGTGTACAGCGCTGACGTTCAGCGTGGAGATGCTAAACTTTCCCCATAGAGATGAGGAGATTATAGCTTATTGGCCAGGGTGGAGTTTGGCTCTGCCCCCGCCCCACCTCCTTGGCTGGGATCATCAGAATTGATTATCCCAGCTAATCCAGTGCTTTCCTATGGTAAAGCATTGTTATTGGCTGAGATAATTAATTCTGATAATGTCAGCCGGGGAGACTGATTGGGGACTGGACCAGACCTGAGGAGCCCCGTGCTGCGCTGGAAAAAGGTGAATAAATCAGCCGTCTAACCCGGGGTAAGGGGGACCAGCCACCTAAACAGCGGTTTTAGAACTATGGTGTCAGGAATACAAATTTGTGTTCCTGATGCTCTCTCGATACCTACACTTCCACCAAACTGACAACATGAATCTACTTAGTCACACCTTGTTACCCAGATACCTCAATTTCTGTTGAGGCATAACAACACATTAGCATTATATACCAGTAGAGTGGACCTCCCAAAGTCCACGGATACACCATTTAGGTACAGACTTAATACTTAGCACTGATTGCTACTTATATGCTTTGGTTTATAATCTGTTATATACTTGTTCCATCCCACTATGTAACCTGACGGATATATTTTTCTATTGCACCTGCATTTCTTTACCATGATAAAGTATTATTGGACAGCTGTGTTGGCATCAGAGGTGGTGAGGGAGCTGTGGTCTTCCTGCTCTGCTCCCTCACGCGCTGTTTGCTCATGACAGGAGCTGGAATATGATGTAATTCCGGCTCCCGGCAACAGTAGGTGGCCCGCGAGATGCAAGAGAACAGAGCAGGAAGACCACATCTCCTTCGCCGCGTCTGATGCTAACACAGCTGCCCGCCTCACAGCATTCCCACTGGACCCCCAACGACAGCTCTCCAGTTAGGAAGGCTGGGTGGAAAATTTAAAGTTATAATAATAATAATTTTTTTTTTTTGTAATTCTTTATTTTTGTTGTGCAAAAAGATTAACAATCATGCTTGCTATGCCACAACGGCAGACATAAACATTTCAATAAACAGATTAGTATGGCATGTAATTGATAACTGCACTTTTTTTTTTTCTCACAAGTTAAGTTACGTATTCAAGCTTACTATTACATGTCAAATGGAAGTAAACGCTGTAGCTACTGTCGCATAGTTGCCACCTGACATGTGAAAAGACTTTCACATTTTATGGTATGTAAAGTAATAGAAAAAACATGACTAATGACAGACTTGGATATTGCAGGCTTCATATGAATTTTTAACTAAAAACGCATGAGGAGAAACACATGAGAAGATCCACCAGGTTGTTATGGGAAAGGTGTTAAAATTAGTGTGGTGGCCACTGGGACTCTTTAATGTAATGTCGTTACAACTAAATGCCTGTGGCAAATTGAGAAGCATGTGACAGGAATCACAGACAAAAAAAAAAACAGAATAAACAGAATAACATTCTTGGCTAGTGTGGGGCACTTGCAGATTATTTGCTTATGGTAAGGCAGTTCATCTACTTAGCCGATGCCACAAGCAGGCTTCTTCTGGGAGCCAATTCTGCACTTCTCCATGGTTTGCTTGGTGTTTCTGCTCCAGCATCCCCTCTGTGTCAAGAGGCCCTCGGGTGCATGAAGAACTGTATTTTTGTATGGATCAATCGAGCGGCGTTCCATCATCCGCTCCGCCCGCCGAACCCGGGTCGGCCGACGAGCCGGTGCCTGGGAACCACCAGCCCCTCCAGCTCCCTTGAAAGGGTTGACGTCCTGGGGATTCTCCATACCACAGGCAGTTTCCCTCTTGTGTGGCTGCTTGACGGGCACCGCGCCCATTGTGACTCCTGGCCCAGGGGGTACCGCAGGTACCAAGGGTACGGTGAGTATCCGTTCTGCTTGACGGGCCTCCAGTCGGCTCCAAAATGCTGCGCAGATCGCGTCAAAGGTAGCAGTAAATTTGGCTTCCCAGCTGCTTGCTGAGTGTGTGGTTGTTGTGGCGGCCATTTTAACAGCACCATGCAGTCGTGCTCTGTCCCAATAGCTTTTAGCTGTATCGCCACAAGGTCCGCTGTTGCTTTTTCCCTGGTGGGGACCGGGATAACCCCCACCGGTCCAAAGGGGGGGGTGAACGGGGCAACCTCTTCAGTAATTGCAGAAGGTCCAGGAGGGAGAATGGCTGCTTCCCCTCCTCAAGGCCCGCCTCAAGCTTGTAGGCCCAAATTTAATTTCGAGCCGCAGGTCGATAATAGAGGCTCCAGACTCGCACAAGAAAGCTCCCCTGCATACTGGAACAGATAATGAACTGTTTGGTGGTCATTTGGGGGCAATAATCCCACTGTAAAGGTTTGGATTACAAGATTTTTGTGAGGAGCTCACTTTCAGCACGTCTGGCTGCCTTGCTGGTCAGGCCCCGCCCCCCAATAATAATAATTTGTGAGTGTGTCTGTGAGAGTGTGTGTGTGTGTGTATGAGCTTTTATGTGTGTGTGTGTAGGAGTGTATAGACTGTAAGCTCGTTTGAGCAGGGCCCTCTTCAACCTATTGTTCCTGTAAATTTTTGTAATTGTCTTATTTATTGTTAAATCTCCCCCTTTGATAATATTGTAAAGCGATACGGAATATGCTGGTGCTATATAAATATCAGTAGTAATAATAATAATGTGTATGCATGAGTGTAAGTGTGTGTCTGTGAGTGTGTGTGTCTGAGTGTGTGTATGAGTGTATGTGTGTCAGTTTGTGTGTGTGTGTGTATCTGTCAATCTGTGAGTGCGTGTTTGTGAGTGTATATGTATGAGTGTATTTGTGTTCATCTGTGAGTGTGTGTCTGAGTGTATGTGTGTCTGAGTGTATGTGTGTCTGAGTGTTTGTGTAGTGTGTGTGTAGTGGATGTAGTGTGTATATAATGAATGCAGAGTGTGTTTGTGTAGTGTGTATAGTGAATGCAGTGAGTGTTTGTGTAGTGTGTGTATATATAGTGAATGCAGAGTTTGTGTGTCGTGTGCATATAGTAAATGCAGTGTGTGTGTCGTGTGCGTAAAGTGAATGCAGTGGGTGTAGTGTGCGTAACGTGAATGCAGTGTGTGTGTAGTGTGCGTAAAGTGAATGTGATGTGTGTGTAATGTGCGTAAAGTGAATGTGATGTGTGTGTATAAAGTGAATGTGATGTGTGTGTATATGTGTGTGAAATATTTTTGGGATAGAAGCATGTTACTCATGAAAAAGTTAGGCTTCTAGAGTAGACAACTCCTATTTAACGTCTACTTGTACAAATAGGGTGCCATTTTGCTGGGTATGTCATTGGCATCTTTATTAGAATGACATGTTGATGATGTCCAAAGATTATCATGTAGTATGAGATGAACATATATTGCATTGAAGATTTAAAAAAATTCTACATATACTTTTTAAGTATGTTGCATGATTAGAAAAACATTTATTTTAGTGATCTATATTAATGGAAGAATCAAAAACTGGTTACTTTCCACGGTAAACAACTTATGAGACTGTTTTCTAGGTAATGCTAATAGAAGATAAAATGAGTGATATTGCATTTTAGGGTTTTTAAAACAAAACTCATTCTAATCATAAAACATTACTTTTTTAAATTGTACTCTTGTAAGTAAGGTATTATTCAGAAACAACCTGCATATGTTTATAGAGTTTAATCAGATATAAAAAGAAATATATATGAGAGTAGATAGTTTAAAGAAAAACATTAAAATTGTGTTTTACTGAAGAAACAAAAAAAGTGCTACCATTCCTTCAACATTAGAGTGGAAAAAACCTCAGCAGTGAGATACATTTCAGTTAACAGTCAAAGCATATGTGGGAGAAAAAGATGCAAGAATTTACATTTGCAACAAGGATCCCAAACATATTGATTAGAACAGAATTATTTAACCAATATTATCATTATTTGCCTCAGTGTCATCAAGCCCCATTCTAAATATTAACATTATATAATAAGGCTAAGGTGAGGTATCTTGTGAGACTTCTATAACTTATTAAAGCACTTTCAACGTATCAATCAATACTGTATTATCAAGAAGACACGTGTAAATTATTTATTTAAATTGTTCTTAATGTGCTCAGGACATTAACCTGCAAGTTGATCGTTAATTGTAGGAAACTAAAAATAATATTTAATTTATATAATAACAACTGTGTTTAAAAAAACAAAACCATATACACTCATTTGAACTTAATTGATCCCACTTCCAATATCATATATAGGAGGATATAATCATATTGTTAAGCCCATGTAAACAAACATAAGAACGTATTCTTAAAATTATTATTAAATAGCAAACTGTGGTGAAATGTAGACTGAATTGCAAAATGTAGTCAAAGATAGTTGATTTGGGAAAATTCTACAACTCAGAGTAACATCTTTCATTATTTTTTCCTAAATTTTGGTATTCAAACGAAACTTCCCTTCAATTTCCTGTTTAAATAAAGCAATATACTCCATGGATCTTGCTCATCCTCTTAGTGCCACTCTGGTATGCATTTGACTCAGCCTATTTAAAAAGTGCATAATATAATTTTATATTCTATGTTATTTTAAACTATGTGCTAGCAAACACAAAAACGACCTAACAGTAATTCACAAATTGTTTCCTAATAAGCACTGTAGTGAATAGACAATGTACAGAATAAAGGTCATTACATGTTTATACCATAAAAAATTAGTATAGCAAGAACTCCTTTCATTAGCCTGAGACCCGTTAGGCAGGCAATCAAGGGTAATTAAGCCATTGTTTAGTACTGTATAATTTCTTTAAATCTATGTATACATTATATACCTGAACAATATTATAACTTTTTTATTGAGATGTGTTTTATCTGTATTTGTGCTATTACGCGAATAGTAAACCGTGATTAAAAAAAAACATTTTGGCAGGGAATACTCTAATGGCCTTTTAGTAATCTTTTGAATGTATATTTAATGTTTGACTGTCAGGTAGAACAGTTATAAGCACAGTGAATAAAACTCAGTTGCTGAGCAACATTTTATGAGAGAATCTGAAAGGTTTTACTATGCAATTTCACTATGTGCTATTTGTCAGAATATTCGCTTTCTTTAGCTGTTGGTAGAAAACACGTACTTTTTCAGTAATTCCACCCACAAACAAAAATTACAATAAGCATTCAATGTTGAACTGATATACTGTCCCTTTAAATCAATGCACTACATTACATGCTGGCAGAGTACTGCTTGTTTGTATAGAACATACAACCTAAAAATAGGTAATGTGGGTGTAGAGGTGCAATTCAGAAATAGCCCTTTATGTAACAAATGTAAACAGTTCTATACATTAGAAGGTCAGATGATAAAGACTAAGCCTGAAAGGGAACCTCCACCCTACTGTACTTGGAGGCAAAAGTTGTGCAATCTAACATCAACACAGTTACTTTATCTCAGCAGCAAACATAGATTTCTGTATATGTATTAACTTAAATCCTTATTAATGTCATACTTTTTATATTAAAAAAAACATTGTTCTGGAGCATCTACAGCACAATGCATAAAACTATGCCCCAGAAACTAGTCAAGATGCAGTATTTACAGATTATTAAACATCTTCCCCACATAAAGCTTTTGGTTCATTTATTATAACTTGGACATTCATTGGTCAAGCAATCCTCAAGCTACACCGACTGCATAATGCAGAAGCACAGATGGAGATGAGGCACATGGTTGGTTTCCCTGTGTACACAAACATTGACACATACATGCATACCGACACATATAGCACAAGTGACATAGAATCTCCATGATGTGATAGCATTCTTCAGACATATGTAAACCTGTAACATCTTTTAACCAAGACTTTCACCGTGTTGTTGTCACATTAGGTTTTTGTCGCAGTCCAAAAACTTTGGTTTATGATGGTGGTCATGAGTAAGTCTGTGCAATATAGGAATGCGCAGGCCACAGCAGCAAGTTAATTGAATCTGGAAATGTGATACTCATGAAGCTCCATCATCTTCCTCCACGTCTGGGAGCTCAGAATCCTTCAACGTTTCTCCACTCGCTTGTTTTCTACAAGAATGGAAAAGGTTATGTCATCGCTAGTTCATGGTGACAAATATTATGTTCAAAAGATAAATTATGTTAACGCAGATACAAAAAAAGGAAATCTGAATGCCATCAGTCAAGAGTGGCTCTACTCCAAGGTGATCCTTAAAACAGAGGAAGACCAGGCAGAAGTTGGATATAATTTCAGGTAAATTCATGAGACATAAGACGCAAAAAGTTTGAGCTCCATCAAGGCTGATGTAGGCTCTTTGGAACCGAAATATTGCACCTTAAAGCTCAATAAATCTGTCTGGGTTTATCTTCAAATATTAATGGAACTGAGAGAATGTTGACAATTTAAATTTTAGCCTATATGTGCTTTCTACAGTAACTTACTATAGTGCATACCTACCATCTATAGTTTTATTTCAATAACAATAATTATCTAACTTTGTGAAGAGATTTTATGCCACAAAAGCAATAATTACGAATGAACACGCCACAATATTATATATATATTTTTTTAAATTGTTTAGCTAATTAGGCTTCAGTGATTTAAAACTACCTTACAAAATGTTAACTCTATAAACAAAATGTAACGTATATCTCATTAGATATATGTAACCACAAGCACATCTCCACCACTCTTTCTCTACTTTGTTTTTGGCAGCATGCAAGTGTAAAATTATGCCAAGAATGAAAGGACACAATCTTTAAAAATTGTACATCATATGTCAGTTCTCTTATTAGCTTTAGATGACTTCACTATAAAAACTTGTCAATGGAAAATGGTGAACATAAATTCAAGGTTTTTTTTTTTTTTAATTCCTTCCCTCTGCCATACAGAAAATTAAAATAAGGCCAAATTATGTTTGATTTCCAGTAGTTTATTTCTCTTTCTTCAACAAACCATGTGGAGCATCAGTTGACACTTATCTCCCCATAAATTCTCCAGCGCTATGGAGAGGTTAAAGGGACAGTGTAACTACGTAATCTCCTTAAAGTTTTTAGAGTGCCTGTAGTCCCAAGGTACCGTCCTTCCACTCTGCATACATTTACATTTACATTTTTTTTTTTTTTTTTTTTTTAATGCTGAACGATAGTCCCCAGCAATCAATCTGATTCGGGAGGACTGCCTGACAGCCCAGGCAGCCCTCCCCTGGCAAATCAAGCCCCCTATAGCTGGCTGTGGATCTGCCTGCAGGGTGACTGTCTGAACTGTCAGACAGTCCCCCTGCTGGTGGGAATAATAATAAAAAAATAAAAAAATAATGTTAAAATACCTTAAAAGTATATATTTATAGGGGGGCGGGGCCTGACAACCGACGGGATCAGACGCGCTCTGTCTGAGCTCCTGCTCCGGACCCCGAAAACTGACGTTAACGGGAGGATGGCCGCAACCAGCAATCCACGCCGAGGACCACGCTGACCCCCAACCACTGGGGAATGCGAGGATAACGCCCAAGACCTGACCTGGTACCGAAAGTGACCCGACAGGGACCCGGAGCCCAATGGGGCTTGAACCGTGACGAGACGGCCGCTCTCCCTGGTCTTCGGCCGGCGTCTCGATCTCCCCCCCGACCACCCGGACCGGGGGCCATCCCGGTCTGCAAGGGTGCCAACATCGCATCAAACCGGGCCTAAACACCCGCCTGGCGTGCAGCAGCCCGTGGGCAACACTCCACAAGATGGCCACCGCACAACAGCCATGTGCGCAAAAAAACAGCATGATCGAGCAGACTGAGGATGAGCGTACCCAGCCCCACTGGACCGCCATGACAGCCTGCCCTGGGGATATGTCGGCAGCCCCAACAAGAAGAATACTACTGGAGCAGGTTACAGAGACATCTTAGATCCCCGTACAGGCACAGCCCCTACTGGAGAAGCCTGACGCGGAGCAGACCTATACCTATGGAGCCCACCCAGCACCCCCCTGATGCTGGGACCCGATGGGAGGGCACAGGTGCTTGAAAGCCAGGGCTGACACCTTTACAAGCATGACAGGACCGACCAGCTGAACACCTCACCAAGAGGACATGTGCGTGCTCCCTAGCCTGGCTCATGCAGAACCAGTGCTGTGTTATTGGACGCTAGCAAAAGACTGGGGACTTGTGGTACGTGCTGGACTCTGCCGAATTGACAAGCGGGAGGTCTGGGAGGTGTGGGGGGTGAGAGTCTCATGAGGGAATACTAGGTTTGTGGTCTCTCCCTGATTACATAAATGCCTGACAAGCTCTGCGGCTGTGCTGAGGGACTGAGATTACATAACTGATCAGTCCCAGTGGTGCTTGCCCGCGGGCAGCACCTACTATCTCTGCTTTTCATTTGATTGCTCCACTGTATGTTAACTCAGTGGGATACTGTAAATGACTATAATATGCTTAAGCAAGTTAATACTATAATAATATGCAAATATTCATGCCTAGATTAACTCCAGGTGAAGACCTATAGACAAGCACAGTGTATGATAAATGTGAGTCTAACATACAAGCGTGGCACACTACACTCGACTTACCCTTAACCCTTAATATGTTAGTTTTAACGCCTATAAGCGGAACATACATCAGCTTGGTTACACATATTGTTTAATACTCAACTTGTTCCATATCCTGATTTTCATAACAAAAATGTGCAAAGTTTTCTCATGCCATACCTGTGATATAACATGTCTACGTATCTGCTTGCACCAGCTGTCGTGGCAGTGCAAACATGTCTGTTCTCTTTATGCACAAACAAAATAAAGAATTATAAAAAAAAAATGTATATATACACACACACGTAATGTCATACGTAGTGTATTTTAATGTTAATATAAGTACATATATTAGTATTAAAATACACTTAGAATGAAGTTACATATATATATATATATATATATATATATATATATTACAATACAAAGATTTTATATTTCTATATACTCACACGTATAATTACAACTTCATTCTATAATAAAAATAAATTCATAATAGAATGAAATTACATATGTGTATATATAATTTATTTAATTTTTTAAAATATTTGATTTATTTATTCTTGTAATTTACAAGAATAAATAAATCAAATATTTTAAAAAATTTAATAAATTATATATACACATATGTAATTTCATTCTATTATGAATTTATTTTTATTTTGTTATTAATATACATAGGTATCAAAATACACAGAATGACATTCTATATATATACACATATATATACACATACATATACATATATACATACATATATATATATACATACAAATCTATATATATTTATATAACAAATAACCGCAAAATATAAATAAAATAATATATATATAATTACATAAATGATTACAATTAAAATTCTACGTATATATTTAAGTAATCTTCTAACAATTATGTGATTTCATTAATTAAAATTTGATTGACGTGCCTGACAACCCAGGCAGAAAGTGCAGAGAATGTAATTTGAAGCACTATATTTAACCCTGTAACTTTCCCAGACACCAAAAAAACTGTACATGGGGGGTTACTGTTTTACATGGGAGACTAAGCTGAACACAAATATTAGTGTTTCAAAATGATAAATTGTATTACACTGATTAAATTTTCAGTAAAAGTTACATTTTTTGCATTTTTCACACACGAACGGCACTACAAATATGTGCATTTTATTGCAGTAAAAGCGAACAGTATTTTGACATTTACAGCTAAAATGTCAGGCGGAACTACAATTTTTTTTTTTAATCTTAATTTCTCAGTTTTTTACATTTTATTCATAATAAATTGTTTCATATATGAATAGTTCATGAGAAATTAAAGCACTGTTTCTCCTGAATAAAATGATATAAGTGTGGATGCACTTAATATGAAAGAGGTGAATTACAGTTGAACAGAAATATATGGCAAATTCCGGGTTTTGTTTACATTTTGTTTTGATCAGAACGTGTACTATTGACTCCATCCTGAAGGGGTTAAACAGCTACTAGAGGGGTTAAACAGCCACTAGAGGGCACTTCCGGGATTCTAGCACAGGTTTTCTGTGCTATAGCGTCGCTGGACGTCCTCACGCTGTGTGAGGACCTCCAGCGTTGCTAAAATCCCCATAGGAAAGCATTGAAAGCATTTTCAATGCTTTCCTATGGAGAGGTCTAATACGTGTGTGCGGCATTGCCGCGCATGCGCATTAGGTCTCCCCCGCCGGATGATGTGGAGGAGCTTGGGCGGACCCAGAAGCAGTGCTATGGCCCATCGGCGCTGCCTCAGGTAAGTCACTGAAGGGGTTTTGACCCCTTTAGCAACCGGGGATGGGAGGTGGGAGGGAGAGGGGACCTGCAGTGCCAGGAAAATGATTTGTCTTCCTGGCACTGGATAGTCCCTTTAAGTGCATTATATAAACAAAATATTCAATTGTAGAAGATATTCTAGACACAGTAAATACTATATAAATGTGGGTGTGAATAGCTAGATTAAAACTTTTGCAAGAGAAAACAAAGAGTGTGTCATAGGGTATGGACTGCAATGGAGTAACAGTAGGAGGATGAATATGTTGCAGGCCTATAGACTCACAACTACAATCTTAAACTCAGACTTGCATTGAATCTGTTGACTGTTCATACTGCTGCTCAGGAGATTCCTGTGGGTGGATTGTTGCAAGTTAAGAGGTAAGACTGTTCACTGAGCAACATAGGTGGCTCCCCACCAGCAAAAATCATGGATACAAATCTGTGCCGTGCGTCCATGAATCCTGTCATCAGGAACTGTGCTTCTTGATAAGCTTGTTGCACGCTGTTGGCCCTGCTGAGCATGAACCCTCTGATAGCATGGGATGCACCTGCTGGTATAGCTCCCTGTGAAGAGCCAAGTGGGGACGCAATGGTGGCGTCTGCCTGTAAGTTTACCACAAAGTTGTGTCAGCCTATACTTCTTATGTCAAAATACTGTTCGCTTTTACTGCACATATTTGTAGTGCCGTTCGTGTGTGAAAAATGCAAAAAATGTAACTTTTACTGAAAATTTCATCAGTGTAATACAATTTATAATTTTGAAACACTAATATTTGTGTTCAGCTTAGTCTCCCATGTAAAACAGTAACCCCCCATGTACAGATTTTTTGTGTCTTGGAAAGTTACAGGGTTAAATATAGTGCTTCGAATTACATTCTCTGCACTTTCTGCCTGGGTTGTCAGGCACGTCAATCAAATTTTAATTAATGAAATCACATAATTGTTAGAAGATTACTTAAATATATACGTAGAATTCTAGTAGACAGCCACTAGAGGAGGAGTTAACCCTGCAATGTAATTATTGCAGTTTATGAAAACTGCAATAATTACACTTGCAGGGTTAAGGGTAGTGGGAGTTGGCAGCCAGACCACTGCAATGGGCCTGGAGTGTCCCTTTAAACATGTGAGTGTAACCTTATTTTTATTTTTTTAATTTAAAGTTGTGCTGCATACTCTAAATGCCAAATAACGTAATATCATCCAATGTATATAACATTATGTGATTTGTTTTTTATGTTGAAACACGTGTATGCTGTTCTGGCACGGATTGATTCTTTGCATTCCTATGCATAACAAAAATAAAGAATTATAACAAATAATAAAAATAAGCACAGCATCTGTAGAGTCAGAGTTCACCTGTTCCGTGATGATACCTATAAAGGAATGTGATCTGATTATTATGGAAGCCAGAAAGTGCAACAAGAGTGCAGAATTTTGTAGAAAGCAAGCAGAAGGTTTGCTGAGCCTGCAGGAGAGAGGTTAGGTAATAAAAGCAATACTAGGCATATTATGTGTTAAATTGCACAATGCTGCTTTATCCTTTATATCCAGAAAAAAAAAAGAACATTATAAAGCACAAAAAAGCAAATATTTCTTAGCACTGGTTACAAAGGAACATTTAGGGAAAGCTAACACTGTCTTGAAGGACGGTGCAACGATAAAGTTTGGTTAATTTTTAAGAGTGGGTGTTACTATAAAGCACAGAGTGGTAGTGGTAAGGACTGGAGACATATTCAACAGATGTCAGTGTAACCGGGGGAACAGAACATAGAAATTACCTTAAATACGGACGCAATTTTAAAGATGATTTAAACTGGCACCTGTTCCGTTGTGAAACAATGACATAACGAAAACACAAAAAAAGAAAGAAAACAACAATGAACTTGATGGCAATTTGGCAAACAATCTTATATATAATTCCAATCAGATGAATTAGATGAGTTTTGTTTGAGATTAAAGTAAAATGTATTTGATCGGAGGATGTAGGCACACGGCATCAACTTACATCTCTTTAAAACCGCAGATGATGTATTAACCCATACAATTACAGATATAGGACAGCATAGTCACACCATTAAAACGTTGAAATGTGAATGGAGGGCCATGTGCCTGCTTCCCAAATGTCAAATAAACACAAAATAAAGATAAGATAGTTGGTGGAAGAAGACAATCAGTTACAGATTGTGCAAATAAGCACATTACAGCATTGTGCAACTTTTTATCATATCATACAAGCACACGCGGCGTGGCCCAGCCCTTGTAGCATACTTGCCTACATTGGCAAGTATGGTATGTATGCATGGTGGGGCCATAATAGCAGGACTACACCAGTATATGTACATAATAGGCTGCTTGAGGTAAATGAAAGTCACGCTGTCACACTCTTTCTAGGAACATGCTTAGCATACTACTAAGGTAGCAGGACAGAGACATGGCTGCAGCCTGGAAGGGAGATTTAAAAAGTGTGTGTGTGTTTGCACCCTTCAACAGCAACTTGAATGGCAGGGAACAGACAATCTTAGACACCCCAGCTGGTGTGGTACAAAATTCTAGAAAATGACATTAAAAAAAATATAATGGATAAATAATTGTGCGCTTTGTCTTACAGGAGAGTAATGCAATCTTGTGGTTCTGGAACCATCCTATGCTTTATTATCACTCCTGAACTCCTTGATACCATTATTTTTGTTATATAGCTTCTATGCATAAGTGTGGTCTCCCTGACCAGCCTTGCACCCGTCCCCCAGCATGGTGCAGAGTGATTGGAATGGCACCATCTGTACTACTGCTGCCCAAGTCATAAAGCCAACCACAATCCATTACTGCTGCCCTTATCTCTTCCACATCAAGCCCTGCCAAAAGAATACAGAGGGAGCAGTTTCATACATATTGCCTACCTCTTCTCAGCCACTTATAGCAATGGAACTCCAACACATCCATTCCTCTCTCCCCATCCTCCCATCACTCCCACCCAACGTTCCCTCTCTCCCTCCCATCCATCTCTCCCCACCTATCCCTCTCTCTATCCTCCTACCCATCTTTCCTCTCTCCCCAATCCTCCCACACTATTACTCCCACCCTGAACCTATCACTCACAGCCATTCCGATCCTCCCTCTCTCCCCAGCTCTCCCTTCCTTCCATTATCCCTCCCTCCCTCACCATCCTCATATCACTCCCACCAATCATTTTCTTCCTGTCCCTCCCACCCATTACCCCTGCCTCTCCATCCTCCTATCATTCCCACACATCTCTCTCAGTTACCCACACGTCTTCCACTGCCAGAACACACACATCATACACAATTAGCCACATACATCACACTCCGACAACTACATCATTTTCAGCCATCACAAAATACTTTGTCACGCAACATACATACAGCCAATTAAAGGAACACTTTAATACGGTAAAGTATTCTGTCTACTGAAGACCCCCTACCCCATCTAATTTATGAAAAATTATATTTATTACTTACCTTTTGTTCTCTGACTTTTTTCTCAGAAAAGGCAGTGTTTACAATTGCTAGGCTGCAAGGATAGGCTCAAAGTGCTATAACCACTACATAAAGCTGTAAGTGGTTCAGGTGCTTAGAGTGTCCTATTAATAGTCACATTATACAACAATAAAATATAACATAGGAAAATAATTGTCAGATGCACACTCTTATGAAATGTGCTGCGTACGCCTACCCGTCTATGTAATATACTTTGTACATGGTATTTTATACCTACTAAGTCTTTAGTATGTACTAAACACAGTTATTATGTACAGTTAGCCAGTGTGGGGATGGCTGAATTCTCTATCCTGAGATGCCAGCAGATATCATAATCCAGATATCATAACGGGAATGCAATGCATAGCTTTAGCAGGGCACTAGCGAACCATGACGTACACAGCAACGCAAGAAAGCACAGCAGTCACTGTAGGATTTATGGGTTCATGAGCCTGGAGTTAAAAAATAAATAAATAAAATAATGAGAGAAGTTACATTTATATATCAGCGTTAGTTATAGACTACATGTGCGACATAGTAAACCTACTTCTGGTTCACACAAGCGCTGTAACTCGGTCCTGTGTGATTGTGATGTCACATATCCATAGAACTGTTACCAGGCAGCACAGCACGATTGCATCATTGATGTGCTCAATCTGTGCAACAACACTAGGACCCTGAAGGGAGAGGAGCCTGTCAGTGGGCGGGCCTGCCCATTTTCTAGTGATTATTGGTGTTACTGGCGATGGTAACCAATACTAAATATACATTGTGCATATTACATACATATACTTATCTCTATTAGTAGATATCTATTACTAACAATGATGTCAGTAACTATAATGAATCAAGAGATATGTATATTCAGCATACAGGTAACAAACTACATGAAGTGGCACAGTCTTAAATAGGGTGTAACAGCCACACCATACGCAGGTTCCGGGGCACAACAAATCTGTGGGACCTCTTCACTACCTTACAGGACCCATAAATCCTCATCACAGAGTACATATACACAGAGTAAGCTGTTTGCTCACACATAGCAAGACCCTTGGATGCACAGATGCTTATTTGCGCACACAGCCAGACATTCAGACACATATACAACACTCGCAAACAGGCACTCATGATTTGGAACTTATAATCTCCCATGTGTGCCATGACCTCCAGTATGTGCTTTATAGGGGAGGGCATGTTATTTTAAGGCAGACTGTCCTTGTCTGCCCAAGACTAGTTGGAGTTACACCCTCAAGCAGTATTTGTACCATTTTAATGATATAGAGATAGATATATTGGAAGGCTTGGCCTGAAGCTGTGGGAGAGGCTTATGGACCTTTAAAAGGGACTCCCCCCTTCCCTAACCTACTGTGATTGGTCTGACATGTTGCAGGCTGATGAGACTGTCTGATTCAGTACAGAACCATCATCTACCGGTACTTCAAGTTCACAGTTCATCAACACAAACTGCCTAAATTCCGAACAAGTTTTACCTCACTCTAGTAAACAGCCGCCTCATTAGAAGCTCATGGGGCACAGCCGCGGCTTCTATAACTGTTGGTTTTTCAACAAAACCGTAAGT
This sequence comes from Pelobates cultripes, assembly GCA_933207985.1. Lineage (NCBI taxonomy): Eukaryota > Metazoa > Chordata > Amphibia > Anura > Pelobatidae > Pelobates > Pelobates cultripes. The sequence goes on along the minus strand of OW240912.1, from coordinate 237,229,798 downwards.
TTGTTTGTTCAGCCATTCGGATATGGCAAATCTTACTAGTAAAGCAAATTCAGCCTATTTCAATCGTACATAGCATATCTAATTCTGCTTACTGTATTAGGCTGCGATGCCTCATTCTGCTTATTGTATTTGGCCCACACTAGGCCATATTGACTTTTATCATATGCATTTTAGTTCATGTGATTAACAAGTATATATACAATATGCAAGTTAATGTTTCACTCTACATCTTAAAGTTTTATTTGTCTGTCCCTGGTATTCATGCACTTTTTGAGCCTTCATTGTTTAGTAATTATGTGGCTAGGTGTTGCACCTGACTGTCTACATTTATGTCAGGCCCAAACTTGGGGCTATACATGTGGTAAAGGAAATAAAATATAAACTTGTATATACATTCTCTGCAGTGGCGTACTAAGGGGGGGGGGGCGGTCCGCCCCGGGTGCCACCAGGGTGGGGGGTGCCATGACCAGCACCCCCCGCCCCCCCCATGCTGCAGCCGCCCAAGCGCTCTGTAGAGAGCCTCGGGCGGCTGCAGCTTTGCCCGGGCGGTGCGTCCATGAGGGCGGACCGCACCGCCCGGGCGCAGCCTGAGGAGAGGCTGACAGGAGGGAAACGCCAGTGCTCGCCCTCCTGGCCGTTTTTGATACTAGTCGGCGCAATAGGGAGTACAGTCTCCCTGTACCCGCCACTAACAGGAAGTGAAAGGCATCTCCTTCTGTTAGTCCCGCCGGTACAGTGGTGTTACCTGTAAATTCACTATACAGGCTCCTCGCCAAGCCACGCCAAGGGAGCAAAGGTAGGGGAGGAGAAAGGGGAGAGAGGAGAAAGGAGAGGGTGAGAAAGAGAAAATGGGGGTGAGAGAAAGGAGGGGTGTATATTAATTATGGGGTGTATTAATTATATGGGGTGTGTGAATTATGTGGGGAGTATTAATTAGGGGTGGTGTATATTAATTATGGGGTGTATTAATTATGGGGTGTATTAATTATGGGGGTGTATTAATTATAGGAGGTGTATTAATTATGGGGGGTGTATTAATTAAGGGTAGTGTATTAATTAAGGGTAGTGTATTAATTAAGGGGGGGTTGATTACTTAAGTGGGATGGATTAATTATGGGGGAGTGGATTAATTAAGGGGGTGGATTAATTAGTGTGGATTAATTAAGGGTGTGTGTATCAATTAAGGGGGGTGGATGAATTAGTGTGGATTAATTAAGGGGTATGGATTAATTAAGGGGTATGGTTTAATTAAGGAGTGTGGATTAATTAAAGAAAACCTTTAGCATTTTTTACAGATTTTTTTTTTTTGGGGTGGGGGGTGCCAAGCACAGGATCCGCCCCGGGTGCCAAATGCTCTAGGTACACCCCTGATTCTCTGTACACATAAATGTAAAATTCCTTATTTTCTGTAAAGGGGAATATCTTCTAAATCTTCTTACTAAATGACCTAAAATTCATAAAACTGTATCATATGCATTTCAGTTAGTCACCATATATTTTAATGTTTGTCTGCCCTCTGGGTATTCAGGTACTCATAGGGCCAACATTGTTTGGTAATTCACTGTTTAGTAGATATGCCCCAAGGGCAGTGGCGTACATACCAGGGTCGCGGCTGCGACCGGGCCCGGCCCACCAGGGGGCCCGGCCGCCCCTGCGACCCGGTATGTACCCACAGGGCCAGCCTCTTCCCCTGAGGCTGGCCCTGCTGTTACTTTTAGCGGGTGGTCACGGGCAGGAGACTCAAAGCTTCTTTCAGCCTCCCTCGCATCAAGCACTGCCACCGGAGCCGAAGATGACGCCATCTTCCGGCGCCGCATCCTACGCTGGGCGCCGCTGAGGGATGAAGAGGAAGCACTGAGTGCTCCCTCGCGCGCCTGCCTGCCCAACCGGCCACCCACCCAGGAGCCCAGCAACAGCACCACTGGACCCCAGGGAATCCCCCCAGCACTCCAAAAGGTAAGGAGGCTGGGGGGATTATATTAAAAAAAAAACAAAAAAAAAACGTGTTGGTGTTTGAGTGAGTGTTAGTGTGAGTGTTAGTGTTGGAGTGAGTGTTGGAGTGAGTGTCTTAGTGAGTCTGTTTGATGTCTGTTAGTGTTTGTCAATGAGAGTGTATGTTTTGTAAGTGAGTGTGTATGTATGTCTGTCGCTGAGTGTGTCTCTGTTAGCTAGTGTGTATGCGTCTGTAAGTGAGAGTGTGTGTGCCTTCAGCACTTACCTTTCTCCAGCGCCGGACTCCCTTGGCGCTGGGGATCCCTCAGCCTCTCAGCTCCGAATGAGACCGCGCACGCATTCAAACCGCCCATAGGAAAGCATTACTCAATGCTTTCCTATGGACGTTCAGTGTGCTCCTCTAGCGGCTGTCAGTGAGAAAGCCACTAGAGGCTGGATTAACCCTCAGTGAAACATAGCAGTTTCTCTGAAACTGCTATGTTTTCAGCTGCAGGGTTAAAACTAGAGGGACCTGACACCCAGACAACTTCATTGAGCTGATGTGATCTGGGTGTCTGTAGTGGTCCTTTAAAGGACCACTATAGTGCCAGTTTCTCTGAAACTGCTATGTTTATGAAAAAATGGGTTACCCTAGCTGGACCTGGCACCCAGACCACTTCATTAAGCTGAAGTGGTCTGGGTGCCTAGAGTGGTCCTTTAAGTGTGTGTGCGTCTGCATGCACTGGCGTACATACCGCGGTCGCAGGGGTCGCAGCCCTGTAACCCCTGCGACCAGGTGCCCACCGCCATGTGTTGCGGCCCGGCCCGGCCCGCGCGCCGGGGGGAGGGGGGGCCCATGGATCAATTTTCGCACCGGGGCCCCATGGGTCATGTGTACGCCACTGCCCAAGGGACAGCTTACATGCATTTAATTATGTAATTTTCATTGGGGTATAATATTAAACAGCTAGCTAAACCTGCAGTTCTCTTGTCTGGTGCTTTTGCATTCCCTCGCTTTCTTTGTAGGGTTTACATGCATTAGGAACATCAGTCATGTTCAGTTTAAGCAATGAAGTTTTATATCTGATGCTAATATTACTAGAGATATTCTAGCATTTCCTATTGCTTTCAACCCTAATCTTCTATGCCACCTGTGTACGCATAAGTATTTATCATCCTCCTAAGCATTCCAGGTCTTTTTAATGTATGTCTTATATCTCCTGTCTTTTCCTATGTATTATGTACTGCTATCACAGCCTCTAGCTTGTTCAGCCACTGTGTCATTCTAGAGGTCTCTGTTCCAGTTTTGATTCGGTCTTCCAACACCTTGTTTTATTGGACTCAGTGCATATGTATTATATGATGTTTTAGAAGTGTTTATATACAGTTTCTGTTCTTTTCACCATTTCATAAACTAGATGATTATTCGTAACTATTGGGTTCTCTACCATCTCATCACCAACATGTCTTAGCTACATACACAAACTCACAACCATTCTCCGATTCACATCCTACCTTCACCCGCATTAATCCTAGCACAGCCACCCTGAAACTAGGGATACAAATCGAAAAATTCCTACTCCTGGCAATGTGTGTTAATATGCCCTGTAATGGGCTAATTTGGCACCTCGTTTGGACATTTCATTGAAAACATTTATAGATTTTGGATTAAGAATATAATGTTTTGTTTTAGGTTCTGGGTAGTACATTTATAGGCACCTAGTATACGGATATCACTATTTTACAGTTATGTAGCGGTAATATTTCCTCAATCTGATTATCATAATGCCACAAACAGGTATTACCTTTGATGTGGCATATTAGATGAGTTATGATAGACGATACGCCTTGGGCCACACGGTCTATATTTACATATGCATTTCTGCACAGTCTAAGGGCGAATTTCACTACTATCATATTCAGCATTTCATTAATACGTAGCTTCACAGCGATGCCTTCTTCAGCTTCCGGTATAAGGCCCCTTACTGGTACATATCGACTTCTATTATATGTCTTGGCCCCCTACATGGCTAAGTGTCGCTATTGACTGGATCAATCATGTCAAGCCCAACTTGGGCCTACACAAATGGTTCACAAATATAAACTAACTTGTATATACATTCACTGTACTTCCATTAACTACAACCCGGATGGGACTCATCAGTTAAAGGTTTACTTTGGTTTAGTTATAATAATTACATGTTGTTGGTTGGCTTCTCATACACTTGTTAGCTTGAATTGTCCACCGTTTTGGTCCTTTTCATCATATATTCTTATTGATACTGATACTAATTACCTATGCTAATTTTTTGGTTTTCTTCAGTATTGATACTTTTCCGGTTCTCAACCCTTTCTACTCTATTGTTTCCCCTATACAAGTGATACTTGAAAAATTTGAATGTCATGCAAAAGTTCATTTATTTCAGTAATGCAACGTAAAAGGGGAAACTATTATATGAGATAGACTCATTACATGCAAAGCAATATAGTTCAAGCCGTGATTCATCATAAGTACGATGATTATGGCTTACAGCTCATGAAAACCTCAAATCCACAATCTCAGTAAATTAGAATATTACATGGAATCAATAAAACAAGGAGTGTACATAGAACAATATCAGACCTCTGAAATGATAAGCATGCAGATGGACTCAGTACTTGGTTTGGGCCCTTTTGCAGCAATTACTGCCGCAATGTGGTGGGGCATGGAAGCTATCAGCCTGTGGCACTGCAGAGGTGTTATGGAAGACCAGGATGCTTCAATAGCCTTCAGCTCTTCTGCATTGTTCGGTCTCATGTCTCTCGTCTTTCTCTAGTCAATGCCCCATAGATTCTCTATGGGGTTCAGGTCAGGCGAGTTTGCTGGCCAATCAAGCACAATAATCCCACGGTCATTGAACCAGGCTTTGGTGCTTTTTGGCAGTGTGGGCAGGTGCCAAGTCCTGCTGGAAAATGAAGTCAACATCCCCATAAAGCTCGTCTGCGGAAGGAAGCATGAAAGTGCTCCAAAATCTCCTGGTAGACGGCTGCGTCGACCCTGGACTTAATGAAGCACAGTGGACCAACACCAGCAGATGACATGGCTCCCCAAATCAACACAGACTGTGGAAACTTCGAACTGGACTTCAAGCATCTTGCAGTGTGTGCCTCTTCATTCTTCCTCCAGACTCTGGGTCCTTGGTTTCCAAATGAGATTCATAAGTTGCTCTCATCAGAAAAGGACTTTGGACCACTGAGCAACAGACCAGGTCTGTTTTTCTTTAGCCCAGGTAAGACGCTACTGACGTTGTTTGTTGTTCAGGAGCGGCTTGACAAGAGGAATACGACGTCTGAAGCACATGTCAAGGATCTGTCTGTGTGTGGTGGCTCTTGATGCACTGACTCCAGTCTCAGTCCACTCCTTGTGAAAGTCCCCAACACATTTGAATGGCCTTTTCCTGACAATCCTCTCCAGGCTGCGGTCATCCCTGCTGCTTGTGCACCTTTTTCTTCTACACTTTTCCCTTCCACATAACTTTCTACTAATGTGCTTTGATGCAGCACTTTGGGAACATCCAACTTCCTTTGCAATTACCTTTTGGGGCTTTCCCTACTTATGGAGGGTGTCAATGATGGTTTTCTGCACAACTGTCAGGTCAGCAGTCTTCCCCATGATTGTGATTCCTAATGAACCAGACTGAGAGACCATTTAAAGGCTCAGAAACCCTTTGTTATGGCTTACTTAGCTGATTAGAGTGGGACACTGTGAGCCTAGAATATTGCACATTTTCACAATATTCTAATTTACTGAGATTGTGGATTTGGGTTTTATTATGAACTGTAAGCCATAATCATCGCACTTATGACGGCTTGAACTATCTTGCTTTGCAGATAATGCGTCTATCTCATCACTACGTTCATCTGTCTCACATCTTTGTGGAAGAATTTTTTCTCACTCTTTTTTGCAATGTTGCTTTAGTTCATTGAGGTTTGCTGGCATTTGTTTATACACAGCTCTCTTAAGTTCCCATCACAACATTTCAATCCTCTTGAGGTCAGAACTTTGACTGAGCAATTGCTACACCTAGATTCTTTTCAGCCATTCTGTTGTATATTTGCTGGTGTGCTTGGGATCATAGTTCTGTAGCATAACCCAGTTTTGGCCAAGCTTCAGCTTTCAGATAGATGGCCTCACAGTTGACTCTAGAATACATTGCTATACAGAGGAGTTCATGGTCAACTCAATGATTGCAAGATTACCAGGTCCTGTGGCTTCATAACATGCCCAATTTATCACCCCTCCACCACCGTGCTTGACAAGCTGTTTGTCCCAATATGCTGTGTTTGATATCCGCCAAACATCTCCATCGTTAGTCTCATCGTTTCAAAGGACATTGCTTCAGAAGTCTTGTGTTTTGTTCAGATGCAACTTTGCAAACCTAAGCCATGCTGCCATGTTCTTGTTAGAGAGAAGAGACTTTCTCCTGGCAACCCTTCAAAATCAACCATACTTGTTCAGTGTTTTTCTAATTGTGTCTGCTACTTAGTCTCTTAATTGCTATGAAAGCAATAAGGGTGTAGTTAGTTCTTCACACATGGCTTCTCTATTTTGACTTTATTTTTGTTAAATAAATCATTATACAGTGTAATATGTCATGTGTTGTTGTTCATTTGATGTTGTATTTACCTAATTTTAAAACCTGCTAAGGAAGAGATTATTTGTTATGTCCTGATATGTAGAACCATGGAATTCAAAACAGGGTGTACTTTACCTATGACTATATACAGGGACGGATTGACAATGGCAAAATTAGGCCCCGGGACCCCTGCAGACCAATATATATGCTGGTGTAGATGTACCGTGTATTTGATTGTATGTGCATGTGTAGTGAATGTATGCTTCTGTGTGTATATTCACTGTGTGTCATGGTGTAAGTGAATATATGTCTTTGCGTGTTGTGTAGGATAAGTGGATTCAGAATATATATATAACAAGGTTATTTTCCTGGCACTATAGCTCCCCACAGTTAAAAAACCCTTTTGTCATGTACCTGATTCTAGCGCCAATGTCGGTCGGTGCTGGTTCAGTCTTTGGCTTGCATGTTAGCATTAGTACTTCCCCTATAGGAAAGCAATGTATGGTGCTTTCCTATGGGGTTTTGGATTTCCTCATTGCATAGCGTGAGATATTTAAATGGCTATATAGACACCACGGTTAAAAATGGGGATGGAGGGAGGGGAGAGGAGAGCTCACTAGTAATTTCCACCACTAAATCATAGTAGTAATCGCAAGGGGGATAGTAGGTATAGAGGAGGGTTAGAGGCCATAGTGAATGCTGGTGGATAAAGGTCGTAGTGGGTGCAGGGGTGGGGATAAGGGAAAATAGGGCCTATAGTGGAGGTATGGGGGTTATATAAGCTATAATGGGTGCAGAGGAGGGATAGGAGCTGTGGTAGGTGCAGAGAAGGGATAGGGGCTGTAGTGGATGCAGAGAGCAATATAGGCAGTAGTGGGTGCAGTTGAAATGGGCTGTAGTGGGTGCAGTGAGGCATACAGGCTGTATAGGGCTTTAGTAGATGCATGGAGTAGAGGGGTTGTAGTGGGTGCACGGGGAACAGGGGCTGTAGTCAGTACTGTAGTAACTGTAGGGGGTAATGGAAGCTGTAGTGCATGTAAGGAATATAGGGGCTGTAGTAGGAACAGGGGCTGTAAGGGGTGCAGTGGGGCTTTAGGGAACAGAGGGGCTGTAGGAGGTGCAAGGATTTTAGGAGCTGTAGGAAGTAGTAGGTATTTAGGGTGTAGTAGAGTTTTAGGGGGCAGAGGGGCGGTAAGGTTCAGGAATTTTAGGGGCTGCAGGGGGTATATGAGCTGTAGGGGGTGCATGGACTTTAGGGGCTTTATGGGTTATATGGGCTGCAAGGGCAGTAAGGGTAGGGGAGCTTTAGAGTGTAGTGGGATTTTAGAGGGCAGAGAGGCTTTAGGGGCATGGGGGCTGTAGGAGGTAAAGGGGATATAGGGAGTGCAGTAATTTTAGATGCTCGAGTCTAAGAAGTATATGGGCTGCAGAGGGTACAGGGCTTATTGGGGTAGTGGGGCTGTGGGGGTAGAGGACCTGTAGGGGTTAGTAAGGCTGTAGTGGGTTCTGGGCTTATAGGGATTAGTGTGGCTGCAGGTGGGTAGAGAGCTTGCAAGGGGTAGTGGGGCTGTTGGGGGTTAAGAGCTTAGAGGGATAGTGGGGCTTTAAGAAAGGGGGTAGAGGGTTTGTAGGTGATAGTGGAGCTGTAGAGGGTACAGGGCTTATAGGAAGTAGTGGGACTGTAGGTGGGTAGAGAGCGTGTAGGGGTAGTGGGACTGTAGGGGGTAGAGAGCTTGTAGAGGGCAGTGAGGATGTAGGACAGGTGGGTAGAGGGCTTGTAGGGCTTTATGACATAGGGTAGAGGGCTTGTATGGGGTAGTAGGGCTTTAGGACGGGGGTAGAGGGCTTGTAGAGAGTAAGTGGGGTTGTAGGCGGGTAGAGAGCTTGTAGGTAGTTGTGGGGCTGTAAGGGGGAGAGGGGCTGGGGGGATAAAAGGGCAGGTTATATAAACTTTTAATAAAAATATTCAACTCCCTGAGCCTTACCTGTTACATGCTGTTGCAGACACTGCTTGCTGCCTGTAACACTGATCAGGGCAGCTCCGCACGGCTCACTGTACTTTGGACATATGATGTCATTTCCTGCATAAGCAGCCGCACAGAGCTGCCTGATCTGTGTTACAGACTGCTCTCCTGTCTGTAATATGTGTTCATCTTTCAGGCACACAGAGACAGCCTAGTGGGTCTGTGGGAGGGCCCATTAGCGGTCTCTCAATGTGTGTGTATATATATATATATATATATATATATATACATACATATACACATATATATATATATATATATACATATATATATATATATATATATATATACATACACACACACACACACACACACCTTCAGACTTAAAGGACCACTATAGGCACTCAGACCACTTCAGCTTAATGAAGTGGTCTGGGTGCCTGGTCCAGCTAGGTTTAACCCCTTTTTTTTTATAAACATAGCAGTTTCAGAGAAACTGCTATGTTTATATTAGGGTTAATCCAGCCAGCACTAGAGATTTTCACAGTGAGAAGACGCCAGCGTCCATAGGAAAGCATTGTGAATGCTTTCCTATGGACTGGCTGAATGCGCGTGCGGCTCTTGCCGCGCATGTGCATTCAGCCGGTGACGGAACAAGAGGGAGGAGAGGAGGAGAGCTCCCCGCCCGGCGCTGGAGAAAGAGGTAAGTTTAACCCCTTCCTCTCCCCAGAGCCCGGCGGGAGAGGGACCATGAGGGTGGGGGCACCCTCAGGGCACTATAGTGCCAGGAAAATGAGTATGTTTTCCTGGCACTATAGTGGTCCTTTAGGGAAGAGAAAACTCTAGAAAGTATGCCTTTTAAAGGGAGACTATAGTCACCAGAACAACTACAGCATTTTGTATTTCTTCTGGTGAGTAGAATCATTCCCTTCAAGCTTTTTGCTGTAAACACTTTTTTTCACAGAAAATGCAGTGTTTAAATTACAGCCTAGTGATCACTCCACTGGCCACTCCTCAGATAGCCACTAGAGGTGCTTCTAGGGGCAGTGCTGCCTAGTTTGCAGCACTGCCATTCAGTGTCTCCACCCTCTGCATGGAGACACTGAACTTTCCTCATAAAAATGCATTGATTCAATTCATTTCTATGAGGAGATGCTGATTGGCCAGGGCTCTGTTTGACTTGTGCTTGCTCTGCCCCGATCTGCCTCCTTGACAGTCTCAACCAGTCCTATGGGGAAGCTTTGTGATTGGCTCAGACCACCACTTCTGATGATGTCAGCAGACAGAGGTAGTTCAGGGGCCGAGGCAGCAGCTTCAGAATTGAATACAAGTAAGGGTTTACTATATTTAGGGAGGCAAGTGGGGGGCCGGGGGACTAAATGGTGGTTTTAACACTATAAGGTCAGGAATACATGTTTGTGTTTCTAACCTTTAGGGTTCCTTTAAGTATTATGTTAGTCCAATGTATATTAAACAAAAAGAAGGTATTATTGCATTCTGCAGTGGTATGTTTGAGAGAGAGACACACACAGAATATATTTGTTATCATCTCATGCTTTATAATACTAACACATGGTGGAACTTGACAGTGAACAGGACTACAAAGAACTGAAGGATGTGTAGAGAATATTATAATAATTAACAGCCATGGGTTACCTTACTGATAGATATAAAAAGCTAAACATGAAAGAAATCAGCCGAGCTGGTCTTTCAGGCTGTAAATGCAACAAAGAGGGAAAAAAACAAAACATGTATACGGACTATTTATGCAAAACTAATTTGGGAGAGTACATGATGAACTGGGTGCCTTTCCTAACTTCCTCCAGCTGCGAGCTCTATCGTAAGACTAATGAAAAATAAATTGAAATTTAATGAGCAAAACACCTATCCTTCTGGTGTTATGAAATGAATCTATCTGCAGAGTCACTGACTGCCGTATATGTCTGTGGAGCAGTTAGAGTAGGTGGAAGATAGGAGCAAAAAAAAAAAAAAAATTATGCCTAGAAAAATAAGGTTGTCATGGTGTATGCTAAAATAATGTCAAGGTCAAAATATCCTTCATGGTCAATGGACAATCTGACAACCATAAATGTGACTGATACCGGACATAAGCTTAAGGCACCCTTACAGCAACAGCAGCTGGTACAGGAAATTACATTTAGCACTTGCCATCTGTAATATGGCTACCCTCTAAGGATCTCCTTACAAAATTATATCCAACTGTCAAGATGCTATGTAAGTCAAGGTATACAATTTTAGAAAAGCAAAATAAAAGTAATAGTCTTTGCTCATGAGAAGATTTAGAGTAATAATGGTATATGTCACATGGAGTCATTCTCAGGTACACTAACTGAAATTCACAAGGCACTTCTGTGTTAACACAGCAGGGGCTCTTGTGACAATCACCTACTGTATATGGCATTTTCTCCCCCCCCCCTCCCAATAGATTAGTTTTGTTTTTAAAGGTTTTTTTTTACATGTTTGCTTTGTCTATTTTCACACAAATGTTATATAAAAGAACTGTATATTTTATTCATCGATGCAAAATACAATACAGTATGCTACAGAAAGATATTCATACCATTAGAGTATATTCATATTTCCAAAACATGTGGGTAGAAAGTTAAAAAACACACATTTCACTAAATCTGCTGTGAAATGTATTTGTGCAGTGGCAATTCAAATGTTGGAATAATGTTACCCTCATTTTTTAGGTTTCTAGAGACGAACTCTATATGCACAGCAGCTTAGATGCACAGAGGGATTTCATCCCAATCAGTCACTAATATTTCTGGGTTTTCTTACATGAACCCTTTTCATTTCATGGCATAGCTTTTTGCTAGGATTAAAGAGGAATTTCCACTTCTCCTTATATTTAATAAATATATATTTGGGTGTTGTGAAAAATAAAATTAAATGTAGAACTCCATTCTATTTTTCCTCAGTTCCTCTTCTTAGCTCCCTGTCAAGCATTCTTATAAACTCTGTCATTTGCACTTAGCAGTCAGCATAGAAAAATCATACAGAGAAGAGAAGATATGAAACAATGTTTATATTTATCTTCTTCATTTGTAATTTGGGCCCTACCTTTGCCTTGAATAAATGGGATTAGGATGTCTAATCGTCTGATTAATCTTCAATAATAAATAAATAAATAAAAAAGCGTAAAGCAAGCATTAGTGTTTATGGTGCCAGGGGTGCCCTGGTGCTCCCCCAATATTAGTAGTAACTTTTGCAAAACACAGGGGTCACTTACTTGGGGTACATTGTAACTTGATTCTGAATCCTAAAGTGCTAGGTGGCTCTGTAGCCTGTGATGGTATAGTGTTAATGGGAAGATAGGTTAGTCTTGCATACCAGCCCTATATGGAAAATTATACAGCAGCTGGAATAATAAGCACTTGGCAAGCGAAAATGTTCAGTTGTGTCTCCTTCAATATGAATCTTCTTTCCTTCGACGTACTGAATATTTATACAACCCTGTGGTAAGAGCCAAAATGATCCATAGAGAGCACAACGGTCACCACATATTGGTACCAAAATGCCCCGCAAAGGAAACCGCAAGCAAATGTAGGGCGAAGCCAAAGTCAATAGACTGCATTAATATCAAAATGTGGGAGAAAATATAATTGGAAATCCCTCAAGATCATTTCTAGGTTTGATTACTTACATTAAGAGGTTTCCTGGGGCAGACATGGATCGTTCCTCTCTTCTTGTGCATTCAAAAGGGTTTCCAAACGAGCGTTTCCTCAGCATTGCTTTCACCAATATCTTTAATAAAAAATAAAAAAAAGCAGGTAGGTTATATTTTAGATATGACAATGGTCTCAGTAACAACACATTCAAAAGTGTTCTAAAGAGTATGAAACAATTAAGATAAGGCAAATTTTTTAAAAAAAATAGTATTGATTAAACAAGAAAAACATATTTTAGATTTGTTCACCAGATACTTCTTTTAAATATCTTCAAGAAACAAAAGACATGTCTATCAGACATACAGCATATTGTTTTGATGTTGTCATCAAGTCTTAAGAAGCTTGTAATCTGGTATACAGAAAACCTTTTTAAGGAACAAAGTTATAAACTAAAAGGAACACTATAGGGTCAGGAACACAAACCGTGTTAAAAACACTATCTAGCCTCCCTTAAATTAGTAAAATCTTACTTTTATTCCAGTCTGCTGCTGCTGGCTCTGCCCCGATCTGCCTGCTCGGCTGACATCAGAAGTGTTGATCTGAGCCAATCACAATGCTTTCACATTGGCTGAAACTGTCAAGAAGGCAGATCAGGGGCAGAGCCAGCACAAGCCAAACACAGCCCTGCCTTGAATCAATGCATCTCTATGAGGAAAGTTCAGTGTCTCCATGCAGAGGGTGCCCTAGGAAGCACCTCTACTAGCCATGTGAGGAGTGGCCAGTGGAGGCATCACTAGGATGTAATGTAAACACTCCCTTTTCTCTGAAAAAACTGTGTTTACTGAAAAAAGCCTGAAGGGAATTTTACTTACCAGAACAAATACAATAAGCTATAGTTGTTCTGGTAACTATAGTGTCCTTTTAAGTGAACACTCCATGCAGGAGATGACCTCCCCTTCCATCATTCTTAAAGGACCACTATAGTGCCAGGAAAACATACTCGTTTTCCTGGCACTATATTCCTATGGACGCTGGCGTGCTCTCACTGTGAAAATCACAGTGAGAAGCACGCAAGCGCCTCTAGTGGCTGTCAATGAGACAGCCACTAGAGGATTAGGGGGAAGGCTTAACCCATTCATAAACATAGTAATTTCTCTGAAACTGCTATGTTTATGAAAAAATGGGTTAACCCTAGCTGGACCTGGCACCCAGACCACTTCATTAAGCTGAAGTAGTCTGGGTGCCTAGAGTGGTCCTTTAATTATGACACAGCAGGAATTTATGGTTTATAAATTGTTATAAATTAAATTGTTACTTTACTCTCCGTGACCACTTTTACTTTGAGATGTAGTCAAGATGGCAGCAATCCATATGTGCAGCATTTTAGCCAATTAGAACACTGGCACATGTGATGTAGGCAGCCTGGAACCTTATGTAAAGTCTGTCGTGAGCACACATTGCAACTTTGTTAAAGTTGTAATCGGCTTCTACCCATGCAGGCAGTGCCGGGTGCACACGTGAAAATCTCCCCTCCCTCTCTCCCTTATTTCAGCCCTCCTACCATCTCTCCTTCCGTGCTTTTCTTATTCATCTGGGTATTTTTTTTTTTTTTGTTTAATCCTCACCCTCCATTCCTCCTTGGCTTAGAGTGCATGCATCTCTATGAGAAGCATTTGGTTGGGCCATGGAGAGGAAAAGCCAATGAGGCATGAACACCAGCGAGTCGAGCTTGTCTGGTGTTGAATTCAAGGTAAGTTGAATATTGCTCAACAGGACATTCTTATTTTTTTTATTTTAAGTAGTTGAAGTAGTCCTTTAACAAAAGATGTATTGACTTGAACATTATTTTTCGATGTGTCCTAAAAGTGCAGTATTATGTTGTGAAGAAATCCCTCTTATGTTCAATATTTCTTCCCTATTCATTCGGTAGATGTAACTACCGAACAGAGACCACCCCCCTGGCTCATTAAACTTCAAAGAATGCCTCAATCGAACCCTCTACCTTTTTTTATGCGAACAAAGACAGCGGGACTTGGTCGTCGAGTGTCTGGAACTAAAATCGGACACTCGAATTCCCAAACACCGGTCTCAACAAGCTAACGCTAGATCTTTATTTCCCGAACATCTAGAAGAGCGCTGTTCGGTACTTTTGTGCATTCGAATGAGGGGAACAATTGCTGCTAAGAGCCAGGGGAAACGATTCATGGAATTATTCGGTGTTTGCCACTTAACGAAATAGACCGGCAAAACTACCCAAACTCATGGAACTATTTTATGCAACCACCTCGCGGTTAGCCGGTCACAAAAGACTTCCATATTTTTTGAGAACCCCTGAACCGATCTGGGTGAAATTTGAATATGTTGGTCACCCAAAACGGGGCTATCAGGAGACATATTGTTTGTGGGGATACCATATGCCTAAAGAGGTGTTCTGAATACTGGGGAAAATTTTTATTTTTCTGCCTGGAGATAATCAAGTTATTACTTTATCAGACTTGATTATCTCCAGGACTAGGGGAGGGAATTGTATGTTTGTGCTGGGAGTGCTTTACGTTTTTCCTGTTGTAGCGAATGGCACCGGGCTGTCCTGCAAATATATTGTACATAACTGCATTCGTGTGATCTGCTGTGTTATATGTGTTTTAAAAGAATTGTATTCCTCTGATTGTTCGGTAGTTTCATTCCCTTAGTTTATTCGAATGAAAATACCGAACAACCAGACCTCCCCTGTGTGAAGTGTGTCCTCAATTACCCGTTGCAACATCGTTGCGAACGGGTAATTGACTAGTAAGTAAGCCGTCCTTTGTTCTCGACAAACGAACACCTGGCCATTTTAAAACTCCCGAACAGCGGTGTTTTGCCGTCGAGTGTCTGGAACTAAAATCGGACACTCGAGTAGGCGAACACCGCTGAGACCTCCACAAGCCCGGTCCGTTCGTTTCCAAACTACTGAACGGCCCCTCGTTCGGTAGATAGAAAGTACCGAACGAGGGGATTCAGGCGAACCCTCCCTAGCCTCTATAGCTAGAGGCTTTCGTGTATTTTGTTCCCTTATGCCAGGACCGACCGCAGGGCCCATTCGCATGGAACCTCATTCGGCTGTCTCAGTTAGTGCGGTTGGTCATTTTATTCCCTCCATACATTTCCCGAACCCCTGGTCTGATCTGGGTGATTTTTGGATATGTTGTTCACCCAGATCAGGGCTATCCGGGGATGTAGGATTTAAAGAGGTACCCCTACGTTTAGGGGTACATCCAGAAACGGGGGGAATTACTGTACTGGATAAGGGGATTATGATGCTGGCTGAGGGGAGGAGATGTGTGGGAGGTTACCAGGACAGGATTGGCTACTGTATTAATGATTGTAAATCCCTCCCTTGCATGGGAGCATGCTTTATAAGGAGACTGTGGATTAAAGCTTTCAGTTCTGCTCCTGAAACTGTGTGTCGTCCAGTTATTGGGATTGCTGTTGGGATATTGCTGTATTTTACCTGCTGGAAAACTTGCCTGTGGATTTACTATTTACTTGTTCCTGAGCCTCACTTGGATTATAAGAGGAGATAACCTGGGGAATATTGCATCTCCGCTACATTGGTTGGCAGCGCTGGGATCCAGACTCACAGAGGAACAAGCATAAATGGAGTACGGATGGAGATTGATTTTGCCACACTAAAACGCTCCACGCTAAAAGACCTCCTGGAGGCAAGGGGTATACAAGCCAGCAACAAGAAGAAAGCGGTACTCATTACTGAACTTATGGCGGAGTACCGAATGGACGGCGATTCGGTTCCCGAACAGGGGAATTCGGGAGAAACACCGGAACAGAGGGAGTTCCAGAGGCAGCTACAATTTCGGCTATCTTTCTATGGGGAACACCCTCCAGCAGAGATTGTTTCAAAAACTATGACGGAAGTCCAGGAATTTATACTGAGAAATCAAACAGCAGCCCCAGAACGCAGCTCTGCAGTAAATATGCCACAAGAAGGTAAGCCTAAAATACCATACCAGGCTTTTAAAACATATGTGGAGGCAGAGGAAGATATAGACGCTTTTCTGCAAGATTTTGAGAGACTGTGTGCACTGCATAGAATCAGCGCAGAGGACTGGGTACCTATTTTGGCAGGAAGGTTAACTGGGAGGGCAGCTGAGGGATATCGTACTGTACCCAATGAAGAAATAAGGAATTATAGTAAAGTTAAAGAAATTATACTGGCCAGGTATGCTATAACACCAGAAGCATACCGGCGGAGATTCAGGGATTTGAAGAAGGTGGAGAAAGACTCACACGCAGAGTGGGCATGCAGGTTACAAAGGGCAGCCCTTGGGTGGGTGCAAGCGAGCAAGGCACGGTCCATGGAGGATGTATTACAAATGGTGCTGATGGAGCAATTTTATGAGGGAGTAACCAGCGAGGTACAGGAGTGGGTAAGAGACCGAAACCCTACCTCCCTCACCGAAGCAGCCAGGAAGGCAGATGAGTACCTGGATGCACGCAGGCAGCAAAAACCTGCAGCTCCAAAAGTCCCGTTTAAAACCTTTGGGGGAACCAGCTACCCCCCAGCTCCACCGAGACCCCTACCACCACCACCACTGCCCGCTGCACAGCCACGTTTCTGCCAGCCCACATCTGGCCCCTGCCACCACTGCCAGAAATGGGGACATTATAAAAGGGAATGCCCCCAGCTGCGGGACCGTTCCACTTGGATCCGGCCTGGTCCACCACCACCACCGAGAGCAGCTGCAGCCCACCACTACCAGGATATCGTGGCCACCCCATATGGCTCAGCGGTTCCCATTACAACTGTGGAACAATGGGAAGTACTGCACGAGGCAGATCCAGTCCAGGCCAATGCTGACAACCGCCAGCATCACAGGCAGACCGTATATCTGGAGGGTAAAGCGGTTCAGGGGCTACGCGACTCAGGGGCTACCATCACCCTGGTAAAGAGTCACCTGGTCTCAGACCAGGCTAAACTGAGCAAGACTGTGGCCGTCAGGGTAGCCGGGGGAGCAGTATACCGGCTACCTACAGAGAGGGGACACTTGCATTGGGGAGCGGGGGCAGGACATGTGGAGGTGGGGTTGATGCCGCAGTTACCGGCGGAGGTTTTATTGGGGAACGATCTGGGGAGGCTCACATCTGCTTTTGAGCCCCAAACACCCACAACAGGAGAAGCTCACCCTGTGGTTACTCGACAACAGGCCCGCACCCAGGACTACAACACACTCCCGGAGGTTCAGGTAAGAGATCCTTCCCCTTCCCTTGACTGTGTTCCCTGGGCCCCTCCTAACGAATTTGCAGCTGAGATAGTGACTGACCCCACCTTGCAGGTGTATAGGGACAAGGTGACAGCAGACACTCCTGGGGGGGAGGGCGAAAGGTTTATCTGGGACAAACAGCTGCTATATAGGGAGACGGATAAGAGGGTAGCCGGGTCAGACCCGATCGTGATGATGCGGTACCGGGCAGAGTTACTCCGGATAGCACATGACATTCCGCTATCTGGACATTTAGGGGTTAGCAGGACCTGGCACAGGTTAACGCAAAGTTTCTTTTGGCCTGGAATTAGCCAGGAAGTGCGCAGGTATTGCAACACGTGCGATACATGCCAAAGGGTGGGGAAAAGGGGGGACCGACGCAAGGCCAAGTTGCATCCCCTCCCCATAATCGAGGAACCCTTTAGTAGGGTAGCAGTGGACCTAATAGGACCCCTTAACAAAGCGAGCCCGTCATGTAAAAGGTTTATCCTGACAGTAGTAGACTATGCCACTAGATATCCAGAGGCGGTGGCCCTGACGAATATACAGGCTGAGACAGTAGCGGAAGCCCTGATGCAGATATTCTCCCGGGTAGGACTTCTCAGGGAGATTGTCTCCGATCAGGGTACCCAATTCACCGCCGAAGTCACGCAGCGCCTCTGGAAGTTTTGTGACATTAAGCCTGTCATTAGTTCCCCTTACCACCCCCAGACGAATGGGGTCTGCGAACGTTTCAACGGTACATTGAAACAAATGCTCCAAACCTTCGCAGAGACCCACAAGGACTGGGAGAGATTCCTGCCTCACCTCCTCTTTGCTTACAGGGAGGTGCCGCAGGAATCCACTGGGTTTTCCCCATTTGAATTATTGTTTGGCCGCAGGGTACGAGGGCCTTTAGATTTAATCAGAGAGCACTGGGAGGGAGAACGGAGCACTGACGGTACCCCCATCATACCATACGTGTTGGCATTCCGAGACCGCCTGGAGGCCTTAACCCAGACGGTACGCGAGAATTTGCAGGCGGCTCAGACACGCCAACGCACATGGTATGATCGGGGCGCCAGGGACCGTAGCTTTCAGGTCGGGCAGAAAGTGTTAATTTTAAAACCTGTCCGACACGATAAGCTGCAGGCCGCCTGGCAGGGCCCTTATAAGGTGGTAGAACAACGGTGTGACACCACTTATATAATAGGCTCGTGCGTTGGTACTGGGGGGCGACGCATGCTCCATGTGAACATGATGAAGCCCTACCAGGAGCGCTCTGAGGAAGTGACCGCCATATGCTCGCCTAACTCAGAGGAGTTTGACAGTCTGCCTCTCCCGGATCTGCTGGGAGAGGGTCAGTTATCTGGAGACTTAGGGGAAGTCACCCTGGGGGACCGGTTGAGCCCACAGGAGCGGAGCGAGGTACAACAGCTGTTGAGGGAGAAGCAGGATATCTTCTCTAATGTACCTGGTTACACTCCTCTGGCCACTCACAGAGTAGACACCCCAGGGCAACTTCCCATGCGTCAGACCCCGTACCGCATCCCAGAAGCGGTACGGGCGAACATGCGCAAGGAGATCGATGAGATGCTCCAGCTGGGGGTGATTGAGCCCTCTGACAGCCCCTGGGCATCCCCGGTAGTGCTAGTACCAAAACGGGACGGCACGACCCGTTTTTGTGTAGACTACCGGAGATTGAATGAGAAGACGGTATCTGACGCCTATCCCATGCCCAGGATAGACGAACTACTGGACCGGATGGCGAGGGGGCACTATCTCACCACTTTTGACTTGTGTAAGGGGTATTGGCAAATCCCCTTGGCACAAGACGCCATCCCTAAGTTGGCCTTTGTCACCCCATTCGGCTTGTACCAATTTAAGGTCATGCCGTTTGGGATGAAAAACGCCCCGGCTACTTTTCAGCGGATGGTGGACCGCCTCCTGGATGGGTTCCAAGATTATACCTGCGCATACCTCGATGATATTGCCATTTTCAGCAATACCTGGCAGGAACACTTGACCCATATAGGAGCGGTGCTAGACAGGATTAGGGCCGCTGGTTTAACGCTGAAACCAGCCAAATGCAGCATAGGAATGGCTGAAGTGCAATACCTCGGCCATCGGGTAGGACGCGGCAAGCAGAAGCCAGAACCAGCCAAAGTAGAGGCTGTAGCTCAATGGCCTACCCCCAGGACTAAGACTCAGGTATTAGCGTTCCTAGGAACGGCCGGGTACTACCGGAAATTTGTCCCGAATTACAGTGCCCTGGCCAAACCGCTCACTGACTTAACCCGTAAAAACCTTCCCCGCCAAGTGACCTGGACCCCGGAGTGTGAGCAGGCATTTCAGCTGTTGAAAGATGCATTGACCAATGCCCCTGTCTTGGCAGCTCCCAATCCAACTAAACGTTTTCTTGTCCACACAGACGCTTCTATGTTCGGATTGAGAGCAGTACTGAGCCAAGTCGGGGCCGATGGCGGAGAACATCCCGTGGCTTACATCAGCCGGAAGCTGTTACCTCGAGAAGTAAGCTACGCCGCCATCGAGAAGGAATGCCTGGCTGTGGTGTGGGCCCTGAAGAAATTACAGCCATATTTGTATGGGCAAGCTTTTTCCCTGCTCATGGATCACAACCCGTTAGTTTGGCTAAACCGGGTGGCTGGGGACAATGCCAGGCTGCTGCGCTGGAGTCTGTTGCTGCAGCCCTTTGACTTTAATATCCAGTACCGCCCGGGTAAACAGAATGGAAACGCTGACGGGTTGTCAAGACAAACTGATCTAGAGAAATGATCCGTGAGCCTCCCCGGACATCCCCAAGCCGATCCGAGTTGGATCAGACTGTGTATGCCGGCTTGTGGGCAAGGGGGAGCAGTGTAGCGGATGGCACCGGGTTGTCCTGCAAATATATTGTACATAACTGCATTCGTGTGATCTGCTGTGTTATATGTGTTTTAAAAGAATTGTATTCCTCTGATTGTTCGGTAGTTTCATTCCCTTAGTTTATTCGAATGAAAATACCGAAACTACCAAACTACCAAACTACCGAACGGCCCCTCGTTCGGTAGATAGAAAGTACCGAACGAGGGGATTCAGGCGAACCCCTCCCTAGCCTCTATAGCTAGAGGCTTTCGTGTATTTTGTTCCCTTATGCCAGGACCGACCGCAGGGCCCATTCGCATGGAACCTCATTCGGCTGTCTCAGTTAGTGCGGTCGGTCATTTTATTCCCTCCATACATTTCCCGAACCCCTGGTCTGATCTGGGTGATTTTTGGATATGTTGTTCACCCAGATCAGGGCTATCCGGGGATGTAGGATTTAAAGAGGTACCCCTACGTTTAGGGGTACATCCAGAAACGGGGGGAATTACTGTACTGGATAAGGGGATTATGATGCTGGCTGAGGGGAGGAGATGTGTGGGAGGTTACCAGGACAGGATTGGCTACTGTATTAATGATTGTAAATCCCTCCCTTGCATGGGAGCATGCTTTATAAGGAGACTGTGGATTAAAGCTTTCAGTTCTGCTCCTGAAACTGTGTGTCGTCCAGTTATTGGGATTGCTGTGGGGATATTGCTGTATTTTACCGGCTGGAAACCTTGCCTGTGGATTTACTATTTACTTGTTCCTGAGCCTCACTTGGATTATAAACGGAGATAACCTGGGGAATATTGCATCTCCGCTACACCTGTAAATGATTGGTTGTACTGTGTCCCTCCCTGTGGGATGTCGCCTTGCATGGGGACTTGCATAAAAGCCAGTGTGTGGTCATTAAAAGCCAGTTCTGTTGCACCCTTCTTCTAGACTTCGGCTGATGTTTGGGGATTCGTATGCTTTATTACATCTACTGAACGGAGAGCTATAATCACTGATGCTCTGGCGGTTCGGGAGGAAACTACCGAATGAGGATTGGATATCCTAGGTTTCCTTACATATGTGATAGTCTTCTTATGAGTTATCAAACAGGTAAACAAATTCTACTGCCAGTAAGTGATATGTTACAGACACCAAGAAAAAAACCAGACATGGCTCCATGACACACCTACTTACATCAGCACCAATCAGTTCTCACATATCTACCTCGTATCCAACTACTTTCTTTTTCCACTCTTTAACATTGCTTGTTTGAATTTTGGTTCTAACATAATATGTCTGGCCTTTTCTTTCGTGTATTTTATTTTCTGTAAGATATGGTTTCATGTGCTTTGATATGTGGTTTCAGGGTTTCGATGTAATGCCATATAACTAACCTGTATCTTTCCTATAGGACAAATAGGGAATCAACTGCTCTTAACTTTTTTGCACCAGACTGGTGCTAAGTTTTGATAGTTAGTGGCAGCCAGTACTACCAGTTATTAGGTGGCGGTTAGCCGTTCCCATAGACAATAATGGGAGCTCTAAGCTACTACAGTAGCTTCCCTGTTGAAATTTGCAGCTGGTAATCAGTAGCAACAACTTTGTCGAGTCCTAGGTAGATTTCTGCTTAACTGACCTTGTTTAAATAATCTATTCCGCTATTAACTAGCGAGTCAGTGGAATGTGCAGCTTGGAATTAGCATGAATTATTTTATCAGCAAGCAAAAATACCTCAAAGAGATATGAATGAAAAATATATAACTAACACTCTCTATGTGCTAAATTTAAATATGGGTCATCGATCCTACCAACTAAAGAGGAGAAAATAATTAAATTTGCATATTTAGTACAACAGTACAATCTGTAAGCAATAAAGACACTATCACCTCAAATAAAATACATCATTATATAAAATAAACGGTCAACTGCATTTTATGATAATTCTTCAAACCAGAATAAACAGGTAATTTTCAGTGTATTGCCATGGAAACAATATGCTCTATAATTCACTGACAGCAGCAACATTGATTAATATTGACTAACTATAACTGCCTGCATAAATATTAAGTCAATGGTATATACATTTTAAAGCAAAATAGTAATAGTAATTTGGCTCAATACATGCAGTATCGTTTGACATGGGAAAGAGCACAATAGATATTAATACAGAGAGTATGCTACCTCCTTGGGACACATTGGGTTGACATTTGAGAACTAATGTTCCTATGATACTCCTATACAGTATATTGGCTTGGCTGGACATTAAAGGAAATGTCGTTCTTAATCAATCATAATGCAATACCTTTGACATTATTTACCTTGAGGACTAACCAGAGCAGGATTACCATAAGGTAACCTTAGACAGCCCCTCAGTGGGCCATGGAACCACTAATTTTCTTTGTCTTATTAAACAACCGAGGGGGAGCAAACTGGTACCTGCCTACACCTCCATGAGATATTAATCCTGCTCTAGGGCTAACAAGGAGTTTAAGTCTTTTTTGACAGCAGCCACAAAGGGCCAGTTGCACACCACTATTGCAGACTGCATCTACCACTCTTGAGTCTTAAGGCACTGGATACATTTTCCCCATATCAGGGTGCGAGATGGACTTGGCATCTTGTCTTCCAGGAGTGGATAATTGTTGCTTGTTGCATTTGCTAGCTTCTCTATTGTGTTATAAAAAGGGGTTATTGCTCTATGTTTAGTTTTGGGGTTTGTTTTTGTTTAGTTTTTTGCTGTGAGGAACAAAAACAGGTATTTGTATCTATATCTGTTATCGTCCCAATTGT
Organism: Pelobates cultripes; assembly: GCA_933207985.1. Classification (NCBI taxonomy): domain Eukaryota; kingdom Metazoa; phylum Chordata; class Amphibia; order Anura; family Pelobatidae; genus Pelobates; species Pelobates cultripes. The sequence goes on along the minus strand of OW240912.1, from coordinate 237,206,765 downwards.
GCCTTTAGAATGCAATGCCAAATACAGCTTTCAGTAATGCAGTGATTTTATGTTGCAATATTATGTAATAAATCTTGCAATCATTTTTAACATTATAGGTTGTAATCTTTAAGTTGTTTTGTTGTTAAAGGGACTCTATAAGCACCCAGACCACTTCAGCTCATTAAATTGGTCTTGGTGCATAGTCCCAGGTCCCATAAGCCTGTAAATGTAATTATTGCAGTTTTTAATAAACTGCATTAATAACCTTTGTGTGTTAACTCCACCTCTAGTGGATGTCTACCAGAGAGCCACTAGAGGAACTTCCAGGTCGTTAGACTACTTTTGGTCCAGCATCATGTAAAACCCTGTGCATCATGCTTTCCTATGGGGGATATACTAATGCGAGCGCGGCTTTTGGCACGCATGCGCATTAGGTCTCCCCCGCCGGCGCAGCCACCTTTTATGCACCAAGTCCCATAACAATGTATCCCACAACTTTCCTGAACTCTAGGAACTGGAACACCAGGGGTTATTGATTCCTGTGGAGCTTTACATTCTCCGATACTGAAAATTCGCAGGTTATTAATTCTTGTGGAGCTGTGCATTCACTGATTCTGAATACTAGCAGGTTATTGATTCAGGTGGAACTGTGCATTCTTTGATACTGAAAATTAGCAGGTTATTTCTGTGGAGCTGTGAATTCTTTGATACTGAAAATTTGCGGTTTATTGATTCCTGTGGAGCTGTACATTCATTGATACTGCAAAATTAGCAGGTTATTGATTCCTGTGGAGCTGTGCATTCTTTGATAATGATAGCAGCAGAAAGTAGGTAATAGGTCCGTGTCACCTAGCAGCTGGGAACAGACTTGTGGTGCCATGTCAAAAGTAAGTAGTATAAAAAATATCACAATGAAATGCTACACAGAGCTTTGTAAATAATAGAAAATGTGCAAAATTAGTAGTTAATTTTCAATTAAAAGTAAGTGAATTATATGTAGGGTTTCTTTATATGTACAGCTAGTTTACTAGATAAAAAGAAGAATGAATCCGCATTAGCTACGGAAGAGACACCCATATAAAACGTCAGGTTCTTTTTATTCATCATTTACATTTCGCTAACACAGAATGCAAACAGAATAGTTTAGAGTCCTCAAATGCAAATAAAGCCCACACCAATCTCAAACGCGTCGAAATATAAAGGCTTGAGCAGCAGCTGAGTGTTAAAATGCCAAAGCTGGGATCTGCCAGTATTATACTTGTGTGAGAAGATTACTATTTATTGCATTTGAAGGTCAGTCAATGATGACAATTTAATCCAGATAAAAATGCAAGCTTTATATTTCTGAAATATTTTGTAAGGAGAGGCAGTTTTAGCCCTGGTCCTGCAATGGAATTATTGCAGTTTCTCTAAAACTGCAATGATTGATGTTGCAGGACTAAGTGAGACAGGACCACTGCACCCAGACCACTTAAATGAGCTGAAGTGGCTTGGGTGCCTTTAGTGTTCCTTTAAGGTGAATCATGTTATGTCTAGGAAATGAAGGCTGAAGTGGCAATCCTATTAGTGGGGTATTACATTTTTGTTTAAGACCGTCAATGCATAGTGTATCATAAAATATAACACATCTTGTATAAATGAACAACATAAATAGTGGTAGATAAACAGAAGACGACATACAGCTGGGCAGGATTCTACAAAAGACTAACCAGAAATTGTTTTCCCCGCAGTGTTGCTGGATCAGCTGTGAGTACCATTTATTGCCTAATTTCTATAGAAATAACACTCGTTAATAAAGCTTTTTACAACCTCAAGTCGTCTACAGGGATCATGAGATCCACAACAATGCCAGGTATACAGTAAAACATATAAACATCTATTTGTTACATAAAAGTAAATACATTATTTCTTACCACTGTTGTCAAACTAGGTATGAGTTTAACAGAGTTCTTCACCTCCTCTTCTGTCACTTCCACAATGGTACAATGCTCTTCTTCCAGTGGCAAGGGGTCCTCCCCATTCTGTGTCACCCATGGATGTAGCTAAAATAAAATACTGTGTCATCAATGTCATTTTATATGAGCCATTAGAAACACTTTCATCCATCATTTTATTTTAAAAAGAATTACTACAAGCTGAATATATTGCAATCACATGGCTATATTGTTGGTAGCTGATGTAAATTTTATCCACTGTATTGTTCATTTGTCCTTGAGAAAAAAGTTAAATAAGTGAAAGCATTGATGTATCTTATTTTTTCTTATTTATGTCAGAGATACATTACCTTATCTGCCCTGTCAAATGAAAGAAATAAAATGGAAAAACTGCTTCTTCCCTGAATTGTTCTTGCTTGGAATATTTTAACAGTTGGTGATGATAAACAAATTAGAAAAACAAACTTCCCAAACTGCAAAGATATTGAACATAAAAGATACAGATACACACAGACAAATACACACATGCAGATACAAAGATACACACATACACACCCACAGATACACAAACACTGACATACAGATATACACGCAGACACAGATACACACACACCCACAGACACAGACAGATACACACACATTGACATAAAGATACACAGACACCTTGATTCCAATTACTATGCCACCTCTCCTCCGGGCTCCCTTGTCACTGAAACCTAATGGCTCAGTCTTAAAAGGCTGTATTAAGTTAAAGAATAGCCTTGTGTGAGCTACAGACAGTGGTGCAAAATATTCTCTGATAATAGAGCTGTGGGAACATCAAAGCCTCCTCCGAGGAAAGTAGTCACTCAATCAGATCTCATTATGGCCCGGTCGGTTGGTTAGCCCTGCCCCTGCTTCTTTCTCTGTGAAAAGAAGGCAGGGGCCAAGAAGAACCAATGGGCCCATCAAACCAATGGCAGCATAAACAGTTGTGGAAATTCCGGCCCTGGGCTAGTGCTCTGGGCACTAGTGCAGTCGTATCGGCAGTAGTTCCACCGCTGCATCACTATGTATAGTGCATCTTGGCAAAGCAGATATTTAACTCTATTCAAACCAGCTTAGTCACGTGGCATGTTTCTATTTAAAGGTTTTGCCATGTACATAATTTATTACTGGCAATTATATAGTGCCAACATATTCCGCAGCGCTGTACAACTGGGGAAAACAGTACAATATACAATACATAGACAAATACAAAAGCTAAAGAGGGCAAGTCTCGTGAGCTGAGATCTAACCATTCAAGCTCTTTTATACAAAGCGCTTAGTTAGCCTCTGAGCTTACAATCTAAAGGATATATTGGGGTTTTGAGACAAAATTATTATATTTAAAACCACACTGAAGGGAGGACTATGCAAGAAGAAAATCTAATTATAATCAAACTATTACATTCCAAAAGCTTGAAGCCATATTCCGGCCCCATTTTTTTTTTTTACTGCATGCCGTCATTGATATAGAGGTAGAAGACCGGTATAAACAATAGATGTACCAAATTGTAAAAATCACATCCAACTTTCTAAAATATAAATATTTTCAAATTTATGGTTACAAATCAACTAGTTTATATAGTTTATGAAGGCATGATGTCATTGCAGTCATGTTGTGAATTGATCAAGTCAAGCACATACAATGTAAAAGTAAAACTATAGGAACCACTACCTTTCATAATTTGGTTTTAAGGTTTTTTTTAATATTACATTTCTATCAATGGCATACTTCATAGAGATGTCATTTTAGTTTATAAATGTATACAATGATTAAACTTGGAAAGTCTTGGCTGGGTTACACCGTGTATCCTTGTATGACATAATGGGAGATGTTTATGTAAACAGTGAAAGGTTGCAGAGGAGATGGAAGGATGAATAAGCTACAATCTACAAAGCAACCAATTAAAATATCATATGAGGACATTAGGCTTCTCTACTACCTTGGGTAAAATTGTATTTGATTGCGGTATCTAGGACATAATACTGATTACAACAGAAGTAATATCAAACAGAACAATTTTTTTTAGAGAACCTTCAACTTGACCCAGAATCTACCTAAATAAAAAGGGCCTTCCCTTGGCCGGATTTAGCTGTTCAAATCTCTGTTAGAAGCTTCATAATTTTCTTTAATTGTCTGTTAGACAATGACTGAGCATCCACAATACTGTGGGTCACTGACGGACTTGTAGAATTTTTTTTATCCAGAACTTTGTAATTCAAAATGAAATATCTCATAAATAGACAAAGATTCCACAGAAGCTCTGACTTTATACAAATGATACTTTTATTAGATCAATGATTCCAGAGTAAGCGGACCACCCTAACTGTTGATACTGTCCTGACACAGAGAGTCTGGTAAATGTGAAGCAATAAAAAAAAGAGAGAAACACTGCATAAAACCTAGAATTGTGAAATCCTAACAGAGAGTCTGGTAAATGTGAAGCAATAAAAAAAGAGAAACATTAAATCTAAAATTGTGAATTCCAAATTACACAAAATATAAAGTTATTAAAAGAGTTATTCCCTCACATGCATAATCTCAGTGCATCCACATGGATACATTTTAGAGCTCAAATTAATTCCCAAAATATATGATGGTATTGTCCATGCATTGTGCAGCCATTTTGAACAAGCCCTCTAGACCAACATTGTCAAGGAAGACAAAAAAAATGTACCTGATATTTGCCTTGATTCACAGAACACTCTTAGTTCCTTGTTTTACTCCTCACAAGAAGAATCCACCTAGCACAATTCTTACTAGTTTCCATTAGAGTAACCACTATACTTGTGCATAAATGAGTTTGAGCAGATATGTCCGAATCAAATTCCTTTTAATCCACACCTGAACGAATCGATACATCCGGGATTCATTAAAGGAGTGTTAATCAGTCTAGTAACTAGTACAGTTATTTTAGATGAGGTGGGAGTGCTTCATGAGATTTGGATCTGGAATGTGTCTCTTACATCAATATGTTTCTCTAGTCCAGCTATCCAGAATATATGTCAGATTTATGCCTAAGAGTTTCCAAAGAGAACACCTTTAACCCTTTTAAGACAAGTAAGCTTAGGCACATCATATGATCTCAAACATAATGTAAGTCATTGGACATAAAGTGTTAACCTTTCTTCCTCCCAAGTATAGCGTGATTCTGCATATTTCTTGGCTCTTGATTCCTAACTTACATTAGCTAATTAAAATGCAAAGATTTAGATATCTGTTCAGCAGGATAAATTATCTCCGTAAAAGCCAATGTAGAACCACTGAGGGATAACAAAAAAAACAGCTGCTGTTGTGTACAGATACGCACTGCGCTCCTCGGTATACAAGCTAAACCGTTGATGAGATCTAATAAAACAGAAGCATAAATAAGAAATCCCACTCATGTGCATATTGATGGGAGGTCACAGAGATTACTATACAAATTGCAAAAAAAATAAATTATGTTTATCTTTTTTTAGAATGCTGATTCAACTTAACATCTAAGCAACATTATAAGATTAGAACATTACATTTATAAACAATCACATTTTATAGTTTCAACAGGTATTATTTAAGCAGATGTTAATATAACGTGGCTGCTACCTTTTGCTCTTTCCTTCTGTGTAAGTCAGTGAGTGCTTTTCTGTTCTTACATTGATCACTATAACAAGTAAAAACTGCTCATCGCGCATACCAATGTAGGCACTGCTTCAAAAATAATGAATCTGATAAATCATGCCACTAACTACAAAAAAAGCACATATATATTACTATAAACTCATTACAGTTAAGGAAATTACAGTTGAATGATAACAATACAATGAAATAATGGAAAGTGGGCAGAACTACCTTAAAGTCAACATTGGTGGCTCTAAATTTTGTGAGGCCGTAGGTGAAGCTCAAACATAAGGTCCTCATTAAAACATACATAGTGAAAAAAATAAAAATAAAATAAGAAGTTGAATGTGTGTGTATAAGGAGATGTAGCTGTACTGAAAGACGGGCTTGCAGAGCTGGATACAAAAAAATAGACTCTGTATTCAGCGTACAGAGGCTAGCAGTGTCGTGGTTCCCTGTGCTGCAAGCTCTCTGACTGTAGTCCTGGCATAATTTGCAATAAACAAATGTAATTTGAAATTATGCTAATCATTTATACACATTTCAGGGTATGGTTGCATTGCCTGGTCGTGTATACATAACAGCTGGTAGTGAAGTGCTTATTGGAAACAAAAATGAATATTTTTGTTGGGTGACAAAGCTTAAAAAAAAAAAAAAAAATCATAGCGGGAACGGAGCCGGGCTTCCATGCAGAGCAGACATGCTGTGCCTGAGCTCTTAAGAGTAACTGTGTTACCCCTCTTTTCAAACAACTGCTATCACATATGGGCACTCTCTGAGTTGGGGGATCTCTGCTGACTACCCTGAACCCGAATTGTGATTATACCCCACCAAGACCGGGTCTCTCAGTTGCGGCCTACTGTGGACGGAGCAGAGGAGAAGCGGCTGATCTTCTCGCCCCTCAGACCAGAGTTCATCTCTGCACTCCTACATCCCATTACCCCGGACCGGCAGGGGATATTCCGGTCCCCACTGGACAACATGCTGCTGACTGCCTTGCCTACAGTGTGCTCCACACTGCAATCTGCCAACGCACCACCTGCACCAAGCATTCAAGATGGCTACTGCACCACCATCAAATGAGCAAGGTAAACATGTGCCCCAAAGGCCACGCGGCAATTCCATAGCACTTACCCTGTTCTTGGATACCATATTTCAAAACCTCTGGTTAAGAATCAGGGAACGCACCAAGCTACCGTGGCAGAGCAGAGGGGGTTCGCAGACAGCAACAAGCCGCCAAAACAGAAGGTACGTCCCCCAGGCGATTTTGCCAAGCCAGCTCTTAAACACATGTCTGTACACCCGGACCGAGAGCCCCTTGAGGCTTTAACACCAAGCGCCCGCCATTGAAGTGAAGGCTGACCCACTAAAGGCGGCACACTACAGCCAGACCCACTCCTTGCCATAGAGGAAGGGCGGAATTGACCCCGGAGAAGACTCTGATCTGTAAACGGGGAACACCGGCCATCATACAGGCTGGAGTTGGAAGGTGGCCCCGATCTGCAATGCTGAGGCCTGCTGCCTGGGCTATCCTGCATACACATCTACCCTGCTGCTGGTAGGAATCGGCTGATTAGAGACTGCACACACCCTGAGATAGCGGCGATGGCTGCTTCCTAACATGACCATGATATGTAATCTGTACTTTATTGTTTAACCATTAGTTTTCATGCTTCATTTGGCTTTTACGGTTGACACAACCTCTAGTGTGGAGCACTCTGGCATTAACACCTAATAATCCTGCTTGCTACCTGTGAATCAAATGCCCACTGGGGCTAAAAAGATGAAAATGTATATGGTTATGTGCCTCAACACATGGTTTCTCTTTTTCTTAATGCCTTAGTTTTCTTTCGCTTTATCAAACTCCCCTAACACACCTTGGCCTTGGAGGGGCACTATAGGTGCCAGTGGTATACCAACATATACTTGCCTGGTAAATGTGTTACACTCTGCTCGCTGATCTTATAAATAATGTGCCAGTATACAACACATATTTGACCACTCATGGCTTAACTAAATAACCTGAAATGTCAGCTCAACTTACTCAGCTTACTGTTCTTGAACTCACTAGTCTGACTTAGCTATGTCTTACCTTAAAACAAAAAATGTGCCTGAATATCAAATGTTGCATATTGAATTTCTATATACCTTAATACCGCTGTTGTGGCATACTGAGGCTGTTTGTTAAATTGTGCACAACCAAAATAAAAAATGTAATTTTTTTTTCTTTTTTAATTTAAAAAAATCATAGCAGCAGACCGGAGGTTGTGTTGGGCTCACTCTCCCTCAAGGTCTTAATAAAAGTCCTGATATAAGGTTGACTTATATGATTGGACACAAAGTATACTGAAACTCATTATGAAGTCCTCTCGAGTGCAGTTCTTCTAGCGATTTATAGTTTGTTTAGAATGTGCACAGAGGCAAGGAATAAGACAGGATGATCTCTTGTCTGCAGCCTATGCATGTCCACCCCTTCTTCTCCAGTCCAGACTTTCTGTGGCTGTCCAATCACAGTGAAAGGGCTTTAGGCCTTTAGGGCATTCCTTTAAAGCATAAATGTTCAGTTCATAAATATCCATGTGCATGATACTTTTGGGGCAACAAGAGGCACGAAATGAGCAAGAAGCCATCAGGATAAGATGGAAAAAAACTGCACTGCTGGGTTGCAAACAGTAGTGGGCTCTGATCGTGTATTCTCTGGATATTTTGCATCTTGCTAGGCAGTGGTTTAGGAGGAACTTCCTTCTCTGCAGGTGATCCAGAATGAACACTTGGAAGATTTGTCTTAAAAGTGCTCTCTATATGCATTACCAAACACATGCTATCTATGTATTTGTAAACACTGGTCAGTCCCAGTAAAAAAAAAAAAAATATTTTTTTTTTGTTTATTACATCTTACATGACTTGTATTTTGTCATGAAGCAGTTTGCGTAGCAGAAAAATAAAAATGGTTTCCCAATAAAGGGACACATGTTACCAGACTTGTGCAAGGCTGAAACATTTGGTGTTTTAGGGGATCCAGGATTTGTGCGTTTTGGTTTGGACAAATTTCGTTGATACAAATGTTTTGACGATCCAAAAAGACGTGAAGATTAGCCAATCAATGTACCACAAAAAAGTAGATATTATGTATATATTATGCATTTGTGAGTAATCTGGCTCCCGGAGAAGGAGGAACAAAAAAAAAAAAAAAGTCTACAGATGAATATATATTTCTAAAACATCGTTATACTGCTCATTATTTCCCCCCTTTATTGGTAATTTCTCAGTTGACCTGTGAATAAAACCAACCTTCAGTCGCTGTCCCATAACCATCCTTTTTTTCCCCCCAAACATTTTTATTTATTTATTTTTTTAAATATGGATGGAATTACAAATCAAACTGTTTGTTCATTGTTCGTTTTGCTTGCTTTGTGATTCCTCCATATGCCATTTTAGCAAATTCAGATAAATGATTCGGGAGAAACTGAATGCACAAATCTACTAGTTATTAAATTGAGAGTTCCCCTGAGGTACGTGATAGGGTGACTGTTCATGAGACTCTAAACACTGTAAACTTCAACACAATGCATTTCATGTTGCATTTTATGTAATTACTGGACTATATATTCATTGTTGGCGATTTCTTTATGTACACATATGTGACATGTATTTCTATGTGCTGAAAATGCTTAGAACAGCACTCAGTTTATCGTTATTCCTCCATTCTAGGCACCACTTTATTTGAAGAAATTACTATTGAACACACAAGTCTACTAGTTACCATAACGCTTCAGCTATGAGAAATATATATATATTTAACAAAAAGAGCATCCCCTTCCTGTTCTAGGAGAGTTGAAAAACTTGGATTTCTCAAAACTATTTTAGGCTATATTTAGACTTTTAGGCTTGGCCTACATACTCTAAACATATAATTCATTTTTTAATACATCATATACATAACATATAGAGTGATCTAAAGGTGATATAGATTATTGATAAACTCCTCAAATAGTAAAATAAATCAGCTGTACTCACCTTTATTCTCCTGGTGCTGTGTTCTCTCTGTGACCACAGCTCCTCCACTGGCTGATATTCTTACAGATGATCTGAGCCAATCCAATGCTTCCCTTAAGGAGGGCTAGTGTGCAAGTTATTGGTCACACTGTGCCAATCAGCATCCCCTCATAGAGATACAGCTCTATTGGGAGTGTTTACTCTATTCATAAAGAATGTGAAGCTAATGAATCAAAGTCCTGCAAAGATTGTCCCAAAAAGGGCCGCCTGTGGCTGTCTGAATGACAGCCACTAAAGGTGGCCTTAGGGACAAATGAAACAACCTTTCCCCCCCCCCCCAGAAAAGTCAGTGTTACCATACTCAAACTACAGGGATAGTCTCTCTGCAACAGAACCACTACAGACGTAGTAGTTCTGAGGTTGAGTGTCCATTTAATGATCCCTAATAATGTTGAGGTCACAAGCATAATTGCATTCACCTTTATCTCAGGAACAGTAATTCTTGTTTCAGGCTTTTTATCCAACATTCTCACTATCAATTCTTTTAGTTCATCACTTATGGCAGGCCTAAAAGGAAAAAAAATAGATTACTTATATTCAAAAATTTTCAAAAAATATATTTTTTTATTATGTTAAAAGAAACAGAACAGTGTCACAAACAGACATACATTCCTGATACAATGCTAGGTGCAAGCATTTTGTCCAGACTTTGTAATTGTTCACCAAATACCCATTTTGTTTCCTAGGAAACCTATTTCAAAATGTAGAAAATCTAAAACCATTAAACACAAAAGGAACTGAGCATCACCTAAATCAGAATTTAACAAGGGAGGAGAGTTTGCAAAGCAATTAATTGTCCATCCATCTGCAAAAGGTTTGAAAGATATATATTGTCCAATTCCTATATATTCTAGTAACCACTGATTTAGAATGACTTTTTTTTATAAATAATCAGAATGTTCTTTTTTAGTATAACATTGGAATTGGATTTCCTGGGTAACTAAAGAAGAGGTTTGAAAATAAGAATATTATTTATTCTTATTTTCTTACTTTGTCTTTAGATGTTAAGGGATTACACCTTTTTTTCACACCCACGCTAATTGTTATATTTATATTGGAAGTGCCTACACAACCTTTTGAATATATTTGTTTGTTAAAGAAGAAGTTTAAAGGGTTACTCCAAGCACCATGACCACTTCATTGTTTTGAAGGGATCAAGTTGCAAGGGGCCTGCAAGTGCAAAATCGCAGTATGAAACACTGTAGTCTCCCTAGTAAAAAGACAGTCTTTTCTGAGAAAGTGTCACAGGAGCTGTACCCCAACACGCAGGAAAGAGGAAACACACAAAAGGTGGATCCAAAAGGCGTATTACCGAGCATTAGAGAGGCAGGACTGAACGTATTAATATAGCTAGAATCAAGGTCAAGCATTCAGAAATACACAAAGTCAATACAAAGCCTGGTCAGGATACCAGGAATCACAAGGTCAATACGAAGCTGGGTCAGGATACCAGAAATCACAAGGTCAATACGAAGCTGGGTCAGGATACCAGAAATCACAAGGTCAATACAAAGCCGGGTCAGGATACCAGGAATCACAAGGTCAATACGAAGCTGGGTCAGGATACCAGAAATCACAAGGTCAATACGAAGCTGGGTCAGAAAACCAGAAATCACAAGGTCAAATACGATGCCAAGGAGAAACAGAAAATCACTAGGGAATCACTAGGAGCACAAAGCGAGGATCTATTCAGAAACCACAATCGGGCAAAGAATATGAGACAAAGCAAGCCTTGGTCCACTTCATCATTGCGACTCAAAATAGATAAGGATGACGCGACCACTTTAAGAACAAGTGTGAGGTCATGCCTACACTCTATATAAGGAAGTCCCGCCGCGCGGATTGGCTGGACCGCGCTGCAGGAGGAGGGCTGCGCGGCTCGAGGGAGGCAAGTACCCTTCCCTATGCCATTATGGGAGGTAAGTACATGCCACAGAAAGGCAGCGTTTACATTGCTCACTCAGATAGCCACCAGAAGGGTTTCCTTCCTGCTGTGGTCCCGCAATGTTTGCAAGACAGACATTCAAGTTTCCATGCTCTGCAAAGAGACACTGAATGCTCCCTATAGAGATGCATTGATTCAATATATATCGCTGTAGATGTTGATTGGCGAAGCATAGGAATTGCTGCGTATGCGCACTAGCCCCCCCAATGCCTACCTATACTCTGCCATTCAAGATAGGTTGGAGAGAGTGAATGAGAAATATTCACATTATATGAGTGACAGATGATTGGTTGGGCTTTACTTGATGGAAGAGTCCAGATTTTGTCAACTTGTTTTTTTCTCTTCTCCAAACCCTTTTAAACAACTCAGACTCACTGTGCTATAAGAGAGAGGGCTTTGTGTTACAGACAAATTGGTTGCTTTGCAGGCAGTAATTTAATTTTTAAAAAACATCAAGATGTAGCACTATAATTTTCTCTCTGCTACAACATTGGTGTACAGTTCACTGCCACACAAACAGTAGTTCTCATAATATAGTGCTTTTAAAATTTTCACGATTTGGGTGCAAAAAAAGTTAAGCAAACAGATATTAATTCATTAGGCTCACAAGAGTATATAAAGACAAAAATAACTGTCCTTGTGTATTGGTTAACCATATGAATAGCAAATCTGAATATCACTAAATGTCTCTTTTTGGATCAAAGATTACTTACTGTTCTGGGAACTCCACTGGTTTGTATTTTATTATGTTATGGAGAACCAATATGTACTCATCCATGAAAGGGCACTAAAACAGAGAATAATAAAGTCACAAAGTATGTATATATAATGTTATAAAAACAAAGCAAGCCATTTGCCATTAGTGATACATCTTTTTGTCCAACTTAATATTTTATGAATGATGTCCCATGTGGAGCTGACAGCCTGTAAAAACACATTCGTCCATACTTTAATATACAGATTCAAATATTAGGCTATTTGTTTTGAATTGCCAATTATTGTATAGTTCAGTGGTATTGGTTGTGTTTACATTTATTTAACATTATAGGGAACATACACGGGGATATGGACCGTCTTGAAATAAATCATTAAATGTCCCAATCTGATGGGTAATGTAAGAGCAGGATAGTTCACAAAATGTGATATTTCTTTCAAGGATAGTATATTTTGCTCATCGGTTTTCAATCTACGTTTCTATTGACAAAGAGAGAAAAATGTAATCATAGAATTTATTTTTCAATACATCATATACATAACATAGTTTTGTCACTATCATGTCCCTAATGCTCCAGTGTACTGTAAATGTATCCATTGTGGATAATGTGCATAGTTTATGGTTTATAAACATTTCTGTCACTAGGGGGTGCTGTAATATTTATGTTTAGAGGTCTTGTCTCAATACAGAGCTCTTTAATAACTTGCCCCCTTCTCCTACATGAATCAGTACATATTAAGTTGTAAAATGACATATACGTCTGTAAAATGATAGTACACACCTATGCATGGCTAAGGGCATGTAGGCCAAAATGTTGCATACATATATGTTGTATTCTGTGTGCACCAATAAACTTTACTATATTTCACCTGCGTTGTGCAACCCGTGCACTTTACTTGGAGTACTCACACCTGTACAGATAAATTAGCATGTAAACTAATGTGATTGCGCGTACTTCAAAAGCTTTAATTGTATCTGTACTGGCAGTGCCTGTTTTGGTTTGAAAATGTTAATACAAATATCTTGGTGTTGTGTACTACTGATCCTGTGTACATAGTTCCATATATTCATGTATATGTGTGGTGCAGCTACTTTTTATGTATAAATGTTAATTATAAAGATGGTGACCTTTTCATGACCAAGTGGACTGTTGTATGGATTTAAAAACCATGCAATTACATAGTGATTGTTTAGGTTACATACAGTGAAAAGAATGTAATTTAGTGTTCAATGGGCCCAACATGCCCCCTGTTCAATGTAAAGTCCATTTAATGTTGAGATGTTAACTGCAGAATGATAGCTTACAACTCTATTAAAAACTAACTATAGGATACTTTTCTATGTGTTTGAATTCTGTGTTCTTGAAGTTATATTTTAAAAGAAGAGCCATTCACCTGGCGATGTAAATACATGTGGACGTTGCAGGACAATACCAGTGATCTAAAGTGAGGTAAAGATGGACAGACAACGCATACATTTCTAGGTTGTGAATTGTATAAAAAATAAGTAATAGGTGCACTATCCAGCTTCAGAACTCAGCAGCATTATGATTGCAGCTGTTCACATCGGAGTTTCTCAGTGCATGATAAATCAGGCAGACAGTCAAGGCCAACATCAGAATATAGGGAATTTAGTTACATCAGGATATTCTTTATCGCAACATCCTTAACTACAGACATTATATGACTTGTTTGTATTACACACCCTTAATCATATAAAGGTTACCTACCTTTCCAAACACAAAACAATAAAGGGTAACTCCCATAGCCCACACGTCAAGTGCCTAAAAATACAAAATGAGGAATCAAACACATATAGAAAACATATCATTAAGGCGAATACATTACAATTTCCTTGCCCCCCAAAAAATGTAAATACAAACATGTACACATTGTTCTTGTATTTCTTCTGCTGGGATGTTCTAATGAGATTTCTAAGATATTTAATGCCTCCAGTGTTACACAATGTTCTTACCATAGAACTGGATTTTAATTTTAACTTTTTAACACTAATATGCACGGCATTGGACCACAGAAGAAACTATTTCTAGATTTGACACGACATGCAAAATATATAATAATGATGATCAAATATTTGCATTGGATAAGCTCGTGGGTGTAGATATGTGTGTGTGTATATATATATATTTACAAAGAGTAATTGTTGGATTAAATATGGACAGATATTATAACTGATTTCCATGTTGATGGTTTCACCTTATGGGATGAGTTAGTGGGACAATGTGGAAAGGAGAATAATTACAAAATATGTTTATGTAAAAATGAAGGGGTTAACCGACCTTTCCACTGAACCCCTGGCCAGAATCCAAAAGTGTTTCAGGGGCCATAAAAGCTGGTGTTCCTGCAGTACTTGAAAGAAGTGCATCGTTGCCTTCAAACTGATTGCTTACACCAAAATCAGCAATTTTGATGTGACCATCGTCTCCCAGCAGTAAATTGGATGGTTTTATGTCCCGGTGAATAATCTTCTGGTAATGCACTAAGGATGCAAGACAAAAGGTGACATTTTTGGAGGAGAGTTTAAGTGTATCTAATCAGTAAGGGGTATCTATCCAGTCATAAAGGCAATTCTACTACAACCAACCATAATAAATGATATGGTTTGAATTATCTTTATATGAATACACTAAGCAGCACAGGTTTAATGGAAGCAGTCATCTCATTTATAGCAAGTTAATATTGTTGGGCAACACCTATTGTTTGAAATCTTATTGCTTCAAATGTTGGAACTCTAAGTAACAAAACATAAAAAGAAATCCCCATTACTTATTTTAAAGTTCTGCATAAAGAACAAGCATACATTTTAAAAGTTAAATTGACCTTGATTATTTATGACTGTAATAATTTGAGGCAGTCTGGTACACTGTGCACTTCCATACGGTGATACATTTTCAGGAATTCCAAGAAAAGGAACTCTCTTAATGCTACCCTGTTGTGTTTTGTTGTACGTTACCTATTTGATCGATAATGTTTGTGCCAGGAGTTATTTATATCTTTTTTTGCCAGGAAATATGGAAATATCTTAGACAACCTTTTTTTTTCTTCTGTTAAGGAATACATAAAGTATATTCTGTAATACACCTTAGACTTCCCAGTCACAGATGGGTCTCCATTTTGCCTCTGAATGAATACTGCTAGGGTAACCAATTTATTATGGGACCAGGGCAGTTGCCGAAGAACCGGATGTATTCATTGCAACTATCGGGTACCTATTGAAATAACTTTGGAACTTGTTATAGGTATCCATACGACAGATTACTTATGTGCTACATTTTTACTGAAACCTGGTTTATTTCAGGGTGTTTAGATAGTGGTTGTATATGCGGCAAAGGGAGTCTGCTTTATTCGGTGCAAAACAAACACAGTGCAAGCACTGCAGTCTAACACCTGGAAAAAAACTTACAAAACATCAACTTGTGTATTTGAATGAATGCAGGTTTAAATATATTTTCCTACCAAATGGTCTCACAAAAATGCTAAAAATGTCTGCAGAACATACACCGTCATGGTTACGAAAAGAGGTTACACCGAATTATTATTCCCATGTACACCTTAAAAAAAACACAATAAACACTGTCCAGTATGTACTCCATTTGATAAGAAACTTTATGTGCAAGGCTACTAGTGTTTTGGTATCAGCATGCTGATCGGGGGGCTGGCAGATGGACGGGTTGTACAGAATACTGCAGCTTCATATAGAATGCAACTGGAAAAAACTGTGCTCAGTCACAGACACGCAGAATGGACGGTCTACAGACTACAGGAGCAGTAAATATGCATATAATTTTATGGTGTTAAAATTAGCATTGTTTGAGAAGAGTGACAATCCGATATAAACCAGCACATGCTGTATATGTGTAAAGCATTTCTATATACGTACAGATATATGCAGGCAGCATGAGGGGTCTAAATTGATTGCTATCAAATATTTTAGTTTACAAGCCTTAGTGCAGCATTAATCACTGTTAAATGTCTGACGCACACACAGCCTGTCACAAATATCACTCATGCACACTGATAATTTTAGCTTGGAAAATGCCAATCCAGAAACAGGAACAGTGAGTTATGCATATACAGAACATTTAGCTGAAATTAGCTTTCAATGATAACATCTGTCAGAATTTGAGACTTCGATGCCAGCAGCACTGCAGTAATGACCAAGGGAAAACAAAACTGGTTGCCTGCTGTCACCCTGTGCCAACAATCCTGAAATTAAGCTTCACAGCCTTGTCTTTATAATGTATGAGCCAAATAAATTTCTCCCTGCTCATCGGAGTATTACTGCTGGTACAAGGAGCCCTCAGCTGACATTTAAAAATAAATAAACTATAAAAGCTGACAAATTATATGCAAATATATTTGTAAATCTAGTCAGCAAGTTCTCACACCTTGTTTCACCCACAAGACCCAGTGTTTTTCAAGCACGTTTTGTGTAATCCTGTTAAGGCTTTTCCAAATAAGTGCCCCGAATATATATTCCTACAGTGCTGAACCTGGTAAGATAGTAGGGAAAAAATATTACCCCCAGATGGGGTAGTGTAAGCAAGTCTTTAAAGTGAATTTGTCATGGCAGGTACACTTCCCAAGCAGGGAACTCCTCCCCCATTTCACCAACATGCCGGCTTTGCACCGACACTCATTGGCATCAAAATATAGTGACAACAATTACACCGTTCCTATACTTCTCTATCCAGTACAAGAAGTGCTGCTGAAAGGGTCAACAGTGTAGTTGCTGTGCTGGAGAGCAGGAGAACTGCCTGTAGAAGAGTTTTCCTTCTCTCCCCTGCCTGCCAATCCTCTTCATAAAGGACATTGAAGAACTGATTGGCAAATAGTGAATCAAACTATTTTAAAATAATAATTCAGTTAGCGCAATGTATATACCAGTATGTCATTTAGTTTACGTTTAAAGTAGTTTTGTCACTTCTTCTCCCCTCCCCATCAAAAAAAAAAAAAAGTATTTAATAAAGTTAAAAAATTATGAAATGCTCAGAGACTGTTTGAATATCAGAAATTTTAATGCGGTCAACAAACGTCTATCTATTGACTACTTTGTCTTGCACGGTGTCTATGCTTGACAAAGGCAAAGCTACCCCAGCCGAGCCCCCAGCTATCTGTTTTGATGGCGGTGGGAGAAAAGCTTTATTGATGGAGGCTTCAACTTTAGCCCTGCCTCCTCCTTTCCCAATTTTCATACCTCCCAATCCTCACATCAATAATTGTATTCAACAAGTACCTGTAATATCAATCATTTCTATCAGTCACTATTAACTTTTGAAATCAAATCAGTAAATATCCTCATCTGCTCCATGTAACTGTACCCTACAAGTGACAGACTGAGATACTGGATATTAGGGCACAGACATTGAGAACATGCATCCATCTCGCTAATGTATATTAAACAAACAAATCATAAACCCTCACAAATAAACGTATTACAAGTTTCTACACATTTCTGCCTGCAATACAAGTTGAGGCTGTGTTCAAGAAAGCATCACAGCTATTCCATGGTAACATCTTGTGCTTTTATGACAATTATGGCTACAATAAAATAAATTACACTAATAATAGATACAAATAATAATGGTTAGCAAATGAAAAATCCCACCTACAGCTGGGCCTTTATAAGGCATTTCGATTATACAAATAAAAGTACTCTGCACGACTTGATTTAAAATAGCTTTTCATACTGCATTACATGCCCACAATATTCAAACACACTTGTAAAATGGTGGTGGGGCAGAGTAGGGCATACCACCTGGGTGGCAGTGTCAAACAAACACTGGCAAACGTAATCCATATAGATTCCTGTTATCAACACAAAAATACATATTTAAACACAAATAGAATTATATATTTTTTCAATAAATTGATCCTCAATATTCAGGCAGAAAGCTTAAGAATTACATTTGTTTTGTCAGTTCATCCTGTTGAGGAAGAATAGTCTGTGGACCTGTATTCACAGGAACCTGTAGGAACCTTTTTTTTGTTTGTTTATTTTTTAAATGAAAAATAAATATTATTGTAATAGTGTTACTATAAAATAAAATAAAAAAGAGCCTTTAGCTCCTGTCTGCAGAGATCCTTCAGGTTAGACAGATTACCCTAGTATTCAGGAAGCCACAACAACATTACATTTTCACAAGCATAAATATATGCTTTTACAACCATGATTTAATGGTACCTCACTCCTGGTAGATTGTATACAATTTTTCTTCCAGTGATTGATGGGGCACAGAGCAATCTTAAGGTCTTTGGGTGCCCTGTACCAAATTAAAAGTGCACACCTATCCATCATGATTATTATAATTTAATATTAAAATGGAAATGTATAAATATTTACAAAGCCACTTATGACAGCCACACTCTTAAAGACACTCAATATAAGAATGTCTGAAACGGTTTGTGAAATGGTGACTGTTTCTGTCATAAAGTGGGCTTTTGCAATGCGATTTCACTCCAACAAAATTGTCCAAAAGAGTCAGAAACAGGTCTTTCATTTAATAATATATATAATATATATTTTTAAAAATACTTAAATACTTTTTCAGCAGCATACATCCCTAGAATCACCATAGCGGGGTATGATGGCTCAGTCGCGGAGTTCTCAATGGATTTAAAGGGCTGTATGGAGAGCTGACTTTCAGCACTGAATACAGCTCATTGGGCAGTGTGGGACCACAAAAATAGTCCCAGCTGACAGAGGGGAGCCCCAGGTTTCTATCCATAACCATGTCTCCTTGGTGTGAACAGGGATAAGCTGTGTGCATCGTGCACTTCATCTAGTGTGTCTAAGGCCTCCAACTCTGAGAAGTGAGAGCAGGATTCCAACCATATCACAATCTTCGGCCTCTGAGGTTGTTGCAACAAGCAACAGATATTTCGAGAGTGGTCACTCTCAACGTTTGCCAATGTTTGGCAAAAGACAGAAAGTAAAATCTGTCTTCCTCCACCAGCTAGGGTAAACAAGAATCGGGCAATTGTCATTGATACATCAATTAATTTAGGTGATCCGAAAATTTCCACCATTCACAAGTCTATTAAAAAGTAATTAAACGCATGGAAAATAGTATCAGTTATAGTTTAATTTTGAGGGTACTCTCTATATGAGGTTAAACACATGATATTTACTTGCCTTTCTATATGAAAACAGTAAGTCAGTTAAATTCCAAATTTATTATAACAATGGATCCAAGAAGTCTCAGAATTAATAAAAATAAAGGTTATGAAGCAAATTATTATGTAAAGCCACTTAGTACTCTTTTGGATGTCCTAAAATAACCGAAAATTCTCCAAGTAAAACTTTTGCTGCTCAATGTCATAATAAAATAAAAATAATAATAAAAAAAATAAAAAAAAACACACCTGCCTTAACCTTTATGAGTAAAGAGTCTGAATGATGGATGTGCAGTGAAAACAGTGTTTGGAGACTTGAATCTGTCAGATATACAATTCCCTTCAAGCCACCCACGCTGCTCATTCTATTGATTCTCCTCAGGGCGGGTTAGGAAAAACAAAATCAACAAGTATAGCTGCCCTTTCCACTCTAAAATCACTTTAGTATTAATATGCAGTTACTGAATTTCTGAACAGATTAGTACCAAATTAAATATTGAAGGAATAAAGTGTCATTCGTTCCCTCATAGAATAATCATACATTTTACTCTTTAGTATTTTCTTTTTAAAATGTCCTCTACTAAGCCTTTGGGACTTTGATTTGACACATTTTCTTATAATCTACATAAATCTAGTTATGATACATGAATATGTTTTATAAGAATTATTTCAATAGTCTGTTTGAATGCCCAATGTTTTCATTCAAGTAAAAGGAAAACTATAAGCACCAAAACAACCTTCGCTTGATGAAGCAGTTTGCGCATATAAATCATTTTCCTGCAGTATCACTGCTCAATTCTCTGCCATTTAATGAATTACATGGCCCACCACTGTGACGTTAAAATAACTAAATTGGCTATTACTGGAATCCAGGGGCACTCCATCTTCATCTAACATTGTGTTTAAGTGTCTTTTTTGAGACCCCCCCACCCTACCTGATCAGAATGCTCCCCCCGGCTGTTCCCACCTCCTGTAACCTCCAAACCACTTTATTTACTTTACCACAATACAAAAAGAAAGTGTCTTGACCCTCATTTTCCTACAGAGCACAGCAATTATGGAATAACATCCCGGACACTTTCAAATCTAACCCCAGCCTAAAATCCTTTAATAGATCTCGCTCTACATATCTCCAACCAGAATGCACCTATATTCATTCAAATATAGAAGTCCACAAGCGTCAGAAAGTAGGGTGAAGGCAAAAAATGTTTGGTTGATTTTATTTCTTACTTGTTCTGTGTTAAATCTATAAATCTGTATTAATATTATTTTGTATTTTTAATATGATATTGTACCCTATTCTCAGGTGATAGAGGGCCCAGTATTTTCTTGAAAACAAGGGAAATCTCAATGTATCCATCCTGGAAAACATTTTATAAATAAAAATTCAGGAGGGAATTTGTTTCAGTTTATGCAGCCCTAGACACAACTCCTCTGGCTGTCACTGACACAGCCTTCTTACACACTTCCTGTAAAGAGATATAATGTTTAAATATCCTTTAATGCACAGTCTTTTTAATATAGAATTTCTTATCTCCTCCATTGTTAATAGCCTTGTGTGCGATTAAAGCTTAATTAACAGAGTAGGAGAGCAGAACTTGTGGCGGACCATTTATTAAGGGAGTGTTACTGCCAAGGCTCTCCTTTCTCCTTCGAAGTATCCCATTAAGCACAGTTCTCTGTGATTATAGCTCACAGTATAACTGTAGTGTATAGCAGTGTTATAGCCTTCCTCCCTTCCCACATTAGTCATACATCTTAGTTAATGCTGGGAGAAGATCTGATTTTATTGTCACCGACACGGTCATTTATACACAAATCCCCAGCATAGGGGACAGTACAATGATCCCGTCCTGGCCCCTGTGTCTGGGAGATAACGGTTATCTCTCACTAAGCTAATTATCTCCCAGACACAGGTTACAACATAAAATATCCCCAAAAACATAACAAAAACCCACAGGTACCCCACATATTATACATCTCAGAATAGCTCTGATCTGAGCTCCCAAGTTGGCAAAATAGCAATTGGCTCCATGCAGAACTGGAGAATTGCCACCAGGGTAAAGATTTAATCAGCCACTGGCAATGTCTATGCCCAAAAGTGTTCCAGGATAAATGGGGCTTTGGCCGGTCAAATATCGGGTGCTTCTGTGAACTGAAAAAGGCACTTTTCCTCTGGCTGTCTAGGAGAAATTGTTCATAAGAGTCTCTAGCATATTCCCTCCAAAGTGCACTCACCTGGCTGGTCGGGAAGTGGGGGAAGTTAGCTAGGTACAGTGACCTGTAGCGGCGAGGCCAGAGTTCCATAACTTTTGGAGTCCCACCATAGTCTTTGCATCTCTCTGGATCTTGTAGGCAGGCGTGAGGAGTGTAACGTGGAGGACATGTGGGGAGAGCTAGAGGTTTGGGACAACGTCTCTGGGAAGGGATAGGAGAGTGATTATGCCCTTTTTGGGAGTGAGGTGCAGAGTTGTTTCTGGTATGGGCATAAGTGACTGGGTGTTTTGTCACAAACGTCCTACGTAAAAATGCTGTGCTGTAAGATCTGATTGTTGTTTTGGTGCTTGGAGTATCCCTTTAAAGTGCGTTTCCATACCAGAGTAAACCCCCATTTTGATGAATTATAAATATAATGCATTAGGAAATATGATTAATACATGACTCCTCTGTGATGTTTTTAAATTTGCTGTAGATCTCTAGAATTTGCAGTTTCTGCAGCGAGTTCTGCTTAGTACAAGAAATAGAAGAAATTCTTTCATCAGACCCAGTCTTGCTTGTACTACAGAACATTTTAGTATAATTTTTTATCTTTATCTTCCCTTTGGTGTATACATTTTTTCTTTACTTGTCCATTAAACCCAAATTAATTTTCTCCAAAAAGTAGTCTAAACTGCTCATTAGGGGGGAACTTCTGTAAGCTTAATAATTAAATCACTTTTTACATAACAAGAGATAAGTGCCAAGGTAAGATATAAGATATCTTATAAGATAAGATATCTCCTCCAGCAGCCTCAACACTGCATTCCATTGGCTTTGAACCACTTCTCTTCTGAGAAGTGTTCAAAACATGCACACTAATGCTTACCTCATAAGAAGTTTATCTAAAAATCTCAAAAATATCCCAAAGCAATGTTTACTGTTCCTCAAACCGATTCTCTACAAGAAGTAGAATGTGAAGGTTCCAGACTTGACATACTGACTATGAGCATGGGCCATATGTCAAGGTAGGATCCGTTTCCTACATATAAGCAACAACGATCCCATTATTACCAAAGGTCTAGGGCACTCAGTAGGTTCCCAGAATGCAAGCTTTCGCTTAGAATAGTGGCACATGCTAGTACTTATGCCATCATAATCTCCACACACAAATCACTTAGTATCAAAGAATCCTAATAACCCATTTAATCTAACTCCTTATAAAAGACAAAATTCACAGATTTTTTTTTTTTTTTTTATCAATTTCAGGTAGTTGATTGAGATTCCGCGGGTGTGAGAGTGACAGCTAGAGACGAGAATGAATGAGCAGGAAGACTTGTGACTGTGAAAGACTGTGCAGAGCACAGCAGGCTTAAGGAAATGGGGGGGGAGGTAAAAACATTTTGTTTTGTATTGCAATATCAGCCTGCAAGGAAATAAGGTGATGTGTGCTTTCATATACAAGCATATTGGTGAAAAATTTGAAAATGGCATGCTTACCAGTAATCCTTTCCACTCTTGTAAAATTAACAATCATATAACTGCATGCTCTTTATCTCAAAAGACTATTTAGACTAATTTGGACTTATGTACTTTGACTCTCTATGTGGTTCACATAAGTAAAATTATTCTGGGGCAAATTCTAAAAGTGAAGCAAGCATCAAGAACATTACTTTGGTTTCCATGGGGATTGTTTCACCATGAATTTTGTAGCAGATTTTGTGTGCTTTATACTCGGAATTCTTCATGTCCCAAGTAATAAATTATGATTAGACTGATAATTCTTCCTTGGCTGTTGGGACTCCTGGGATATGGTGGTGACATAACTGGCTAGCAAGAGATTATTATGACCACGCATGGTCAGTCATTGTGGTCAGGTCTATGAAAAGAAATTAATGTTTGCAAGTGCATGTTAGAGAGTGAGTGTGTATCTATAATGAGCTCCAAGGATGCAGGTCGGTGTATATTTGTAAGAGACAGTTAGTAGAGGACTGTGTGCCTATTGCTGTGCATGAGAACGGACTCTAAAAATAAACTACACAAAAATCTTTTTTCTAAATAATGTAATAAATAAACAGATAAATAAATTTTTCCATAAAAAAAAATAAAAAATAAAAAAATGCAAAAATAACACCAGGTTTCTTTCGGTTTTGTGTTTAATAACTAACTTTTTCCCTTAAATACATTCAAATTCATTGTTATGTATTTTTCCTTCTCTATTTAATATACTTGTAACCATATTTACAGCCAATTGTACATATAACGATATTTAGAGGGTTACTCCAACCACCATGAAAACTTCAGTGATTTTAGAGCACCTGCAAGGGGAAGCTAGGTCTCCCCTCACACCCACCATACCCGTGAGCCCTCCCTCATGCCTCTCTCCATGCAACATAACCCCAGATTCTCTTCTTTATAGCCTGGGCCCCATACAATATTGAAACAGCTACACCCAGGACTCCCAGCACACAACCCTGCAGGACTTGCCATAAGCAGAGGTAGCATTTCTGGAGGAAATTCCCTTCTCCGCCCTGCTGTGGCCACCCCCCAAACTAACCTTACAGCTGATAGCTTTGCATGCTACTTTACCGACAAGATTGAACAGCTAAGGAAACAATTCTCCCCTCCTTGCCATTCTCTTTCTCAACCACATGTAAATCATGCTTTCCCTACCCTCCAGACTTTCTACCCGGCTACTGAACAAGAGTTCCTCAATGTATCTGTTCAGGGCATTATCATCTACAGAGCAGCTTATTTTGGAATATATGATACAGCCAAAGGAATGCTTCCAGACCCCAAGAACACACACATCATTATTAGCTGGATGATTGCTCAGACAGTAACAGCAGTGGCAGGTTTTGCATCCTATCCATTTGACACAGTCTGTCGAAGAATGATGATGCAGTCTGGCAGAAAAGGAGCCGATATCATGTACTCTGGAACAATTGACTGCTGGAAAAAGATTGCAAGAGATGAAGGTTCCAAGGCTTTCTTCAATGGTGCCTGGTCTAATGTCCTCAGAGGAATGGGTGGTGCTTTTGTGCTAGTCTTGTACGATGAAATGAAGAAATACATCTAAACCTGACCTTGTCCAGATACCGGACATGGCATGCTGTAGTATGTAACATACCCTGAACGTTCATGGACTTTTCTTTTTGTCAAACACATTTATTTATAAAGTGCAACCGGTTATATTTTACTAGTTGTTTGTGATCAATCCTACAGGCCACCAGCTTCCCACATTAACACAAATCATTCCCTTACCCTGTCATTATTGTATGCCTTGCACTATAGTGTAGGCTGTCAGCAGTGATGTGGATACAACAATGGGACTCAACGCTCCATTATATTTTATTTCAGCCATTCATATTTTTAAGTAACTTGGATTTGAGGAAATAAAAAAATAAATAAAAATGCGGATTGATCTCTGGCTATTCTTGTGTGAATGCACTAATAGAACTTTTTGCCCGTCAAGTTAAAGAAGTTTAATATACAAGTTTGTTTGCCTGTTTGCATTGAGTTATAGCTGATTTCTTTCTAGTACAGCACAATGGTAATAGATTAAATCTAGTAACTTACACGGTTTGCTATATTGTACATAACCATATAAGCTGTCCTGGTTACTAGAAACTGCATTGCTGGCTATTGCTGTGATAGTGTGCTAAGCTATGGCCAGGGATAGTGTGGGATGACTCTAGGAAGACTATTGGCTGCTGTAAGTGCAAATCTCTTACAGTCCAATTTTAAAATCTACATCAGTCTAACCAAAGTCAGTGCTTACTCTACAATGATGGTCTGAGGTTTTATATTGTCAAAATAACATAAGAAGTGACCTGCCCAGCAGAGAAGACTTAAATTGCAGTGTTAAATTGCAGGATTTCCTACCTCTTAAATAACAATATAAATGCTTGGTCAGTGTCTGAGCTATATTGATCGGGTAAAATGCATTTTTAATTAAAATTTATATGGCCCATAAAAAAAAATTAAAAAAATTAAAAGCAATATGTAAATGGATTTAAATATAGATATTTTCATGAAATAACATGTCACTGATTTCATGCAAAAATGGGTTTGTACAAGATAAAGGTAACACATTTTTGGTGGTTTAATATATGCATATATAAAGAGCCTGTCTGCATTAACTTGCTGCCAAAAGTCTCTGCCCTTTGTGCTGTCCTCAGTTAGAACTGAAGCTTGAAACTCTTCAAGGACAAGTGGGATCCACTTGGTTTGGCTGAATACTATATAGCGGTACCCTCCCATCATCTAGTATGTGACAATTATTCAACATACATTATCAACAAAGTCTAGTCAGCAAACCAGCAGCTTAGCAATAACACTGTTCTATTTTCAGTTTCAAAAGCTATAAGGCAATACACAAAAATGTATTTATGTTAATCAGTACACGAGAGCGAGACTACTGAACTAAATGAATGTTGCTGGTGGTAACACTGGAAAAAATATTGTTTGCATGCTAGAACACATACCACCCATCACATCCTTATCTTTAGCATGTGGTGAAACTAAAAACACGGACAATCTTATTTATGAGACTATGTGACACCATGAATAAACTGTGCTACTCGAGATTTATAAGTTCTTCCCAAGGAGTTTAATAAATAGAAATATACGCCTAACCGCAATGTGAATGTTTATTGATCCTTGTTACCAAAGTATCCTAAAGATTATATCAGTCATTTATCATGGATATTAATGCAAACCAAAGGGGTTTATCTAAATTGCAGCAGAGCTATAGTCAAAAAAATATTTTTAGCCTAACTTTTGCAAACTGGTTTTCAATTTTGGGTAATTTGGAGTTAAAGGATACACCACCATTTATTTTCCTACATTGCACAGAAGCAAATAAAAAAAATATAAAAATTACAATAAATTACTATTTTGTGAGTGGTATATTTTATAACTCATCACATCATCATGAAAGCAATAGTAGACTCACATCAGCAACTTTCTTTGATGACATATCATCACAGAGGGGCTCAAGATAAACCACTAGAAAGAAAATTAGGCAGGATATACCTTTAGTAAGATGCATAAGACACTGTTTTACACTAATCTCTTATATTCAAGAATTTTTTAAAAAGAATTTTAGGATTAGGGCAGCATTGGGACATGCATGTTTCTATCCCAAGATTACATTTTCAACCAGCAGTGTCTATTTGCAGCTCCTGGCATTAATTCCTCTCTTGAAATGCTGACAGAATCACATTTTGTCACCTAAGGTCCTCTTGCATAATGTACATATTGGCTAAGGACTCAATTAATATGGCTGCAACTGCAAGTCAAGTATGTTCTGGGCTGCCTTGAGATTAAAGGATCACTATAGTGTCAGGAAAACAAACTTGTTTTCCTGACACTATTTACTTCTTAGGACGCCCCCACCCTCAGGGGCCCCCTCCCTTACTTTAATCCAGCTCCTACGGCGCTGGTGACCTCTCCTCCCCCGCCAGCTCCCGAGTGGAGCCGAATGCGCATGCACGGCCATAGTCGCGCGCACATTCAAACAGTCCATAGGAAAGCATTTCTCAATGTTTTCCTTTGGACATTCCGCACACTGGATGCGATTTTTCGCATCCAGCGTCGCAGAAGCACCTCTAGTGGCTGTCAGGAAGACAGCCACTAGAGGCTGGATTAACCCTGCAATGTAAACATACCAGTTTCTGTGAAACTGCTATGTTTACATCTGAAGGGTTAACACCTTGGGGATCTGGCGCCCAGACCACTTCATTGAGCTGAAGTAGTCTGCGTGACTATAGTGTCCCTTTAAGAGGCCTTGGTATTGTATGGTGTTCGGCAAAGCATACATTATGGAGAATAAATCATGGAATGCATCATCCATCATGTAATATATGGTTTTAAGATATGATATCTCAATTAACCTCCCTGGCGTTAATCCCGAATGTGGCTCGGGTTAATTTTTAGTACCAAAATCTGTAACCCAGAGTAACGCTCAGGGTTACACTGTAGTATCACTTACCTTGTCCCTACGAGTCTCTGGTGTCCTCCTGCAGTGTCCTCCGCCCGATGCCGGCATCAGTCTTTCTGGTTCCCTTCCCGGTGAGCGCCGGTTTAAAAAAAGTAAACATACATGTACACACACAATACATAATTAGGATTACATTACTGTATCAAACCTTTTCACCTCAGTTTTGTACCAGTGCTTTGTCCAGTGTCCTGCCTGCACTTTTACCATTCTTTCTGCCTGGAAACTTGAGAACATCTATGGCATCCAAAAAGCGTCCCTATAGGTCTAAAGTGGTTTTAGACCAGCTAGCAAAAACGCGATAATGAATTAGAATCACTTGCAGAATTGAGCGATAGTGATTCATGGGAAAATTAGTCAGACACAAAGTGACGACAGCGACGATTCTGCGACTGAGCTCAGTGATGTGGGAACTTGGTGCTCTATTGACTGTGGTACAGATCCGGCAGCGTCCCCAAGATTCCCATTTTCTGGAGCATTTGGTATGAAAAACGTTGAACACAACAACCCCTTGGCATACTTACAATTATTTCTGACCGATGAGATTATTGAAAAAATAGTTACTGAGACAAACCGGTACAAAGAGCAACAATTAGCTACTCTGCACCGGAAGTTTTCAAGAAGCAGAGCGTGGGAACCAGTGACCAAAGATGACATTTGGAAATTTCGGAGACGAATAATACTTCACGGAGTGGTGGGGAAACCCCTGCAGAAGTGGTATTGGACAACTAATAAATTACTTGTTTGGCAATTAGAATCTAAAGACTGGAGAAATGGTTGCCTGGCAAAAAGGCAAAATTATGGCACTGTGATGGCGTGACAAGAAAGATGTGTGCCTAATGAGTACAGTTCATAATACCTCCACTGTTATAGTACGCACGAAAGGTGGGAAAGAAATCATGAAGCCACAAGTAGTGAGACTACAATAACACCATGGGAGGTGTCAACGAAGCAGACCAAGCAATGACATTCTACCCACCAATAAAGAAACGGCAAAAGAAGTACTACAAGAAGATCTTCAGGCATCTTCTTGAGCAATGCTTGTGGAATGCCTACATTCTCTTAAAAAAAAATGAAAAAAATGATTGACAAGCCTGTGATTCATTTTGACTTCATTTAGAAAGTTGCCAAACGTATCTTTGTGATCCACCAAACACCATCAATGGCTGTGAATACAGCTGGACGTCGTGCTGTTGGCGTTGTCAACCCGGAATGCCTGACTGGTCGTCACTTCAGGGATTACATCCCACCAACTGAGAAAATGTCAGCACCTACAAGGATGTGCCTGGTTTGTTGCTCGAAGTGAGATGACAGTGGAAAGAAAATCAGAAATTAAACAAGGTTCCACTGTCCTGATTGTGACGTCTGACTTTGTGCAGTCCCATGTTTTAAAATATTTCATACCCGGGATGTTTACTAAACCAATATGCAGTGTCTAGTATTACAGTGACATGTAATATTGCAACATTATTTGGACAAATTTCATTATTTTTGGTTTGATTACATTATTACATTATATTTTTTATAATTATTTATTATAATTTATGATTTCTGGTTTCAAACTTTATCATACCTGGGATTTCTACTAGACTCTTGTTTTGACAGATTTAAGGGAGTTATTCCTAAGAATTACAAGCCTTAAATATGAATAGAAAACAATGTACCGCGTTAACATTCAAAAATACTGACATAATCAAACTGCCAGGGAGGGTAACCCCTTAAGGACACATGCCATGTCATGATTCCCTTTTATTCCAGAAGTTTGGTCCTTAAGGGGTTCAACAATGGTAGGTTAACTCAAGTCTTAACTAAAACCATGCACGTAAACAAACATGTATTCCTGACACTATAGTTGTAATAACACTATTTAGCCCCTGACCCCACTCTTGTGCCTTTAATGATCTCTGTCAATCCAATGCTTTCCAATAGGAAAGCATTGCGAGGTTATTGCACATGGACAGCAAAACGCAGCGTATGCACAGAGAAACAGGGGCAAGGGAGAAATACATTGAGTAAAAAGAGGGCATTGCTTAGGGGATAGGATTATGTTGCACAGCGATGGCTTTTCTTTTTTTTAATAAAACTAAATTTATTTGAGCAATGTTGAAAATATACCATAAATAATAGGCTAACACATATCAAAGTTTTATTGAACTCTGCAAGTCTCCCTTTAAGACTTGTTGAATTTTCCTTATGCACATTTATGATGAGCACTTACCTTTTAGCATTTTATTTTCCCTTTGTGCCTACTCTATAGTAGACTTTTCTTGAGATGGACTACTTTGATTTATCCCCCCCACCTTTTTCCACTTTTGCATTCTCACCTATTCTAACTTTTTAGTCTCCTATACATCAATGTATAATATTTACTATATATGCCTTTGTAGTACATGTATATTTAGCATTTTTACACATTCATTATCATCGTATACATTAAATACATAGAGGAAACATAACAGTGAATCATGTATTATTGGGAAAATAATGCCACCATGGGGCTCAGGATACACAACAAACCACTAAGAAGATCAAAGGATGAATGGTTTACGAACATCACGTTGGTAAAACAATCACACTGCTTCTCCCAATGTTGGGAGATTAGCGAATTCAAATTGAGGCAACTCCCTGGAAATGTAACTCCTATTAATCACAGGCAAACTATTTAAGGCCTCAAGACCACATCTCACAAGAATATGCTCTATTCCATTTGAAGTACTTTACTTAACACAGAGACTAATGTTTATTAATGTCTTATTTTGCTCTACAACAGAATTAAGTAGGACAGTAGCTTCAGGGTGATAAATCTTCATAGAGGTTTTTCTACATTTTATTTGAAAAGCAGATTATGTTTATTTAGTGCAAAGTGATCATTTCATTGTACGAGTTTAGGGAAAGTAGAAAATTGTAAAATGCAATAATATTTGTACTTGCATGTCTCTGAAGGCAGATTTTGTTTCTACATTATTTAAAACTGACCTTCACTTTGCTAAAATTAAAAGCAAGTTAAATACTTTCCTTCAAAGGAGGATATTTCCACTGTTATCGATAAAGCTATACAATTAAATCTTGAAGAATGTAGCACACAAGCAAGACTTGTAAGATGCTGGTAAAAAGGTGGCATGCCTTGAGGAAGATCTGACTTCAGGGTATTTTTCAAGCCTAGGTTCCAAAATACAACATGCAGCTTAAATACCCATTAGATTACAAGTAACACCCTAAGGGATCAGAGTTTAAATAAGTGTCCCCTAATGTTGTTGGCGATCTTCCAAACATATGTGAAATGGCATAGGCATTTGATTTAAATACACAATTAAAAATTATTCACACGAATAGAAGTTCCAAATGCAACATTGTTTGTCTGTATAGGAATATGTGACTTTCCTGACCTTTTATGACAGAGTTACAAGAACTACAGTTTAAGCATAGGAAATTTGCCAAAGGTAGACTTACAGATTTTAAAACTTACAGTTTTGTTTGGATTGAATGTTTGGTTTAAACTCTGCATGAACCAATCGGTCAAGGAGAGACATCCATCTCTTGGAAGTCATCATAGGTGGCTTTGTGAAGTCAGTGATGTATCGATTTGCCCATTGGAAGATATGCCAATAGTTTCCTAGGATTTTTTTGTATCAACTTGGAACGTGTGCCAAAATGGCTGATAAATGTGAGTCTAGTCCCTAATGACTTACCAGGTTCGATCGGTCTTGGCTTATGCTGTAAAAAATCCTTCCTATCAATATTTCATACGGTGGACAATTTCTCAAAGAGGAGCCTAGTATTATACCCCTCTAAAAGAATTTCTCAATCATCTCTCAATCGTAGTGAGCATTCTTTGTCCTGGGTTACAATATATTTAACCATATACAGTTTGCACACAGCAGATTATATGGGTGGGCACTTTCAAATCGCATTAATGTGTTCCAATCTGTTCGTTTGCTGTACAGGTCAGTGGTTAATTTTGAACCTTTCTTGTAGATTGTAGTGTCCAGAAAGTAACTACTTTATGGGTCACAGGCCATGGTGAATTGAATCTCATGTGAGAATGAACTCAAACTCAGAAAGTTCTTGAAGGACTTGAAAAAACCACATAGCGAATCCAATAACGTATGTGGTTACGGAACAATTGATGGGGATATGTGAAATATTCTTCAAAATGATTAATGAAAATATACACAAATGTGAGTGCTACGTTCAAGCCCATCGCAATACCCCGCACCTGCATGTAGAAGTTGCCCAAAAAACACGAAATTTTGTTACATAAGAATATGTAACAAGGACATATGAAAATATTTTTGGGAGTTACTGATCTGTAATCTGGTAAAAGCTTTAGACATTGCTTGCATAGCTTCTTAATTTGAATTGATGTATACAAAGCTGTCGATGTCAAATATGACACATTCAGCAATCTGTATTTCAAAAGAAAAATCACTGGTGCCACGCAAATAGAATTCTATCTGTAAAAGAAAAGATTTAGACACTTTGAGGAAGATGGATAATGGGGACAGGGCTGAATTAATCCCAGTGATAAAAGGCCCACCAGGGCGGGTTAATTAAAGCCTTATGGATTTTGGGTAACACGTAGATTGTAGGAATGACAAGTTCTATGTTAATTATAAAGGAGGATAAATTGGAATTAATAAGGTTATCTTCTATAGCCTGACTATGTCTGTAATATATCCTATAATGTCACTGGTATAATCAGAGGGGACTTGGATATACGTACTGGTATCAGATAGCTGCCTGACTACTTCTGCCGCATAATCAGTTGTATTTAACACAACGATTGCTCCAACCTTGTCTGCAGGTTTAATTGTTAGATCCGTATTGGATTGAAGTGCTTTAAGGAAACATTTATCAGCTACAAACAATTTGAGCCATCCCAGGAAAAAAATGGGGCTTATGCAAGACTTTAGATACTTCAATATGTACCAAAGAGATAAAAAGGTTCAATGTCATTATCTCTAGAGGGTGGCATAGACACATTTATTTTGCAAACCAAAATTCTGCAATTGGAATAAATCTCTTTGACATTTATTTTGGCATTGCAGCTCCTTTTTGTTTTTCTACTGCGTGTGAGGAGATTTGAACCCAGATTTGCACAAGACATTGGATATTTGGAACCAAATTTCTAGTGGAGTGGTGGGCTTCCCTATTGTTTTGTCACTTATATTTAATTTAGATCAAAAGGATAAACTGTTGCTCTATATTGGCTCTAACTAATAAGGAAAATTCCTTAAGTCAATTCTGCCAAGACCTAACCCGTAGGACATACTTTGCCACATGCATTATTATTCTGGAAAGGAGGATATTCTGACAATTTACATACGTTAAAAAAAAAAAAAAAGAGTAACTTCTGATGTGTAGATCAGAGAAATGAACAAATAATACTGCAGTACTATAGGATAATTCAAATAGTAATAGATAGGTGCCAATGGAACACACACTTTAATCCACTTAGTTGGGAAATACTTCCTCCTGGGACACTCTGTAGGTCAAGGCTAAGTGAATTAATCTTATAAAAGCAGGCATTAGGCTGCTAAAGTAGGACCTACCAAGAATAGGGTACATTGACATTGTGGCAGGCTTATGCAATGTATGATCATATACTGTAACTAAACCCCTATTATTTTTTGCCTAGGTGAGACATGTCTATTGGAACATGTGAGGGGTACCAATTATCACCCTTATTTTTTATCAATGAATCCCATTCTGAACTCAATCAAGACCAATAGAAAGTTTCATGGAATTTAGTCTAGGTTGGGCAAATGCAAACTGGCAGCATGCATTAAGGTCATTCTTATTTCTTTCAAATCCTGTAGTATAATTAGGCTGTTTGGTTAAGGAATTCGATGAATTTAGCACATTTTCAAATTGAAATGAATGTCTCTAAAAGGAAGATCCTTAATATTAACACCTCCGAAAAGAAAAACCATTTTCACTTTAAAATTTGTACATCATTAAAATATTTCAATCACTCCAGATTTAAAAGATCTTGATACTGCCAATGTTATGCCTCTATTGAAGGACATAACGCTAAATATCAATTGTTGGCTTCCATCGCAACTCTCTTGGTTTGGCAGGATTGGCACTATTTCTATGAATTTTATACCCAGAGTTTTATTCCAAATCGACCCAATCAAGATCCCTCAACACTTCTTCACAGTTCTGCGTAATTTCCTTACATCTTTTATCTCAAAATGAGAAGCCCCTAGATTAGCTCATCCTTATTTGACAAGATCAAAGGATAAGGGTGGCATTGGTCTCCCAGACCTGCAAAAATCTTATGAAGCAGTTCACTTAGATCTTGAAGTAGTCACGTCTTAAATTTTAAGTCATGGATATTTATGGAACCAGAGTTTGTTCAGGAGAATATTAATACACTTCCTTGGTGGAAGTTCATGGAGAATATCTGATCTTGGAAGAGACATCCTACAATTGCCCCCCCAATGTCAGTCTGTAGAAAATTGGTGGTGATAGGGAAGATAGCATACTCTATGGGCTCTTTTTCCTATAACACATATTATGCACCCAGGTTCCAATATAAGTGTAGGTTTAAACTCTCTAAGGTGGGCATCATGAGAATGAATTCATGGACTACACTGCAATAGCTCACAGAATATATATTTACATATTTTTCTTTTCTTTCATATATCAGTGTTTTGACTCTTGAGGCTTTGTACGGTTATTTATTTATTTTTTGGTAATTTATTGATTTAAATGATACTTCGTGTAATTAAATGTCTATATGAAAAAACACACGATGAAAGCTAAAACCAAAAACAAAACCAAAAACAATAAATCTTTCAAAATTTTACATATATCGCCATGAAATGTAGGATCCCAGACAACATCGGTTTGCATTTCTTGCTAATTCTTTTTATATTATATTGATATTACACAAAAATTATTTCAGGGGGACGGGGCCGGGCCACCAAGCTGGGAGGCAGCAGAGCACCAAACCTCCAGGCCCAAGCCAAGGAAAACAGCAATAAACCCACGCACAGAATACCTCAAAACAAGAATACTCTACGAAATATTAACAAGAAACACCCAAGCATCACGGAAATACCAAATTGAGGCCGATCGCAGGCCAGGAACCCGGAGAATACTGAACTGGGCCTACTCGACACTATAAGCCTGGGTGATGGTAGCCCCTACAGATGCACAGCTAACAGACCTGCAGCCTGGGGACAACAATACAGCAGCCATAAAATTAATGTGGAGGACCACGCAGTGGCAGGTGCGGCCCGGCCCCGCTTCTCCCCTCCCCTCCGCCCACCCCGGTGGTCGTGAGGCATGGACACCAGCTCCAAGTGTGTGGCCGGCACCGGGTGAGACACTGGAGTGCACATTGGAGTGCACATTTAAGGGACTTCCGTGGAGCCGGGGAGATGCAGGGAGCAGGTGGCCCGTGGTCTTTGTGGGGGGGCCCAACGTACAGTCAGTGCTTCTGAGTGCCCATGGTACCGCGGGGAGCCCGACCGACGGGTGGAGGCCGGTATGGGGAGGACGAACGGAGGCCTGGAGACCCAGGGACAGTATGGTAGCAATACCTAAAGAGACTCCCACTAGAGAGCCTGGCAGATCAATACGGCCACCCTGTCCCTTATAGATCCTAACTTTATTCATACGTTTGCATTTACTATATAGTTGGTTAACTCCTATTAATGCTCTTACAGCATTTATGACGCATCAGGTTGCATTGTTAATGCCCTTGCACTGCTGTTAGATGCCCACCAACCAAGCTACAATAACTTGTAGTAATACCATGATACCATCATATAGCCAAAGACGCACAAACTAAGAATAAGCTCTAGCTTTAATGTCAGCGATACACATAAGCGGATTGGGCACCTCACTGCCTACTACTACCCGTGTCAAAACCGCAGGGGGCATTATTACCACGCTTAACCCATTTTATTATTTAGCATAAAAACGCATTAATTAGGCTCTCAGTTTAAAAACGAATGTGCAACGTAAACTACAGAGCTCCCCTGAGCTATAGCTTAATAATGTATACATGCCTTCACCTATATTGCATGTAGCAAGCATATTTTACACCATACACTACAGGCCGATAGCATCACTTTAATTGTCCAGGCGCAACCCACAGGGGACAAAGCGCTATACCTGCTGGTGTGTTTTTTTTTTTTAGTACATATAAGTTTCACTGTGCTGACAGTGCAATCACAGGCTTAGTAAGATATAGCTTGATTACGCAGTAAAGTAAAGTTTATGTCCAATGTAGATTACTTTCTTACTAGTACGTTTAGATTCTTGCTCTGTTACCTAGTTACCAACAATTGAGGTGCACACTTAGGCACAAGTCGACTATACATAATCAGACACTAGCCTTGTTCAACCTACCCCACTTTTACTTTGGCGTGATAAAATGCCCGGAGATACGTGCTCGAACCAGACCCAAGGGAGCACAGAGATAAATATACTCCGCAGCTCACGCGAGGGCCTCCACGTAATCCCTCCACCCTATTCCTGACTCCACGGAGAGTCTGGACATTTATCTTTTTATTTAATTGTTAACTTTAATTTTAATATTGTTTTCATTTTAATATTGTATCACTAAACCTAGAGGCTGTGCTTGCTGAGGCCGATTTAGGCTGTTGGTGTTTGACAGACACTGCAGGGTTCGGAGTTTTATTGACATGTTTAAATAGGAGAATGCTTTGCGCTGCCATCGACCAGCCAACCTACCATGTGACTGTAGAGCTACCTATTATTTACCTGCCTTTCACTACTATGCCGTTAAGTACGATGTTATACTATGATGTTATCTTGTTACATTATCTTTGACGCACATACATGCCTTTCTGATGTACACACCAATGACGCTAATAAACCTTGAATGACAAAAAAAAAATTAAAAATTATTTCAGCTTCAAAATACAAACCCAAGAACATAAAAAAAAAAAATATCAAGCTGACAAGAATCTCCAGGTTTGAGGCTGAGCAGACGACGGTCTTCTTTCTAAAACTAGCAAGGACGGAGCCAATGCACTGTCTACACCATGATCAATGTCAAAAGTAATTAGCCAACGTGATCATGTTCCTCCAGCACATGCTTAATTAAAGGGAATAAAAAAAAAAATAAGTATCATCTAAGAAGCCTTAGCAAACACCACTGAGATGTAAGAAAACCATATCATGACAAATGTAATGACACTGACTTGTAATAAAAGAGATTATTTGCTTTTAATTTAGGTTTCATTTAAAGAATTTTGCTACAAAGAAAACAATTTTCCTTAGCTTATGCTCAAGGTCATTTATTTTTCAGGGAAATAGGATCCAGGCTAGTAACAGTTAAACAAAAAAAATCAATTTGCTAGAAACTTTATGGAGTTGCAAACACTAAACATAAATAAATAATTCAACAGTGTTGATTTTTAAGGAAATTAATGGAAATCACTACTACCGTATATACTCGAGTATAAGCATTTTTTTGTGCTGAAAAAGCC
Organism: Pelobates cultripes; assembly: GCA_933207985.1. NCBI lineage: Eukaryota > Metazoa > Chordata > Amphibia > Anura > Pelobatidae > Pelobates > Pelobates cultripes. Next base: position 237,169,702 of record OW240912.1, on the reverse strand, counting down.
CCACTCGGCTTATACTCGAGTCAATGTCTGTATTATGGCAACTTACATTGCCATAATACAGACCAGGACTGCCGGGCTCATTACAAGCCTGGCGGTCCTGTTGGGGGCTGGCAACAAGCTGTTACCTTCCTGCAGCTCCTGCCAGCTCCCTTCTCCTCCGTGCAGCTCCCGTCAGCTCGGTTCTGCTTACAGTGTAAGTCTCGCGACACCCTCGGCCGTCAGAGCATTGCCACGGGTTACCGTGGCAATGCTCCGCGCAGCACGCACACCGTGAGACTTACACTGTAAGCAGAACAGAGCTGACAGGGGAGCTGCACGGAGGAGAAGGGAGCAGACAGGAGCTGCAGGAAGGTAAGTAACAGCTCTCTGAAAGCCCCCCCCACTGCACAACCCATCCACTGGACCACCAGGGATTAACATAGCCCCCCTCCCTGGCCAGGCAACAAGCAGGGAGGGGGGACAAAAAACAATTAAATAAAAAAATACAAATATTAAAATAAAATAATATTATTCAAATAATAATATTAAAATAAAATAATATTAAAATAAAATATTAAAATATTAAAATAATAATATTAAAATTAAAAATATAAAAATGCCCTCCCCTCACTCAGTTTACACACACTACATTATATACACACACTACACACACACACACACACTCTGTAAATAAATATTCAATTAATGTAATTTTATTGGGATCTAATTTTATTTAGAAGTTTACTAGTAGCTGCTGCATTTCCCACCCTAGGCTTATACTCGAGTCAATATGTTTTCCCAGTTTTATGTGGTAAAATTAGGGGCCTCGGCTTATACTCGATTTATACTCGAGTATATACGGTAATCCAATGAATTACGTAACTAGTCCATGATATTTTCAAGCTCCAGACAGAAATAAGGGAGGACCAAAATGTAATCATTAGTGACTCTTCATTGATGCACAACATATACCGTATTTTTCGGTCTATGAGAGGCCCCCATGTATAATACTACCCCTAATTTTTTAGCCCAAAATTAAGAAATACATATTTTAAACAAGAAAACACAGAAATATTTTAAACATCTATAGCACTGAAGTCCCCACCGGTCCCGGGCCCTCTCACACTCAGGTAGGCCGCTCCCTGTCCTGCTGTTGGCAGCAACAATGCCCTCTGAATGTGGTACTCTACAGGGGATGTCAGGGAAACCTTACCCTGCAGCGTCTATCAGTAGTCCTAAGCCGTGATGTCTTGGCGTGGTCCAGAGTGATGCGAGGAAGCATATGGTTGCGCAAGATCTCCTAGACTCACACACAATCGATCAAATTCACGCAGAAGCACCTCCTCTGCTTCAAGTAAGTCAGCAGGTCGCAGAGGTGTAGAACAGTTCTGCCCCCATCCCTACTCACACCTCTAAAATGAGCGTGTCCCTCTATTTCTATATGATGTATGTAACAAGATTTCAAACCTGCTCCGTAACCATATATGATGCAATTGGTTATGCAGTCTTACCATAACAAATCCTCAGACTGACACTAAGCCAGCTCTGAGCAACTGTGATCATCAGGTTACTCAGCTAGATAACACCTCATTCTAAGCTGGCAGATATAAAAATATCAACAAGGTTGGATTTATTAACTGGCAAAATCTGTATATTATAATAATAATTTTCATATGAAGAAAGTTCAGCTGACCTTTATAGAGTCATTATGTACTATTTTAGTGGAAAAGTAATCTCTCCAAGTGCATCTGCCACGGAAAAAGTGGATCATGCATTACGTTCATCAGCTTGCAAACAGGCAGATAATGGAGGTAGTCAGACAGATTGTCAGATAATTGACAATCTTCTGTATTATACATGTTCTCCAGGATAATTGTATGCATGTGTCATACATTCCTGAATTTATTTAGGTTATATTATTACGTCAACAAGAACGCAATTTAAACAAAGTATCTAGAATTTTTATGGTTTATATATGAGAAAGGAACTTAACAATAACAAATTAAAAAGTACTAAAGTGACTCAACTAGCTGAACAAAATTTTTTTAAAAAATAAAACATTTGTAGTTCAGCTATTTGACCTTAAATTTGAAATGGATTTCTCACCTTAGGGAAAAAGGGGTCACCCAGCAGGTCCACCAACTAATCCGTGCAGTGGCTACACTGGAGGCCCTCCATAAATGCCGTAACAACGACCTCCGAGGTATCACAGAGACTGTGGTAGGGGACGCGCTGCTGCCCTTCGTCCAGGGACTGACCACCTCCATGGGCATAAGGGGGTGCAATGATCCCCCGCAGATAACATAGGTGTTCCGGATACGCAGGTCTGCCACAGCACCAGCCGAAGCTTCTAGAACACCATTGCAGTCACTAGAGGTGTGGTAGTGAGAACCGCAATTCTGAATCGCTCCAGGATCTTGGGGACCGTCACCTATGGCAGCTGCAAGGTATCTATATATGGAGACCTGCCATTCTCGGTACTGATGGAGAGGAGGCAGATAGCCTCCATCGCCAGGAGGCTGAAAGACCATTCTGTCAAGTACAGATAGGGAACAGAGGGTACACTAATGGTCCCCCACAGCGAGGAGACACTGACGCTGTCATCCACTGAAGACCCAACAGCATTTTTGCAAAGACTGGGCCTGAAAACCACACTGCCTACCAAAACCCTGGCTGGGGGAAATACTAGAAAGAAGAGAGGCTCTAGGGGGGACAACCTGCATCCATCTGCTGACTGACTCACCCACCCAGGGCAGGTGCTAACCAGCAGTGACTTCTGCCAGGCAGCCAGGACTTGCAGTAAGACCCATGGCATTCCTACCCGTTGATAGTCACACTTGGCCTCTCATAAGCAAGACAGCGATGCAGTCTGGCACAATCTTTATTTCATGCTTTCACATGGGCATCTATATTTTGTTCTTTAAGCTCCAGTTCTTCAAATCATAATCTTTAAGTTTAATTATACTCTCATACAACGGCTATGATGTATATTGTATGTACTAACCTTAATAAAACACAAATAAAAATCAAAAATGCATAAAAAATTGTAACCCTGATGATGCAGTAAAGATGCCACAGAAAGATAGTTCGTACCACACTTTTCTGACCCCCCCTTCTTGAAACTCAGAATGGAGAAACCATCTGGAGCAGTATGGAGAATATTGAATAAAACTCTTCTACCGATAGTAAAGTTCCACTTATGTGGCCCTGGTTTTTCCACAGCATTGTGGCCTCTGTCAATTGTGCACTCCAGCCTGCCTTCTCTAATCTCCTGGACCAGGTAATGTGGCCATAATGCAAAGGATCCAAAGAGAAAAGGAACAAAGATAGAAAGTAATCTTACTCCTGAACGGGTGGTTAATCCCTAGTACAATAAAATGCACTACAAAACTAAACAACAAGGAGGGAAGACAGGAGAAAGCACAAGATAAATGATAAAATGTCCTGCAGAGTGGTAGTTACCTTGTGATAGGAAGGATAAACTAGGAATGGAAGGGCTCTGGGAGATCACTCCAAAGTGAAAGTAAAACTTAACTTTTAATAGAAATAATCATAGAAGAGATAAACAAACAAATTAGTGCAGGTAGTTAAAATAACTGTAGTTGTCAATTCTCTAGTGGTAACAGTTGCACTGCCTGTAACAAGGTAGTATACTAAGGAAATGTAGTATACTAAGGAAAAAACAAAACAAAAAAAACTTGTGGAGTATCAATAAAACCTAAATGAGGGTGCAGAATTTTCTATCCCCAAACAAACAAATGTACAATTATTAATGTACATATTTACTTGCTTGGTGTTGCTTAATTTAAGTATATGCTAAACTGGTTGCATTAGGGAAACATAGAATGTGACGACAGATAAGAACCATTCCGGCGATCTAGTCTGCCCAATTTTCTAAATTCTTTCATTAGTCCCTGGCATTATTTTAAGTCTAGGATAACCTAATGCCTATCCCACGCATGCTTAAACTCCCTCACTGTGTTAACCTCTACCACTTCAGCTGGAAGGCTATGCCAGAGCTAGACTGTCTTGGAGAATACAAAGTTATCCCTGCACACATCTCAGCAAAAGTGTTATTTTTTTCCCCCCATGCTTTTAATAAATTATTACAATTTAGAGGCAATGGTAATAAAAGGGGAAAATTCTGAGATGCAGATGCATTGTGGAGTAGCATTAGGAGACCGATATGGCCTATCTGCTTATTGGTGTAAGCATGAAAAAAATACCATTTTAAATGCAGACTCCACGTGCAAGGCTTTGTATATATTCTTAATCTGTATATTACAAAGCACTGCATACAGAAGAAATTGAATTAACGGCTCTCACTCTTCATGAGCAAAGCCTATACAAATCCATTTCAGGGAATACACAAAGCACTGAGCTGGTTGGCACAAGTTTATGATATCAATAAGAAATTAAAATATGTACCAATAACTATGTTGACCGTAACATTTCATTATGACTTTGACCTGCTATCTCCAAAACCACATCTGTTATATGGACATACATTAATATAAAATTGCAAACCAGTAATGTATTGGGATTTTTCTCTCATATAATAAGAACATTCAGTGTTTTAATTTTATTCGTCGATAGGGTCAGTTGGCTGACTGCTGCTACTATTAAACGCAGACGGCTGTATGTAATGTTGAATCAGTTCCAGGATGGGATTAGGAGAACATTTGAAAGAAATCATTTCCACGGCTTCCATCACTCTGGATTATGTTTCCTGGCTGCATCAAATAAATCACACTGCAAACTAGACAAAACAGAGCGCTGCTGCAAATTAGGAAATTGAATCTCAGCAACCAGGAATCAACTAGGCTATTCTGCCATTCAAAAAAAGAAAACATTCCACCTGATTAGAACTGCTTTCCCCCCCAAGGCTTCTTGTTACCTGAAATCCTCTTATATATGGAATAAGCAATAATGTTTAACAGATGAGAAAGGGCCAATATGTCATGTTCCGCCATCACATTCACAATCCTTTTCCATTGTGCTTTTTGTTCATTTTTGCCAACAGATTCCTGCTGATAGTACCGCTAATAATTCATCGGGATTATATAAAGTCTTATAATAGACACATATATAACGTATAATCTATGCAGTGCGCACAAATTATTAAATATGGCCATAATATGTGAAAATTGTATTTGGCTAAATTGTGACTTTAGAAAGAAGACAATGTATCTATTATATGTTTCTAAGTACAATTTCTATCTATTTTTACCAATGGAAATTTGCTGCTGCTATAAAAAATACTTAATTGGTATCCTGCACATGTGTAGCTAATGCGCCCTTGTGCTCACCATAATCTAATATATGCACTCAGATGCCCCCTAGAACTTACTTGTCAAATCCCCTTACATGTCTGCACCCAGGGCTGAACAGAAACATACTTTGTTCTATATGCACTGCAAATTGGCTCCAAGAAAAATTCTGAAGCACTTTCCGCTTTGCTTAAACGAGATTTTCATTTGCATATCCAGCATATAGATCGGCACAATCTCTGCTCTTAAACATGAATGTCAGGAATCCCTTATAGAGAAGATTAACATCACTCGAATAAGAATGTTAACTGACAAGTTAACATCACTCGAATAAGAATGTACAATAACCATGCTCATAGACAGGGTGAAAGTTTTCAGAACATATTATGTAATCTAATCTGTAATGTGCACACCCTTTGCTTGAGTTACTGACTTACTGTGACATTTACAGATAATTAGGAGCCAAGAATACAGCCCTTCTCCTGGAATGATAAATATTAACTTCTTCAAAGCTTGGCCATTTATTATGAAAATATTTGGTCATATGTAAATATCATTTGAAGATGCTAGAAAATGATACCATCTGGATTTTACTTTGCATGGAATTATTTGTTTAATAATCCTGAGCATATTGAGTTCCCCACTGGGCTCAAAGGGTTAAATGAGCTCAATCAGCTTTGTTGTTCCCTGTAGAACCCTCAGCAGACATGACTGCTCGGCTAAGATACGTTATAAGTAGGGAGAGCATAGCAAACAAAATGATCAGTGCTGGGGATATCCATAATAATCAGAAAGAAAGGAAAATAATAGAAAGGAATGGAACACATTACTAAAAGGCTTAATGTGTTAACGTGTGTCTCTCTCATAGATTTATTCAAAGTAAAAATGCAGAATTACAAAAGGGAGCCCCTGCACTTTGAGTTTGGATATCCTCATAAATCCCAATTAAAGGATCTATATTTCATCCACATCCCTTAGTAAACGGTATAGCTCTGTGACTGTTTATTGACCCAGCACAAATCCTCATCTCTAAGTCACACTGCTATGAAGACATATTTGAAACCTGTTCTGCACTTTAACACTTTTATAGTAACCACTGGAGTATTGTAGATAACTGCTTTAGTATCAAGCACCTTCCAAGAATAACACCAGAACCAGGGGCTGGCTGTATAACAAGTAATGTGTAAAAGTGAAATTAATCACTGTAGCATACCTTTACATGTGCCTTTTTCAGGTGCAAACCTACTGTCCTTTTGTTTTCTGCCCATATAAACACGTTTGTATAAATAAAAACAAACCATGTAGGTCACAACTAATTAAATTAACTTATAGTGGTATCACAGGTGTGAGATCAGTTATATCTCACTAGAGTTAGACTGAGGCTGCCCCAGACAGTATGGTACCAGAGTTAAACCTGATTGAATAATTATTTACAAACACGTAAAAACTCCAGGGACAAAAAGCTGGCTCATGGGAAGAATGTCAGTGCTTCTGTTGAAGTCCTGGTCACTTCCATTATATAATGCATCACTGGCAAATACCTTTGAAGCTACAATGGGGAAAACCATACTTGCAAGCCATAGGGAGACACTCCCAGACATTTTATTCTCTAGAAGCCTGATACAGTGGCACTCATGTAACTGAGGCTTCAAAGTCATCTGCTGCAAACATGGCAGCCACACCTGATAACAGTTTTTGGTTTTGAAAGAATAGACCCAGAGATGGTTCTGAAGGAGAACTGCATAGTCTTTTGATGAAAAGTGTATTATTCCGGTCTCTAAGGTGGACATAAACCTCTATTGAAGGACATTTACTATATGTTCATCTTTAAGGTGAGCACATTCAGAGCTCCAAGAACGTGATAGAAATTAGCAGCGAAGTATCCCAAAGTGCTGTGTGCCCAGCAGATCTTAGCAGATGCGGTCACCTCTGATAATTAATACACTCACAAAGTCAACGACGTTCATTTGAAGATACTGGAAGACTCCATCCACAGGAACAATCTGAAAATCTAGGTGTTCCTGATTCAGAGTTTCAATGGACATAGTTATTCAATTACAGTGCTGGAAGCAGAAGGTCATCACAGCATCAGAAAAGACTCAGCATTTCAATATTAAAATCAAAGGCTTCTTTAATGCTCAGTCATTATTAACCCAAAGTAGGAGACAGACCTTCATACATATAACAAACTCCTGATTACATTCTCTGTAGAAGTATCAGGTGCTTAAAGAGACAATAAGTCATAGTTGTATCAGGTTCTTAAAGAGAAAATAAGTCGTAGTTGTTCTGGTGACTATAGTATTTGTTCTAGTGAGTATAATCATTCCCTTTAGGCTTTTTGCAGTAAACACTGTGCTTTCAGAGAAAATTAAGTGTTTACATTACAGTCTAGGGATGCCTCCACTGGCCACTCCTCAGATGGCTGCTAGCATTGCCAGAGTCTCCACCCTCTGCATGGAGACAATAAACTTTCCTCATAGAGATGCATTGATTCAATGCATCTCTATGAGGAAATGCTGATTGACCAGGGCTGTGTTTGGCTTGTGCTGGCTCTGCCCCCTTGACAAGTTCGGCCAATCCCCAAGGCTTTCCTATGGGAAAGCATTGAGATTGGCTCAGATCCTCATCGCTTCTGATTATGTCAGCCAAAGAGGCAGATCAGGGGCAGACTGGAATAGCAGCAGTAGCAGACAGGAATAAAGGTAAGATTTTCCTATATGCAGGGAGACTAGATGGTGTTTTTAACACTATAGGGTCAAGAATACACATTTGTGTTCCTGACCATATAGTGTTCCTTTAACACTATTATTTTCACCCATCAAACAAATTAGCATTGTTGCATGCCCTAACTAAATGATTATGCCATTAGGGTTGAGTATAGTAATACTACATAATTTTGCATGCCTCAGCTCTAAAGGATTATACAACTGGTGTTTGGAATTTTAATCAAAAGAAAACTGAAATTAAATAAAGTGAAAGAGACCCTAAAAATGGGCTATTGTTATGGTGGGTAGAGGTATGGGGACCCCACACGCCCACTGTGCCTTCCAGCCGGACTTGAGATCCTCTGAAGATCTGGACTAATTTTATATAGCAGGCTCCGGGAGATACCCTGAAACACTCTGGAATTGTTATTCTGATTGGGATGGTGACAAGGTCCAGTAAATCTTTAAGCAGGCATCACTCTGTCCCCCGACCTCCAAATAGAGTGCTATTTGGAAAGAAGAACGGAGCCCTCCTGAGGCTTGAGAGCAATCCCCTTCCTAGAGGTCTGGGAACTCTTTATTTATTTTGGGAATAAACTGCCACACATCTGGAACTCTTAACTGGATCAGAGAATAGCAGCAACCTAGTAATAATTTAACATGCTGTAATTGGATGCATATTCCCCTATCAGGGTGCTATTTGGAAAATGAGGGTGCGCAGTGACTAGTTTTCCAGGGATATATTGTGTGGGGGTATGGTGAAGGAAAAGGTGGTTCTGGTGGACATTTTGTGTGCTGTGCTTCTAGCACTCTGAGGTCCAGAAAGGAGCTAATTGTGTTAGCTGGTGATAATGTAATTGAGTACTGGGGAGGTTCAATTGTACAGTTCATTTTATTGTGTAGAGAACCTCCTGCATGTAGAGTCAACACAATTATGTATAAATAGCTGTGTTCTGTACAATAAAAATAATTCTACCCCTCCCCCCACATTCAGACTCATATAATCTGTGGGGAGAAAGCTATAGTCTCTGCTTTACAGATCTCCTGAGCTATAATCACTGCAGCTTAGTCCGGTGGAGAAAGTTCTCAGAGACCCCAGTCATGCTTCAATGACTGGGTCTGAAGTGCTCCAGAGTTCCAGGTAGTAGCGATGAAGCGGACTGTGAGCTCCATCACGGTAATATTTATATTAAAAGTTATTTTTCCATAATAATCTGTGTGATAGAATTTATCTTGATTCCAAGGCTCTAGCTTATAGGTGTCATATTATGATATTCTATATTAAAATTGGCTAACCTGGACTCAGGAAATGCTTGATGCTTGAAATTACACTTAAGACCATATATGTGTAGTTCAGGGAGCACAGAGCCCCCACCTCTGTCTCTTCTTAAATCATTCTGTTCTTTCTCAGAACTTATTTGTTATATGTACATGACGTTCATCCCTATGTTTTATCTGTACTCCTTTCACCCCCTACCTACTACTGTCCTGTGAGTATTTGCACGTAAGCACTTACTTTTTAATTTATAAAAACCCAACTGAAGAATAAACGACAGAGGCTTACTTTGATAACCAACACGTGTCTGGTGTCTAATTCACGCTTCTCCAAGTGCACTTGTAATAATAATTTGGGCTTCCTCTGAATATAACAAAGATCAATATTTGGATCTATATTATCTGCGAGCTGACATTACTAAAAAGAATTACTGCCCATGGGTCTGGATTGTCGACTCCTCTTCCAGTATTCTGTTTTGTTTTTTTCCTTTGGCATCTTTTACTGGAATAATTACTGGAATAAACTGCTTCAAGCAAACTCTGGGGGTGAATACGGAAGCAATACATACCAAACCATATCTGTGGCAAGATACTGGAACAACCTATGTCAATTAAATACCTCCCGATGTGTCCGTGCAGGTTTAGGAGGGACCACCACATTTTTTAGGCCAAATTCCTCTGTCCCTCTTTTCTATTCTAATGTCCATCTTTTCTAGAAGCTCCATATTATTGGTGTGGTTGAGTGTATAACAGATATCCACAGCAATATTGCTCACGGTAATGTGCATTTAATTTACAATAAATGTGCTTGGAAATCAGTCTGTGTACATAAGATACATTGTTCATGTTCTAAATTACATTTTAGTTGCGTAAAAAATGGTTATTAGTAAGTCACCTAAAATTTCTCAGAACAGCCCTGTCCTGTGGCCAATCCCACCCCTAAAATAAAAGTGTCCCTCTTTGTCCATTTGAAATGTTGAGAGGTATGAGCAAAGTCTAAGGTGGGACATTTGCACAATCTATATCAAGCAAACTAGCAAAGTCTGTGGTAAGAAACTGGCACAATGGCTGTGATGCAATGCTAGGACAATCTGCAAGTCGGTAGCGGTATATACAAACACATTCAATTTTCACCCACTCTATTAAGCTTGTTTACGAAAGAATGTTAAAGCTTTGCAATCATAATAGAGGCAGCATTGTACAATGTCTACTTTTCTAAATGGAACTGAAAAATGTAATTACAAATGTAATAATGTAGGAGGAACTACTAATTAATTCCAACAGATGTAAAAGAAAAACTTTCAAAATAACTCCATTGCTAATTTGATGTTGTTTACAAACACTGTACGAGCTATCAATTTATAAATAAATAGTTCTTAGTGGGATGCAACATACCGTGCCCAGAAAGCAAATCTGGGCTTGTATCCAACTGGGAGTTAAAATATGCCTCTTAGGGGCATATATTTGTTTAATGTGTTTATTTTAGACTAGGCAACCATTAAGAGTTACATTTGCTAAAGCTTGAAACTCCTGCTTGCCCACCTCCTAACAGACATGAAGGGGATTTACTTTGAGTCTGCACATTTCTGATAGTCCCTGACCTTGGATTACCTCGGACTTGGCATGAGCTCTGCAAACCTGTGATCCCTGCTCATGCCTCTTGCTATCAGTTTTACATTTTATTCAAGGCTGAAGCTCATCACTGCACAGCACTGATTTTATAAAGACTACCAGGGAATGCAGGGAAGCAGAGTGTCCTTGAATCCATGTGGTGTTGAGTACAAGCTGCCACACTCATGTCAGACAAACGCCAGAAGTCCCACAGTTTTATCTGTTTTTTACCACTTTGTTTAACCTTGTCTCAGTCTCACTCTGCAGTCGTCAATGTTTATTGCCGATTCATGTTACAACACCTATCAGATGGTCAAAGCAGAATCCAGGGTCATGGGTATTCATAGCGTTTAAGCTTTCTATACCGACACTGAGCGCTTCCACTATAATGCAAGTATCAATCTTGGCCATGGCTGCCACACCTTGGTCACTCTAACCACACATTGCTTTTGCATCTTGAATTGTTACGTTTGCAATTGTTTTGAAGGTTTGAGCTTGTCGGTAGCTAGTAGTAGTCAGGTGTGTAGCGGTATCTCGGTATACCTCTACAAGTGGTTAAGGATGCCATTGGTGGCTGTGGTAACTGGTGTGTTGTGTGATAAATGTTGTGTTAAGACTGCTGTCATTTATGTGGGGGTCATCGTCTATAAATGTTTTACATTGGAAACATATTGGCCTTCAATGTCTAAGTGTGTTTGACTCTGACCCCCTTCTCTTTTTACACAATTTATGTGTGAACAATTATACTAATAAAAGCTGTGATATTTTTCCAAGAAATATTGGTGTCCGTGTTTGATTTGGCGGTAGTATTATGGTGGGTTCATTAGGAATATGCCTAGGGGACAACTATGCGCATGTCATGGAGCCCAGGGAACAGCGAAGCTAAATGGAATGGGCCTTGACTTAGCTAGGAGGCAGGCAGATGGATTGGTGGGAGTGGATTAAGAAAGTTTATATAGCCATAGAATAGCAGCCATTTTAGGTAGAGGCCTCTTTCTAGTTCCCACTTACTCTATCCTAATTCTCCTTGATCTTTCTGCTGCCTTTGACACTGTTGATCATCAACAGCTTCTTCGCATTCTCTGTAATTTTGGTCTATGGGATACTGCTCTCTCCTGGTGCTCCTCTTACCTCTCCCAGCGCTCTTTCAGTGTTCCTTTCTCTGACTCTGCCTCTTCCCCCCCAACCACGCTCTGTCGGCGTCCCCCAAGGTTCTGTCCTTGGTCCCCTACTGTTGTCTATCTATACGGCCTCCCTTGGTAAACTCATCAGCTTCTTTGGCTTCTGTTATCCTTTCTATGCAGATGACATGCAAATTTACCTGTACTCTCCTGAAATCTCTCCGCCCATCTTGACTCGTGTCTCTGACTGCCTCTCTGCGATTTCCAACTGGATGGCTGCTCACTTCCTTAAACTCAACCTGTCCAAAACAGAACTTCTGGTCTTTCCTCCCTCAAGTGTTGCTGCTCCCGTTTCTGTCTCCCAAGTCAACGGCGCTACCATCACCTCTACCTCGCAGGCTCGCTGCATGGATGTTCTTTTTGACTCCAACCTCAGCTTCACCCCACATGTCTAATCAATCACCAAATCCTGTTGCTTCCATCTCAAAAACATAGCATTCTTCCGCCACTATTTAACGCCAGATGCGGCTAAGGTGCTCGTCCATTCTGTTATCTTTCACCTTGACTACGGCAATCCCCTTTCTCAGTGGTTTTACGTGTTCCCAGATTGCACCACTGCAATCTATAATGAATGTGGCGGTGAGGCTCATTTTCCTGTCCGCTCGCACCTCCCACGCTTCCCCGCTCTGTCAGTCCCTGCATGGGCTTCCAGTTAGATATAGGGCTCAATTTAAAATTCTGGTTCTTGCTTACAAGTCCCTACATAATGCTGCTCCAACCTACCTATCCCTCCCTAATACACAAGTATGTCCCGTCGAGGCCTCTGCCAAAAACTTACGTCTATCCTCTGTCTGTACTCCCACCTCTAATGCTCGCCTCCAAGATTTCTCCAGGGCTGCACCTCTTCTGTGGAACTCCCTTCCCTTCTCCGTAAGACTTTCACCCAGTCTCCACTCATTCAAAAAATCATTGAAAACTTACTTCTTCAAGAAAGCATATCAAGTAAACAGTTAGCAGGTTTTTATCCCCCATCCCCCACCCCAATGACTCATATCCTGCAACTGTCAAAAATTACCTACTAAGTCCTCAGTGAATACTTTTCTAACAACCTACTTCGTACCCCTACTTTTACCCTATGTGTCACTATACCCCACTCCCTCTAGCATGTCAGCTCATTGAGCAGGGCCCTCCACCTCTCTGTTACTGTACGTCCAGTTGTCTGGTTACAATTACATGTCTGTTAGTCCACCCATTGTACAGCGCTACAGAATCTGATGGCGCTATATAAATAATAAAATAATAATAATGTTTAATAAAAATGGTTTAACACTTGAATTTAAGAAGGTGCAATGAGGCTCCATCTCATCCACTTCATTGACATTACTTTTGTTCCTTTAAGCGCCATAAGTAGCTTTTTCAATGTATTTTGTTATCTTATCTGTGCTCTGATTATGCATTGAAGTAGCCTAATGCACTCTATGTTTATTGCACAAAGAAGGAGTTTATCTCTGCTCCAGGTGCATTGCACCCAGTCCCTCTGTGCCCAATGGCCAGTATAAGCAGTGATCCTTTATTCTTGTAAAAGTTCTTAACACGCCTCGGCTTACTTGTAAAGGTGGATTTCATATTATTTATGCTTGAAATTTCCAGGTTACAAATGTACATGGTGATGGTGTTCTGTATGGCTGCAAAGCCTAGCTGCAGATGGAAGTCAAGAACATACAAACCAAATTCAAAGTTAAAAATAATTAGAACCTCCATAATATTCAGCTCCATGTAGCCTCTAGTACAGCACAATTAGTAGCTTATTTTTAATATTTTAGTAAAGATGTATTTTTCATGAAAATGACAGGTGCAAATCTTGGTTGATCAATTCAACTTTTTAGCTATAGGAGAGCTATTCGATGAATATACTTTTTTTGAGCTACTGCAAAATTGAAAAAGGCATGCAGTGGTAGATGTTAACATCCACAAAAGGAATGAAACGTGCCATATATACAGTCTTACTGCATATACGTAAAAAGCAAAAAGCATTTTTTCAGAGACAAAGTTCAGAGTCAATAATTAAATATTGCAAAATAAAATCACCAATATTGACATCATGATCAATCTAATGAGTATTAGAGGAAGGTAAAAGTAATTAGGGCTGAGCAATGTTTACCTTTATGTTATAATGAATTTCTGAGATGTTTTGTGTAGTGGTAGAGGGTTTTTACTAGGCTAGGGGAAATTGGTGTTGTACTTGAACTCCGGCAATAAAATTACGTAGATTTATCAAAGTCTCCTGTTTTTAAAAATAGTGTAAAGTACTAAAGGTGCGTGTAATCAGCATATAAACTCCTCCCTTTTACATATTTGCACCACACCTCAGTGTTGGAAATTGCAGTTTTTACAGTACAGCAACATTGCCTAATTATGTATTTTGCACTCACACAAGACTGTGGGGCTTTCCTAGTCCTTTGAAGGGATACGATGAAACATAAAAGCAAAACACCAGTAGCTGTTGTCCACCTCAAGGGACAGCGGTTCCCAAACTTTTTAGGTTCAAGGCGCCCTTAATATTTCAATATTTTTCCAAGGCACCCAAAGTCAAAAAAATTTCTAGGTTGTATATATGTACAGCGCTGCGGCATATACTGGGCCCCTGTTCTGCAACATGTTTCCCAGTCAGGGGCAGATCCAGAACCTAATCTCGGGAGGGCCACTGGTAGATTATTTAAAGACACAAACCAGGCACAATAACCACTACATTACATTTTAGTGGTTATGGTGCCAGTAGTGCCCTCCCAAGGTAAGTAGTCAAACTGTTTAAGAACAGTTTCACAACTAACGTGGGGTCTGCCAGGATAGGGGCTGTAATGTGTGTGTGAGGGGTGCAGTGTGTGTATGTTGGGCAGTTTGTGCATGAGGGGTACAGTGTGTGTAGGGGGGGACATTGTAAGTGTACGGGGGGTAGTGTGTGTGTGTGGGGGTAATTGCGTGTATGGGGGCAATTGTGTGTATGGGGGTAGTGTGTGTATGGGGGTAATTCTGTGTATGGGAGGGCAGTGTGTGTGTATGGGGGATAGTGTGTGTGTATGGGGGGATAGTGTGTGTGTGTATGTAGGGGATAGTGTGTGTGTGTATGTGGGGATAGTGTATGTGGGGATAGTGTAAGTGTATGTGGGAGCAATTGAGTGGTGTGGGGTCTGTGGGGGTAGGAGAGCAAATTAATAAATATATATTTAAAAAAAATGAAAAATAAAAATGATATCTCCCCTCCCTGCTTACCTTTGCCTGGGTGGGGGGACATTTCTTGTAATCCCTGGTGGCCCGGTGGGGAAGCCCTGGTGGTTTTAGTGGTGAGAGTGAACTCAGGAGCTGCTAGAGTTCACTCTTGCAAAATTCAGAGCGTTGCCATGGTAATCTCGGCAAGCTTCGAGCATGCGAGATGAAAACCCGGCGGAGCTGCAGGTTAGAGCTCCCCCGGGTTCTCTCTCCCTCCCTCCCCTGCCAGATGTCAGCAAAATGCTAGCAGGCCGGAGAGGAAGATCTCTGATCTCCCCTCCGGTTCTGCAGAGCCAGCAGGGGAGAACACAATTCCTGGTGCTATCGTCATAGCACCAGAAAAATATCTTGCGGCGCCCCTATGTGCCTGTCGCGGCGCCCCAGCACACAGTTTGGGAACCGCTGCGTTAACCAATTGCTTAATCCGGTAATAATAATCCAACTATATTTCTCCAGAGGACACAAAACTGACAGAATATTCGCAACAGCAATAGCTGTTTGGGGAAAGAGAACCAGAAAAAGAAATGTAGATGCATTATGTTTGGAAACCCTTTCTAAAAAAGTCTGACTCCCCCACACCCCCCCCCAAAAAAAACCCAACAGTTAAACCCCAAAGTCAATTTTCCATGGCCCATTATTAAGAAAAAGAAATCCGAACCTTTTGTAAAATTACATTTCCACCAGAGTATTGTGTGTAACACGTTTAGATCTGATTTTACCCCAGGCTATATACAGCACTTGTCAAATATCACAGATCCATGCAGTCATTATGTAACGTGGGCGCATTACAAAGCATTCCTTTGTATCACATACCATGGAGAAAATGCAGGACACAGTAAACATTATTGAACAGTCTAGATGCTGTACTGAATTTTTATATTAATTTTACCTTCTGTCATGCTGCAGTAAGATAAACTAGATTTCTTGAACTGTTCATATTCTAGCTTTTCTCAACTTCATAACCATGGCAATGTCCAGTGAGCATTGTTTCACCCATTGTTTAACTGTGTATATATATATATATATATATATATATATATATATATATATATATATATATATATATATATATATATATATATATATATATATATATATATTTTAAGGCCTTTTGGCCTGTAATTGTGGGAGGAGCGTATGACACACCCCTTCCCTACTTAAGGGACACCCCTTACCTGGCTCCATGCCGTTCGAGGTCAGCACTGCATGAGGATCCACTTCCGGTTCTCGTACGGCGTCATCTTGGTTTTTCAGAAACCCACGATTTTCTTCACGTGTAGCTGTGTCCAGGAATCATCTTGAAGGTCTTTTCCGCCCATCCAGCTACTCGTAAACTCCGGTCTTCGTCGAAGATAACGTCCCAGGGACCTCAAAATCGTAAGTCCGACGCCTGGATTATTCCCACAGCGTTCCGTTTAAACAGGTCCTCACTTTACGGCTCTCCGGCTTTACGGCAAGGTCACAAATCAACGTTGTTTCCCTTTTCGGTTAAACTTTCGTGCCATAATCCTTTCGGTATGTTTCTACCGTGTGGTACTCATGTTTCCTAACACCATTTCATTTCGTTTTCATTTCATTTTACCGTAAGCACTCATTCATGCTGCCTTCCGTTCGGTTTAATTCAATCTGTATACAATATCTTTCGTCTAGGTCGGTCAAGCTTTTTACGAATGACACTGTTCTTTCTTTTCATTCTAATTAAGCTTTCGGCAGTTTTGCTCAGTCATGCACGCATTCGTTTCACATCTTGCATACGGCAAACTCTGTTTCTGTTTTTATATTAAACCAAATTCGGTTCATCTACCTTTTCTATGTATTATTATAAATTCGTTTAAATCAGTTATACGTTCATATACTTATTCATACCATACTAGGTTTCTATCTTGATTAACATTTTCTCGTGTATATTGGTTTAGATTATAGTTATTTTAAGTTATTAAATTATAGATATTTCAGGTATATTACAGTAATGGTTTAGCCTGCGATTATGGCTTATTTCTAAAAGTTTTTATGGAGATCATGCTTTTATTACAACCATGTACATCATGATTACATGGCACTTACAATTTTCAGACCATTTCTTGGCATACTCAGACGACATACTACGAGTATACAAGAACACGGTCCTATCTTTCACAAGACTTTCGGGTTGAATCACACACTTTGGTTCAACCATTCATACGCCACGTTACACAACTTTTATGGTTCTGCATATTGTCACTTCACATAATTTTTCAATTCATTCAATTTTTATGCCACGGCACATATATATATTCAATACATGATCATTCCACCTCTCCCTGCACCATTGAATACTCAAACCCTAGCATTTCCCAGATCAGTTAGTGACATGCATATCATCTGGTCACCCTCTGTAGACACACAATACATGGCCAAGCCCCTGCTACCCGGTTCAGACTCAGCTTTACGCCTAGCATGGGCCAGTCATGTCACTATCATACTCATAGTCTTTTTCACCTCCCGCACATACTGGTAGAAGCCCAAACCCCAGCCTATACAGACTACACAGGTCTCACAGGATCCATTCTCACTCTATCACATTTTGTTTCTACCCATTTAGGTTTATCCAGGTTTGTTATACCTGTCGAAATCTCAAAACTTTATACATACTACCAGGTACGTAAGCCTGCTCACGTTGTAGTTCACATACGTTTCATTTTCCCTAGGCCATAGAGTACTGGCAAGTTAGGGGTATAGGCCCAAATAGGTATCTCCCTTCTTGGCATTCTGCCTATCGTTTAGTGGTCCGCGAGGCCAACACCCCGCCTCAACGTTTTGGAGGCAAATGCCCATCGGGCCACACGTGAGTTAGCCGCCTCGCAATATTATAGAGAGGGCCTCACCTGTCACTCCCCCTGTTTTCTTTTACTATCACAGAGAGGCCTACGATTCCTGCCACTACGACGGGTGGCCTCAATATCCCCTCGCGCCAACGCATAGACAGAGCCTCTCATAGCCACTTGGCAACTAGCAGGGCCTCACCTGTCACCAAACAAGATTAATTTTTCGCCTTTCCGGCCTAGTTAGGAGATGGCAAATCCCATTCCCCGCAACAGCAAGGAAAGCGGAACTCTACAAGTTACTGCACACCTCTACCGATAACATTGATGCCCGGGTAGGGACTAGCCAGTCTAACGCGGGAGATATACACGGCATGCTCTCATCCCTCATGGCGTCCATGAGCAAGGTCAATTCCAGGCTGGAGAAACTCGAATCGGTCACTACAGCCCTTACCATGGCTGGGCCGGCCGCTGCGACCCCTCCAGCACTGGTCGAGTTGCAATCAGTTTCTCCAGCCACCACCTCTGATGATCAAGAGGTTAACCCTGCCCATATGATACCTGAGCACCTCAAAAGAGATATCCTGGAAGGTAAAGATATCAACTTGGCTTCATTGCTGATTGCCTCCCAGGATGTGGTGGAACATAAGACTTACGCTTTTGATGATATTTCTGTGGTGGTCAAATCTAGGGATGCCCGATTAAACAGGAAACTGACAATCCCTGAATTTGTGTTGGCATTTGGCATTTATCGTGATGTTATCCCTACAGACGTGAGGAGTTTGATTTGTATATGCACAAGCTGGTGGACCTGGGCAACAAATATGGTGGGTCAGCTTTCTATGATTACCATAGATCCTTTTCTGCCAAGGTGTCTGGCGCTTTCTCCCAGTACGGGAAAAGGTCCAACTGGAGCAAGATTGATACGGTCATTTTCTGCAGACACTTTGCAGGTCTAAGAACGCCGGCTTGTGCATACTGCTGCTCCATGGCTCATACGGCTAACTTCTGTCCAACCACTGCGAACGAACCTACCCCCTCGCAGGGCACTAGTTCCGCTGGTTCTGCAGAAAAAACATCCAAAGACAAACTGGGATGGCCTATCAAGTTTCTGGGCAAGTCCCAGATATGTAATAATTTTAATGTCGGATCATGTAATTACAGTGGATGTCGGCTATTGCATATATGTTTAAAATGTTTCAGGGCACATGCTAAAACCATGTGTCCTAATAAAATGTATCCTAAACAATACTTAACGTTGATAAACATTTCTGTACTTACGACATTACTGTCACATCATCCATCTAGACATTTGGTAGAATTCATTATCTCGGGTCTATCAGAAGGATTCCACACAGGTCTCATACACATGCCTTCTGGAATCCTGGAATGTCCTAATTTACAATCCTACAGCGGTTGACACACTCATAGCCAAGGAAGTGGCAGAGGGCTTCCTATTGGGGCCCTTCCAGTCCCCTCCATTCACCACATGGCGGACAAACCCCATCAGTATTGTCACGGGGAAATCTTCCCACAAACAGAGACTTATCATCGATCTATCGGCACCACACACCTCTGCCACTCCTAGTCTGAACTCCCTCATACCCTCTGAGGAATTTTCACTGCAATATTCCACCATAGATCACGCCATTATGGCTATCATGCAGGCAGGGGTCGGAGCATGGCTCAGTAAGACCGATATAACAAATGCTTTCAAGTTACTGCCTATCCACCCTACACTGTGGCACCTACATGGCATCAAGTGGGCCAGGAACTACTACTTTTTATCACATTTAACTTTTGGTTCCAAAAGTAGTCCAGCCATTTTCGACATATTCGCCGAAACCCTATGCTGGTTATTATTAAATATAGCCAGATGCCCTACAGTTATACATTAACTGGATGATTTCTTACTTGTCGAGGAGAATATTTCCCCTCCCAGTAGCCTCAAAGAAACCATCAGTTTATTCAAACAGTTGGGTGTCCCAGTCTCCCCCACCAAGACTGAAGGACCAGATACCTTCATCACATTCCTGGGTATCATACTAGACTCAGCCACCATGCAAGCGAGCCTGCCACGTACCAAGGTAGAAAACATTCTTACAAACATAAATCTCTACATACAACTCGGTACTTGCAACCGCAAAGAACTACAGTCTCTGCTGGGGTCACTAAATTTTGCTATGCGCATCATACCTCAAGGCCGTGCTTTCATCTCACGACTCCTTTACATGTTCCCACTTTTTAGACATGATGCACACTGGTTATCCCTGGATACCCAAGCCACGGCAGACCTACTCATGTGGAGAAACTTTTTTTTTTGTGTGTGCATATGATGACAATAAGGGTGTAGAGCCACAACAGCATCTACGAGCATTCTTATGGCATTTCACAGTGTGGCAGTTCAGTCGGCACATTTTTATATAATATGAAGTTAACAGAGTAGTGAACAATGCTTGTATAAGATAACATGCTTTTAACAATGTTAGTCGCGCTTTGAAATTATAAATCTGTAGCTTGCGTGTAGTGCGACATGTATGTCCTAAAAACATGGTGAAGCGATTAACAAATTATTAAGCAGCGTTATGCTATTGAAAGTAGGCTAGTGTTTCAAGTTATATGCCTGTGTAGCTTATTGAGATTTATAAAACAATAATAACAATTGGTTGTCGTAAGATATATTGGATATGCTTTAAGTTTGGTGTATGTACATAAATAAATGCTTGTCTGCCGGGTTGCGTTGTACAGTGTACAATATAAATGGTAGTGAGATTGCAGTTGCGAACTTCTCATATCTTGGTCTCTCTATCCTACGTTTAGTGTAAAGCTAGTAAACATGCAGGCTTAGTTTGTACTATCATATTATGGTTCAAAAGCATAGCATAACATTACATGCGAGTACAGTAAGTGAGTATAATTGAGGGTCCTCCTCATGGGGCCCCCTCGTGAGAGGTGTGGGAGTCCGGTCGGCGTTTGCCTGTGAGTTTAGTTGGTACCTCACATGTGGACAGTCCCGATGTCTGTCAGCCAATGCCTTTCAGGGGTATGTTAAAGTCCCGTTCGGTGCAGCCGGTCAACCAGCCCAGCACAGTGAGTCCCAGCAAGGAGATACCTGGATGGTATGTCAGCCGTTGAAGGGCCTCAGGCTTGTTGTTTTGTGTTGCCGTCTGGCTGTGAGTCCTCCAGCCCGGTTTGTAGATGCTTCTCTGCATGGAACGGACCTGCATTTCCGTCTTCTGTTGGCGGCGGTATGATATCTGCCGCTTGATGCGGGTTGCCTCAGGGCTCTGCACCATAAATCCGTCGCGGTGGTTCTGGAGTGCGTGTGCAGACTTGTGGGATTTATTGGGTAGTGTGCTGTGCAGGCGTCGTAGGTAGGTGTTGATTCTCCGCCATCGGGGTTGTGCTCTCTTATTCAGAGAGCGTCTCTGCCACGTCGGGCCGGGGTCGGGTCTTCCATGCGCTTGTGGGGTTGTTTTGCCCCGAGGAGGCCCAGGTCATCGGCAACTCCCAGTATTACTTTCTCTCTCCTCGTGCGGCGGCCATCTTGGGAGGTGCTGCCGGGGAGTGTTCCATAGCAGGGTGATAGTTTGCGGCCCAGCTTGGCGTAGTAGTAGTTCCTTATGTTACTTATGTAGACCGGGATGACCCCCCCGGTCCAGAGGGGGGAGGGGGCGCCAGACCCCGGCCGGAGACCCAGGAGAGCGGCCGTCTCGTCCCGGCTCAAGCTCCTGCACGCCATGGGCCTTTGTCGGGTTACTGTAGGTGCCGTGCTTGGCCTTGATGGGTATCCCCTTGTATCCCAAGATCTGGGGATCGATTTAGTCTCCGTTATGAGTTGTGGGGAAGGTTTAACCTCCAGTTTGCACCGATTTTCGGCCCCAAAGCGGGAGCTCAGACAGAGCATGTCTGATCCCGTCGGCGGTCCGGCACCGCCCCCGTGGAGAAACTTTTTAACCACCTGGAATGGTAAAAGTATGTTCCTCCCTAAATTGGCTGACTCCTCACCTACCATCTGGTCAGACGCGGCGTCTACCACAGGTTTTGCAGCAATTTATGGGAACGAATGGCTTTGGGGCAGCTGGCCTTCAGAGGTTAAGGACCTGGAGGGTTTTTCCACTACCTCAGCTCTGTTTGAGATATATCCCATAGTGGCGGCTGCCGTGGAATGGGGCCATTTATGGGCAGGTTCGTCAGTACGTTGCTACTCAGACAACCAAGCAACTTGCCACATTATTAACAAAGGCCGATCCAAATCACTGACTATTATGAGATTCCTGAGGAAACTCACTTGGTTGGCTGCATGTCATAATTTCTTCTTGTTTTGTGTTCATGTTCCAGGTGTATGTAACACGGCTGCTGACAATTTGTCTTGCTTTAATTTCCAGGCTTTTCGTCAAATACTCCCATCAGCCGCACTCACCACCACGACCACTCCAGTATTCCACCATCTAGTAATGGACTAGACGCTATCATGCAACATAGCAGAACATTGGCCCGATTAGCACTGCCTACTAATACCCGGAAAACTTACGACAGAGCTTTCATTTTATTTAAAAGATTCCTTTCGGAACTCAACATCTTACAACCTTTCATCATGACATCCTTGTTGAGGTTTGCTTCTTTTTGCCACCTCAAACTCAAATTATCATACAACACAATCAAACTATATCTGACAGGCATCCAACATCACATGCTAACTTTACAACCCAACAATTCGAGTTTCATGTCCGCCTACCAAATTAAGAACATCCTTAGGGGTATTCAGAGATCCGAACCTCCACGTATGGCCCAGAGACTACCTATAGATTTCCATATTTTTAAAGACTTATCCAACTTACTAGATTTAAAACCCATTGCCAACAGCACAAATCTTGTCATTAAAACCGCTATATATGTAGCCTTTTATGGTTTCTTGAGACCAAGAGAATTTACCGCCATCAGCACAACATGGACTCTTATATCTTGACTCTGCCTCATTCCAAAACCAGTCAACATGCACCTCCAGTAGAGGTTAAGTACTATCCTACTCACAACAGGTGGTGCCCCGTCAAACTACTGGATTCATATACCCAGCATAACAACGCATCACCATATCGACCACTTTTCAGTCTACAAGGTTCTCTACTAACTACCACCACCTTTATGACACACGTCAGGTCTTTACTTACACAGCTGGGCCTCAAATTAGCTAACTATTCGGGCCACTCCTTCCGCATAGGAGCGGCCTCCACAGCATCCAGTGCAAACATCCCAGTTCATGTTATCAAGTCACTGGGGCGCTGGAAATCATCTGCTTACTCTAGATACATACCTAACCGGCTTTTCAAGACATGTCTGGTTAAATGTATGTATATTGCTGGTATGTAATAAATTAGATTTTCTATTTTTGCCCTCTTTATTTACAGGCATACCTCATCGTCGGTTCCGGCACACCACAACCGACTTGCTCTTTTTTTTTTTTTTAAATTCTTTATTTTTGTTGTGCAGGTAGGTACATTTTGTTGACGGTCGCCACAACAGCGTATTGCAAGATATAAAACATTTTAACAGTGGCATGAGAATTCGCACACATTTTTTTTTTTTTGTTGTTGGTTATGCTTGAATATACATATCGATGTAGTAAGCTTAG
This sequence comes from Pelobates cultripes, assembly GCA_933207985.1. Lineage (NCBI taxonomy): Eukaryota > Metazoa > Chordata > Amphibia > Anura > Pelobatidae > Pelobates > Pelobates cultripes. Next base: position 237,146,041 of record OW240912.1, on the reverse strand, counting down.
CTAACATACCATGATATATACAGGCGATTAGTCATGAATGCTAGTTCTACTATGTTATCGTAGTCGAGTTTTGTAAACATGGTTAGCAGTTATTAAATGAGAAAATGCATTTAAAAGGTAAACTACGTGTATATTGTTTTATCTTTTGAAAGCAGTTAGTGGGGTCCGCACAATTTTAAAAGGTAGTGCTGTCATGCATAGGAACACATTTGCAATGGATAAGTAGCTGTTTTAAGACTAATGGTTAATGAGTGAATTGCCTGTGATTAATATACTGCAGTGTTTGCTCCCCTGCGCTAACCGGCTCTGTTGCTATTTGCCAGGGCCTTACTGTAAAACATACTGTAGTGTGTGGTCTTGCAGTGTCCCTGCTGCAGGGCCTGCGGGGACGCAGATAGCCCCTGTGTCAGCCCGTCTTGGGCCAGGTGTGGTTGATGGCATTGTGCTGCCCCAGTGCCGCCCATGGTGAATGGGAGCCTCTTAAGTGGGCCTGTCCCCCTAAAATGTACTGTCAGACCATAAACTATATACAAAATGAAATGCAAACGTAGTGTGGTAAATTAACGGAAAAGAAGATCAATACAACAGTGTGAGTAGCCGGCGAGGCTCGGCCATCCCCTTCGGAAGCACTTAGGTGGTGGCTACAGTCTGTGCAGCGTGGGTGAGCCCCCCAGGAACAAAAGGTTTGGAGGTAGCCGGATTCCATTTGTGTGGTTTGGGGTTTGTGAGGCGTCGTCGTATGGCGTCTGCCGGGAGTCCCAGAGTGGGGAGGTGGGCCTCCGCCTCTTGCAAGTCCGCGATGAGGTACGTGGTGTCTCCCTGGAGCACTTGAAGTTTGTGGGGTGAGCGCCATCTGTATCTGATATCTCGCTCGCGGAGCAGGGTGGTGAAAGGCCTAAGGGTTGAGCGCCAGGCCATGGTCCCACTAGATAAGTCCGGGTAAAAGGAGAGAGTCACGTCCTCAAAGGTGAGCGGTGTAGTGTTCCTAATGGCGACCATTACTGCTTCTTTGTCCTGTCGCTTCTCCGACTTGCTCTTTTAATACCATCCTTCACTTATCAGTGTTTGTTTCTTCTGTACTATCATGAGCCCTTAACACAAATATTAAGGCCTTTTGGCCTGTAATTGTGGGAGGGGCGTATGACACACCCCTTCCCTACTTAAGAGACACCCCTTACCTGGCTCCATACCGTTCGAGGTCAGCGCTGCATCACCTTGCCACCACTCCTCATTATTAACTCCCTTTTCTTTACATTTCTCCTTGGTGGGCCCTCTTTATTTACAGGCCTACCTCATCGTCGGTTCTGGCACACCACAACAGACTTGCTCTTTTAATACCATCCTACACTTATCAGTGTTTGTTTCTTCTGTACTATCATGAGCCCTTAACACACACACACACATATATATATATATATATATATATATATATATATATATATTTTTTTTTTAATAAATGTGACGTGTGTAATGGATTAATAGTTACCCAATATGGATGATATGACCGATTACAGCACTGGAAGGATTCATTTGGCTGTGTCTGCTAGCAGGAAATGCCATTTGTCAGGTCACAAGATGAATATATAAACACAATATTTTCCAGTACAGAGCTAAATACAGTGGAGTTGATTTCTAAGTTTACTTTTACTTTTTTTAGACCTCACAAACACACACACATATTAAATATATATATTATGTAAACGTATTAAATAATCTTGGAAAGTGATGGCTCCCCTTTAACATATTTTTAGTGCAACTGAACATACATGTACTAACGGTTTGCTTAGCAGATATTACCCAACATGTCTGTAGCATAAATTAGCAGCAGATACTTATAACTAAACTATTGCTTAGTTTTTTTGGGGAAGGGGGTTTTGTATCCAGAAATATATATGTGTAAATAAGGGTAACCAAAACTAATATTATCAGTGGTGGGCAACAACATATATACAGAGTGACTTTGAACATGAAAAACAAAAAGAAAGGACAAAGTATGTGTGCTCCAAAATATTCTTAAGATCTTATTAAACTTTTTGAAACCAAAATATATCAGACATATCCTTAAAATTCACAAATAAAACCATACAACATATTTAACTTTATAACTTTATATACATATGCACAGGAATAGTTTTCAAGCACAAACTGCCAAAGCAGTATCTTACTCAAAAGCTTAGAAAATTAAAAACGTGTTAATAGAAGGAAATAATTATCAATAGGGCCTCACTTCTAAACAATGGGAAAAATATGGAAAAAATAGTGAGTGCAACAAACCAGCAACAAAACCTCATAAGACACACCACTATGAAATGTATATTTACAATAACTTTCCCCCGAAGGAACAGAGCCTCAATGTGTCAGATACAGAAACCGCCTGACTGGCTCCAATTTACTGCCGCCCCACCTGCAATTACCGATGTAGAGTCAGGCCTGAGGTGGCACGTGTGGGGGTAGCTTTCAGACACTAGTTGATCAAAAAAGGCAGTGGCTTTTATAAGGGTGCAGTGCACACTAAACAAATCCTGGCTGAATAGAATCCAAGTAATCTACGCATTTCATCTCTGCTTAGAGACTCAAGACAAGGGTTATTTACACCCAAATCACTGGTCATACTTAGGCTCTCATAAATCCTGGCATGGATTCACATTATACAAAAAACAAACAAAAAAAAAACACATTTTTTTCACTACAATTAATAAACACATTCAAGAAAATAAAATAGTAAATTTATTGATCACACACACAGTCTCAAAACCAATGTTTTATTTGTTGATTTTAAAGATATATCAGATATATTTTGGATAAAAAAAGTTTTTTTAAATAAGATTTTAAGAATATTTTGTTTTTGTAAACCAGCCTGCGTTTTATAAATGTTTCAAAGTCCAAACCTTTCAATAAGCATAACAAAAGTTATTTTTAAAGAATAATCTTTCCTTATTTACCTTAAAAGCACAGTGTACATTACACCTGAAACCTTAGTACTCACAGTATTCAATACCCAGGACAATGTCCCTGAAGTATATTCTAGCTTGCTCTTCTGAAAAGAACTGCTCACTGGGCACCTCCATGACAGGCCTGCAAAGAAAAAAAAGTGTCAATACTATGGCTTAAATAGACATTTCAAACATAAAAACAGTGTTCACTTGCATTACGGTAAAAGGAGCACCTCTTTTAGTCTAACTTTTAATACTGGCTAATACCTGCAATATTTTATTTAAAAATAAAAAATCACCATAGCAATAAACCCACGCATCACTGAGATACATCACAGAGGAAAGCTTTACTTCTCCCTGGCCATACATCCCAGATGTATGATACATGTAACCCAATGGTTCCAAATATTATACAGAGACAAAAAGAGATAAACAGTAAAAAACAACAACAACAAAAACAGTTAGAGAGCAAATAATTAATACTGCATTGTCCCTGGACCTCAAAAAAAACACATTCAGGGTCACTAGGAAGGCTTCATCTGAAGCTTTTATCCCACCATGCTGCTTGGCAATCCGACGCCACACCTAAGATAACTCCCTTAGTAGCTTTACAGAGGAACTGCAGTGGAGCTGGAAAGAAATATTTAATGCAGCATTTAAAGTCATCTGTTAGAACCTTTGGCAAATAATTTTACAGCAAAACTACCACCCCACCCAAATTACAGGTGGTGACTCATGCTACTGCGATCCCTCTGGGCTTGGAACCCTGAATGGTGTTATCATTGGCTGCCATCCCCAACCTCGGAAGAATTGACTCGAGACCTTGACCATGGAACAGTCTGGACTTGAAGCATGGCAGATTTGTGGCACTGCTATTCCAAGCAAAATCGACTATCTCACTCAACATGGCCTACGTTTACTCTAGAGGTCTACGGTTTCAGAGTCAGACTTAAAATAATATAAAGCAGAAGAGATCAGAGGACCAGAAATAAAAACCAGAAATAACTAAAGGAGGGAAAAAGAGGCTTTTGCACTCTCCGCATGCCAGATTGGTTGTGTGTTGTCTAGGTCTGGACAGATTATATTGTGCTTTTAAAGAATGCTGAACTGAATATTCTGAATTATATTCTTGTGGATATAGTCATAGTTTGATGAGACTGACGTTGCAGGACCAAAGAGAAATGCCACAAGTATTATGTTAAAAAAAAAATAGTTAAGTAAGAGTTATACTCCAAACAAGCCTTTTTTATAATTTGGTTTACAATTCAATGGTCTAGAATAAACTCTGATGTTGGATATCTATAATATAAAATCTAACATTTACATATTTATTTATTTCTTACATACCCTTTGCGTAGAAGGTCGAAGACTGTAAAGAGAGAGAGAAAGAAAAAAATATTAGTGGTTTTTAGTTTTGGCTAAGTTTGTAACATGATTTGGCAGTAAAAAGACAGCTATGAGTTAGTAATTTTGTGAACAATTACAAGGGTTGTACGTGTGGCACACCTGCCTTTAATCCACAGGTTAGACAGCATATATCTAGATCCAGAGTGTGAAAGAATTTACTTTGATTCCAAGGTTCAAGCTTATAGGCGTCATATTAGATATCCTATATTAAAATTGGCTACCTTGGACTCAGGAAATGTTTAATGCTTAAAACGACACTTAAAGGACCACTATAGTGCCAGGAAAACATACTCGTTTTCCTGGCACTATAGTGCCCTGAGGGTGCCCCCACCCTCAGGGACCCCCTCCTGCCCGGCTCTGGAAAGGGGAAAGGGGTTAAAACGTACCTTTTTTCCAGCGCCGAGGCATCCTCCGATCCTCCTTCTTTCCTCCCGTCGGCTGTAGCTGCGCGCCCCAGCATTCAGCCCGGTCACACTCAAGAAAGCATTCGCAATGCTTCCTGGGCTGGCGTCTTCTCACTGTGATTTTCACGGTGAGAATCGCACTGCGCCTCTAGCGGCTGTCATGAACAGCGGCTACGGCAGGAAAAACAACCCATTCATAAATATAGCAGTTTCACTGAAACTGCTATGTTTATAAAAAAATGAGATTAACCCTAGCTGGACCAGGCACCCAGACCACTTCATTAAGCTGAAGTGGTCTGGGTGCTAGAAAATCCTTTAAGACCATATATATGTCTTGTTCGGGGAGCAGATAGCCCCCACCTGAAGCGTTCTCTCCTAAATCCAGTCTGTTCTTTCTCTGAACTTATACGAAGTAGAAAATATGTGGACACTGAGTGTACAAATGCCACAAAAATCCACACACCACTCTCTTAATCCCAAAACAGTGAATGTATACAATACTTGTAAATACAGGGATATATACTGGTAGCGTTCCGTGTACTTGGATCCTATAATCACATAAAACAGTACATAGTGTAAACTGTATATGGAAATAACAATAATAAAAATGTATAATGGATCCACTCACGAATTCTGGAGCCGTGCCAGGCTCTATATTGAATGCCCAAGGGTGCCTATGCAGGCTAAGTGCAGAGTCTTCACAATATTCCTCGAGGCAGAGGAGACAGCAAGGATGGTGTAAAAATGAGTAAATTTATTAAAAAATTGTAAAAACAACTAAACAAGTTGTATAAAAAGTGCAAATAATCAATATGATGTATGCAGACGCGTTTCAACTCGATCAGAGTCTTCCTCAGTGCATAAGAAAGTCCATCCGGCTGATTCCCTTTAAATGTACCGCTCATCTGGCTGCCGGTCACATGGGCGGAAGTTCGGCTTGCCGGCGTCTGACGTCACTTCCGGTTCTTTCGGCACTCATTTCGTCGGCTTCCCTCTTCACAAAGAGTTTGCCCAATTGAAGCATCGGCTTCCATTGTACATATGGGCAACTCTAAAAAACTTACAGACAATAAAGATGTAGATATACAAAGTCTATATGAACTATGATGGTATAGTGTAAAATATCAAAGGTATTATAGCTATGGCCCATATATAAAGATTAGGGTATGTAAGGAAGACTAAAGGAATATGCAAAAAATAGGCATATCATAAAAATAAAATAAATAAAATAAAAATAAAAATAAATATAAATATAAAAATAAAAATAAGAATAAAAATAAAAAATAAAAAATAAATAATAAAAATAAAAATAAAAATATGAAAATAAAATGAAAATAAATGTAGAAATATAAAAATATATAAGTATATGAAAAAATATATATAAAAAGGAAAAGATATAAGAAGGAAAAAATAATAACTATAAAAAATGAACCAACTCAAAATCTAAATTTAGGCCTTTGGGGGATAAGGTGTCGAGCTCAAAGATCCACCTGCTCTCAATTTTACAGAGTTCCTTAAAGTTGTCCTCACCTCTCCAATCCTTTTTCTTCTGGGCCACAGCAATAAAACTGACAAGTGAAGGATCACTATTGTGATATTGTGCAAAATGTGCAGAGACACTGTGTTTTGCATAGCCTCTTTGTATATTACCCAAATGTTCCATTATACAAGTTTTTAAGGTCCTTGTGGTCATTCCCACATATTGTAGACCACAAGGACACCAAAGAAGATATATCACATTGCTGGAATGACAAGTAAGAATTGAATTAATCTTATACTCTTTATGTGATACATAAGACATAAAACTGGTACAAGTATCTTTTTTAAATTTTGTTTTCTTACAGGCTGCGCACATTTTGCACGGATAGAAACCAAACTTCTGATTAAAAATATTCATATTAGTGGCATTAGTTTTTATATGATTTTTAACTAAAAAAGTCTGAAGATTTTTTGTGCCTCTATATACAATTTTTGGTTTCTTACCGATGATACTCTGAAGACTATCATCAGTTTGCAGGATGTGCCAATACTTATTAATAATTGATTTTACATGGCCAGCATCACTGCTATAATCCAAGATCAAAAGGGGTTCATCAACTTGTTGTTTCGTGGTTTCTTTATTTCTATATGTTAGTAGGGACTCCCTATTTATTGATTTAGTCTCCTGTATCTGGCGATCCAAAACTGTCGGATCATATTTCTTCTCCACAAAAAATCGCTTCAAACGATCTGCCTGTTTATCATATTCTATAATGTCACTACAATTTTTAAAAATACAATTAAATTGACTTTTTGGTACATTACGCAACCACGGGTCGTAATGGCAGCTCGTGGTGTCAATGTACCCATTTACGTCCACTGGTTTAAAAAAAGTTTTTGTAAAAATATGGTTATTCATAACATAGATCTCCAAATCCAAGAATTGGACAGATGTCTGGCTAATTTGACTAGTTAAAACTATACTTCTATGGTTATCATTGAGTTTATCTAAAAACAAATCCAGGGAGGTGCTAGTGCCTTTCCAAATAAAGAAAATGTCATCGATATATCTGCGATAGAGGACCAGACCCGCTCCCATGTCGTCTCGACCTGGGAGAAAAGTATTTTCCCAGCGTGACATAAATAAGTTGGCATAACTGGGAGCGAATCTGGTCCCCATCGCAGTACCGACTAGCTGTAGAAAGAATAAGCCATCAAACCCAAAAAAATTATTGGTCAGTATAAGGCGGATACTGTCTATGATAAACTGAATCTGGTTCTCAACAAACCTATTACTCGAAGTCAGAAAGTGTTGAACAGCTTCACAACCCAATTCGTGCGAAATAATGGTATAAAGGCTGGACACATCGCATGTAACTAAATGGTAGTCATCCTCCCATTTAATGTGTTGTAAAATATTTATTAGCTGAGTAGAATCTCTCAAATACGTGGGTTGTGAGATTACCAAGGGTTGGAGTAGTCTATCTATATACTCAGATAATCTACTAAGTATAGACCCAATCCCGGATACTATAGGTCTTCCGGGAGGATTTTTTATATCCTTATGGATTTTTGGGAGTATATAGAAGACTGGTATCCGGCTTACAGCTATATTTAAATACTTATACTCATGTTTGTTGAGGATACCGTCTTCCATGCCTTTACTTAATAATGACATATATTTTTTCTTTATATCTGATGTGGGATGGGGCTAAATTTAGATTTTGAGTTGGTTCATTTTTTATAGTTATTATTTTTTCCTTTTTTATATTTTTTATTTTTATATTTTTTTCCTTATATTTTCCTTTTTTTCCTTTATATATAAAAAGGAAAAGGAAAAATATAAGAAAAAAAATATAAAAATAAAAATATAAAATGAAAAATATATATATTTTCATTTTATATTTTATTTTATATTTATTTTATTTTTATTTTCATTTTGATACATATATATTTTATATTTTTATTATTATATTTTTATTTTTAATTTTATTTTATTTTATTTTTTTATTTTTTTTTTTGTAAATTTCTTTTATTCAAAGATTTTTCATTTTATGCAGAAAAAGGAAAAACATTGTCGCGGACACGCAGGTCCGATAAAGGCTTTCCCAGTCCATGTCTCAGACATGAGATAATCATTGTGAACAACATAGTGACATGCAAGTCATCTAACAGATCAAAGACGTATACTAGTTTTGGCTCTTGGGTCCTATACACCTTTGTGTGGATGGGGTTTTCCCTCTCCCGTACGGTTGTTGTGGCTATGGTATATCACCCAGTGTGACAAAGGTGGTTGGTGTCTTGTGTCTAGGCAGGTGGTGTGTGTTGACCAACCGTACGGGGGGGGAAACCGGGTGTTGTGTGTGCTTTGCGCGTTCAGTTCTCAGATCTTTGGTGGCAGTGGGGTATACCCCTGTTGATCTGGCTGGGGTGGAGGTGGTTTGTACCGTCTTTAACTCCCGCCTTTGGCGTGGGTGCAGAGTTAGGCTTGTTTCTCCTTGTCTTATCCTTAACTGTGAACCCCTGTCCCTTTTCCTGTTTTCCTGTCTGATTCTCTGTCTCCTTCATACTTGACTTCCTTACTCCTTTCCCATTCCTTTCCCTCCTTTCTTATTCTCTCTTTTTACTCTTGGCTATCCCCTTCTTGTTTTTTTTCCTTCTCCCTTTGCTACCCTTATCTTTCCCTCTCTTTTCCCTTCTTTGCTTAGCTGGTGCCCCTCCGTCTGGAGCCTCTACGTCTTATGAACTTCTCTACTTTGTCGCCTTCCCGTCCGCGGGTTCCCCCAGGGGGGGACCGGTGGGGGGGGAGTGGGGGGGGGAGAGGGGGGGGGGGTGTTTTATTTATTGTGATGTTGATTTTCCCTGTTTGTTTGTGTAGTCACTCCCTCAGTCAAGGTGGTCGTTTGTCCCTTCAGGTGTCTGCAGTCACGTCAGCAGGTCCTGGAAGTCAGCGTTAGTCGAGGTCAGTATCCAGTGTGTCCAGATCGTCATGTACGTCTGGGTCCTCCCTTCTGCCAGCTCTCAGCTCCTCCATTTTTTGGTACCACGTCCCTAGCGGGGGCGCACATTGTTTTTTCCAATAAAGGGGGATTAGGCTTTTGGCTACATTAAGTATCCGTATCGTTAAGGATTTTTTATATGTTGATGCTTTCGTCTTGGTGTGATGGATGAGGAATGTTGCGGGGTTCATGGGTGGTGGGGAGTCTGTGAATCTTTTGATGATCGTGTGGATGGTTGACCAATATGGTTGGATGATTGGACATTCCCACCATATGTGGAGGTGTGTTCCCTTGTGCGTGTTGCACCTCCAGCATGCGTCGTCCTTCGTGGGGTCGTATAGGTGTGTGTGGAGTGGGGTGCGGTACCAAAGGGCCAGTATTTTATATGCTGTTTCTTGCGTTCCGCTAGATGGTGCGCAGTGTAGTGAGAGGGTGCAAATTTTGTCCCATTGGTTGGGTGTGAATGTAGTGCCTAACACTGTTTCCCATTTCCCCATGAAGCTTGGGGGTGGCAGCCTCCTCAACCGCATGATCATTCCATAGAGCGTTGACAGGCCCCTCGGCAACGGGTCCGGGTCCATGCATATCTCTTCAAACGTTGTTAAGGGTCTGAGAGTGTGATTGTTTTGGGTGGTTTCTTGTATGAGCCCTTTCAGTTGTCGGTATCTGAATTGGAGCATGAATGGGTGGTTGGAGTTCCCCGTCATGGTCTCTAGTGATTTGATGCGGCCGTTGTCTATGGCGTGGAAAAGCCTCGGTATGTCTTGTCCCAGCAGTTGGACCAACGTTCTTGGTTCCCTTCCTGGCGGGAAGACCTCATTATGTATAAGAGGCATCATTGGGGATGGTGTGGAGGTGAGCGAGAGTGGTACCGCCAGAGCTTGCCATACCCGTACGGTCGCTTTGATTAGGGGGTGTGGAGCAGCTAGCTGCCTACTTTGTTGGGGGTCCAGCCAAGGGAGGACTGCCATCGGACTCTCCACCAGGGAAGACTCCACATCTTTCCAGAGTTTCTCCACTCCTTGTTTAGACCACTCCACTATCCTTTGGATGTGAGTGGCTCTATGGTATCTCTTAAAATCTGGCAGAGCTAGGCCTCCCTTGACCTTCGGTAGTGTGAGCACGTCGTGTTGAATCCTGGCCTTCTGTCTCTGCCATGTGAATCGGAGGGCCATCGATCTAAGGGAGGTAAAAAATGCCTCCGGTATGGTCGCGGGGATAGCTTGAAACAGGTAGAGGATCCTCGGTAGGATGTTCATCTTGAGCACTCCCACTCTTCCAAACCATGAGAGGCGCACCTGGTCCCATTCCTGCAAGTCCTTCTGTATAGTGGTCAGGAGTGGTTGGAAATTCGCTGCATACAGTTGGGCGAGGTCGTTTGTTAGCACCGCGCCGAGGTATTTTAGGGAGGTGGCAGACCATTGGAATGGCAGCGCTCGTTTGAGGGCCGTCGCTCTGGACTTCAAAACGGAGACATTGAGGATCGTGGATTTGGAAAAATTGATTTTAAAGTTTGAGAGTTCCCCGTATTGTTCGAATTCTTTCATTATCGTGGGCATGGATGTTTCCGGTTTAGTTACGAAGAACAGTAGGTCGTCCGCATATGCTGCCACTGCGTGTTTTCCCGCTCCTGTCTTCAATCCCGGGATATCCGGGTTGTTCCGGATCGAGTTCAGGAATGGTTCCAGGGCAAGCACAAAGAGCAGGGGGGAGAGGGGGCAGCCCTGTCTGGTTCCATTCCTGATCACGAAGGGGTCCGTGAAGGCTCCATTTATGCAGATCCGTGCTGTTGGTTGTGAGTACAAGGCCCTGATCCAGGACATCATGTGGGGCCCCATCCCCAGTTTGTCGAGGACCTGGAACATGAAGTCCCATGCAATCCTGTCGAAGGCCTTCTCCGCGTCCGTGGAGAGCAGGAGAAGGCCCTCCTGTCTAGTTTTTGCTAGGTGGATCAGGGAAAGTGCTCTGATCGTGTTATCGCACGCTTCTCGGTGCGGGGTAAATCCCACCTGGTCCTTATGAATCAAGTTCGGGAGGTGGGCCTGCAGTCTCTGTGCGAGTATCTTCGTAAAAAGCTTCAAGTCGTTATTTAACAGTGAGATGGGGCGATAGTTCGCACAGTGTTCAGGATCTTTCCCGTCTTTAGGAATTAGGATGATGTTGGCCGCCAGGGTCTGTGTCGGGAATATCTGCCCGTCTCGGATCGCATTGAGTGCCGTCGTGAGGCGTGGGACGAGAAGTTCCGCAAAGGTTTTGTAGTAGCGTGCTGGTAGGCCGTCCGGTCCGGGGCTCTTGCCCGTCTTGGCCGTTTTGAGAGCCCATGCTACCTCGTGCGTCTCGATCGGTTCGTCTAGCTCTGTACATGCCTCCTGTGAGAGGCAGTTGCCGATGCACGGTTCTAGATAGTCTGTTATCCGCGTCTTCCTCTCTGTGTCCGCTCCCTGTCCCCTGGGCGGGTCGAGGGAATAGAGGTCCGCATAGTACGCCCTAATGGTGTTGGCCATCTCGGTCGGCATACTGTGCAGCTTCCCATCTCTGTCTCTGATCCCCGGGATGTAGGCCGCTGCTCCTTTTTTGGCGATCATGCGGGCAAGGAGGGCACCACATTTGTTGGCATTGGTGTAAAAGAACGCTTTGGAGTGTAAGTATGCTCTATGGTGATTGGCATTCAGGATAGAGGAGAGTTCCCTCCTGAGTACCGTTAGCTGTGTCCAGTCCGCTATCAGGTGGGTTTGTTTGTGTCTACATTCCAAAGTCTGTATGTCCTGAATTAGTGTTTTAAGTCTGGCAGATTTGGCTTTTTTAAGCGCGGCGCTTTTCGCTATGAAGTGGCCTCTCATTACGCTTTTATGAGCCTCCCATAGGCATAGGGGCGTGACCTCAGACGTGTCGTTTTCTGTAAAGTATTGCGTAAGTCTTTCCCTGGCTTCTGTCGTCGCTGTAATGTCGTTTAAGATTGATTCGTTCAGTCTCCAGTTACTGCAGGTGGGCCTATAGAGTGGGGAGGTTAGTGTCATCGTAATTGGAGCATGGTCTGACCATGTCGCTGTTCCAATGTCCGTTCGTCGAACCTCAGTCAGGTAGTAATGTGGAATGAGGAAATAGTCTATTCTAGAGTACGTTTTGTGGGGGATAGAGTAAAAAGTGTAGTCTCGGTCTTCAGGGTGTAAAGCTCTCCAGCAGTCAACCAGACGCTTCTCTCGCAGCGTTTTTGATATGTTTGTTAAGATATGCTGGGGGGTCGTAGAGAGGCCTATGGATGTGTCTATGGTCGGCGTCAGGGCCACATTGAGGTCCCCTCCAACGACCAGGCAGCCCTCCGCGAAGCCCTCTATTGTTCTAAGTGTTGTGCGTAAAAATTGGTGTTGGCGTTTATTGGGGGTATATAGGTTTGCGAACGTGTATGTGCGGCCTGCAATTGTGCCTTTGACACATATATACCGTCCGTGGCTGTCTCGCAGTGTGTCAGTGGGGGCAAAGTGTAGCGATCTATGGATCAGGATTGCTGTGCCTTTGGACTTTCCCTCCGGGTTATTACTCAGGAAACATTGTGCGTAATGTTTGTCCGTCAGTCTGGGCACGTGGCCCTCTTTAAAGTGTGTCTCCTGAATGAAGACTACCTGTGACTTTTGACTGTGGAAGTGACGTAGGGCATGCGTGCGTTTTTCGGGTATGTTCATGCCTTTAGCGTTGATGGAGAGGAATTTAATCTCCGCTTGTTTGTGTGTGTTGTGGCGTGGCATGTTTGCTATGTTTCAGGAGAATCAGGGTATGGTGGGGAGGGTTGGGGAGTATGGGTGGGTGCTAGAGGGTTTGGTTTACTCCTCAAGTGTGGGTCTGAAGTCGGGGATGGGTCCCACTGGGTCCCGCGGGCGGGCGCGGCTTTCAACAATTCTTAACAAATGTAACAGTAATAAACAACAATAATAAACTGTGTGTGTTTTCCAAAAAAAGACTAGGGTGTGGGCTAGGTAGGAGTCAGCTGTGCAGCACCTGTCGGCACAGCTGAGTCCTCCCGCCGGTATCTTGGTTCCCCTGTCTACCGGGAACGTGGCCCTCTAACTCCCTCACCTCGTAGGGCCAATAGTGGTGGATCCTTCTCCTTTCTAGGTCTCCAGTGTCCCCCGGCCCCCTCTGCTCGGAAGCTATATAATCAGTACAGGTGGTGGTGGCAGCCTCTGGGCCCAGCCCGTCCCGGCCCTTTCCCTATCTCCCAGGTGTGTGTTCGAGTGCGTGCTCGCTTGAATGGCTTTACCCTGCTAGTCTCTCCCCTGTGCCCCTAGATCTCTTTTGCCGGGTGGTGAGTTATGTCGCCGTGTTGTGGCTTGTAGGTGTGTGGCTTTAAGGTATATAACTAGCTGGCCTTACACCTCCCATTTCGTGTCCCTCCCCTTGCTGTGATGTTCTGGGGGTCCGGTTGGTATTGGGGGCCTGTCCCTTCTTATAGTGCTCGCCCTCCCTGGTAACCTCCGCTCCCTCTCTCTGTTGGTCTCTCTCTCTGTTGGTCTGGAGCGAGCCTTTATTCAGCCTCAGCCTCCCCTTTCCCAAATCCCCCCACCCAAACGGGAAAGAGGGAAAACAAGAGAAGAGAGAGAGAAAAAAAAAAAAAAACCCCTGGAGGAAGGGGAAAGCAGAGAGGAAGGGCAGAACAACCCCATCCATCTTCCCCCCCCAATATACCCAGAGTCCCCAGTGTTTCTTTCGTGGGTTCCTCGGTTGTGCTTGCGAAATGTCTCGTATGCCCACTTCTGATGGTCTCCCCTCCCTCCCTCCCATGGCATGTGGGTGTCTGAGTGTTTTAACGGCTAAGTGTGTGGCCCATGTGTGGTGTAGGCCTCCGTGTGGAGTGTCCCAGTGCATAGTTACGAGTTCCATGCGTGGCTCCTGTCTTGTATGTCCGTTAACGTGTTGCCCCTGCTGGCCTCACGGTCTCCAGTCTTGTTCGGTGTCTGCGCTGTGTCGGTGCAGGTTCCCCCTGGGGTGTAGGTGGGCTGTTGTAGAAATCCAGTGGATCTGGCCAGGTCATATTAAGGGGTGGCAAGTGGAGATCTTCTGACAATTCCTGTAGGTCCTGTGGGTTGCGGATCGGTCTAGGGCCATTTTGGGTGGTGGCGATCAGGCCTGTGGGGAATGTCCAGCGGTATCTTATTTTCTGGGCCACTAGCATTCTGGTGAGCGGTTTTAGTGCCCTGCGATATCCCAAGGTAGCTGGGCATAGGTCCGGGTACAGTTGGAGATGTGAGCCTTCATGGGTGATTTCTCCCTTGTTGCGTGCTGCATACAGAATTTCCTCCTTCAAGGCGTAAAGTGCAAGACAGCAGATCACGTCTCTAGGTGGAGCCTCTGGGTCTCAGTGCTCTATGGGCTCTGATGAACTCTATGGGGGTCTCTCTGGGGCGGCTCAGGAGCTCGTTGAAGATGGCGGTGAGTGTGACTTTAAGCTGGGCGGGTGAGTCTTCACCTTCTTGTAGGCCTCTTACTCGTAGGTTCTGTCTGCGGCCTCTATTGTCCAGGTCTTCTATATGTCTGGCCATGGCTTGCATTTGGGCAGATCTTTTAGAGTAGTTTGTGGCTTGTGCCGTTTGTGTCGCAGTGAGGGCGTCGTGATCTGCTTCTATTTGGGCCATGCGGTCTGCCATCCCCTGAATGTCTGCCCTCATCAGCTGCAGGTCTGACTTGATAGAGGACTGGAGGGCTGAGGTGGCTTGGGTGAGGTCTGCCCGCGTGGGTAGAGCCCTTAGCAGGGCCATCCAGTCTGCAGGGGGGGGTTTCCCCTGTGTCCTCTCGGGCTGGGGAGAGGGAGTGTGGCGTGGAGGCCTCAGATGGCGGGTAGGCCTCAGATGACGCCTGGGAAAACGGGTCCGGCGTCGCGGACAAGTACTGCCGCATGGAGGGGTTTTGGCTCACCTGGCGGGTCCCCAGTGGTCTGGGGGTGTTCCCCGCCTTGGTGTGTTTCCCCATCCTCCTGTCTGTGGCCGGTATTTTGTGCGTGGCTGAGTGGGGCCGGAGGAGCTCAGTCTCTATGCGGCCATTTCGTTCCGCCGCTAGGCCACGCTTCTATTTTATTTTTAATTTTATTTTTATTTGATTTTATTTTATTTTTATGATTTGCCTAATTTTTTGCATATTCCTCTAGTTTTCCTTACATACCCTAATCTTTACATATGGGCCATAGCTATAATACCTTTGATATTTTACACTATACCATCATAGTCCATATAGACTTTGTATATCTACATCCTTATTGTCTGTAAATTTTTTAGAGTTGCCCATATGTACAATGGAAGCCGATGCTTCAATTGGGCAAACTCTTTGTGAAGAGGGAAGCCGACGAAATGAGCGCCGAAAGAACCGGAAGTGACGTCAGACGCCGGCAAGCCGAACTTCCGCCCATGTGACCGGCAGCCAGATGAGCGGTACATTTAAAGAGAATAAGCCGGATGGACTTTCTTATGCACTGAGGAAGACTCTGATCGAGTTGAAACGCGTCTGCATACATTATATTGATTATTTGCACTTTTTATACAACTTGTTTAGTTGTTTTTACAATTTTTATTTAATAAATTTATTCATTTTTACACCATCCTTGCTGTCTCTTCTGCCTTGAGGAGTATTGTGAAGACTCTGCACTTAGCCTGCATAGGCACCCTTGGGCATTCAACATAGAGCCTGGCACGGCTCTAAAATTCGTGAGTGGATCCATTATACCTTTTTATTATTGTTATTTCCATATACAGTTTACACTATGTACTGTTTTATGTGTTTATAGGGTCCAAGTACACGGAACGCTACCAGTATATATCCCTGTATTTACAAGTATTGTATACATTCACTGTTTTGGGATTAAGAGAGTGGTGTGTGGATTTTTGTGGCATTTTGTACACTGTGTCCACATATTTTCTACTGTATACTTTGTATTTGAGGTGTTGGGGAACACTTTTTCCACCACCACTTTTGTGTCTTTGTATTGTGTAAGCGCCATCCACTTACTATCTTTTATCTTTCTCTGAACTTAACTGTTATATGTACATGATGTTCATTCCTAGGTCTTATCTGTACTCCTTTCACTCCTTCCTACTACTGTCCAATGAGTATTTGCTCGTAAGCACTTACTTTTTAATGTATAAAAACACAACTGACAAAATAAAGGTCAGAGTCTTATTTATTTTAAATTCTTTATTTTTCTTGTGCATGTTAATACAGTTAACATTTTGCCTTGCGATGCCACAACAGCATTAGCAGGCCGATTAGGTACAGTGGAATTGACATGGCATGCGGTTTGACAGCACATTTTTATATTGATATCAGAGTTGTAACGGTTATGTCAAAATAAGAGATGCGATTTTAAACTAAAGAGTATGATAATTCAAGCTTAGTCTCGTGTAAGATTAATTATTAACGTTTACACCACTATACATTAACATCGCTTTAGATCTTTAAAATAAGAGGGCTTAAACATGTTAGACCACGCTTCATATTAGAGCACTATTGCGCTAATTTGTGCATAAGTGAGAGATACGCAATTTATATACTAGCGACAGGTCTGATGTGTGATAACACTAATTAAGTAAAACATTAAGGCTCACATTATGTAAGACTAGTCTCATTGCCAGGATTTGCATATAGGAGAGTGATGTACAGCATGGGGGACTCCGTGCAAAGCTACATTAATATGAGACAAAATGTAAGAAAAAATGGTGAGAGGAAAAAAAATAAAAAAATTAAAATAAAGGAAGAAGAAGAAATCTTGAGTTGTGCCCATAGTGATAGCTGCTCAGAGTGTGAAGAGGTCGTCTTTACTTATATAGAAGACAGGAGGGACAGGAGCCATCCCCACGATCCGCAGCACAGTCCCCGGGGGATTCCCACAGACAGTTCATGCTTATCTGACCCCCGATCTACTAAACCTTCGGCTTGACAAGAGTGGGTCCAGCATAATATATAAGGATGAGTCCATCATATTGCTTGGTGAGAGGGGTGAGTGTGTTTAATCCCTTCCTGCTGCCCATTTCTCCACGGGAGATAGCTGGAGCGCAGGAGTGTCTGTCTGGGCGGCAGGGTTGGCAGTGTTGCGTGGTGAGGGGACGAGAAGCAGACTCCGGCTGTTAGTCGACACTAGATCCAGGATTCCCGCACGTTTGAAGGTCGGTAAGCTTAGGTGCGTTTGTGTTGGGGAACCCCTCTGCCTCACCTCCTTCCATGCTTCCCCGATATTTTCAGTCAGCTGAGCCTTGATGGTTTCTGGCTTTGCCGCCATTTCGGTTTTGCCCGCCATTTTGGTAATGGAGGGTCTTTCTCGCTCTAGGCGCCTAGGGTTGCGTGAACAGTCTCCTGGGACCGGGATGACCCCCACCGGTCCAAAGGGGGGTGATACGGGGCCTCTACCACGTGGCAGCAGAGTTCCGAGAGGAAACCGCACAGCAGGATAGCGAGGTGGCGGCCGTCCACCTCACTCACCGCCCGGGGAGGCCCCAGATGTGGCGGTGCCGACGTGCCTTTTCCGAGGTCAAATCGCAGATAAGTAGTTTTGTGTGTTTTACAAGCTTTAATGTCGTTTTTCTGCAGGAGCTCGCCTTGTGTGGGACCTCTCACCATGGCAGTCGAGCCCCGCCCCCGTTAGTCTTATTTTGATTACAGGCAGGTGTCAGGTGTCTAATTCACGCTTCTCCAAGTGCACTTGAAATACCAATTTGGGCTCCCTTGAATATACAAACGATCACATTAGATCTAGATCAATAGAACACTACCTTTTGCATTGACTTTTTCCAGACATCCTTCCACCTCCTGCTTTCTCCCTAAAAATATGTCACCATATCATCATTGTACTCCCTGAATGTCACTAGAATTTTGTCCAATATTAATTAAAAAAGCAAAACTCGAGTCTAGATACTTCCAAATTCATCCCTCTCTCCTTTTCTGGTCGGGCTTGTCTGTTGAAAAAAAAAAAAAAAAAAAGAATATATACCTCTAGCAAATGCTATCCTACTTCTTAGAAAGCAAATTCATTATTAATACTCTCTCTATAGAGAGTGTCCTTCTAGTTAGTTGGTAGAAAGGAATCACTGAAATAACGAGACTGACAAACAGTCCCCAGGCAACTTGGTAGGTATAGAATAAGACTTGAAAACTAAATGTCAGCTAATGTGTACAATTGCATAAAGAGCTGGGGAACTGAATACAGGTCTTAAATGATATAAGAAAATCACTATAAAGTTTAGAGGGTACATAACAAGAAAAAATGTAAAACGCAAGGACGAAATGCACAGCTCCGATGGGGAGAGAGGATTTAACCGCTACCAGATCGTTTAAATCTAATATTGCCCAGAGATCGGTATATCTACCAAGTATCAAGAGTCTAAAAGTTGGGTAGTAGCTAACAGCTCAATGGAGGGAGCTGACAGGTATCTTCTAAAAGGATAGTAAAAGTTATCGAATATTGCAACAGTGTAACCGAAACATTAGATGAAATGTAGCTGTTAGCTACTACCCAACTTTTAGACTCTTGATACTTGGTAGATATACCGATCTCTGGTCAATATTAGATTTAAACGATCTGGTAGCGGTTAAATCCTCTCTCCCCATCGGAGCTGTGCATTTCGTCCTTGCGTTTTACATTTTTTCTTGTTATGTACCCTCTAAACTTTATAGTGATTTTCTTATATCATTTAGACCTGTATTCAGTTCCCCAGCTCTTTATGCAATTGTACACATTAGCTGACATTTAGTTTTCAAGTCTTATTCTATACCTACCAAGTTGCCTGGGGACTGTTTGTCAGTCTCGTTATTTCAGTGATTCCTTTCTACCAACCAACTAGAAGATACTCTCTATAGAGGTATATACTGGCTGATACTTGATACCATGATACGTACCTGAAATCCTTTTAGTAGATTTCTTATTTTAGTACCTTTTGACCACTTGGACTATTTTGTTTTTATATCACCAGCACATTGAATTTGAGTTTTAGTTTTTAGCACCTATTTTAGGTTTACGTTTTGTACATTAGCACGTTTGGTTTTGGAGCATATTATTCATGTATAATAAAATGTATTCATTTTTTCTTTTATGACAGTATAAGCTCTTTGCCTGATAGTTATTTTTTGTGTAGATCCAAACACTCCTCTCTTTTTTTGAGTAAATACCTATCCCATGCAGGTACACTTTCTGTGCTTCTTCTGGCTATTTTGGTCTAAATTTTAAAATTCACTCTGATTCCCAGCAATTTGTCTGTTTAGCAAATAACCCTGTCTATGTTACGATTACTAGCAACTATTGGTTACTGCTTGAGCCATCAAGCTGATTTGATCACTTCTTAGATAGATAGTGAACTTTAGTGCTGTGGTGTTTTGTTACATATTCTGTTACTCGTCATTATGTTAATTCTGAAATTGCACTGACAAGCTGTATAATTCAGAAGACAGTGTATATATTTAAAACTACTCATAGATCGAACACTTAATATCTTTTTCAATAAACTGTTTGAAACCTAGAAAAAGCGGTTGGCAAAAGCAAAGTTACACATGCCTCACGATTTAGTTTCTTAGAATGTTAATATTTTTGTTGCTTAAAAATAAATAAAAATTCTTCACTAATAGCAATAGAAAATGCCTTCCATCCAAAAACAAATTATTCATAATAGACATAAACAGCCTGAGCTAGTCTAATTACTTATTTTTACTATTTGCAGGTAATAACTAGATGATTATCTTCTTAATATGTGTTCATTTTGTGACATCACCTGCAAGAATGTGGTGCTGTGTCTGTGTCAAACAGTCGGTGAACTGTGAAGGAGACAAAGGTTGAATGGTGGCACGGTGAATGAACATCAGTGTCATTAGTGCCTGTTGCAGCTGCTTTAAAGAATACCCATACATCATTTTATGGGGATAAAAAAAAAAAAATATGTGCTTGTCAGTGATGCATTGGGAAGAGTAGAATACACCCACCCACCCCAGTTTTAATTACTTTGTAAAACTAATTCAAACATCAGTAAGCAAGGACCACAGTGCAATTTTGTTAAAGAAAGCATGATTTAAAGGGGGACTATCACTTTCTGGAATTTACACTATGTAATTAATCAATTTATTTTAAAGATTAAGCAAATTACATCATAATCTAGTTTAGACCAGGCCAAGAAAAACATTTGAAGTGAAGAGTAGAAACGGAAACATTGCTTAATTTTTCCTCTTGTCTGTATGCGCCCTCTACACTGATCACAACATTAAAACCACCTATTACAATGTAGGTCCCCCTTGTTCTACTAAAACAGTTCTAATGTGTCATGGCATGGACTCCACAAGACTTCTGAACGTGTCCTGTAATTTCTGGCACTAAGACATTAGCAATATATCCTTTAAGTCCTGCAGGTTGCGAGTTGAGGCCTCCATGGATAGGATTTGTTGTTCCAGCACATCATACAAATACTCGATTGGATTGAGATCTAAGGAATTTGGAGGCCAAGGACTCGTCATGTTCCTTAAAACCATCCCTGAACAGTGTGTCAGGTTGAAATATCATGCTTAAAGATGCCACTGCCACCAGGGAACACTATCCCCATGAAGGGGGGTACGTGATCTACAACAATCTCTAGAGAGGTGATACATGTCAAAGTAACATCCACATGAATTTGGTAATCACACAGTAACTCGTATAGTTGTGATTTATAGGCCCCCAGGACAAATTGAAGAATTAGATAATCTACTAGTTGAGGAAATAGCTAAAATGACAATGAAGGGGGAAGTTATCACCATGGGTAACTTTAATCTTCCTGATGTAAATTGGAAAACAAAATTAGCTACTTGTGCCAGGAGCACACATATGCTAAACGTACTACTGGGATTGTCTCTAAAACAAGTTGTTGAAGAGTAAAGAGGCCATACTAGATTTAGTGTTAACAAATGGAGATTTGGTATCAGATATTACTGTAGGTGAAAGTTTAGGTTCCAGTTGTCATCAGTCAGTGTGGTTTAATATAAGAATAGTGACTGAGTCACACCACACAAAAACAAAAGTTTTAGACTTTAGAAAAACAAACTTTCCTAAAATTAGAATATGTGTAGAGGAGTCATTATCAGACTGGAGCAATTTAAATGGAGTCCAAGAGAAATGGGATTATTTAAAAGTTGAACTATTGAAGGCAACAGAAAATTGCATTAGGCTTGTCAGTAAAAGCAAAAAAGTCAAGAAACCACTGTGGTACTCCGCAGATGTGGCCAAAATAGTTAAAAACAAAAAGTTAGCATTTAGGAATTATAAAAAAACCCAGAGTGAGGAAGACAAAATGATCTATAAGATTAGGCAGAAAGAGGCTAAGCAGGTTATAAGAGCTTCCAAATCACACACAGAAGAGAAAATAGCACAGTCAGTAAAAGAGGGGGACAAAACATTTTTTAGATACATAAACTAGAAAAGAAAAGTAAGGATAAATGAGTCATTTATTACACGTGAGTTTACAGAGGAAGAGGTTCTATTTCAGCTGTCAAAAGTAAAGACAAATAAGTCAATGGGACCTGATGGAATACACCCAAAGCTATTAAAAGAGCTTAGTGTGTACTAGCAAAACCATTAACAGATTTATTTAACCAATCATTGTTAACAGGAGTAGTCCCAGAAGATTGCAAGTTAGCGAATGTTGTGCCCATTTGCAAGAAGGGTAATAGGGAGGAGTCGGGCAACTATAGGCCAGTAAGCCTTACTTCAGTAGTGGGGAAAGTGATGAAAACCATGTTAAAGGATAGGATTGTTGAACATCTAAAAACACATGGATTTCAAGATCAGAGACAACATGGATTTACTTCAGGGAGATCATGCCAAACTAATCTTATTGATTTTTTTGATTGGGTAACTAAAATTATACATCAGGGTGGTGCAGTAGACATTGCTTACCTAGATTTCAGTAAGGCTTTTGACACTGTTGCATATAGAAGGCTTATCAATAAACTGCAATCTTTAAGTTTGGATTCCAATATTGTTGAATGGGTAAGGCAGTGGCTGAGTGACAGGCAACAGAGGGTTGTAGTTAATTGAATATATTCAAAGCTTGGACTTGTCACCAGTGGGGTACCTCGGGGATCTGTACTTGGACCCATTCTCTTTAATATTTTATTAGTGATATTGCAGAAGGTCTTGATGGTAAGGTATGTCTTTTTGCTGCTGATACTAAGATATGGAACAGGGTTGATGTTCCAGGAGGGATAAGCCAAATGGCAAATGATTTAGGTAAACTAGAAAAATGGTCAGAATTGTGGCAACTGACATTTAATGTGGATAAGTGCAAGATAATGCATCTTGGACGTAAAAAACCCAAGGGCAGAGTACAGAATATTTGAGAGAGTCCTAACCTCAACAACTGAGGAAAGGGATTTAGGGGTGATTATTTCTGATGACTTAAAGGTAGGCAGACAATGTAATAGAGCAGCAGGAAATGCTAGCAGAATGCTTGGTTGTATAGGGAGAGGTATTAGCAGTAGAAAGAGGGAAGTGCTCATGCCATTGTACAGAACACTGGTGAGACCTCACTTGGAGTATTGTACACAGTACTGGAGACCGTATCTTCAGAAGGATATTGATACCTTAGAGAGGGTTCAGAGAAGGGCAACTAAACTGGTTCATGGATTGCGGGATAAAACTTACCAGGAAAGGTTAAAGGATCTTAACATGTATAGCTTGGAGGAAAGACGAGACAGGGGGGATATGATAGAAACATTTAAATACATAAAGAGAATCAACACAGTAAAGGAAGAGACTATATTTAAAAGATGAAAAACTACCACAACAAGAGGACAGTCTTAAATTAGAGGGACAAAGGTTTAAAAATAATATCAGGAAGTATTACTTTACTGAGAGGGTAGTGGATGCATGGAATAGCCTTCCAGCTGAAGTGGTAGAGGTTAACACAGTAAAGGAGTTTAAGCATGTGTGGGATAGGCATAAGGCTATCCTAACTATAAGAACTAATGAAAGTATTTAGAAAATTGGGCAGACTAGATGGGCCGAATGGTTCTTATCTGCCGTCACATTCTATGTTTCTATGAATGCCAAGACCAAAGGTTTCCCAGCAGAACATTGCCCAGAACATAACACTGCCTCCACTGCCTAGCCTTCTTCCATGGTGCAAGCTGCTGCCAGCTCTTCCCTAGGTAAACAATGCACAAACACCCGGCCATCCACATGAATGAAATGAAAATGTGATTGATCAGATCAGGCAACCTTCTAACATTGCTCCATGGTCCAGTCCTGATGTTTACATCCCCATTGAAGGCACGTTTAGCAGTGGACAGAGGTCATCATGGGCACCCTGACTGGTCTCTGGCTATGCAGCCTCATACACAGCAAACAACAATACACGGTGTGTTTTGACACCAGTTTCTAACATGGTCAGCAGTAGCTCTTCTGTGTGTTTGGACCAGAAGAGCTAGCCTTCACTACCACATACCACAATGAGCATTGGGAGCCTATGACCCGATGCTGGTTTATCGATTGTCCTTCCTTACACCACTTTTGGTAGGTACCAACCACTGTATATGGGTAACACCGCACCACTTGCCATTTTGGAGATGCCCTGACTGTTGTCTAGCCATAACTATTTGGCCCTTTTCAAAATCACAGATCTTTTCGCTTGCCCATTTTTCCTATTTCCAACATGTGAAATTCAGGAACTGACTGTTCACTTGCTGCCTAATATATCCCACCGCTCGACAAGGGCCATTGTAACAATATAATTAATGTTATTCTCTTCACCTGTTAGTGATTTTAATCTTTTGGCTGTTCAGTGTATGTTGACTGCCAGGTACAAAGAACAGAACTTATAAAATATGACGGACAGGGAAATGATAAGTTCCAGAGAGGAGCACATTGAGCAGGCCTTTGAACAACTATGGCCTCAGTCACTGAATGGGCACAGAGGCAAATGGTAGCAGACATACCTAAACGGCTATTTAGGGAGGACACTAATCACGTGTACAAATACCAGGAGCTGGCCTAAGATGTGGCTAAAAATGTGGAGATATAAATAGAAATATCTACATGAGAGAACATGTAGATATGGGTACTGTGCCTTTAAGGAAAGAACGAAAATTCAAATAAAGGTAAAAAAAGGTAAATGTATAAAGGAAGAAATTAGAACCAGATAGAGTGAATTGAAGATCGGCAGATAAATTAGATAGCAAATAAATCAATAAATATATGTCATATGCAATATGTGCAGTGCAAGTGCCTCTATTTCTGCTATAGAACAGAGTGACTGGCACTTACTCCAAATAATATACTTTGTATCATGCAAAGATAGAAGTACAAAATAAAAAAGTCAAAATATGGAATGATGACATAATGTAGCAATACAGTATATGGAACTGTATGCTAAAATTATATACAATGTATCACAGAATAATTAAAAGCAATGGGTCAGAAACTGGATAAAGAGCCAGTTTATTAGACAAAAAAATGATTAAAAAAAAAAGTATTTATGTTAAAAAATATATGATGTGTCAATTGTATGCATCTAAAGCGGATTGCCATGGTGTTCCAATTTTATGCACCTAAAGCTGCCATGATGGGGCAATTTTCTGCCTCTAAAATTGATTGCCATGGTGTGCCAACTTTATTCTTCCAAAGCGGATTTCCACTGTGTGCCAATTATATGCCTCTAAAGTTGATTTCCATGTTGTGCTAATTTTCTGCCTCTAAAGCGGCTGTGATGTGTCAAGTTTATGAATTTTTAAAAGAAGTGGGTCTCGAAAAATAACAGTTTTCAAAAGTGGGTCTCTGCCCATAAAAGTCTGGGAAGTCCTGCTTTAGAATATTTGCACACACATATTAAAGGGACACGATATACACCAAAACTGCTAAATTAAGCGAAACTTGTTTTGGTGACTAACTCATGCCTAACTCACTGCTCAATTCACTGCCATTTAGGAGTTAAATCACTTTTGTTTCTGTCCATGCAGCCCTAACCACACCTCCCCCTGGCTGTGACTCACACAGCATGCATTTAAAAAAAAAAAAAAATGGTTGGTGGCGGAGCTTGACCAGCGAGTTGAGCGGTCGCATGTCGGCTGGGCTCCCTCCACTCAAACCAAAATATTGGGGATACTCGCCAAACTTAAGCCTCAGGACATACCGGTGTGTGCTACCCTACCTGGGGGCGCCCTGGTGAACCTCCTGACACCTCACTTGACCGCTCCCCACAGACACGGGCGCGAGATGGGAAGCAGAGGCCTACAGGTGATGAGTAGGGGAGAGGCGGCCGCTCTCCTCGCCCTCACCCTGACAATGTACAGATGCAGATCTACAGTCCTCCTCCCCTCCCCCCTCTGGACTGGTGGGGGTGATCCCGGTCCACAGACCACAGACTGAGGGACCAAGCGAACAGACAATGCAGCGGTGTAGACCGGCAACATGGCGAGCGCCACGTGCACTCCCTGGAGCGGCACAGAGAGGCCTGATGTCGTGGGGCAATTAGATGCCATATTCGCAGCATTTTGGGCAAAACTAGCAAGCAGGCTACAGACGCCCACCCAGACTCCCGCTGAGCACTCACACTATGTGCCACCCGCACACCAACGCCATAGGCCTGCAGACCTGCAAGCACAAAAAGCCACAATATGGCGCAGACGAAGGCGGCTTCCCCCGACTGGTCACCGGGCGCAAGATTCGGAAACCTGCCTTCCTCCAGCCGCTGCCATGCCCACACATGTCCAGCTCACGTCCACATCCTGCAAGGAAGCAAACGGGGAAGCAATACGTTCCAACACACCAGACCCGGACCACACAGCTACGAGCACAACAAACCCAAAGATCAGGGACCCTCATCCTCCTAACCCCACAAAATGGTGGCTCCAGAAATAGTGAGAACCCGAGGCCATCAAACAAGCTCCCAAGCAACACCAGCCCACTCCTGAGATGTCGGAGCACCCAGAAGCTTCAAAACAAACTGGGAATTGGGTGAGAAGGCTCTTGGTAGCTGCCCCAGAGACTCATGTCCCTCTTGGCTCATCCCTCACATGGAGGACTCCTGCATTTTGGTTATTTTTTTCCTCTATTTCCCCCCCTTTTTTCTCTTACTCTTCACACCTTCCTACTTTGACTCTATAGGCTTTCAGCCACCAATGAATCTGCCAGGTTAATGTGTCTCTTGTAAAAAAACACCTACCATGCAGGTCTAACCAGTATTAAAGTACCCGATATGTAGTGGATAGGAACAGTGATGATGTGGTTTCTCCATGAGTCTGGTGCCATAGCTCTGAATAGGTCTGAACAAACTTGCTCATTACTCGTTATTAATCTTATTTCTAAGCTAATGCACATCATACGTAGTCTTACTCGCCGTCTGTCTTATGTTGACATTATTTGCTACTCCTGAGAAAGACTCTAACATATACTATTAACATAAAATGTGCCGCACACTCAAATACCACACAACTGTTAAGCACTGTTTAATTGCTTGTCTGTCACTGCTGTTGGGGCATTGACGGAATGCTTGTAAATCATATGCACGCAAAAATAAAGAATTAAAAAAAAAATGGTTACACTTTCAATCAGATGTAACTTACTTTAAAAGTTCGTATCTCCTGCTTTCTAAATTTAATCACACACAGGAGGCTCCTGCAGGGTCTAGCAAGCTATTAACAGTACAGGGGATAAGACATTTTAAATTAAACAGAATTTGCAATAAATTAAGTATAAACATGAGATGACTATTTGCAGGAAGTGTTTAGGAAAGCTGTGCAAGTCACATGCAGAGAGATGTGACTAGGGTGCATAAACAAAAGGGATCTAACTCCTAAATGGGAGATAATCGAGCAGTAAGACTGCAGAGACATTATCTATATACCAAAACTGCTTAATTGAGCTAAAATTGTTTTGTGGACTATAGTGCCCCTTTAATATACATGTGTATATATGTATCAATGCATACAAGTCACAGGAAGTCAAATATATTAATTAAAACTAGTTAAAATATATACACACCTCAAATGAACGATTTAAGGAATGCATGCACTTCTTGAAACACATACTCACTGACACACACTGAAAAACCCACACCTACTGAAACATATCCAGACTGACCCATAAAAGCACACACACTGACACATACACACTGATTAAGCCACAGACTGACCCATATAGGCACGTGCTGACGTAAACACTGATCCGTATACAATATACACAGTATACAAAGATTGACCCATATGAACATGCATACTCACTGACACACACACACTGACCAATAAACACACAGAGTGAACCACATCGAAATACACACACTTACTGACACTGTAATACTCTTAATGTAAGCACTCTCCCGACAAAATATTGTCAGACTTTGGATAATTGGTCACTCTGGTCAGAATCAATGTAGTTTAGAATATGTTACTTTTATCTACATCACTTTAACTAGAATTGTTTTATTTTTTTTCTTTTAATTTGGTAAAGCTCACATATAGATAGGCAAATCCTGTGCCCAATCCTTAGCCAACCATGGTCTCAAATGTAAAAGTAATGAAGGACATCCTATTAGCATTAAGCAGCAGGGGGGTGTCTTGTCTATTGCCTTATTGGAACTCCTTAGTGAGTCAGCAGCCAGTCTCAGATGACACACATACTGACACATGTGTTTCTATGTTTATGTGCACAGAGCTGAGCCTCCTGCTCTGTGCTTCTCTCCCCTGCGATCTTTTTAGGAGAAAGTGAAGTGTGATCACTTCCATTCAGAATAGTGATACCTGTGGCCACACTGGGGAACAGCCATCTAGTTGCCAAGTAGCCCGGCACAGGTCCCAGGATCCATTTTTACCAGGACAAGAACCCTGTAAAAAACAGGACAGTTGGCAACTATGGTAAATAGAAACTCCAGGGCAAATTCATCCCTGCAGACTGTGGCAC
The DNA here is from genome assembly GCA_933207985.1 of Pelobates cultripes. Taxonomy (NCBI): domain Eukaryota; kingdom Metazoa; phylum Chordata; class Amphibia; order Anura; family Pelobatidae; genus Pelobates; species Pelobates cultripes. The sequence goes on along the minus strand of OW240912.1, from coordinate 237,117,939 downwards.
TTGTGATGCACCACCTCTCAGCCCCAGGACTCAGACGCGAGGCGATCAATAAAAAGATATCTTTTAGACTCTGTTTTTGAAAGGAACACCCAGGGCTCTAGTCCAGGTCAGGTCCTTGCCCAGCACCCCTAAATATCAGGGTGAATATGCGGTACAGTAAAGGCAATGAAGATTATGGGTGCCAAGAGTGTGCTGAAAGTTAGGTAGTTTGTAGTAAGTTAAGAGGTCATGCATAGTGAACACACATACTTAGAGAATTGTATATTACTACCTGAGGTTATTCCACTGTTGCATAGTACAAAAATGGCTTAAAGGGACACTATAGATCTCATTTAAGTGGTTTGGGTGTAATGCCAATGTCTCATTAACGCTGCAATTGTAATTATGGCAGTTATTGGGAAACTGTAATAATTACCTTGCAGGGTTAACTCCACCTCTAGTTGCTGTCTAAATATAACAGGAGACAATAACTTCTAAAGTTAACACACTGTGCTGTAAAAAAAAATATAATACTATCTTTTCCCTTAGCGTCTTTGCAGTGGCTAAGGTTATTGGTGTATTCCTTTAAAGGCTAGAAATCATGCCAAAAATAAGTTTGCACATTTGTATAAATGTGACTCACCAACTACTGGTGAACCTTGGAAAACACATGGCTCCTACACTCTCTCTTCCAATAGTCTACATCAGTGTTTCTCAACCTTTTATGGAGAAGTACGTCTGCATAATATATATATATATATATATATATATATATATATATATATATATATATTTTTTTTTTTTTTTATTCCTAAGTACTCCTGTCGCAAGGATGTAATTTCTATTAAAATAAATGCCAAATAAAACGTGTAGACACTGATATGTAACTTAGTCCCATATTGGAGAACAATATTCTGTAAATAACATTTTTAAAATAAATATGACAAATGTGAATATTGAACACGTAAGGAGGAGTGTATGAACTATTAATCTGAAGTATAAGTCACAAAATTAATAATTTTTACACGGGACAGGGACACAAATTTACACACACAGGCATTGACTGCTTTGGGGGAGAATATAGAAGACTAAAAACAGAACCTCATCTGTTATGTATTTGAAAATAAAACAAATCCTCAATTTCTTGGGTGCTTGGTATTCCTGCGCCGTTAATGGATACCTTATGCAAGTCCTACAAGCCAGTCTAGCACTATTTTGAGCAAGAGCTCCCTCTGCTTCCAGCGTGTATGCCCACTGTGGTACACATTCAACAGGTTGAAAAACCAAGGATTACACAACCCAGTGAAAAGCCATGGCAACATGAGAAATCTGCACTGTAAACATTTATAATAAAGACAATATTTATATGTTGGCATTTAATAATGTAACCAGTCTACTAAATTAAACCTAATGGGCTAGTTGCCATTGTTACTTTATCGCAGTTATGTTTATGGAATAATTTACCAAACAACATTTTTTTCATCTATATTTATTGGTACCAACATATTTCACAGTTGAGTAATAAGAATGTGTCTTAACGAACAAGGATTAGATTTGAATGTGGAAATTGAGACCATTCCAAAACTGTAAAAACCAGACTAGACTTGGTTTTTGGAAGAAATACACTAAATACTGCTTTTGCATTGCACTGTTCCATATTCAATTCTACTATTTCTGAACATTAACCCAAAGACATTACATTGCTATAACAAGATTTCAAAGAGAAGAATACAATACCAGAACATTACTCATTGGGAAGGAATAACAGAGTGAATAAAATCAATGCTGTGCAAAGCAAAAAGAAATAAAAATATAGGCCATGACGCATTGCTACTTGAAGGAACACTACAGGCACTTAGACCACTTCAGCTCATTGAAATGGTCTGGGCACAGTGTTCATATTGCCCTTAGTGCTGCAATGTAACACACTGCAGTATTAGAGAAAGTGCAATATGTATATTGCAGAACAAAGACAGCCTCAAGTGGCTGTATACCAGACATCCACTAGAGGCGTTTCTGGGAGTTTACTCCCTGGAGGCAACCCGACTATTGGTTGCCATAACGGATGCTGAACATCTTCATGTTCTGTATAAGAACATCCAGCGTAAGTGAGGCATAATGCACTTGCACTAATGGTGAGGTCATAGTATGTAAACAGATTAACAAAATGTAGCTGCATTTACAAGAATGAAACACTCAAAATAAACATGGCGCAGGTAAGTGATATGAGGATCTCTAATTGGCAGCCTGTTCATACGCCATTCAAGCAAGCAGAATCTGCATCAGTAAAGCCAGGTGTAACTGTGGTAAACTCAAGAAGGAGTGGGGAGGAAGGGGTGCATCCCACAGTAGAAAAGAAATGAGAATCCTCGCCCGCATGTGCGATAGAGAATACATTTGATTATAGTGGACGTCAAAGATTAAGCCCCAATGCTGGGTATTATATGAAATTTGATCAGCACTTTCGTGACATTTCATAGCTGTATATCTCTGTGGAGAATTGTAGGAAAAGAGACTGCTAATAACTGTGGCAGAATTCCAACCTTCTGTAGGGTGGAACTGTAGGCAACATTTAAATAGCCTCTCGAGTACTGTAATGATCAAACTCTGTGATTATGCCTCTGGGCCTCGTGCCAAAACCCATCTTAAAAGGGAAGTTCCACAAACACCCCCACCCCCTTTCCCCATGTTCTACATCAATAGTGTTCTAAAATATCAGCAGAAGTACACAAGGTCAAACAGATCAATCTCAGTTATTTGGATAATAGCATATAAATAACGTGTGTATGTATGTATGTATGCAACACACTGATCAGCCACAATATTAAAACCACTGACAGCTGAAGTGAATAACATTGACTATATTGTTATACTGTTACTATGGCACCTGCCAAGGACCTGGATATATTAGGCAGCAATTGGACGGTCAATTATTAAATTGTTGGTGCTGAAAGCAGGCAAAATGGTCGAGAAACAAAGATCTGAGTACTCTGACGAGGGCAAAATAGTGATGGCTAGACGACTGGGTCATAGCATCTCCAAAGTGGTAAGTCTTATAGCTTGTTCACAGTAAGCAGTGGTTAGTACCTATCAAAAGTGTTACAAGGAAGGACAACCCAGGGACCTGCATCAGGATCATGGGTGCCCGAGGCTCATTGATGCACAGAGGGAGCAAAGACTAGTCCATTTGATATAGTCACAGAGAAGAGCTACTGTAGCTCAAATTGCTGAAAACCTGCTGGCCACAACAGACAATGCATTATCTATATTAACAACATTTTACATTATTACTACTCCAGTACTTACTGAATGCAAAAATTCAATATACCAGGTCATTTTATTTCTGTATTTTTCCCCCCATTTCCAACTCACCAACTTCCCAGTCCAATAAATAATGTCAAAGGTGTGTGCAGCCATTTGGTTCTCAAAGCATTAAAACAACAATTAAACATTTAATTAAGCAACATGAAAGTAACAATCTCTTGGTCTAATTCATGTCTGAGTAGACCAAGACATAACTGGGTTATGGACAGCTGAGGATCCTATTTAGGATGGTCTACATTAAGCAGCATTAGTGAAAGACTGCAATGGTTTGGGATGAAAAGTTAAAGTGCTCCTTATGTAACTCCAGAAGGATTTCAGTTTCTGGCTCTCTGTAATTTTTAAATGGACTGCTTTACATATATTAAAAGTGCACACTTTAAGATTCCTGGAAAACATTAATTTTAAGTCCAAGGGCATTGTGTGCAACTTTACATGCTACCCTTACATATTAATGCAGAGGAAAAGAGCCTACCCCACCCATCATTTAAGGGACATTTTGTAATCAGAAGTCATATCTGGAAAGGATTATCAAGGTTCTCTTGACTGTTTTAGAAAAAAGACACACCTCCTTATTCACTCCAAATTATAGTGTATTGAACTCTAAAGAGCAACATGTAGATTAAAATAGATGATCTGGAAACATTCTCTGACTCGGCTCACTAATGCAGGAATAGTCCTTCTGCTCTGCCCAACTCTTTCCGATTGGTGAATAATTCTTCTCACCAAATCTTATGCATGACATGGCAGAAACGGATTGGTGGGGTTACACAGGCTAATTATCATGCCATACGGTTTAAATTCAGGCATGTGCACAAATTATGCTTATTAATTCCCCTGACAAAGGTGTATTCATGCCGACACATGTTTTTCTTTGATTCTTTTTATTTTGGGTGTCACTATGGGGAGCACTTCACTGTATATAATTTAGACTAGTTTTATTTAGTTCTCTGCTGGTGCATGCAGATTCATTACTGCAGTACAAGCAGCGCTGTATTTAGCGCAAGGCAAACAAGGCATTTGCCCTAGGCGGCACTTTCCAGGGGGTGGCAAATACATTGTTTGCCTTGACTTATGGGGGCCCAAGAGTTTGCTAGCTGGCCACCCTTGAGCCTCCAGTTTCTTTACAGACTGGCGGCGAGGGAGCGCTGATCTGAGCTCTTCCTGCTCAGCTCCCTTGCGCAACCCTTAATGCCAGGCGCTGGAATGTGACATCAAAATCGATTAACTTTGTCATGAAGGGAGGGTCAGCCATGGCAAGCCTGGTGTGGCAAAAAACGTAAGTAAACTTACGTGTTCAAAGCAATCTAAGGGGGCACACAGTCAATATAGTGTCAGGATTACATGTTTGTATTCCTGATACTATAGTGTTCCTTTAACCTGTGATTAAAGTAGGAAGTACACTTAGAAGGTACCATTTTCAGCTACTCTCTCCTAGTACAATTACATATTCAGAAATAAAAATTTTTGCCATTTGGACCTAATTCTCAGAAATTTTGCAGCAGATGCTGTTTATTGATTTATACCTTCCTTCCACTATTTATGTACTAGCAGTTGAACTACTTGTGATGGGGATTATCTATAGCTAAGGTGACAGATGTTTTACAGCATAAGCTTCTTTAATAATTACTTAATTTTTTAATAACCTATAATTAAAACCCTCACATGAAGATTTATGACTTGGCCTATTTTCCCCCCACTTATTAGCTTTTGTACAAAGTGATTAGTAGTTTGTTATTATTCTTAAGTATGAATACAAGTTTAGTTTTATACTGGAACATTCTTCATTGCCCATGTTTTTATTTTGCTACTATATTGTTGTTTTGGGTTACCCCCAGTCAGAGTAGACCAATGGTTTAGTGGCGCATGTTTGTTGAATCTACCAGCTGCCCACTACTTTTGAGGTCAGTGAGTCTATAACGCATAAACTCCTTGATGATTGTGTGAAGTCCACATATCATTCTGCTATCAGATCTGACAAGGCCTGTTTATGGTCTACTCTAAACAGATCTCTATAGAAGCAAACAGCTTTCAGTTAAAGTCTATTTTTAAGCATTGCATATTGTGGGAAGGCAGGGACTCCACAGGTCAATAGTTAATTTTACAAAAACTTTCTGATCATCAGGTACCAGAGTACAAAAACAAGCAGTGTGAACTAGCAGTGTGTGCTAATTAATTAAGGGTCATCTTGGATGAGTTCTCTTCCCTAACATCACCAGCAGCAGTCATGTGTGCCTGCCATACTTCGATTAGTCCTTTCATGTGGGCATGGAGCAGAGTAGTAAATGCACATGGTAAGTGTGTGGACATTACAGTATTGTGCTGGTTTGCCAACAGACAATGACATATCCCTTTTATTTAAAATGGTATAATGTGCATGCTATTTGCATGTGTGTATCCTGATAATGTATGTGTAATAGGAGGAGGGAGTAACGCATCGGTATGATTTTTGAGGTAGATATGTTCTAAATAGTAGTTGGATATGCAAAAGAGAAGATAAAATATAGTGTAGTATGTCCTGTACAGGTAGATCTTTAAAAAGAGGAAGTACACTTACAGATTGTAGGGCTCGTTTAGCTCTACTATGATGCGCTTGGGCAGTATGATCCCCGCCTAAAGATAACTGGTGTCTTCTCCTGCAGTGTGTGGTGGGTATATGGACTGTAACGTACAGGGATGGAGGCTATGATGGGCAGGTAAGTGCTGTTATGGAGGGGATAGGAGGGATAAGAGCCTTGTTGGGGTATGGGGGCTGTGTTGGTGGGTAGGTGCAGTAGTGGTGAATAGGAACAGTGATGTGTGGTGATGTAGTAGTGGGGGCTGTTATGGGGATAGGAGCAGTAGTGGGGGAATGGAGCAGTAGTGAGGGCAGATGTGGGGGATAGGAGCAGCAGTAGGGTTATGGGGGAAGGGGAATTATTTAACAAAAAATAAACTTAATTATCCTCTCTCAGAGGCATACCTTTGGCCAATGAGGGGGAATTCTGAATCCCTAGTTGTCTAGAGAGAATCAACTTGTCTGCAGACAATTCCTTCCGGCTGGCGCAGGGGAATGTAGCAGAGCATTGCTGTGGAAAGGTGCGCCAATTCTCTGCCATGGATCCTCCTCTCAGGGCCAGAGCTTCTCATGCACCAGGCCCAGTAGAGGCCAGCAAGGGAGATCACTTGATCACCGGGCATTTGCCTGATGTCCATGTCCAGTCTGGACTTTGCTAGAACCTCTTGGTGAGTGGACAACCATATTATACTTTATGGACTCCTCTCAGCTACTTACGGACTAGTGATTCAAATCGTAATTTAAAATGACTTGATTAAAGTCAAATCCTCCCTGGCTGTTACGGTGTCCACCAATAGGAATATTGTATGCTTTCTAGAACTTTGTCAAGGTAGCTGTGTGTGTATATGCTGAAAATGATATCCCCATAATTATGGTTTAACCCATTCGATGCCAGTGCTGTGACACTCACATTTCTTTGCAATGTGCTGGTCATATCTCCTGCAGACAAAAGCCTAAACTAATGAAATCAAGTTTGTTTGTTTTTTCCAGTAATTTAAATATTTTAGGAGTCCATATGGGAGGAGGGGGTGGGCTTTCCAGAGAGAGGGAGATGAGTCAAATGTTATGGGTGGAGTCTGATGCCCCACCAACCTCCACTGTGCAAGTCATGTAATATATTTAATTATATACATAAAAGGATGGATACATCAGTTCGTTACGTTAATATATGTATGTATGAATTTGCAGCGTCTTATTATTTTCACTTATTTTTTAACAGGTATTAAAAGATCTATTTGAAAAGATGGGTTTTTAAGTAATCTTCAGAGAATGTATATTAGTCTTATTGTTTAGTGTATGACATGTACAGTGCAGGTATCTTCCTGGAAATCAATATGATAATATGGCACAACAGTCCGTACTGATAAAAATAGCTGCAGCAAACCAATCTACGTCTGCACTACATATACCACAAAGTTATAAATCAAATAGAATTACTGCTAATCCATTTACTGCCACATCATATTAGATAATGCTGTACTTAAAGTTTAGAAATATGTAGAACATTGTAAATGAAAAGCTTTCTTACCCATATAAAGATTGTCCTCAGCTGGATCATCTAGCACCTTAAAAAAAAAAATATCGGATATATGAAATTCTATGAATATAATACATGTAAAATAGGATATAGGAACAAAAGCAATACTTAAATGGACCACATTCTTTATATCCCCTCTCCATTTTACTGAATGGTAAAATTCCCTCTAACAATGTCTGATTAAATTAATGGGACTGGTGTTTTTGCAACCTTCCATTTTCTCACTATATTATTGACTGAAACAGGAAAAAACCTCCACCAGTGATAAACAGAATCGCAGAGGTCTACCTGGCATTGTTAATCACTAATTCCGATTCTTTTAAGAATTAACCAGATTGCAAATGTTAGGTTAAAACAGGGGTAAAAAAAAAGTCACAATTTTTTTTTTAAAAAGTCACAGGAAGATAAGTCACAAAAAGATAACCCTACCTTTTAATCTAAAGAATTACCTGTGCCAATATTGGTACTAGAATCAGCAGATTAATTACCTTGTTCAGAGAAACTGCTATGTTTACATTAGGATTAATCCAGCCTATAGTGGCTGTCTCATTGACTGCCGCTAGATGTGCTTCCGCGCTTCTCACTGTGATTTTCACAGTGAGAAGACGCCAACGTCCATAGGAAAGCATTGAGAAATGCTTTCCTATGGACTGATTGAATGCGTGCGTGGCTCTTGCTGCGCATGCGCATTTGGCGGATGACGTCGGAAGAGGGAGGAGAGTCCCCAGCGCCGGAGAAAGGTAAGAATTTAACCCCTTCCTCCCGGCGGGAGTGGGACCCAAAGACCTTACAGAGCCAGGAAAACGAGTTTGTTTTCCTGGCACTATAGTGGTCCTTTAACTTTTTTTTTAATAAGTTCAGATAGTAAATAAGCTCACGAGGTCATAAAAAAAACTATGTATACATGACCAAAATATTCAAATGACTGGACTTTTGAATTATTTATAGTTATGTTATGATTTCACAATTCTTACTATCATGAGACACATTGTAACCATTTTTAAAATGATCTGTACAGTTCGATTTTCTTCTAGTTGACAACGTTAAATGACTGCCAATGTAAATGGACCTCTAAATGAATGGAGAAGTTGTACAATTGTTATAAAACACCAATGATTTAAATATATCTTGCGTTTAAGGTAGAATACAATAATTTTTGTATAATTGTGTACTCTGGAGGAGTGGCGTAATGTATATGTTTTGTTAGTTCTGCTGGGAGATTTTTTTTTTTAAATTTGTATTAATCTTCTTTAGCGGTTTTTGTTTAATAATAAATGTTTAACATTGTAAAAAAACAACATAAAAAATTGGTTTCCTAGACCAATGTTTCTCAAGGTTTTATGAAGAAGTACTCCTGCAAGTCTAGAAAGACTTCTTATGTATCCCTGCCTCAAGAAAGTAATTTCTGTTGATTTAAATACCAAATAAAATGTGTAGACACTGATATTTAAGATAATCTTATACTGGAGAACATGCATGATTAAAGGTAGAATAGAATATGTATATATTTTAAATATGACAATGTGAATAAATATTGTGCATGCAAGTATTAATGTATGAACTACACTACATGAACTACAATACAATACACACATAATAGTTACACACTTACTGATAGACAAACTCACTAATTTAACATACTAACAGACATTTCCTGACACATATACCCAGTTACACAGAGAGGAAACGGACACATAGGATACGGACACATTTACACACAGAGGACACTGACATATACACACACACACTTACACAAAGAGGACACTGACATACACAGTCACTGACAGACACTCTCACTGATTTGACACACACTGATGGATGCATACTCACTGATAGACACATAATGTAAGTGACAACATACACACTCATTGATAGACACACTGATTTGACAAACACTGACAGACACATTCATATTCTCTCACACACACACTCACAAAGAATTTGTTTTAGTATTTTTATTTAATAATCTTTGGGACAGCAAGAGTGGATCCTTTCCCTGGGATCCAGTGATAATCCTATGTCTGGGGTCCAGTGTGGGGCTTGTGTAATATTAATGCTCTTTCCAGCACTGCTCCCTCTTGTGTGGTTTAGCGATGCTGGGGCTGGAGTGATGTCATAACCTGGCATCACTGCAAGGTGCACATGGGAGCAGTGCTGGAAGATCATGAAAATTACAGCTCCTTCATCGCCTCCATCTCCATTCTCCCCCTGCACACTGTACTTGGGAAGAGTAAGCACCTGCCGTCCGGGTAAGCAGGTGCCTCCTCTGCCTTAGCCTACAGCTAGCTGCCCCCAGGGGCGATTAATTGGACAGCTCTTGGTGTACCCTTGCCTCTGGTGTGCATAAGCACACCACTGGTTGAGAAACAAGGCCTTTGACTACACTTAACCAGAGGAGTCACAGAGATTGGCCTAGCCTCTGTCCGCACTACTCAATACAATGTGGTGCTGGGTAGACTTCACAGACTAGGGTCAGTGAGAGTCATGGAGTGAGGTGGAAAATATATCTAACATATATATGCAGGTATGTGACCAACAAATAGACCCTACACATTTCTACACTCCACTGGCAATATTATGGTGGGTATTAAAATAACAGGGGTGAGTGGGTGTGACATTAAAGGAACACTATAGTTTCATGAATACAAATATGTATTTCTGACACTATCGGTCTAAATAGCTATTTAGCCACCCGTTCACCCCTTATGTTCAGTAAACATAAGAGGGGGGGGAGGGGGTGGCTAAATAGCTATGGCTGACATCAAACTTTATTATCTCAACCAATCCAATGTTTTCCCATAGAAAATGTCGCACTGTGCCAATCAGCATCTCCTCATAGAGATACATTGAATCAATGCATGTATGGGGAAAGTTCGGCGCCTCCATGCAGAGCGTGGAGACATTAAATGTCAGTGGTGCACACTGCAGCACTGACCAAGAAAGCACCTCTAATGGCCGTCTGAGTGACAGTCACTGGAGGTGTACCTATGCAGTAATGTAAACAGTGTCTTTTCTGAGAAAAAGCAGTGTTTACATGAAAAAGCCTACATAATGCTGCAGTTCTGATGACCATAGTGTCCCTTAAGCACTCTTGTAAGATCAACATCATCTTGACATATTTCAGAGCTATTTGTATTGGACTTTTGTAGACACTACCTATGCATATCAACTAAAAGTTTCCAGCCAGTGTAACACTTGCCAGCAATACAAATGTTACAATCTTCCTTGTTTTATTTGGACTCAATTGTGGTGATTTCGTCAGTCTAGGAATAGACAATGTAACATATAACTAATAATACATTTTAAAATGGCATAGAACTTTAGTAGGACAACCAACATTGTAAAAAGCAATAGTATCCAACATTCTTAAGGTTACTCTAGGACAAAAACTATTTTGTATTTTTTTTCTTCTGTTTCTTAAACTGTAAATCTCTTCTTAACCAATAAGAGTACACACACATTTACTATATACAGCTCTTTCAAAGGACAGGACAACGTTTAATTTGATTCAACATTTTTGTATGCATGCATGTATGTATAAAACTATTTCATTTCAATAAATAATAAAAATGGGATAACATGTAAATAAACAAACAAACAGTTTTATACAGTTTCTCCAGCAATATTTTTTACATAACTAGGGCAACTATATACAAATTAATTTGTCCTGATTTTATAAACCTAATTTGCCTAATATTTTTATTTAATTTGTTATAGCTATTGTGGGTCAGACCAGGGCCGCCATCAGGGGGTGACAACCACAACAGTTGTCACGGGCCCGGCCGACCGGGCCCCACCTGGAGCTGCGAAACTGCCGCAGGTGCATCTGCACCGGGGCCCAACAGCATCTGCTCCCATCATCCCCAGCCACACTCCTGCAACTTAATGGTAAGAGGAGGGTGGCTGCTAAATGTGTGTATGTGTCTATCTGTATGTGTGTGTGTGTGTATGTGTCTATCTGTATGTGTGTGTGTGTATGTGTCTATCTGTATGTGTGTACGTCTGTGTGTACGTCTGTGTGTACGTCTGTGTGTGTGTGTATGTCTGTTTGTCAGTATGTATGTATGTGTGTGTCAGTATGCATGTATGTCAGTATGCATGTATGTCTGTGTGTATGTCAGTATGTATATGTCTGTATGTGTGTGTGTGTGTGTCAGTATGTATATATCTATCAGTATGTATGTATGTCTGTGTGTATGTATGTGTGTGTGTGTCAGTATGTGTGCATGTATATATCTATCAGTATGTCAGTATGCATGTATGTCTGTGTGTATGTCAATATGTATATATGTATGTGTGTATGTATGTATATATCTATCAGTATGTATGTCAGTATGCATGTATGTCTGTGTGTGTGTCTGTGTCTATGTCCGTATGTATATATGTCTGTATGTATGTATGTCTGTGTGTGTGTGTGTGTGTGTGTGTGTGTGTGTGTGTGTGTGTGTATGTTAGTATGTATGTATATATCTATCAGTATGTATGTCAGAATGCATGTATGTCTGTGTGTATGTGTCTATCTATATATGTGTATGTATGTATCTATCTATCTATCAGTATGTATGCCAGTATGTCTATGTATCTGTGTATGTATATATCTATCTGTGTAAGTGTGTGTATGTCTGTATGTATGTATATCAGTATGTGTATGTATGCCATTATGTATGTATGTATGTATGTCTGTTTGTATGTCTGTATGTCAGTTTGTATGTATGTCTGTATGTCAGTATGTATGTCAGTATGCATGTATGTCTGTGTGTATGTATCTGTGTATGTATATATCTATCTGTGTGTGTGTGTATGTATGTCTGTATATATATCAGTATGTATGTGTATGTATGTGAGTATGTATTTATGTGTATGTACGTATGTATGTCTGTATGTCAGTTTGTATGTGTGTCTGTCAGTATGTCTGTATGTTTGTGTGTGTCAGTATGTGAGTATGTATATCAGTGTGTGTGTCTGTATGTCAGTATGTGTGTGTGAGTGTATCTGTGTATGTGTTTATATGTGTTTATGTCTGTTTCAGTATTTGTGTGTGTGTGTGTATTCCTGTGGGTGAGATTTGGAGGCGGAGCTTGCAGGCCCAGATCTTGAGCTGTGTTAGGGGCCCCACAATTTCTGATGGCGACCCTGGGTCAGACATAAGGGTGTAATTATTAATTAAATAAAAAATAGAACAAAACAGCAGCAGCCTTGGATCCAGCTGGACAGTAGAGAATTGTCCACAGCAAGTCCAGTGTAGAAAGCTTTAATAGTGCACCAAGCATTGCCTATATAGGGTAGGCCAGAGAGGCACTCTGACAGTCCGCAGTGCACTTCAATCAGGTGGAGAAACATTCAGACAGGACCAGTCCTTTTCTAGATTATGTCTGCCCCTCTTCGCATGATGGCTGGGCTCCCCATGTGGGAAAGTATAATATAATGATTAATGTGTAATTTAAATTAAAAAGGGGGGAGAGAGGGATTGAGAGGCATTGAGGACAACAACATAAGACTGAATCCATTCTTACCTCCAAATCTATTACTCATTTACATTTGCAGAGTAAGAATTGTATTTGGTGGGATCATGGGCTCATGGGCTTTAGGTTTACTGCTTAATACAGTGGCCAAGGTTTTCTTATTTTTCAATGGGGCTTTGAGGTCATTGGGTTAATTAGGGCTGTTATATATATTTATGCTAAGAGCCTCTAAGACTAAAGATCATGGAGAGCCAAACATGGAGATGTCACAGATTACTGAACAATACAGTGATCATGGGTTATTTGGGGCACTGGAGCACTGAGCTTATCTCACACACACAATAAATATAAAAGTGCAACTACATATACAAATACATACATACCTCAATCAATCTCACAATATTAATATGATCTAGTTTTTTCAAGATTGCGATTTCCTGATAAACTCTGTCCAATGGAGCCATTGGCTTTGCCTGATCCCCAGATGCAGTTTTTGATCCTCTGGGGGGCGGCCGGCCTACAAAAGAAGCAGAAAAGTAAATCAAGTGTGTAATATGAATTGTTATGTTAGGTGTCCTAAGTACATAGCTGCCATAAAGATGAGACACATCAAGTGATGTTTTAAGATGAATGCTATCCTATGGCTGACAGAGAGTCAAGTTGTTATAGAAACATAGAATGTGACAGCAGATAAAAAAAAGTTTGACCAATTTTCTACATATTCTCATTAGTCACTGGCCTGATCTTATAGCTAGGATAGCCTTATGCCTATCCCACACATGCTTAAACTCCCTCACTGTGTTAACCTCTACCACTTCAGTTGGAAGGCTATTCCATGCATCCACTACCCTCTCAGTAAAGTAATACTTCCTGATACTATTTTTAAACCTTTGCCCCTCTAATTTAAGACTATGTCCTCTTGTTGTGGTAGTTTTTCTTCTTTTAAATATACAGTGGTACCTTGGTTTATGAATTTAATGCGTTCTCTAGGACGTTTCTTATTGCGAAAAATATGTAAACCGAAACGCGGTTTCCCATAGGAATGCACTGAAAACCAATTAATCCGTTCTGGATGTCAGAAAAAAGTCAAAAAGAGCTGGCATGGAAATCAACCCACAATGCAGAACACACAGTAAAAGGCATGCAAACAATGAAGCTCAGCTTACTACCTTTCCACAGCTTGAGAAATGCACCAAAAGGTTCAAAAAAGTCCAAAAACAACTGCAAAAAAATTCCATAATGGCTCCAAAATTTGATGCAAATACCGCTCCAACACTTCCACACTCGACGCCATGTGCTACCCACAGACTCCAGCGTGCACTGGGGCGGCGCTACAAACCTCCCAGGCGCAATGCATCCTGGGGAAACTTGCTTTGTATTGCGGAAAAAAAATTGTAAACCAAGGCATTATTTTCAATGGATTTTCATTTGTAAACTGAAAATTATGTTAACCGAGGTGTTTGTAAACCGAGGTACCCCTGTAGTCTCTTTTACTGTGTTGATTCCCATTATGTATTTAAATGTTTCTATCATATACCCCCTGTCTCGTCTTTCCTCCAAGCTATACATGTTAAGATCTTTTAACCTTTCCTAAATGTTATCCTGTAATGCATGAACTAGTTTTTTAGCCCTTCTCTAAACTCTCTCTAAAGTATCAATATCATTCCGGAGATCCGGTCCCCAGTACTGAGTACAATACTCCAAGTGAGGTCTCACCAGTGTTCTGTACAATGGCATGAGCACTTCCCTCTTTCTACTGCTAATACCTCTCCCTATACAACCAAGCATTCTGCTAGCATTTCCTGCTGCTCTATTACATTGTCTGCCTACCTTTAATTCATCAGAAATAAATCACCCCTAAATCCCTTTCCTCAGATGTTGAGGTTAGGACTATTAAATATTCTATTCTCTGCCCTTGGGTTTTTACACTCAACATGCATTATCTTGCAGCTGTTAAATGTCATTAAATGTTAGTTGCCTCAACTCAGGACCATTTTTCAGGTTTACCTAAATCATTTGTCATTTGGCTTATCCCTCCTGGAACATCAACCCTGTTACATATCTTATTATCATCAGCAAAAAGACATACCCTACCATCAAAACCTACTGCAATATCACTAATAAAAATATTAAAGAGAATGGGTCCAAATACAGATGCCTGAGGTACCCCACTGATAACAAGACCATGCTTTGAATATACTCCATTGACTACAACCCTCTGTTGCCTGTTATTCAGTCACTGCCTTACCCATTCAACAATATTGAAATCCAAGATTCAGACATTGAAGGCTACCTATTTAACAGCTGATAGCAGAACACAACATCTATTACTCTTAATCATACAGAATGATCATTTTGTCATGTCAGGTTCAAACAATGATAGAGATGCCAGCATCTGAGTGCAACAGCTTATTCACCAGCAAACCAACTTCAGTCATTATTAAAAATAAATACAATAAAAACTTTAGATGGCAAATAAAACAATGTTTGGACAAATGTGGACAACAGAATGGATGTAAAAAAATAACATTCCCTAAGAATTTACTTACTTATAACTCCCCTAATCAGCTGATGACCATCAGCAATCAAACCAAGCCGACCTTGGAAGTGACATCACTTCCAGTATATCGGTCTATAAAACACATGGATAAACCAAAACTTCAATAATAATAATGCGGGTGCACATACGCGGGTACACTCGCAAGTACATGTATAAAATTTTCTTCCTTAGTTGTGTATTATTGAAATTTTGGTTTCTCTTTAAGTTTCATCTGCTACTGCAACTATATGGGAGCTTACATGGGTATTTTGGGCACTTATATGATATTACAGACCAATACCGGAAGTGATGGTCACTTCCAGGGTCGGCTTGGTTTGATTGAGGATGGCCATCAGCTGATTTGGGGAGTTCTAAATAGACACAGATAAGCAGGAATTCAAGCACCCTTGAAAAAGGCAGCCAGTTGGTGCTGAAATGTTGGGGGTATTGGTGGCTCGTGTTTCTGTTATAGTAGGCTTGTGGAAGTTTGGTAATTATTATTGTTTACTATTTTGTCTATTTTTTTGTTGCTTACATTTTTTTGCTTTATATATGTTTACATTTTTTAGTTAATAAAAGATTTATATATTTTGTAGTGGTGGTTATAGTGTGCATTCTCTATTCCTGTAATTCATAGTTGTTAGGGCACTTGAGGGAGTGCCTGAGAGAACTTGCACCTAGTATTCTATCCTATTTATGTTGTCTCTTCATGCGCTGTTGTTGTTACAGACTATAAAACCTAACATAGCTATTAACCTTCTGTTACAGTGAGTCAGCTTAATGGAAACATTTGTTTTCTGTATTCTCTTTGAAATTTAGGTGTTTCTAGAAATTCTTCAAAATGTGCAAGCTTAGTGGCATTACTTATAAGAATGTAAAATGTATTTTTTTCCCATTTTAAATTACAATTTGGATTATTAATCCGGAAAGACCACAGCTATATTTTTTCCATAAAAATGTGAATTTTGATTATTTATTCAGTAAGGACCAAAACAATTTTGAGAAGTGACACGTTTGTGACCAAGGCCTTTTTGGCACTTTTGCCATGGATTCAATCTATCTCAATTTTACCCATACATTTTATATATCCTTTTTAAAAAGGATAATTAGGGCTTTCTTTTGATACCCCATATGTATACATAAAATATAAAAAAATATTGATTCACTAATTAGTCCTGATTGCTAAAATGCTTAATATGTCTATGATGTCAATTACTTTCTAGAAGTTATTAAACAACTATTGCATGAATCACAGTTTTAAAGCTAATGACGGTAAAGGGACACTATAGTCACCTGAACAACTTAAGCTTAATGAAGCAATTTTGGTGTTCAGAACATGCTGCTGCAGCCTCACTGCTCAATCCTCTGCCATTTAGGCGTTAAATCCCTTTGTTTATGAACCCTAGTCACACCTACCTGCATGTGACTTGCAGAGCCTTCCATAAACACTTCCTGTAAAGAGAGCCCTATTTAGGCTTTCTTTATTGCAAGTTCTGTTTAATTAAGATTTTGTTATCCCCTGCTATGTTAATAGCTTGCTAGACCCTGCAAGAGCCTCCTGTATGTGATTAAAGTTCAATTTAGAGATTGAGATACAATTATTTAAGGTAAATTACATCTGTTTGAAAATGAAACCAGTTTTTTTTTTTCATGCAGGCTCTGTCAATCATAGCCAGGGGAGGTGTGGCTAGGGCTGCATAAACAGAAACAAAGTGATTTAACTCCTAAATGACAGTGACTAGAGCAGTGAAATTGCAGGGGAATGATCTATACACTAAAACTGCTTTATTTAGCTAAAGTAATTTAGGTGACTATAGTGTTCCTTTAAGATTACAATTTTTCACAATAGTCACATTATCCAAAACGGCTATACAAAAGTATATTTGAAGTACATCAGTCATTTTATCACCAACCTAGAGCAATATATTACATTTTTGTTTCCCCCCCTCCCCCCCACCCTGTGTATTTCCACCTGCTGTAAACACCTTATATTTGTATTCTGCTACTGTTCTCGTGTACAATACCGCACACACGTGCATTTTACCTAAATCGTAGAGGTACATTAAACTAGTAAATGTATCTATACAAAATAAGTATTTATTTTCATCTAAAAATTAGTATTGGACATTGATGAAGCAGTGAGAGTTTGTGGGCAGGATAATTTTTCATTTTAACTTTTGATTCTATTAAATAAATAATTTAAAAATATTTGCTGTCCCTTACATAATTAAATACGACCAATGAAACCCAAACATGAACTAAAATCTACAAATACTGCAATACATCTATCAATGGCCAAATTCCATAACCTGGGATCCATTTATCAACGTCTCTCCTGTTATTCTGTACAGTGTAATACAAAATGTTAAAATCAATGCATATATGCTTCTCTTTCATGTGTCCAGCACAGAGAGGATTGTCTCTTACTAATGAATCATTTTTCATGTTCCTTAAATCTTTGTAACTTGCTTGATATAAACTAAACTGAGTGGTATATATATGGTGAACAACTTATGACTAATGTAATTTCTATTTCAACAAATGATGTAGCTGCATTATATTGGTATACTGCACATATAGAAAATGTTAAATAAGTTATAATACATACGTGGAAAGCCATATTGTTTCAATAACCTCTTTTTTGAAAGAACCTTCATTGCCTACAAAAGAAAAAAAAAAAAAAGAACAAAGCAAAGAAATATATAAGAAACAAATTAAGCAAGTTTAGTATTTCAATTTAGTTTTCCTTATACTTGGCTATTCAAATAATAGTTATAAAACATCTCTCAGTAGTTATTAGTTAAATCTCCTATAAGAAAAAAAAAACAAAAAAACACAGGCACGTAGTTGCTCACACCACAAGGATCAAATAATGTTGGATTACATAATCCAAATCAATATATATATATATATCCCCTCACAATATTTTAACTTTGGAGGTCAAAAGAGAGAGAGTAGGAGAAAAAAAAATTACAATAGTTAGCATTGTTTGTACATTCCACGATTAGCAGTACGAAATGCAGTGTAAAATGTATGTAAAGCAAATGTTATCTATACTATTTTTATCTATTCTGTTTTAGCTACCCATGACATAATTTTACAAATCATATATAACATTACAGAAATTTTCACTGGAGGAAGGACTCAATGTAAAAAAAAACGGGCCATTTAAGCCTATAGCCACAGCATGAAAGGAAATTAGTCTTTGGTTAGATGTCCGTTCTTCCCAGGCACAGCCTGTTTATATTGTTGGCGGCTAGATTTACTGTCTAAATTCACCACAAATGTAACTGTGGCCCTGCAAATAACTAAGAGTCATCGTATACAGTTCGGTTAAGAAATATTTGGATACCGACACAAGTTTTGTTATTTCGACTGTTTACCAAAATAAATCTAAGTTACAGTTAAATAAAAGAAATTTGGGCTTAAAGTGCAATTTCTCAGTTTTAATTTGAGTGTATCCACAACCAAATTAGAAGAAGAGTTTAGGAATTACAACTCTTTAATATGTAGCCATCTTTATTTTTAAGGGAACAAAAGCAATTGGACAATTGATTTAAACGTGGTTTCATGGACATTAGTTAATTAAGTAGGTAAAAGATCTGGAGATGAATCCAGGTGTTGCCTTTGCATTTAGAAGTAGTTGCTGTGAACCCACAACATGCTGTCAAAGGAGCTCTTAATAAATGTGAAACAGGCCATACAAAGGCTGCAAAAGAGAAACCCATCAGAGAGATAGGTACATTAGGAGTGGCCAAAACAACAGTTTGGCACATTCTGAGAGAAAAACAAACAAAAACACACACTGGTTAGCACTGCAACACAAAAAGGCCTGGAATGAAAACAGTGGTGTATGATCATTGGATCCTTTCCATGGTGAAGAAAAACCCTTTCACTACATCCAGCCAAGTAAAGAACACTCTCCAGGAGGTAGGCATATCATTATCCAAAAACACAAAGTGCTGTGTGCTCAAAGGCGCTTATATTCTAATCAAGAGCAAACATGTAATATAATAGCAGCTACCTCACACATATAGAAACTCAACGCCTATAAAAAAAGATTCCAAAAAAGGTACAAGCTATGTGATAATATACATTTCACCACTAGTCGTAATTGTGGAGCGCTTGGAAAATTTTATATTACATGACCCTAAGGGTTAACAACTTTTCTGAGCTTTATAGGGGCTCCTGGTTTATAGATGTGCATTGAAGGGTGGCTACTAACCTTCTTTGAACAGCAGTAGGAGGTGCACTGGATAACTTGGTGTATATATAATTAAATTTATTGGAGATATATATATATTTATTAATAATTAAATTTATTAGATATATCAAATACATTTAAGTTATACTACCAAACAGACCACCCCCTGGCTCGTAAACTTCAAAGAGAACAAGGAATTCGTGCTCTCCTTGTGTGGCCGCCTTTCGTATAGTTGAACGCCACGTGCAGGAGAAAACAGCGGCCATCTTGTTCGTACGAAAGGAGGCAGCGGGACTTGGTCGTCGAGTGTCTGGAACTAAAATCGGACACTCGACTTCCCGAACACCGGTCGATCTCCTGCTTCCTTTTCCCGACCAACTAGGAGAGCGCTGTTCGGTAGTTTTGTTCCCACAAACTAGGGGAACAAACGCTACTATGAGGCAGGGTGTACTGTTTGTGGATTTATTCGGTTTCAGGACTTTCCGAAATAGACCGACCACGCAACCTGAATTCATGGTACTGTTTCTGGATAAGAGCCTTGTGAACGGTCGGTCAAACTAAAACCTCCATGCAACTCCTGAACCCCTTAACTGATCTGGGTGATTTTTGATATGTTGGTCACCCAGGGTTATCAGGGGATATGGCATTTATAGAGATTTTATGTATTTTGGGGTGCTTTTGAAGTTTTAGGGAAAAATTAGTTTTTCTGCCTGGGGATAATTGAGTTATTAAAGTATTTGATTGAATTATCACCCGGGCTGAGAGGAGGGATTATGTGTTTACTGTGGGAGTGTTATACTTTGTAACCCTATTGTGATTGGTGTATAACTTTGTGTTGGAGTCACCAACAAGGTTCATGTGGGAGTAACCCTTGCATGGGGACCAGTGTGGCACCATTAAAATTATTCCTGTTACACCCTTCATCTAGTTTCTGCTGATGTTTGGGTACCTGTCTACTTTGCTGGGAGAATACACTTGGGAGGCTGACATTTGTATAGAGAATCGTTTGAATCAACACCCGAACTGCGAATCACTCAGGCAGTTCGGGAGGAAATAGACGAACCGGTATCTACTATACCAGCGTTCATTACAGCAAGTGTCAAGGGGGGGAGGGAGTATGATTATTGAAATAATTAAGGTAACAAAATCAAAGACGAAAAAAAATGATAGGGTCGGTTTGATATTATGCATATACAGCATTATACTGATGCTAAAGACAAAAAGCAATCTAAAAAAAAAGAAAAAGAAAGAAGACATGAAAAAAGCATTGCTTATTCTGATTTAAAAGAACACTACTGTATCAGAAGCACAAACATGTATTCTTGACACTATAGTGGTTAAATGGCTATTTCGGTCCTCAGTCCTCTCTTTTCTTTAACCCCTTAAGGACACATTCCAGAAGTTTGGTCCTCAAGGGGTTAAAAGGGTGATTTTACTCACATTTTTTCCAGTGCCGCAACGGTTTCACAGCAGCTGGCCCTGCCTGGCTCTGCTTCCATGGCTGACAATCAATTTTGATGATCTCAGCCGAACCAATGTTTTACCATAGGAAGGCAATGGGTGGATGTTGCGCATGCACGACAAAACGCTTGTCAATGTATCTAAATCAATGTATCTCTATTTGGAATGTTCTCCATGGATGGGCATGCCAAATGCCAGTATCACACACAGTGCAGCACTGACCCTGGAAGCACCTCTAGAGGCCGTCTGAGTGACTGCCACTAGAGATGTTACTAGGCACCAATGTAAACACTGCCTTTTCTTTCAAAAGGCTTTGTTTACATTAAAAAGCCTGCAGGGACAGACTATAGGCAACAGAACAACTAAATTAAGCTGCATTTGTTCTGGTGACTATAGTGTCCATTTTAGCTGGCCTTGAACAGCCATGGAAAATGATTGGATCTAGAAGATGAGAGGATGTCAGAACAAAGGCGAAAATAATGAACTGAAATGTGTTGCATCTGGTTTGAGATTAAACGTGCCACAACTGAAAAAGCTAATAATTATTTAAAGGAACTAGACTGATAATTGCGCAATAACTCGAAAATCCCAGCCTGACCATTACAGTAGTTTGTCTAGAATGCTTGAAATGCAAACACTATCTGATTTTTTTCTGCTTAATGAATACATGTATAATTTAAAAAAAGCTTGCAGTATGTGAAATATACCTGAGGTTACAGAATTAAACACATATATATATAGGAATAGATATCTACTCTACATAGACACAACTAAGCTTCCATAACAACTTATGTCAGAGGTTTGATGAATTTTCAGATTCACGCTTTGGGAATTACAGTAAATTAGGATATAATTAAAAATTAAAAAAAAATATTACATGACCACATACTGTCTATGCCAAAGATTTGTTACTATATAATATAAATCCGTTATTTAACAGTAATTACTCAGATGATCTGAATAGAAACAGTTATCAAAGAAACATACACTTAAGAAATAGTAGATTTGTAGTTTGCATTCCGTCTAGTTTGAAACATGGTTAAAGTGTATAATACATATACATATATATATATACATATATATATATATATATACATATACATATACATATACATATACATATACATATATATATATATACATATACATATATATATATATACATATACATATATATATACATATACACATATACACATACATATACATATATATATATATATACATATACACATATACACATACACATATATATATATACACACACACACACACACACACACACATATATATATATATATATATATACACATACATATAAACACTAATATTTGTGTTCAGTGAAGTCTACTGAGTATAACAGTACCCCCCATGTACAGGTGTTAGTGTTTTTGAAAGTTACAGTGTCAAATATAAGGCTTGATATTCCATTTTTTCCACATAGAAGTTTTCCAGATTGGTTAAGTTGCCTTTGAGAGTGTATGGTAACACAGGAATGAGAATTACCAACATGATGGCATACCATTTGCAAAAGAAGACAACCCAAGGTATTGCAAGTGGGGTATGTTCAGTCTTTTTTAGTAACCACTTAGTCACAAACACTGACCAAAGTAAGCATTCATAATAGTTTTTTGCCTTAACACACAAATATAAATGCTAACTTTGGCCAGTGTTTGTGGCTACTAAAAAATGACTGGACATACCCCCATATTGAATACCCTGGGTTGTCTACTTTAAAAAAAATATATGGTTTGAAAGGGGTAAATTACATTGGTCGGCTTCAAAAATGTCCCAAATAGGACATGAGTGCATAATGACCAGCTGTGAAAATTCCAAGTTGAAAAACTGTAATGCGCACCCTCCAAATAATGTCTTGTAGCCCCCAGAGAACCTGACAAACCTATACATGAGGGGTATCACTGTACTCAGGAGATGTTGCCAAACACATATTGGGGTGTTCTTTGGCAGTAACCCTTAAAGTTCTCAGAATGTGTATTCTTAAATTGCTATGTGCATCCAAAAAAAATCACCAATTAGGCCTCGATTGGTGGTAACATGGTTGCATGAAAAGAGTAAAAAAAAATTTAAAAAGTGCTACTTGTACTTACTGCCCTATAACTTGCAAAAAAAAAAAAAAAAGCTAAGAACATGTTAACATTGGGTATTTCTAAACTCAGAAAATTTTGAAACTATTTAGCATGGGTGTTTTTGGCGGTTGTAGATGCGTAACAGATTTTGGGGGTCAAAGTTAGCAAAGGTGTGTTAAAAAAAATTCATATTTTATAAAGAAATTTTATAGCAAATTATATGATTTGATAAAAATAATGGTATCTTTTGAAAGACCACTTAATGGCGAGAAAAGCGGTATATAATATATGTGACTGTGGTGAGGCCTAATAGAAAGCAGTTGTTGGGGGATTCCATCATAAGAGGTGTGGAGATGGACAATGGTGGTCTTGTGAGATGTCTTCCCAGAGCTACTGCTCACAGAGACAGGAGACGTATTTGTAATATTGTTAAGCGAGCAAAGCAGGAAGGGGAATTGGATGTACTTGTCCATCTAGGGACAAATTACTTGGCTTGCAATGATGTTTTAGAGGTTAAGGAAGTTTTTAGTGTTTTTGCCAATGATATACGGCAGGTTGCCTCCACACTGTCATTCTCTGAAGTTCTGCCTGTGCATAACACTCAGAACGACAGGCGGATGCGTATTAGGGAATTTACCTTGTGGCTTGGTGAATGGTGTCGGGAGCAAGGATTAGGCTTTATTTCTCATGGTAGCCCTGTTTGGAATGGAAATAAACTGTACAAAAAAGATGGTTTGCATCTTTCTCAAAAGGGAACAAATGTTCTCAGTGAGCAGTTCAGAGGTTTTGCTAGGATGTATTTAAACTAGGGTGGGGGGGGGCAAAAGGGTGATAAAACATCAATCCAATTACCCCCCAAAACAAGGACAGAAGGTGCCTTTAGCAAGTGTGTTAAAAAAGGATAAGCTTAGAGTCATGTCTACAAATGCTTGCAGTTTAGGGAATAAGATCCATGAACTTGTGGCAATAATGGCAACTGATAATGTAGAGTTAGTCACTGTTACTGAGACATGGTATAATGAGAAAAATGACTGGGACATAGCAATACCAGGGTACTCTTTATATAGAAAAGACAGGGAAGGCAAGAAAGGGGGAGGGGTGGCCCTATATGTGAAGGATAGAATAAAATCTAGCCTAATGAAGCTTAGTGAGACGAACATAGAGTCCGTTTGGGTTACGTTAGAATTTGGTAATCACACAGTAACTCGTGTAGGTGTGATTTATAGGCCCCCAGGACAAATAGAAGAGTTAGATAATCAACTAGTTGAAATAGCTAAAATGACAGTGAAGGGGGAAGTTCTCATCATGGGTGACTTTAATCTTCCTGATGTAAATTGGAAAACAAAATTAGCTACTTGTACCAGGAGCACACATATTCTAAACTCCCTACTGGGATTGTCTCTAAAACAAGTCGTTGAGGAGCCAACTCGTAAAGAGGCCATACTAGATTTAGTGTTAACAAATGGAGATTTGGTATCAGATATTACTGTAGGTGAAAGTTTAGGATCCAGTGATCATCAGTCAGTGTGGTTTAATATAAGAACAGTGACTGAGTCACACTACACAAAAACAAAAGTTTTAGACTTTAAAAAAAGGCTTTTCAAAAATTAGAATATGTGTAAAGGAGTCATTATCAAATTGGAGCAATTTAAATGAAGTCCAAGAGAAATTGGATTATTTAAAAGTTGCACTGCTGAAGGCAACAGAAAATTGCATTAGGCTTGTCAGTAAAAGCAAAAAATTCAAGAAACCGCAGATGTGGCCAAAATAGTAAAAAAAAAAAAAGTTGGCATTTAGTAATTATAAAAAAACAAAAAAAAAAAAACAGAATGGGCACCTATGAACATTGGCAGCCAACCACTGCAAGGATTACAGATAGAAAGAACACTGAGTTAGCTAAATAAAGGTAAGATACAGAAGCAAAACCTCTGCAGAAGAATTAGATTGTGGACAAAGGGAAAAAAAAATACCTAAACTATTTTGGTTTCCAATTCATTTGTAATTACTTTGGCAATATACAAATATGCAGTAATTAATTTATTTCAAATACTGCAAGATGGTTCATTCAATTCTGCTGGAAACATTCTAAAATAGAAACAGACTTTAATGCAGCCTCCACAACAAATGGTTAGCATAAACTATAGCTTGCAGCATTTTGTAGAAAAACCAAGAAAGGCTGCAGGAAACAGATCAATCTTTCTCCGCTTTGCATTTTTCTTGACAAATAGAGTTGAGTGAAAAATATTCTCACTGAATTCTTGTCTCTTACTAGGAAGGCATGCCTCACCACTTGTTCATTTTCACTCACTCAGAGAATCAAAACCCCTCTTTTGCCCTTCTCCATTTTCTATGAGCTCAAACTGTTTGGGAAGTATAGGTCTAGGACAGAGCTACACTAAAATGCATAGCTATGTCTTTAAAGTCATAGTAAACATATACTGAAATTAGCCTGTATAAATTATGTTAGTCTTGACAGGCAATTGATGACAAACCACCTAAAACATCTCGGTCTTTTATTCTAACAATACCTCCAGCTACAACCCATAAAACATGTATTTAAATTGCATACCGTGTATGCCATGAACAACTCTCATGAAGACCAAGAAACACTACACTGGAGGTACAAGTATGGAAAATATAGCGGCACAGGAACCAGGGGGAAAAGAGTATATATTTACTTTTTTTCTTGTGATGCCAAGGAGCTTAATAAGCTCCATTAAAAAAAAGATGTTTATAGCGTAACAATTGCATAAGTAAAAAAAAAAAAAAAGTTAATGGTCACATGAAAAGATACTGATGATGATGCAAATACAGCATTTGTCATAAATAAAACATGCGGTTTACGGATCCTTTAACTGCTGCTCATGTAAGGTACTTTTTTTCCCTACGATAGAGGTTTAGATTGACAATCCTGAGATCATTAGAATTGATTAATTCAGCCACGGTGGCCGCATGGAGATTTTTTCCCTACGATAGAGGTTTAGATTGACAATCCTGAGATCATTAGAATTGATTAATTCAGCCACGGTGGCCGCATGGAGATCAGCAACCAGAGTGAGTAAATAATGAATTTTCTAAATTCATTCTAAGGGGCCCAATAATCCAAACAGACAGAGTAACATTTCAGTTTTAGGAATACATGATTGTATTACTCTAACACAATTCTTTAATCCAATACCCATCATTAGATGTATTTTTTTCTCTTTCAAACTTCTTTCTGCTGCCCCAAAAAAGCAAACAAATAAACCAACCTGTGATAACTTTGAAAAAATAAAATAAATTCTGGATGGCAAAAAAAAAAAAAAAAAAACCACCACCACCAAAAAAATAATCCAACTTTGCCCATCAAGTCTATCTAACAGCCCACACTCAACAGATATAAACTTCTGTGTTCATGGCACACAAACATAATTTTGTTTTACCTAGTCTCTTCATCCTTGCAATTTTTGTGCTGAGAAAAGCAGCCTGCCCCATTAACAGAAAATCCATAGTCATTCTACATGTACTGATTGAAAAAATATATATTCTCCAAATTTTTACCTCTTCCATTACAATGAACCAAATTAAGAAAAAATTTAAATATGCACAAACACTATATGGCCAAAGTAATTGGATGTCCCCTTCTAATTCGTTCAGGTTTTTTAG
Organism: Pelobates cultripes; assembly: GCA_933207985.1. NCBI lineage: Eukaryota > Metazoa > Chordata > Amphibia > Anura > Pelobatidae > Pelobates > Pelobates cultripes. Next base: position 237,091,147 of record OW240912.1, on the reverse strand, counting down.
CCTCACCTTTTTCATACTGCCAGTGCAATTGGCCATACTGTATAACTCTGTGACTTTAAGTATGGAACTAATGGGTGTTATAGTATAGCTTGGTTGCTGCTTCAAAGTGTGTACTTGGAGATATTCTGGAGAGTTTTACTGATTCTTCTACTGTCTAAGATGTTGCTAAGATTTTTCTTTTTACTGTTACAGGCAAGATTCATGTATAAGAAAAGGTTATTGATTGCACAAGGTTTGATTTCCTGTTGGTAATTGGCCAGGCATTTGATTAGCTAGGTGCTTGCTATTGATTGTTGGTTAATTAGGTATTGTTTGCAAATAAGCATAGGCCCACCCAAGTGTAAAACATTCCTAGTGAGTGGTGCTTTCAGAAGTTCTATAAGGGTTGTGGTCATTAGCTTGGCTAATATAGCTTGGTTGCTGCTTCAAAGTGTGTGCTTGGAGATAAACTGAAGGTAATCTGAGGTATATTGTAGGACAAAAAAATAATTAAAAATAAGATTTGTTTGATTTCAATTACTCACCTCATTAAAATGGCAGACTGAGTTCCGTGTATATGGCGGCAGGAGATGGTATTTTTAAAGTCTGAGATTTGTATATTATCAGTTAAACAAACTCCGGCTGAAACTGTTGCAAAGTCACTGCTGCAAAGACATGCTAGGAATGGCAGATGGATTACTATAGGATCTGGTAGACTTGTGGATAAAAGGCATATTGCACAGTCTGTTGCTCTACACACGTCATTTTCAGCACTTTCAGAGTGTAATGGTGTTATGGAGACAGGCTCAGGCATCAAGCGTAGTGGTGTTATGGAAACAGGCTGAGGCATCAAGCGTAGTGGTGTTATGGAGAGAGGCCCAGGCATCAAGTGTAGTGTTGTTATGGAGACATGCCCAGGCACAGAGTGGAGTGGTGTTGTTGAGACAGGCTCAGCCACATAGTGTAGTGGTGTTATGAAGACAGGTTCAGGCACCGAGTTTGTGGAACTCTATGTCAAAGTTGAGCAACACTGCAGCCAATGACAAAAGGATAAATGAGGCCTGATAGAAAGCAGTTGTTGTTGGGGGGTTCTCTCATAAGAGGTGTGGAGCTGGACAAAAGTGGCCTGCCTAGAGACAGGAGACGTATTTGTAATATTATTAAGCAAGCAAAGCAGGAAGGGGAATTGGATATGTATGGGCATTGAGCAAAAAGTAGAAGGGGTAATGAAAGAGATCAAATAAAATACAAGAGAGGCACAGGTGGACAAAACATGAAAAGAAAAGAAATTAGCAAAAAAGGTAGAGTGAAAAAACCACTGCAAAAAACTTTGGTTACACCAGTGGTTCCCAAACCGTGTGCCGGGAACACAGGGGTGCCGTAAAAGGTTTCCCTGGTGCTATGATAGCAGCACCGGGAACCGTGATTCACTCTCCCCTACCGGCTCTGCAGGACCAGAGAACTCCCTCTCCGGCCCGCTAGCACTGTAATGCTAAAGCCGGCAGGTGAGGGAGGGAGAGAGGGGGAGCTCTAATTTGCAGCTCAGTCAGATTCGCCTCTTGCAAGCTCGGAGCTTTGCCGCAGTTATCATGGCAATGCTCCGAACCTCGTGAGAGTGAACTCTAGCCTCCGGAGCTGCTAGAGTTCACTCTCACCACTGGGATCACCAGGGCTTCTCTACCAGACCACCAGGGATTGCCGTATACTGTCATCCCCCCACCCAGGCAAAAGTAAGCAGGGGGGGAGGCATAAATAATTTTTTTTTTTTTTTTAAATTAAATGGAAAAAAACCCCACAAATATACACTGCTCAAAAAAATAAAGGGAACACAAAAATAACATCCTAGATCTGAATGAATTAAATATTCTTCTGAAATACTTTGTTCTTTACATAGTTGAATGTGCTGACAACGAAATCACACAAAAATGTAAAAATGGAAATCACATTTTTCAACCCATGGAGGTCTGGATTTGGAGTCACACTCAAAATTAAAGTGAAAAAAACACACTACAGGCTGATCCAACTTTGATGTAATGTCCTTAAAACATATCAAAATGAGGCTCAGTAGTGTGTGTGGCCTCCACGTGCCTGTATGAACTCCCTACAACGCCTGTGCATGCTCCTGATGAGGTGGCGGATGGTCTCCTGAGGGATCTCCTCCCAGACCTGGACTAAAGCATCTACCAACTCCTGGACAGTCTGTGGTGCAACGTGACGTTGGTGGATGGAGCGAGACATGATGTCCCAGATGTGCTCAATTGGATTCAGGCCTGGGGAACGGACGGGCCAGTCCATAGCATCAATGCCTTCGTCTTGCAGGAACTGCTGACACACTCCAGCCACATGAGATCTAGTATTGTCTTGCATTAGGAGGAACACAGCGCCAACCGCACCAGGATATGGTCTCACAAGGGGTCTGAGGATCTCATCTCGTTACCTAATGGCAGTCAGGCTACCTCTGGCAAGCACATGGAGGGCTGTGCGGCCCCCCGAAGAAATGCCACCCCACACCATTACTGACCCACTGCCAAACCGGTCATGCTGGAGGATGTTGCAGGCAGCAGAACATTCTCCATGGTGTCTCCAGACTCTGTCACGTCTGTCACACGTGCTCAGGTTGAACCTACTTTCATCTGTGAAGAGCACAGGACGACAGTGGCGAATTTGACAATCTTGGTGTTCTCTGGCAAATGCCAAACGTCCTGCACGGTGTTGGGCTGTAAGCACAACCCCCACCTGTGGACGTCGGGCCCTCATACCACCCTCATGGAGTCTGTTTCTGACCGTTTAAGCAGACATATGCACATTTGTGACCCGCTGAAGGTCATTTTGCAGGGCTCTGGCAGTGCTACTCCTGTTCCTCCTTGCACGAAGGCGGAGGTAGCGGCCCTGCTGCTGGGTTCTTGCCCTCCACGGCCTCCTCCACATCTCCTGATGTACTGGCCTGTCTCCTGGTAGCGCCTCCATGCTCTGGACACTACGCTGACAGACACAGTAAACCTTCTTGCCACAGCTCGCATTGATGTGCCATCCTGGATGAGCTGCACTACATGAGCCACTTTTGTGGGTTGTAGACTCCGTCTCATGCTACCACTAGAGTAAAAGCACCACCAGCTTTCAAAAGTGACCAAAACATCAGCCAGGAAGCATAGGAACAGAGAAGTGGTCTGTGGTCACCACCTGCAGAACCACTCCATTATTGGGGATGTCTTGCTAATTGCCTATAATTTCCACCTGTTGTCTATCCCATTTGCACAACAGCATGTGAAATTGATTGTCACTCAGTGTTGCTTCCTAAGTGGACAGTTGGATTTCACAGAAGTGTGATTGACTTGGAGTTACATTGTGTTTAAGTGATCCCTTTATTTTTTTGAGCAGTGTATATTAATCTGCCCTACACACACACACACACACACTGCACCCCCCCCCACATACGCACCCCCACACTGCATTCTCCCCCTCCCACCTACGCACCCCCACATACTACTTCCCATACTACAGCCCCTGTCCTGGCAGATCCTAGGTAAGTTGTCAAACTGATTTTAAACAATTTGACTACTTATCCTGGAAGGGCACGGCGGCAGTGTGCTGTCGTGGTTGTTGTGCCTGGATTGTTTCTTTAAATGATCTGCCAGTGCCCCTCCCAAGCCAAACCAAGACCGTTTTAGATGGGAAAAAATAGATCGAGCAAAAAAAGTAAACAAAATAAGATAAGATGGAAATAACCAGAGACAGACATATTAGTGGGGGCTTAGTAATGGGCAGGATGTCAATATTAATATAGTTAGCTTTTCTGATAAATACATCTAAACATCTAATTATGAAAAATAGTAACTAACATAGTTACGAATATTCTAAGGTATATATATATATATATATATATATATATATATATATATATATATATAGTTGGGGCAACATAGTCGTACACAGAAATCTAGCCTATAATACCCTTAACATCAATGAGTTGGGACCACTCGGTTGTGGTGTGCCGGAACCGACAAAGCAGTAGGCCTGTAATAAAAGTGGGCAAACAGAAAATACCATAAGACGTAATACGGTTAACCAACATTATTTATTTAGATAAGTCACAGAAAGCTTGTCTTAATTCTTTAACGGGATTAGGTATGAAGAGGGTGTAGGCGGAGGACTTCCAGCGTCCCGTTGCATTGATAATGTGAGTTGGTACGTGATTAGCAAATGCTGTAGATGCTGCCCCAATTCGGAAAGAATGACCTGAAAAATGATTGGGGTTTAGGCCGAGCCTAGTCAACAGTAGACGTACATAAAGCATAAATTTTGTTGTAGTCAGAATGTTTCCATGTAGTTCGAGCAAAGGTTGTAGAGGTTGTTTGTGGAGTGAAAGAAAATAAGCGTCAAAAACTTGTACAGGGCACCATTTGTTAGGAGTAGGATACAAGGGGATTTCAATAGTATGACCTACGGTGCTGGTTTCAGATTGTTTTAAAAATAGTAAGTAATGGTCGTTATGTTTTTGCAAGTCCATAGTTCTTAGGTAGTCGGAGGTTGTAATGGTCCTAGTTGTGAATTCATTGGGTCGGAGGAACCCATAAAAGCTAAATATATAGCGGTCTTTATTACAGTATTGGTTATGGGTTTGAAAGGAGAAGAATCTAATAAACTGATTAGTGAATGGAATATGTTGTTGTCTATGGGTAGTCTTTGTGAGGGGACATGTGCGTCCAATTTTTTAATGCCTTTAAGTACTATCTTAATTTGATATGAGGACAGGAAACCTGTAGCGTTGGGTTGTTGGATAAGCATGTGGTGTTGAATGCCCTTAAGGTACAGTTTTATAGTGTTGAATGATAATTTAAGGTTGATGTGGCAAAAAGAAGTGAAACCCAGTATTGATTCTAACGTGAACATGTCGTGGATGTGGAATTCAGTAATTAATTTCTTGAATACGTGAAAAGCCCTGTCGTATGTGTTCCTAGTGTTTACTGAAATTGCGAGGTGAGAAATGTGATGTGCGTGATCTAACAAAGCCTTTAATCCATTATCATGTCTCGGAAAAGTGGGGCAGGAGTTGCCAGTCAGGAAGTGGAGGGTAGTGTCGTGAAGAAATCCTGAAAATGAAATCGAGACAAGTGATCAGCACCAGTGTTTGTGCACCCTGGAACGTGAATACATGTGATAAAGAATTGGCAGGTGGCTGCTACCCATGTGAGTTGTTTTAGGAGTCTCATAATTACCAGGGATGCTGACCGGCCTTTATTGACAATATGGCATGTAGCCATATTATCCGAGTAGCACCTAACCGTGTGACCGGACCAATGTGGTCCCCAGGCAATGGCCGCTGCCACGATTGGGTACAGCTCAAATAAACCTGAGGTCTCAGTGAATTTGGACAGTGATTTGACTTCAGTCGGCCATGGTCCCCAAAGCCATTGATCTCCCCAGATGGCTGCAAAACCTGTGTTTGCTGCGGCATCTGTCCACAGTGTAGGTGAAGTGTCAGAGTGGGGTGGTATAAACATGGCTCGCCCGTTCCAAGAGGTGAGAAAAAACCCCCACATCCATAAATCAGAGGTTGCGTGGTCGTCTAACGTGATACGTGAAGTGTCTGAGGTGAACTGTGGAAATAGGGATAGTAGATGTGAAATGAAAGATCTACCTTGTGGAATGATCCTCATTGCAAAGTTGAGCGAACCCAGCAGTGATTTCAGTTCTTTCCGGGTGCAACACCCTTGCATTAGGTAGTGTTCGATGCTTGCCAGGGTACGCTCAATTTTGTCCTGAGGGAGGCTAGCATGCATGTGTACAGTGTCTAGTTGTATCCCCAAAAATTGCATGTTGGTGTCGGGACCCAACGTCTTGTGCGGGGAGACTGGGATAGTGAGGGATTCAAACAAAGCCAACATGTGTTTCAAACTACTTGGGGGGAGTGTGTTGTTCTCAATCGTGAGGAAAACATCCAGATAATGAATAACCGAAGGACATTTGCACACATTAAGTAATAACCAACACAACGCTTCTGCAAATATGTCAAAAATACGTGGGCTACTTTTGGAGCCAAAAGTGAGACGGGTGAAGAAATAATATAACCCTTGCCATGTAATGCGTGAAGGTGCCAAAGGGAAGGGTGCATGGGAAGTAACTTGAATGCATTCACTACATCCGTTTTACTTAACCATGCCCCTGTGCCTGCTTTAATGATGGCACCTATGGCATGGTCGATGGTGGCGTAATGTAGTGAAAACTCTTCGGAAGATATGAGTGAGTTTAGGCTGGGGACCGTGGAGGAATGTGGTGCTGATAAATCAATGATCAGTCTAGGTTTGAGTGAGTTTTTTCCCGTGACAACCCCAATGGGGTTGGTTCTCCAAGATGTGAAGTGTGGTGAAAAGAATGGGCCCAACAAAAACCCTTGGTTTACCTCTGTCATGATAAGTTTGTGTACCAACTGTGGGTCATCTAATGTGGATAGTAGATTGTCACATTCCAGCGTGCCTGTAGGTAAATGTATAAACCCGGTGTGAAATCCCTCAGTCAGTCCCGTTATAAGGTAGTTACTGAAATGGCGTGATGGGTGTAGTTGTAACAAAGTGGTGAGTAATCTGAGGTTCACGCACGTGAGATATGTTTTAGGAAATGCTTTATTTGGGCACATTGTCTTGGAATGGGCCCTGAAACAGTGTGAACATACATGCATTAACCTGCAAGAGCTGAAACCACAATTGCCCGCGTTAAAATTATTGTAAACTTGGGATTTGCCTAAAAATACAATCTCCCTGCCCAGTTTGTCTTTTTAATCTTTTTATTTGTGCCCCAGATCCACCATCTTGTGCATGTATGCATCCAGCTGCGCTCTTTTCTCAGGGTAAACTGGGCAGTAGACATCTCTATAAATCCCAAACCCCAGCACAAATTCAGGGATGGACAATTTCTTATTTAGCCGGGGGTCTCTAGCCCTTAGTACAACTGAAATATCCCCGTATGCAAATGTCCTGTTCTCTAGGACATCTTGGGAGGCAATGTCCTTGCCTTCCAGAATGTCCTTTTTAAGGTGAGATGGTACCATATGCAAGGGATTCATTGATTCTATAACCACCATAGATTCAAAGGAATTACCGGGCAAAGTATTAGAGAGAGGATGACTGGTGACCGTAGTATTGGTAGTGGACTGATTAGCACCACCAGCCTCCAATTTATCCAGCCTGTCCCTTATTGTGCCAATGAATGCCATTAGAGAAGTCATCATGGCATGAAAAGCTGGTAATTGAGTCCCACTAGGGCCTTCCCCTGCCTCGGAGTTGTCGGTGGTAGTGTTCAGTAATCTAAACAACTCCGCCTTTCTAGCAGTAGCTGGGAAAGGGATGCAGCGTCTTCTAAGTTCAGCTGTGAGACGTGGGATGGTCCATGATTTAAGGGACGAAGGGCTATTCACATCTGTACCAGGCCTAGCAGGTGTGCTGGGTAGTTAAAGTTCCTCAGGGATATCAGGAGTTTGTGACATAACTGAAAAATATAAAAGTTGCTTAATCAGTCATATGTTATGAATTTGGGTGGGTACTGGTCTGGCTAGCTAAATACCAAGTGGTGAAACAATTATGCTTTGTGAGCGTGACAGGTGAGTCCCTGCTAGTTGCCAAGCGGCCTGAGAGGCACTATCTATGCGTGGGCCCGAGGGGATATTGAGGCCACCGAACGTTGTGGCGGGGTGTTGGCCTCTCGGTGTCAATTAAAGCATAAGAAAGAATGGGAGTGACAGGTGAGGCCCTCTCTTTGCAACAGTGCGAGGCGGCTAGCTATGATTTGGCCCGAGGGGCGTAGTACCTCCGAGTATGAGGATGGGGATGTTGGCCTCACGGGACCACTAGCCTATGGATTAAGACCAGAACATTTTTATACCTAATTGGGTCACGTAACCTAGGACCAGTACCACTCAGAACATAGAAAGTAATGGGTTCTGGCGTAGTACCTGATATGTGAGTCAGGCTGAGCTGTCAATGTAGAGGTAAACAGCAACTGTAATAGTATTGAGATGTTGACCTGTGGACATGAGATCTGAATGTAAGGTAGTAGTTTTGGCCAGATCGTGGGCCCTAAAACCAGAACCTACCAGACACTCTGCAGAGGGTAGATTTAAACGAAAAGAAGATGACGGCTTCCGTGCTTGTAAAAGCTACCGTCCAACGTATAATAACCTAAAAGAGTAAATTACACACTTAACTAATTAAATATGTATCATTGGCCTTCAAAATTGAATCATAATTAAATTCCAACCAACCTAGAAGTAAATACAATTGACAGGTGTCAGAAATCACAATTCCTAGTACCCCTGGTATGAACCTGTGGGAAAAGGTCAGGAAAATCAGGACACATCATCCAGGTTTAAACATTTATATTTACTTTAGTAGAATTTTATAAGTGACTGTAATAACGTTTGTAACCAGTATGGGCAAAATCCCCTGGAGTACCGGCTGAATTCGTGCTTATTCAAGAGTTTGTTGTAATCACCGAAAGAACTAGGTAGAGTGTTGAAACATACGAATAGATACATCCTAAGTGAAATTCGAAAACCGAACAGAAAATATATATGTATATATATATTTTCCCCTCCCACAACTACAGGCCAAGCCTTCAAAAAAAAATAAAAAAAATTATATATATATATATATATATATATATATATATATATATATATATATATATATATATATATATATATATATATATATATATATATATATATAGTTAATGCAATGTTAAACACAAATACAAAAAAAAACAGGCAATCCATAAGACTTGCTTTTACCACAGAAATCTCACTTTAACTGTGCTCTCACTACGGCAAGGGATTCTGGTTGGGCATATGCAAATGAGCTCAACAAAGAACCACATTTTGCCTCATAATTCCCCTTCATTCATGGATTCCTTGGAGTATGTGCCCTCCCACCCCGACATAACTCTCCCCCCTCCCCCGCACACACACACACACAAAGTGAGATTTCGGTGGTAAAAGCAAGTCTTATGGCTTGCCTGGTGTGTGTATTTGTGTTTAACATTGCATTAACTATCCACTTATTTCAGGTGGAAGGGGTTTTCATCCACACTTTTCCATACTACAACTTATTTGAGATATATATATATATTTTCTCTTCCCGATTACAGTTGTTACAGGTTTCCCAGTTGCCTACTGTATTTTCCTTAATAGCCATCCATGCAGAGATGTATTTGTGAGCAATGTTTGTGTGTTTGAATGTAATCATGTTTTTATATAGAGTATGTGTACATGTAGGTATGTATTTGTATGTACTGTTGCCGTTGGAATGCAGTGGCGTACTTGTGTGTATTGTTTGCGTTTTGAATGCAGGGGTGAGTTTATATGTAATGTTGGAGTGCATAGGCGTGCGCAGCCTATTGCATTAGGGTGTGCACCCTAAAGCACAAGCACACGCCGCGTATATATATATATATATATATATACACACACACACACACACACACACACACACACACACACTGCTGTGTGTGTGTGTGCTGTGTGAGGGTGCTGGTAGTGTGCTATGTGGGTGTTTGTGTGCGCTTGTGAGGGTGCTGTTAATGTACTGTGTGTGAGGGTGCTGTTTGTGTGTGACGGTACTGGTAGTGTGCTGTGTGTGTGTTTGTTAGGGTCCTGTTAGTGTTTGTGAGGGTACTGTTAGTGTGCTGTGTGTGTGAGAGTGTGCTGTGTGTGTGTGGGTGCTGTATGTGTGTGGGTGATGTATGTGTGTGGGTGATGTGTGTTCTGTTTGTGTGGTGTATGTGTGAGGATGCTGTGTGTGTGCGTTTGTGTGTGGGTGATGTTTGTTTGCTGTATATGTGTGGGTGCTGTGTGTGTGTGGGTGCTATTTGTGTGTGAGGGTGCTGTGTGTGTGCTGTTTGGGTGATTTGTGGGGGTGGAGATGGGGGCAGATTAGTTAATAAATATCCCCCCTCCCTTCTTACCTTATGTAGGGAGGGGGGACCGTGCCTATGCCTGTTTCAGGTATCATTAGTAAATACTGGCTGTGTCCATGATAAACTTGTTGTTGCTGTCCCTCCATGAGTCTCCATATGGCCCATGTGTGTTCAGGCTTGGTTCTGGTTGTTTTCTGAGCCCATGATCTACTGGCGCCACAAGACCGCCAGTTGGAGTTATCCTTTCGCTCACAGGAGTGAAGGGGAGCCTGTCTTCCGCCCCGAAGGGTCTTTGTTTTCCCGCTTGATTTGGGCACGGGTCCCTGTGCGCTTCGTTAGCTGGGCATACTTCCAGCCACTCTGATGGCGTGAGGGACGTACCTTTCCGTGTGCTCCCGTTCCAGAGTCGGGTCCGTGGCCCTCTAATTCGGCTGCTTTCTCCTGTTTAGCAGGTAAGGCATGCAGGGGAGGTCTGTGTTCTAGGCGCTGCCAGAACTCCTCGCAGATCTGGTCGAACCGCGCCTTGTCGGCGGCCATTTTAACCTCGTTGCGCGCTCTTAATTCCGGCAGAAGATTTGTCTGTTGGGGGTGAGTAACCTTGCCTCTCCCGGCCACAAGGCCGCCTTCCACGCTAGGTCTCAAATGCGGAGTGTGGTAAATCTCTACGGAGAGACCTGGTTCAGGTTTCCACGGGCTCCCACTCAATTCCTCTGTTAGCCACATTTGTGTGGAGCTGCAGGAGTCACGTTTAGGCCTTTAAAATCCTTGATTAAGCTCGGTGTTGCCAGAGCACTCGGTAAGCACGTCTGGCCTGTTCGGCTATCAGGCCCCGCCCCCTTATTTCTCTATTTTAGTCCTTGTGTTTCGTGCTGACACGTTCAAAGATAACATTGGTATTTGCAGTGTAAAAAGAGAATAGCCCCAAAGAGAAACAGACTCAAACATCTCTTTTTAACTGAAGTTGAAAAACGTGGTTTAAAGACACATGTATTCATAAAGCTATAATAGACAACTGTTTAGGTTAGATCCCCCTCCCCTGCGTGCAATATAAACAATAATAAATACATGGAAAACAAATTGTTTTACTCACCTTTTAGTTTTCAAAGCACAAGTCTCTATTGTGTTTAGGGATGCATTGGAGGCTAGTGCACATGAGCAGTAAATTGTCATGCAGTGCGCAGATCCAATGTGCTCTATGAAAAACCAAGTCTGACCTTGTTATAGCAACGTACATGCCTCTAGAGAGGTGTTTAACAGAGTATTGAAAAAATTGCTATGTTAAAACGACAGATGCATCCTAGCGCATAAATACAATCAACTCTGTGTGGCTGTCACGTACTCATCCGCTTATAAAAATGTGGTTAATGGCATTTATTGTCCACACAGGAAAAGTTGTGCCGAGCAGCAACCAAATCCACAGAAGGGTTAATGCTGAGCAGCAATTATGCAAATGGGATCCTGGTAACTGACTTTGGGGTCAAAGGCCAGTTACAGCCTATCAGAACTAAAGGAGGGGTATTTAGGCCCAGTTCTCATCCTGCTCAGTGCCCTGTCGTGGTTTCCCTAGTGGTTGTCAGAGAGCGCGTTCCTGATTCAAGTTTCTTCTGGTTTTTGACTTTGGCTTTGATTTTGACTTCCCTGTATGCTGTATCCCTGACTTCTGGCTTTCCCTTATCGTTGTGTCTCTTTCTGTATCCCCTGACCTCGGCAAGTATCCTGACTACTCTTTGGTACATTAAGTCCGGCCATTCTAAGGCCCGGTAACACATTACCCATTAGTCATCGGTGTGACACAATTCTATGTGCTGGATCAACTAGTAATCCTGACATTACGACATGGCCATAGATCCTGTAGAATTGTGTCAGCACATAGATGCTTGTGAGAGAACGCTAGTGGAGAATGATCACCGTACGGATCAGTTTGCCCAGGCTTTCAGTACGCTCCTTACTCGAACAGCGCATCTGCAACCTGCGGCTTCTCCAACTGTGTCACCTCCGCCTAATGTACCTCCTGTAGTACATAAGGCACCTACTATCTCCCTATCTCCTCCCCTGCATTTTGTTGGTAATATTCAAGAATGCCGGGGATTCATTAACCAAACTGAGTATCATTTTGAGGCCTCACCGGGATCTTTTCCCACTGACAGAGCTAAAATTGGTTACCTGATGAACCAACTTAAAGGTAAAGCTTTAGCTTGGGCCAATCCGTTATGGGAGAGTAATAAGAGCATTGCACACAATTACCAGGAATTCCTTGCGGAATTTAAACTTACATTTGAACCATTAGGCAGGGAGGATGACGCCTCCACTGCCCTAATGCATTTTAGACAAGGGAACCGGTCTATCTCAGAGTATGCCATAGAATTTCGCACCTTGGCTTCTGAGGTAGACTGGACTAACAGCGGATTAATCTCAGCATTTAAGAAGGGATTGCTGCCAAAGAACTACCCAAAAAACTCAATGAGTTTATTACGTTTATTATGCTAATTGATAATAGACTCAGAACCAAAAATAAAACCAGACGTATGGCTTTGCCATTAGCACCTCATTTCTCCAGACCGGTTGTTCCTGACCTCTCTATACAGTCCGAACCCGAACCTATGCAGTTGGGGGTCACTAGACTGTCCGAGGCAGAAAGACAACATAGGAGAAGAGAGGGACTATGCATATACTGTGGTAAAAAAGGACATATGAGGAGTACCTGTCCCATACGTCCGGAAAACTACCGCACCTAAGAACCTTAAGGGGACAGCTCTTGGGTGTAATGGATACGTCCTCTGGGAATAACATAAATAGATTTCTCCTTGATATTACGATCATAGTTGAAAAAAATAACTTTTCATGCAAGGCCCTGATGGACTCAGGTGCAGCAGGAAATTTCATTGATGTTAATTTTGTTAAAAAGAATGCTATACCTATAAAGGAGAGAATATCACCTCTGGCCCACTAACATGTCTTTTGGTGCCTTACATAAGGAAGATATAATATTCCAAGTTATTGCATCTCCTTCTTGCCCTATCATATTAGGCTTTCCTTGGCTTAGTAAGCACAACCCTCATTTCGACTAGGCTAATGGGGAAATATTGGAATGGATCAAGGATTGTAATGGGAAGTGTATGTTACACCTCACCAAGAGAGTGGGTACCATTAAATTACCCACTACTACACTTCAAACCCCCGAAGTTCCCATATAATACCAGGAGGTTAAGGAAGTATTTAGTAAGAGTCAGTCCAATATCTTACTTCCTCACAGGACATATGACTGCTCCATAAATCTGTTACCTGGCGCTATGCCACCTAAAGGGGCAGTATATGCCTTATCGCCACAGGAGAGTAAAATAAAGGAAGAATATATCAAAGACTCACTAAACAAGGGCCATATACGGAAATCATCTTCACCTGCTGGTGCAGGCTTCTTTTTTGTAGAAAAGAAAGATGGAGAATTCCGTCCATGCATTGACTACAGAGCATTAAATAAGATTACTGTTAAGAATGCCTATCCTATTCCTCTCATTTCCGAATTGTTTGATAGACTCTAAGGTGCTAAGATCTTTACCAAACTGGATCTCAGGAGTGCATACAATTTGGTAAGAATCAAGGAAAATCATGAGTGGAAAACGGCATTTAACACTAGATGCGGGCACTATGAGTACCTTTTATGCCTTTTGGGCTATGCTATGCACCGGCCGTATTCCAGGATTTTATTAATGATGTACTCAGGGATTATATCTATTCTTTTGTCCTGGTTTATTTGGATGATATCCTTATTTATTCCTCTGACCTTCAAACCCACCACAAACAGGCCAAACAAGTATTGCAGACTTTACTGGAAAACAAACTTTATTGTAAATTGGAAAAATGCTTGTTTGATCAGACTGAAGTACAGTTTTTGGGGTATAACATTTCTGCCTCTGGTTTTCAGATGGACCCTAAGAAACTAGAGGCTGTTATACAGTGGCCAGTACCTAGCTGACTAAAAGCCATCCAAAGATTTATTGGGTTTGCAAACTATTACAGAAGATTTATCAAGGGGTTTTCTTCTGTAATAGCCCCCATCACCAATATGACACGTAAGGGGGCTAGTAGTACGGTATGGTCTAAGGAAGCTAGAGAGGCTTTTGAACTTCTTAAACAAAGGTTTGCAAAGGTTTGCTTCTGCCGACATACTGAGACACCATGACACCAGCAAGGTGTAAAGGCTGATGCCTTGTCTAGACAGTTTGATTCTGAGTCTTTACAGGAACACGAGACATCCCCTATCGTGCCTCCTGAATGTATCATAGCTTCTACTGTTCTTTCACTGTCTTCTGCCATGCTTGGTGCTATAATGGAGGCTCAGTCTCAGGCACCATGCAATAAACCACTGGACAAATTGTTTGTTCCATTAGGTGAAAGAAAGAATGTGCTGAGGGTGTTCCACGACAATGTGACTGCTGGACACCCAGGTATCAATAAATCCATATCTGCGATCACAAGATAATTTTGGTGGGATTCCCTTAAAAACGATTTGAAAGACTATGTGCAGGCTTGTTCAGTTTGTGCTGTTTCTAAGGTCCCTCATAAGCTTCCTTGTGGTTTGTTGCAACCACATCCTATACCTAGTGTTCCATGGTCCCACTTGTCAATGGACTTCATCGTTGAACTTCCAAGTTCCAATGGCTATACCACCATTCTTATGGTGGTTGACCGTTTCTCCAAAATGGCTCATTTTATTCCACTTAAAAAAATTGCCATCCTCTCAAGACCTGGTTCTTATCTTTATACGTGAGATTGTCCGACTGCATGGCATTCCTCACAGTATTGTGTCTGATAGGGGCTCTCAGTTTGGGTCTCTGTTTTGGAGGGCGTTCAGTAAACAGTTGGGCATTGAATTGTCTTTTTCTTCCGCTTACCATCCCCAAACTAATGGCACGGCTGAGAGGGCTAACCAGTCATTAGAGTTATATCTGCGTTGTTTTGTAAATAGCACTCAAGATAATTGGTCCGAATTAATACCCTGGGCCGAGTTTGCTAGGAACAATGCTACCCATGACTCTTCTGGTCACAGCCCATTCTTTGTTAATAACTGTCATCATCCTACTGTCCTGCCGGCTGTTTTCTCTGAGACAACTATCCCTGCTTTTGGATGATCGCCTTTCTTCTATCCGTGATACTTGGACCAAAGTTAATTCCGCTCTCAAAACTGCGGCTGATCGCTTCTTTTTTTTGACATTCTTTATTTCAATTTTGTTTCATTCTTCCAAGTTACAATCATGCATTAATGTGTTTAAACATGAATAGACAATATGTATCGGCTTTCATCAAGGTAAACAGTATACTTGAACACAACTGGATATTAATCGCATCTAAAATGTGCATTTAGTAACCTTTATGTGGCATATCTTGCGTCGAGAAGCCAATATGTGTAGAACTGCGCGTCCAACCAGCTCATATTGTGAGCTTTCTGGGAATTTAAATTAAACTAGCTCGGGCTGTAGTCAGGTGCATGAAACAATCCGTGATCCTGGTAAGTGGGCGTATGTTCAAGACTTGAGTTACTGTCTAGTGCCAGGCAGGTATGTCTATATACAGCAGGTGTACCTATCATCAGCCTGCACTGCAGCATGTTACCGCCTCTCGTTGTGGCCTTGTGTCCAGCTTTCCTTTTCCCTCTTCCCCGTGTCACCCTCCCCCGCCCCTCTCCACTCCCTTTCCACTTGTGTAGTTATATTTCCCTCTGTGAGTCGCGTGTAGTGCACTTATCAGGTTGGTAGTCGTATGTCTTGTGATAGTAGAGCTAGCACCGTGTTTACGAGCCTCCCAGTTGTAGGGTTCGGGTAGATACGTGTGTATTATGACCTATCGGCCCGGGGCTGTGTTTTATGGGACGTTGATTTGTGCGTAACTGTAGGTTGCTGCCTCCGTCCCTAGTAGGTTCGTGTGGGGAGTCCTTCCCATGGTGTTCTCTTGGTAAGGTGGTGGGAGGCCTAGGAGTCGTATCACCACCTCCCCCTCAGTCTTTCTGTCCGGCTAGTCCCCACTAGTCTGATGTTTAGGTATGCGTGCTCTGGCCATTGGTAGGGAGCGTGGAGGATGCGCGGGGGACGTTGGGGGCAAGTAGCTAGGCATTACCTATCTTAATGTATTGTGTACGTCCTCCGCCTTCATGTGTTGGGGTGTCTCTCTCCCCCCTCCCTCTTCTACCCAATCTATCTTTCTATGTTCCCTTCAGTTTCGGGGGTTAGTTTACCGTTGTTGGTGCCAGTTGCATCTCAGACCTTGGGGATCTCGGCGGGCTCAGATTGCGTTGGTGTTGTCTGTGCGCACCGTGAGTCTCTTTCTGTCCATCCTATTGTATGTATCAGCTTTTGTGTTTCGGGATACTTCCTGTCCTTGCTTTATTTGTCCATGCCTAGTTTCTGTCGGGGGTGGAGGGTCTGGGGTTGGGATAGGGTCGGGATGGGTTGTGAGTTATGTCCATTCTTGTGGGTTTTAATCGGTCATACTGGCTCCGGAGGGGGCGAGGTCCCCAGCCGGGGGTGTATGTGCCACCGCAGCGGCCCCCCCCCTCCTCCCCGCATCTGCTCCAGCTGCCACCTTGGATACATAGTCCATCCACGGGAACCAAGTCAGGGAACATTTTTCCGCGCGACCCTGCAGGGAGGCCGTCATCCTTTCCATATTATAGATCTCTTCAACCCTGTCTATCCATTGTTGGTATGTGGGAGCTGTGGGGTTTTTCCACATCGTCGGAATGAGTGTTTTTGCAGCCGTCAACAGGTGTATGACGAGGCCTCTCTTGTATGCTTTCAGGGGTGTGTGGGTGTGATTTAGCAACATTGGCAGTGGCTGGAAAGGTATCTCTGTTCCCGTAATTTCTTTTATCAATCGGTGGACCATTCGCCAGAAGGGTATGATGTGCGTGCACTTCCACCAAATGTGTATTCCGGTGCCTAATTCTGTGCCGCACCGCCAGCATTCGCCTGGGACCGAGACGTGGATGTGCCGTAGCACATCAGGGGTCCGGTACCAGTGTGTCAAAATTTTGTAATTACATTCTTGGAATTTAGTGCTTATGGATCCCTTGTGTGTGAGTTGGAATATTTTATCCCATTCGCTATCTGTGAGTATGACATCTGCGTCTCTTTCCCATCGTGTAGTGAACCCCAGCGGTGGTTTGTTACCGCTGTTTTGGAGCATGGTATACAGGATCGAGACTCCATGTGGGAGGTGGTGTCTGTCTGTGCATAATTGTTCCAGGTAGAGCAGTGGACGGTGCAGGTGTCCCCTGCCTTTCAGAGCGGCAGCGTACGTTTTTATTTGATGGTATCGAAACTCGTCCATTCTAGTTGGTCGGCGGTCTTGTAGTAGATCTCCTATTGTTTTTAGGTTCGGCCCGTCATACCATTGGCTCATGTATACCCAGTCTGTGGCTCCCAAGTTCCTGAGGTCGGCCGGGCTAAGCCCTCCCGCCAGCTTTGGGTTGTTGGTGATAGGTGTAAGCGGGTTGGGGGACGTCGTGAGGTTCCCGTTGTAGCGAACCCTGCACCAGACCTGCAGCGTGGCGTTTATCATTGGGTTGTCCGTGCGTATGTTCTCAAAGGATGTTTCGCCCAGCCACAGTTGGGCGGGGATTTTGCCTAGGGCTTGTTGTTTTTCTATGTGGACCCATTGTTTAGTGGTCGGGTTAGCGTGCCAATCGACCAGTCGATGTATGTGGGTTGCCTGGTAGTATGTGGTGATCGACGGGAGTCCCGTTCCTCCCTGGCTTTTTGGTCGTTCTAAGGTGGACCGTTTCACGCGTGATGGTTTGTGGTTCCAGACGAACTGTCGGATGGTAGTCGTAATTGCTTGAAAGAACCCTCTGGGGATAGATGTTGGTAATGTCTGGAATAGGTATAGAATGCGAGGCATGACATTCATTTTTATCGCGTTTATGCGTCCAAACCAGGAGATGTACTGGGCCGTCCACCGTTTTATATCCAGTTGTAAGGTTGCTAGAAGGGGTGCGAAGTTCAGTTGGTATATGCGCGTCGTGTCCTCGGGTAGCCAGACGCCAAGATATCTCAATTTGGAGGTGCATATTCTGAAGGGGAATTGCGTTTGGATGTGTTGCTGGAGAGTCGCGTCCCTCGTGAGCAGCATTGCCTCGGATTTATCCAGATTTAGCTTGAGGTTGGATACCTCGCTGTAGGTTCGGAATGTGTCCAGGAGGTTCGGTGTCGACACCCTAGGTTGCTCCAGGAAAAATAGCATGTCGTCGGCATAGGCCGCTACTCGATGTTCCTGTCCGCCTATGCTAAATCCCGTGATCCCTCCATGCCGTCTGACCGCTTCGAGGAAGGGTTCGAGGGTGAGGGCGAATAGAAGGGGGGATAGGGGGCATCCTTGCCTTGTGCCATTGCTTATGTCAAATGAGTCGGTCAGGGCTCCATTGACACGTATGCGTGCAGTCGGCGTGGTGTATAGCGCGGCTACCCAGGTTCGCAGCCGTGGACCAAACCCCATGTGACTCAGGGTCGCTGCCATGTAATCCCAGTCTACCCGGTCAAATGCCTTTTCGGCGTCGGTGGATAGAAGCACCATGTCTCGCTTGCCGGCCACTGTTGCGTGTATGATGTTAAGGGCTCGGATGGTATTGTCCCTAGCCTCCCTCCCGGGTATGAACCCGACCTGGTCCGGGTGGATCAGGTCGGGGAGCGTCTGCGCTACTCTGGTGGTCATGGCTTTGGCGAAGAGTTTTATGTCCGCGTTTAGTAGGGAGATTGGACGGTAGCTGGCACAGTTAGTTGGGTCTTTTCCTTCCTTCGGTATGATCACGACCGTTGCCCTCAGGGTGTCCGTAGGGAATCGTCCTCCTTCTTGGAGGGAATTGATTCCGGTGAGGAGTCTAGGAAGGAGAACGTCTTTAAAGGTGCGTATATACGCTATAGGGAGGCCGTCTGGTCCCGGAGCCCTGTGGGGTTTGGATGTTTTCAAGGCTCCCGCTAATTCCTCAATTGTAATGGGTTGTTCTAGGTCGGCCTCTTGTTCAGGCGTCAGTTTACGGGTGGTATGTTCTTCCAAGTATGCAGCTATCCGTGCCTGGTGTTGTGCTACTGTATTTCCCGTCTTGTGCTGTGCTTGGTCGTATAGCGTCCTGTAATATTCTTTGAAAGCCGTTAGGATGCCCTCCGGAAGCCGGGTGATAGCGCCTTCTTTCGTGTGTATCTTGTGGACGTGTCGTGTTCTCCGTTTTTCCTGGAGCATCTTCGCCAACAGCCGTCCACTTTTATTCGAATGTTCGTAGAAGTATCGGGATGTTTTCCTGGCTGTGTGGAGTAGTCCTTGGGTCAATATGTCCCGAAGCTCTCTGCGAGTTTCCGTGAGTCGGAGGTATGTGTTATCATCCAAAGTGGATTTATGGGTTTGCTCAAGCTCAGCTATGCGGCTTGTCAGGTTAGCAATTTGCGTCGTCCTTTGTTTTTTGCGGCGGGTGCAGCTCGTGATAAGGTGTCCACGGATGACACACTTATGCGCTTCCCAGAGAGTCAGTGGCTGTATGTCCGGACTTTCATTTGTCGAGAAGTAGTCATTTAGGGCCTGGTTCATAGCTGTGGTAAATTCCAGGTCGTCCAGCATGGATTCATTAAGTTTCCACTGTCTGTCTCTGGGTTTAAAGAGCGGGGATTGTGTATCGATCAGAACCGGTGCGTGGTCAGAGTGGTCCATGATGCCGATGTCTGCGCTACGTAGTAGGTTAAGATACTCCTGGGCCATGAAAATGTAGTCGATTCGACTATAGTGTCCGTGTACCGCGGAGTAGTGGGTATAGTCTCGGGCGTCTGGGTGGTACGTCCTCCAGCAGTCCACTAGCCCCATCTTGTGCAGGAGTCGTTGCGTGGCTTTCAGGCAGTGTGTGGGGATCGCACTTTGGCCCCTCGAGGTGTCACGTATGGGGTCCAACGGCATGTTTAGATCTCCTGCTGCTATCAGTAGGCCCCCTCTGAACTTCTCCAGTTTGGCTAGCGCCTGGCGCATGAACGTGTGTTGCTTTCTGTTTGGTCCGTATAAGCACGCGAAGGTGTATTCATGGTCTGCGATGGTGCCTCTCAAGAAGAGGAACCTCCCATTCGGGTCTGCTAGAGTTTGTGTAGTTTGGAATGGCACCGAGTGGGCGAATAGAATGGCGACTCCGGCCTTTTTGGTGTCGGGGTGGTTAGCGTAGAAACCCAAAGGGAATCGCCGGTTTTCTAATTTGGGTGCGTCTCCACCTTTGAGATGGGTTTCTTGCAGGAAAACGACGGAGGCCTTAGCACTCCACAGTCGGCGGTGCAAGTGGGCCCGTTTTTCTGGGGAGTTGAGTCCCTGGACGTTGTTAGACCAATACGTCAGCTGGGCCGGGGCAAACGCCCGGGTGGCAGCCATTTTGGGAGGGGGGGGGCCCCGCCCGCAGCGGCACAGGAGGGGCGAGGGGGAAGGCTGTCGTCTAGAGTGCGGGTTTTAGGGGGATAGGGTTATCTGGGGTCAGTAGGACCCGTGAGCGGGGTTAGTTTGGGTGTGACGTCGACCCTGTACCGGATTTTGGGGGTTCTCGGGGGTTGGTTACCTGACCTTCCCTGAGGTTCCGGTATAATTTACAGGAGGGTCTGTCTCAGTGAGGAACCGTGTCGTCTTGACCAATGGGGTGGTTCGGTCTAGTGGTCAATTGTCATCTACTATCTCCTTCGGCTCCCAACCTGTATTGGACTTTCGTATTAGCTATGTCTCTCTGTGTAGTGTTGAAGATGGGGTGCATGGTAGCGGGTCTCTGCTCCCGCATGTCGCTATGGGGCCATTTGTGTGTCTTGTTGTGTGCTGTTAAGGGGGTGCGTCCCTCCCAGTCTCCCCCTTCATTATGCGTGTTCGAGGCTGTCTGAGCGAAACCCTTGCTCATCCATGGCCGTATTTGGGTCGGGGTTCAGCGGTGTTATTGGGAAGAGTTGGTGCATGTGTGCGCGGTGGGTCCGCAAGAGTCAGTGGCGCCGGGCGTGGGGTGTTACCTCCTGTCGGCGCGGTGTCAGACGGGCTGAGTTTGGGTCCGATCGTCCCGGAGTGGTGCCCTTGATGTCTGCCCGTGGCTTGGGTTCCGTTAGGCGGGCCCAAGGATCGCTATTCGGGTCCCAAGTCTCGTCATCTGGGGGCCCCGTTGCCGTCCGTCTTGGAGGGCTTCTCCAGCTTGGGGCATATCGGGGGTGTGCGGCGTCGTGGTAGTGTGTCTGCCTCGTTACTGTCTGGTAAGTGTAGCGTGCGTGGCACGTGGGGGAGCAGGAGTGAATGCGCATGCAGGTCAGGGACGGACTGTGTGCGGGGGGGGGGTCATGCCTGCAGCTGAGTTACTGTCTTTGTTTTGCTACGTTAAAGGCCGAGCAGTCCCTGATCCCCTCAGTCTGTCTTCTGTGTTCGCGTGATGTGTCCCTCATCCCCCCCCTCCACATCTGTCAGCCCGTCCCCCGTGATTCCCGAGTATTGTGCCATTGTCGTGCCCTAGACGTCCGTACATCTCTTTGGTCCACTTATAAACACTCTTAGCCCCTCCCTATGTGATCGCTGATGCACTGGGCCCGGTGTGACGCGCAGGGTATCTCTTCTAGTGCGTATATGTGTCACTCTGATGGGCGCTCTTTGCGGCTACCGTGGGCATTAACTTATCTAGTGGAATATTTACAGCAGTGGGCCCTCCCGTCCACCACTCTAGTTCCCAACATGTGACACCCGTGTCCCTCGTTAACCAAACACCACCACCCACTCCCGGATCCCCCCCTGACCTCCCGGCAACAGTTCGATCTGCTGTCCGTTGTACAGCTATGTTTAGCAACCGTTTGAGGTGGGAATTCGTCCTGTTGAGGGCCTGGTTGCCTTCTTTGGGGAGTTCCACTTTGTCCCATGAGACCCCTCTCCCATGAAATTCCCCCCCTCCCAACCTGGCAGGGAACCCCGCTGTAGGAGCTTGGCTTTTGGTAGGACCGGGTGGTACTATCCTCTATAGCTGACCCCCGGGCTGCCCCGCCACCCCACCTAGACAGGCTCCCCCCTTGCCCCTTGACTAGTGTAGTGGCAGAGTACATACCCTTGGCTGGCCGGAGCGTGGAAAGTCCCGGGCTGGGAGGAATCCGAGGGGGAGAAGGGCCACGGCCGCAGGGTTCCGGTGCCGGAGCGGCTCAGGGGGGGTAGTTCCCGTGGTTGTTTAGGGACGGTGTTGGTTTATTCTTCCGAGTTCTCCGGGCCTCCCCTGCGTTGTGGAGGGGTGGGTCCCGGGCGGAGGTTATGAGCTACTTCTGACGGACCCGTGGCCCGGGCTGGGGGACCCTCCAGGATCCAATTCGGGATCTGTATCATGGGTAGGCCCGCGGCTTGTAGAAAGCGGGGGACGTCGTTCGGCCAGCGGATTATGTGCCAGACATTGCCTGAGCGGGCTTGGAGGCTGAATGGGAACCCCCATTTATACGGAACCCTTCTCTCCTGCAGCATCCGTGTCAGTGGTCTAAGTGCTCGGCGGGCATCCAGGGTAATAGTGGACAGGTCCTGGAAGAGGGAGACCTGGGAGTCCATGTATGTGATCCTTTGCTGCGCCCTCGCTGCTTGCATTATGGCCTCCTTTAGTTGGAAGGATTCTAGGGAGCAGATGATGTCGCGTTGGAGGCCGTCCCTTCTAGGTGCCCGCAGGGCTCTGTGGGCCCTTTCCAGACCGAAGTCACTAGGAGCCTCACTGCCCATGAGGTGTGTGAACAGGCCTGTTAGGACTTCTTGGGGGATTTCTCCCTCAGTTTCT
>OW240912.1:236871125-237068393 GCA_933207985.1 Pelobates cultripes | reverse complement strand
TTGTGTGTGAGGGTGCTGTGTGTGTGCTGTTTGGGTGATTTGTGGGGGAGGAGATGGGGGCAGATTAGTTAATAAATATCCCCCCTCCCTTCTTACCTTATGTAGGGAGGGGGGACCGTGCTGCTGCCTTCCCTCGTGGTCCAGTGGAGGTGGGGGCAGATTGCTTAATATCCCCCCTCCCTTGTTACCTTATGCCAGGGAGGGGGGATCCTTTCTGCCTTCCCTGGTGGTCTTAGGGGCTAGAGTTTACTCTCGCGAGATCTGAGTGTTGCCACGGTAACCGCGGCAACGCTCAGATCTCGCAAGAGGAACCTGGCGGAGCTGCTGGCAAGAGCTCCCCGGGTCCTCTCCTTCCTCCCTCCCTGCGGGTCGGTGGAGAGGGAGGCTGAGAGCAGAGCCGGCGCTCGGATAGCGCCGGCTCTGCATGTTCCGACAGGGGGGATCCTGAGATCTCCCCTGCCGGACTCACTCCATAGGCGTGCCGCCCAGGCACACCCGGCACACCCCGTGCGCACGCCTATGTTGGAGTGTAGTGTTGGTGTTTGAAAGAAGGGTTTTTTTTGTATAGAATTTAAATTTTTAATACAAGGGTGTGCTTGCATATAATTTTGGATTTTGAATGCAGGGGTGTGTTTGCATGTAATGTTGGCTTTGAAGTGTAGATGTACATGTGTGAAGTATTGGTGCTTGAGTGAAGGGGTGTATGTGTATAATTTTGGAGTTTTATTGCAGGGGTGTGTTTGTATGTGTTTGTGTGTGATTGCTTGGATGTATGCACAAACATACACTGCCATACACTATTTTTTTTGCATTTTTTTTTTGTCTTTGCTTAAAGGACTACTATAGGCACCAGACCACTTTAGCTCAATGAAGTGGTCTGGGTGCCAGGTCCATCTAGTATTAACCCTGCAGCTGTAGACATAGCAGTTTCAGAGAAGCTGCTATGTTTACAATAGGGTAATCACAGTGAGAAGATGCTGACGTCCACAGGAAAGCATTGAAAAATGCTTTCCTATGGACTGATTGAATGCGCGCGCAGCTCTTGCCGTGCATGCGCATTCGGCGGATGACGTCGGAAGAGGGAGGAGTGTCCCCATCGCCGAGGGAGCCCAGCGCTGGAGAAAGGTAAGCGTTTGCCCCCTTCCGCCCGGCAGGAGGGGGGCCATGAGGGTGGGGAGGACCTAAAGACCATATAGTGCCAGGAAAACGAGTTTGTTTTCCTGGCACTGTAGCGGCCCTTTAATTTAAACCAAGCATTACCTGGGTTATGAAATAAAATAATGCTGTAAAAAGTCACAAAAGCCAATAAATTAGCTGGATCTGGATAAAAGCCTACAACATGACTGAAATAAATAACTCAAATAACACAAATCTGGAATTACAAAAAAATTGTCAAGATCACAACAAGAAACGCACACAGTAATTAGCGATACACGTAAATAGCCATGACTAAAAATATAAACAGATCTAGGTATATACTTACTTAACAGTGCTGTGTCATCACTTAGTCAAGCATAATTTAATCAATTTTTCATTGTGATTAGTCTTTTTTTTTTTCAAGTTATACATTGATTTTTCCTGCATTTCCTCATTTGATCTTGCTTTAACAATTTCAACAAATATTTCCACAATGCAGTTCATACTAACCTGTGGCCTAGTACTGTTACAATAACAAACAACGAGTTAAAATATATCAAGTGACAAGCATAAGGTCAAGAGAAATAGTTGGATTTGCACATTAACCTTCAACCCATACCAAATAAAAGGACAAAATTAATAAAACTACTACAAAACTGTTATTTCTCTATTTTTTTAAATTCTTTATTTTTTTTGTGCATGTAATGACAATAAAGCTTGTGGTGCCACAACAGTAGGTAATGATATAGTAATAACAGACAATGTAAAAAATGGTCATGGCATGTAGATGAACTGCACATATTTTTTATAATATTAAGATAGTTGAATTATGTGGCAGAGATTTTAAAGCTTTTATGATTAGATAAAACAAGACGTATTACTGCATCCTCAGTCCACTGGGTGGTAATATAAGAGACAGGTATCTTGATGTCGCCAGAGTGAATGCAAATTAAAGCAACTAAGAGGAAATAATGCAAACAGACTGAGGGCTATGAATTGCATGTAGGGGGACTGTCAGCCTATGCCTGTTTCAGGTATCATTAGTAAATACTGGCTGTGTCCATGATAAACTTGTTGTTGCTGTCCCTCCATGAGTCTCCATATGGCCCATGTGTGTTCAGGCTTGGTTCTGGTTGTTTTCTGAGCCCATGATCTACTGGCGCCACAAGACCGCCAGTTGGAGTTATCCTTTCGCTCACAGGAGTGAAGGGGAGCCTGTCTTCCGCCCCGAAGGGTCTTTGTTTTCCCGCTTGATTTGGGCACGGGTCCCTGTGCGCTTCGTTAGCTGGGCATACTTCCAGCCACTCTGATGGCGTGAGGGACGTACCTTTCCGTGTTCTCCCGTTCCAGAGTCGGGTCCGTGGCCCTCTAATTCGGCTGCTTTCTCCTGTTTAGCAGGTAAGGCATGCAGGGGAGGTCTGTGTTCTAGGCGCTGCCAGAACTCCTTGCAGATCTGGTCGAACCGCGCCTTGTCGGCGGCCATTTTAACCTCGTTGCGCGCTCTTAATTCCGGCAGAAGATTTGTCTGTTGGGGGTGAGTAACCTTGCCTCTCCCGGCCACAAGGCCGCCTTCCACGCTAGGCCTCAAATGCGGAGTGTGGTAAATCTCTACGGAGAGACCTGGTTCAGGTTTCCACGGGCTCCCACTCAATTCCTCTGTTAGCCACATTTGTGTGGAGCTGCAGGAGTCACGTTTAGGCCTTTAAAAGCCTTGATTAAGCTCGGTGTTGCCAGAGCACTCGGTAAGCACGTCTGGCCTGTTCGGCTATAAGGCCCCGCCCACTTATTTCTCTATTTTAGTCCTTGTGTTTCGTGCTGACACGTTCAAAGATAACATTGGTATTTGCAGTGTAAAAAGAGAATAGCCCCAAAGAGAAACAGAGTCAAACATCTCTTTTTAACTGAAGTTGAAAAACGTGGTTTAAAGACACATGTATTCATAAAGCTATAATAGACAACTGTTTAGGTTAGATCCCCCTCCCCTGCGTGCAATATAAACAATAATAAATACATGGAAAACAAATTGTTTTACTCACCTTTTAGTTTTCAAAGCACAAGTCTCTATTGTGTTTAGGGATGCATTGGAGGCTAGTGCACATGAGCAGTAAATTGTCATGCAGTGCGCAGATCCAATGTGCTCTATGAAAAACCAAGTCTGACCTTGTTATAGCAACGTACATGCCTCTAGAGAGGTGTTTAACAGAGTAATGAAAAAATTGCTATGTTAAAACGACAGATGCATCCTAGCGCATAAATACAATCAACTCTGTGTGGCTGTCACGTACTCATCCGCTTATAAAAATGTGGTTAATGGCATTTATTGTCCACACAGGAAAAGTTGTGCCGAGCAGCAACCAAATCCACAGAAGGGTTAATGCTGAGCAGCAATTATGCAAATGGGATCCTGGTAACTGACTTTGGGGTCAAAGGCCAGTTACAGCCTATCAGAACTAAAGGAGGGGTATTTAGGCCCAGTTC
Source organism: Pelobates cultripes (assembly GCA_933207985.1). Classification (NCBI taxonomy): domain Eukaryota; kingdom Metazoa; phylum Chordata; class Amphibia; order Anura; family Pelobatidae; genus Pelobates; species Pelobates cultripes. The sequence goes on along the minus strand of OW240912.1, from coordinate 237,064,778 downwards.
TCATCCTGCTCAGTGCCCTGTCGTGGTTTCCCTAGTGGTTGTCAGAGAGCGCGTTCCTGATTCAAGTTTCTTCTGGTTTTTGACTTTGGCTTTGATTTTGACTTCCCTGTATGCTGTATCCCTGACTTCTGGCTTTCCCTTATCGTTGTGTCTCTTTCTGTATCCCCTGACCTCGGCAAGTATCCTGACTACTCTTTGGTACATTAAGTCCGGCCATTCTAAGGCCCGGTAACACATTACCCATTAGTCATCGGTGTGACACAATTCTATGTGCTGGATCAACTAGTAATCCTGACATTACGACATGGCCATAGATCCTGTAGAATTGTGTCAGCACATAGATGCTTGTGAGAGAACGCTAGTGGAGAATGATCACCGTACGGATCAGTTTGCCCAGGCTTTCAGTACGCTCCTTACTCGAACAGCGCATCTGCAACCTGCGGCTTCTCCAACTGTGTCACCTCCGCCTAATGTACCTCCTGTAGTACATAAGGCACCTACTATCTCCCTATCTCCTCCCCTGCATTTTGTTGGTAATATTCAAGAATGCCGGGGATTCATTAACCAAACTGAGTATCATTTTGAGGCCTCACCGGGATCTTTTCCCACTGACAGAGCTAAAATTGGTTACCTGATGAACCAACTTAAAGGTAAAGCTTTAGCTTGGGCCAATCCGTTATGGGAGAGTAATAAGAGCATTGCACACAATTACCAGGAATTCCTTGCGGAATTTAAACTTACATTTGAACCATTAGGCAGGGAGGATGACGCCTCCACTGCCCTAATGCATATTAGACAAGGGAACCGGTCTATCTCAGAGTATGCCATAGAATTTCGCACCTTGGCTTCTGAGGTAGACTGGACTAACAGCGGATTAATCTCAGCATTTAAGAAGGGATTGCTGCCAAAGAACTACCCAAAAAACTCAATGAGTTTATTACGTTTATTATGCTAATTGATAATAGACTCAGAACCAAAAATAAAACCAGACGTATGGCTTTGCCATTAGCACCTCATTTCTCCAGACCGGTTGTTCCTGACCTCTCTATACAGTCCGAACCCGAACCTATGCAGTTGGGGGTCACTAGACTGTCCGAGGCAGAAAGACAACATAGGAGAAGAGAGGGCCTATGCATATACTGTGGTAAAAAAGGACATATGAGGAGTACCTGTCCCATACGTCCGGAAAACTACCGCACCTAAGAACCTTAAGGGGACAGCTCTTGGGTGTAATGGATACGTCCTCTGGGAACAACATAAATAGATTTCTCCTTGATATTACGATCATAGTTAAAAAAAATAACTTTTCATGCAAGGCCCTGATGGACTCAGGTGCAGCAGGAAATTTCATTGATGTTAATTTTGTTAAAAAGAATGCTATACCTATAAAGGAGAGAATATCACCTCTGGCCCACTAACATGTCTTTTGGTGCCTTACATAAGGAAGATATAATATTCCAAGTTATTGCATCTCCTTCTTGCCCTATCATATTAGGCTTTCCTTGGCTTAGTAAGCACAACCCTCATTTCGACTAGGCTAATGGGGAAATATTGGAATGGATCAAGGATTGTAATGGGAAGTGTATGTTACACCTCACCAAGAGAGTGGGTACCATTAAATTACCCACTACTACACTTCAAACCCCCGAAGTTCCCATATAATACCAGGAGGTTAAGGAAGTATTTAGTAAGAGTCAGTCCAATATCTTACTTCCTCACAGGACATATGACTGATCCATAAATCTGTTACCTGGCGCTATGCCACCTAAAGGGGCAGTATATGCCTTATCGCCACAGGAGAGTAAAATAATGGAAGAATATATCAAAGACTCACTAAACAAGGGCCATATACGGAAATCATCTTCACCTGCTGGTGCAGGCTTCTTTTTTGTAGAAAAGAAAGATGGAGAATTCCGTCCATGCATTGACTACAGAGCATTAAATAAGATTACTGTTAAGAATGCTTATCCTATTCCTCTCATTTCCGAATTGTTTGATAGACTCTAAGGTGCTAAGATCTTTACCAAACTGGATCTCAGGAGTGCATACAATTTGGTAAGAATCAAGGAAAATCATGAGTGGAAAACGGCATTTAACACTAGATGCGGGCACTATGAGTACATTTTATGCCTTTTGGGCTATGCTATGCACCGGCCGTATTCCAGGATTTTATTAATGATGTACTCAAGGATTATACTGATTCATTTGTCCTGGTTTATTTGGATGATATCCTTATTTATTCCTCTGACCTTCAAACCCACCACAAACAGGCCAAACAAGTATTGCAGACTTTACTGGAAAACAAACTTTATTGTAAATTGGAAAAATGCTTGTTTGATCAGACTGAAGTACAGTTTTTAGGGTATAACATTTCTGCCTCTGGTTTTCAGATGGACCCTAAGAAACTAGAGGCTGTTATACAGTGGCCAGTACCTAGCTGACTAAAAGCCATCCAAAGATTTATTGGGTTTGCAAACTATTACAGAAGATTTATCAAGGGGTTTTCTTCTGTAATAGCCCCCATCACCAATATGACACGTAAGGGGGCTAGTAGTACGGTATGGTCTAAGGAAGCTAGAGAGGCTTTTGAACTTCTTAAACAAAGGTTTGCTTCTGCCGACATACTGAGACACCATGACACCAGCAAACCCTTCATATTGGAAGTCGATGCCTCTGAAACTGGGGTAGGGGCGGTTCATTCTCAAAGGGAGAGCCAGGACACTCCTTTGCATCCTTGTGGTTACTTTTCCAGAAAGTTGTCTCCCGCTGAGCGCAGTTATGATATTGGCAACAGAATTGTTGGCCATTGTCTTAGCACTTAAAGAGTGGCGACATCTTTTGGAAGGTTCCAAGGATCCCCTTTTGATCATTACAGACCATAAGAATTTGGCTTATATAGGAGATGCTAAACGTCTATCTTCTAGACAGGCTAGATGGTCTTTGTTTCTGTCTCGCTTCAACTTCCTTATAACTTACAGACCTGGTCCCAAAAATGTAAAGGCTGATGCCTTGTCTAGACAGTTTGATTCTGAGTCTTTACAGGAACACGAGACATCCCCTATCGTGCCTCCTGAATGTATCATAGCTTCTATTGTTCTTTCACTGTCTTCTGCCATGCTTGGTGCTATAATGGAGGCTCAGTCTCAGGCACCATGCAATAAACCACTGGACAAATTGTTTGTTCCATTAGGTGAAAGAAAGAATGTGCTGAGGGTGTTCCACGACAATGTGACTGCTGGACACCCAGGTATCAATAAATCCATATCTGCGATCACAAGATAATTTTGGTGGGATTCCCTTAAAAACGATGTGAAGGACTATGTGCAGGCTTGTTCAGTTTGTGCTGTTTCTAAGGTCCCTCATAAGCTTCCTTGTGGTTTGTTGCAACCACATCCTATACCTAGTGTTCCATGGTCCCACTTGTCAATGGACTTCATCGTTGAACTTCCAAGTTCCAATGGCTATACCACCATTCTTATGGTGGTTGACCGTTTCTCCAAAATGGCTCATTTTATTCCACTTAAAAAAATTGCCATCCTCTCAAGACCTGGTTCTTATCTTTATACATGAGATTGTCCGACTGCATGGCATTCCTCACAGTATTGTGTCTGATAGGGGCTCTCAGTTTGGGTCTCTGTTTTGGAGGGCGTTCAGTAAACAGTTGGGCATTGAATTGTCTTTTTCTTCCGCTTACCATCCCCAAACTAATGGCACGGCTGAGAGGGCTAACCAGTCATTAGAGTTATATCTGCGTTGTTTTGTAAATAGCACTCAAGATAATTGGTCCGAATTAATACCCTGGGCCGAGTTTGCTAGGAACAATGCTACCCATGACTCTTCTGGTCACAGCCCATTCTTTGTTAATAACTGTCATCATCCTACTGTCCTGCCGGCTGTTTTCTCTGAGACAACTATCCCTGCTTTTGGATGATCGCCTTTCTTCTATCCGTGATACTTGGACCAAAGTTAATTCCGCTCTCAAAACTGCGGCTGATCGCTTCAAGTTCTATGCGGATAAACGGCGAGGTGCCAACCCCGTTTACCAAGTGGGTGACAGGGTATGGTTATCATCGGGCAACATCAAATTGAAAGTTCCTAGTATGAAGTTTGCACCCAGATTCCTGGGCCCCTTTCGTATCCTTCAGAGGATTAACCCTGTGTCATATTCTATGGCCCTCCCGGCCTCATTACGTATTCCAAATACCTTTCATGTGTCCTTACTCAACCCTCTTGTGTGCAATACATATACTGTCTCAAGTGTTCCTCCTCCTCCCTTAGTTGTTTCTGGACAGGAAGAGTATGAGGTCTCTTCCACAATTGATTCCAGGTTTTCTCGTGGCACTTTACAGTAATTGGTGGATTGGAAAAGTTATGGACCAGCCGATCGTTCTTGGGTTCCGGCATCTGATATACATGCTGGAAGCAAGATTAACTATTTTCACGCCAAATTTCCTCTCAAGCCTGGTCCTGCCCGCCCAGTGGGCGTTCTTCAGATGGGGGGTAATGTCACGTATTCATCCGCTTATAAAAATGCGGTTAATGGCATTTACTGTCCACACAGGAAGAGTTGTGCCGAGCAGCAACCAAATCCACAGAAGGGTTAATGCTGAGCAGCAATTATGCAAATGGGATCCTGGTAACTGCCTTTGGGGGTCAAAGGCCGGTTACAGCCTATCAGATCTAGAGGAGGGGTATTTAGGCCCAGTTCTCATCCTGCTCAGTGCCCTGTCGTGGTTTCCCTAGTGGTTGTCCGAGAGCGCATTCCTGATTCAAGTTTCTTCTGGTTTTTGACTTTGGCTTTGACTTCCCTGTATTCTGGCATCCCTGACTACTCTTTCTGTATCCCCTGACCTCTGCAAGTATCCTGACTACTCTTTGGTACGTTAAGTCCGGCCATTCTAAGGCCCGGTAATACATTACCTATTAGTCATCTGTGTGACACAATTCTACGTGCTGGATCAACTAGTAATCCTGACAGTGGCATAAAGTGCTTCATAAACCACAAATTGTTGTCGTACATGTGCAAAATATAGTTTTTTTTTGTTTGTTTGTTTTTTTAGACCTTTAAATCAAATGGTGCTTATAATTCTTCAATGTGCCAAAGTATTGTGCAACTAAATACTTAGAGTTTAATCCTTCGCGAAATAGAATGCATACCACTATACTATGTATGTTACATGGGATTTCTAAGTTTGTTTCATTTCATCCACTGAATGTATTTTTCCCTCCTGTCATGTTTAAAGTGTAAAAGGAGTTTGATGAACATTTGTCAGCCAAGGGGGAATCTAGAGTAGGAGTAAGGAATAACCCATTAAGAGTCGAACATCATGCTGCCAGATGACAAATGTTTTGTTTATGCTGTGTAGCAGAATTGTTTTATTTGTGTTGTTCATGATAACATTGCAATAATAATTACTGTTATTCTCTGTAATAATGCATGAATTTTATAAACTGAATCATGTTAAATGCATATATTATACCTGGCATGATTATCAGCTGCAATAAACTGATGAACTCATTAAATTATCTTGTAGTCCAGGCGTAGCTAACTTGTTTATTTTACGAGGCATATATACAATTCTGCATTTAACTCTTTTTGCAAATAATTGGAAACCAATTTGAATGGAAAGAAAAGATTGCTTGTGAAGGGAGGAGAGTGGAATATTGCTGGCAAAATGACTTTATATATACACAGGAGAAATTACTTCTTTTCCGGCTTGCACAGTAATTCCTATTGCTTAATGCAGGTCAATGAGCACTGTGATTCAGTTTTTAAAAGACGCATATTCTGTACTGAGATTCTAAATTATTTAACCCTCAATGACCAAGGGGAGGCAAACGTTGTGTTATTTTGCCAGTCATAAATTGGTGTTGGTCCTGAAGACCTTAAAACAAATACACATTCACCTAACATTTATTCGTTAACGAGAATACATCTCCCTGCTTATGGGCTCCAGCAAACATCCTAACTTCCGTAGGTGCACATATTAACATTTCCCAATATGAAAGATCCTGTAGAAAACACTACAATCCTAAACAGAGCACTGACGAGATATTCCTAACCATACATTTTACTGGCAACAGAGGACATATGGTTAGGTTGTTTAGCAGAAGAGCTAGAGAGTCACATTTTCAGTAACTATGAAGAAAACCAAACAAAACCATAAAATCACAGATGAAGGTCAAATATTACTTACATAATACTTGTCATCACTTTGATTGTAGGCCAATTTCACAACTCCATATGAGCCCTAAAATGGAAGGACAAATCACAATTATTATATCTCCTAATCTAAGCGCTGTGCCATGTGAGAGCTGGGAGAAAAATATCACAGAGTGGTATTTTAAAGACACTAGTCGACTTCTAGCAAGATAAATGCTGTTTGTCAGGTAATTACACAGTGATTTCATTAACACATACTGCATTAGATCGAGTTCATTTTAAGTTCTTTTTCACCTAGTGGACTATAAGAAAAGAATATCTGTAAATGCCACGTTTTGCATTCATTTTCATTTTGTGGTAAACATCTGTGTTGTAATGGTCATACAAAAAAAAAAAAAAAACACTGGTTTGAAGGAACCTTATTTTAAAGTTTCTTAAAGGGACACTATAGTCACTAGAACCACTACAGCTGAATTTGATGCACATGCGCAATAGCCTCTGTGATCCTTGTCACCAGGTAGCACGGCCCTCTAGGGTAAAAACATGCACAGTCCTTGTAATTGCATATACTCAGGCACTTTATTTGTAAATCCACACAGGATACGGCAGAAAATGAAAAACAAAAGTAACAGAAAACCCTATAAACAAACACCTAGCTCGTCTGAGCACTAACTGACATTAGTTCCCTATCTCTCAGGGTTAAACTAAACACAATATTGCACCAACCTTATTAGTTAGCAACACTCTGCTGCCTAGCCTGTTGCATTCCTTTCTGCACTCCCAGTGCTCCAAGCCAGCCTTGCCCTGACTGCTTTGCTTTCTGCACTCCCAGTGCTCCAAGCCAGCCTTGCCCTGACTGCTTTCCTTTCTGCACTCCCAGTGCTCCAAGCCAGTCTTGCCCTGACTGCTTCCTTTCTGCACTCCAAGTGCCTAGTCACCTTGACTATCTGGAGAGAACAGCCTCTCTCTCCTACCTGCTTCCTGGGAGGAAGCCAGCAATCCCTCTCCTTTTCCTGCCTAGCCGGGAGGAGTTTATTCCCACTGCAACAGCTGATTACCTGCAGCTGAGCAGTGGGTTGGAGACGGTCCAAAAAACCCTGGCCTGGATCTATGTCTCCCCAGAAAACCACTAAACTGTGGAGTGGAGCATTGGCCCACCCTTCTCTCCAAATGCTCCACCCCAGGGGCCCATAACTAAACAATGCTTTGTGTTGTGCAACACACAAACTACACATACTCCCCTGGGGTTAAAAGGCCTATCTGCCTTCACTTTATCACATATCCTCCTCCCCAGCTCAGACCCATCGGGTCGAGCGGCCTTAGAACACAAACCGTGAACTTTCATAACACCTAGGGCTCTACCAGCCCTGACTAGCTTCTCAGTTACAGGAAGTGGCCTATTGTAGATAGCGGCTACCTTGCTCCCTTGTATTTTAAGGAGCCCCCGCCCAAGTGGATAACCCAAATAGTTATCAAATCCCAGATAACACGTAGCAGTGTTATCGGTCAAACCGGCAGCCTTTACATTATTTACAACTAACCGGACCTTCATCAGGTGTGCTACCCAGTCCGCCCTGTTAACCACCACATCAAGGTAGGCAGCTGCATACTCTGGCTGGAACAGAACACTTTTCATCAGAGTAACCTCACTCCCTGAATCTGTCAGTGCTTGTGCACTCTTCCCTACCACCATCACCACTTTTAGCTGTGCTGTAACACCACCACCAGTCACCATACACATCTTTAAGCAAGTCAATACTATCCTATGCAGAGCCCTTATTCCTACGTCACATTGTATTGGCTCTTCACTCTCAGGACAGTTAGATGCAATATGTCCTTGCATGTGGCAGTTGAAGCATATGAGTTCTTTCTCAGTCTGGTCTCGTATGGAGCGCTGTTCTTGTGCCGGAGGCCCAGACTCCCGGCATAGCTCATCTTTCCTTTGTCTGGTTTCCTCTGCTTGCTCAGCCTTGAGTGGCCACCTCTCAACGTCAGCAATGCTTTCCTTTGGGCTGTCTGGTGGTCTCCCTGTTCCCTTGGGGGTGTCCAGAGACGCAGTCATGGCCTCTCGCTGGATCATGACATCCCCGGTATCAAACAGCCGGTCGGGCAGTCCGAGTCCCGCCTTTAATTCCACGATGGTGTTCCCAGAATCTGGCAGCTGTTCCAGGTAGTTAGTGCGCCCAGGCCTTGTAGCAAGCAGATCCAGTTCTACGGCTCCCGAACAATTCTTCAAAGTCTTTGTAGCAATACCAGATGTCTCTGAAATATTTAATTCTGCTACGCCAATGTCACCTACTTTGTGACGTTCGCCTTGGTCTGGCTTAGCTGCGGACGTGCCCATCTTATCATCACAGCTTGGTTCTGTAACTGTCGCTCTCTCTGGGTTTAGATCAGAAGCGGCTACTTTGCCTTTCTTGTTTTGACTTCGTTTTGCCACAACTTCTCGGCCTTGCTTTTCTCTGCCAAACTGTTCAACAGCTGGTCGACATTCTTGGGTAGCCTCGGCTACTAAACAGTGCACCGCATTGCTATACTCAACTGGGGTGCTTTGCTTCTCTCTGTTAAGCTCAGCTCCTTTACTGTTGTCTTCTCTGACTCCCCAAGTCAGTCTGCTTTTCATGACTTTAACTTGTTCACTTGGGTGAACATCAGCGGCTTCTGCTTCACTTTTTACACAAACCGGCTTGACACTGCTGGCCTCAGCCACAGTCTTTTTTTCTCCTTTCTGATTCTTCTGACCTTTCTTACTTTGGCGCATGTCATCAGTGTCGCCATCACTGCCTCTTGGCAATTCCGCTTTTTCCTTCAGCTTTGCTGGACTCTTTACTAACTTTTTTTCTTTTTGTTCCTTTGAGGATCCAGCTGGCTTTTCACCCTCTTCCATTTTATCACTTCTTTCAGGCTCAATTTCATCCTTCTTGCCTTTTAATTCCTGTTCTTTCTCTCCTGCGTGTTTCTCAACAGCACGCTTTGCTGCCTCCATGCTTTTCAGCTTGCTGAAGACTTCTTCTACTGCCTCTGTCATCCCATGCAGGATGTCAGTAGCTTGGTTACAGGGTCCCTTGTCCCCACGCTCCCTGCAGGGGGCAATCTGCAAAACCTCAGTAAGGGCAGCTCTATGCTCCTGCTGAGCATCTCTCAGGTTCTTAACCTGTGCAGCCAGGAAACTGTTTGTGCCTTGTTGTTTAGCGGTTGCCTGTACCACAGCTCTCAGCAGGTCCTCCATTATAGCACCAAGCAGGTAACAGTCTTAAAGGTGCAGTGCTACTTGTTTGTGTAACAGGTCTGCAAAAATAAAAGTCCTCAAGCAGACTACCAAATGACTGGCACACCCACAGACCCTCACTGTGCTACTGTGCCCGCATTCTCCACCATATTGTGATCCTTGTCACCAGGTAGCACGGCCCTCTAGGGTAAAAACATGCACAGTCCTTGTAATTGCATATACTCAGGCACTTTATTTGTAAATCCACACAGGATACAGCAGAAAATGAAAAACAAAAGTAACAGAAAACCCTATAAACAAACACCTAGCTCGTCTGAGCACTAACTGACATTAGTTCCCTATCTCTCAGGGTTAAACTAAACACAATATTGCACCAACCTTATTAGTTAGCAACACTCTGCTGCCTAGCCTGTTGCATTCCTTTCTGCACTCCCAGTGCTCCAAGCCAGCCTTGCCCTGACTGCTTTGCTTTCTGCACTCCCAGTGCTCCAAGCCAGCCTTGCCCTGACTGCTTTCCTTTCTGCACTCCCAGTGCTCCAAGCCAGTCTTGCCCTGACTGCTTCCTTTCTGCACTCCAAGTGCCTAGTCACCTTGACTATCTGGAGAGAACAGCCTCTCTCTCCTACCTGCTTCCTGGGAGGAAGCCAGCAATCCCTCTCCTTTTTCCTGCCTAGCCGGGAGGAGTTTATTCCCACTGCAACAGCTGATTACCTGCAGCTGAGCAGTGGGTTGGAGACAGTCCAAAAAACCCTGGCCTGGATCTAGGTCTCCCCAGAACACCACTAAACTGTGGAGTGGAGCATTGGCCCACCCTTCTCTCCAAATGCTCCACCCCAGGGGCCCATAACTAAACAATGCGTTGTGTTGTGCAACACACAAACTACACATACTACCCCTGGGGTTAAAAGGCCTATCTGCCTTCACTTTATCACACCTCCCAAAGAGAGCATCAAGTTTAGAGCTTTTAGTTTAGTTTTACTTTAGACGTTTATCTCCTGCCCTGTTAGTTAAACTCTATTTATGCATAGAAGGCACCTGCAAAGTCTAGCAAGCTATTAACAGTGCAATAAAGGAGGCATAAACATTAGATCTCACTTTACAAGAAGTGTTTAGGAAGGCTGTGTAAGTTACATGCAGTGAGGTGTTACTAGGACAGCATAAACAAAATGATTTAACTCCTAAATGGCAGAGAATTGATCGGTGAGATTGCAGGGGCATGATCTAAATACCAAAACAGCTACATTAAGCTAGAGTTGTTTTTGTGACTATAGTGTCCTTTTAATATTGTTTGGATTCCTCGTGAACTATCCTAAAACATTGAGCCAGTGTATCCTACAATACTTAATACACGCAATATAAACCGGAGGTTCCCAACCAGTCCTTTAGGCACACCAACATCCCCCAGAATTGAGGCAGTATACACTTCGGTTTAAACGGAGATACAGACAGACTAAGCCTGCCCCTTTGGTGTGCCTTCGGGACAGGGTTGGGAACCACAGAGGTACTCTCTCAGACTGGGACAGTACAATGTATGGCCCATGGTGTATTGTGCTATATTTGCACTTCATATTTTGATGTATCACAATATTTGGACACCGTAACATATACAAGTGTGTTTGTTTTCCCAAGGTAACTCACTACACAGAGGCCAGCTGTCTTTTTCTTCTTGGATACAATAAACACAACAGGTGTGGGCATATCCAATAATAAGGTATGAAAGAGAATGTAGTGTATGATGAATAAAAGTAATCAAACAGTAATGACAATAACCGTAGCCTATCATATCATAAACCCAAACAGGAATCGTTTAACACATTAACTTGTGGCCAGTACACAATTCAAAAAAAATATCCACATACATTTTTTTTTTTTAAATAAATTTTTTTTTATATATAAACATGCTCACTTTATGGAGGTGATCTACTAAGGTGTGATTGGTAGGAAAACTATATGGCATTAATGTAACAGAGCAACGTTTACACATCAATGGACCTTAGTGGAGATGCATCATCATAAAAAGTGCTGCTTGAAAACCTTACAACATTAGTTCTCATTTTTTGGTGAAACCCTAAATGATGCTACGGAGGATCTCAGCCACCAGTCAAAGTTTCAAAGCACACAAGGACCAATAAATAGAAACAATAAAAGACGTTAATGAATAATTACTACTACTTTTGCATTTAGCTCAAATTTAAGTATCAAATTTGGATTTTTTTAGTTTCACAACTGTGAAAATATAGTCACAAATGAGATCTTTTGCATGTTGGGGGGGTGCAAAAGGCCTCAAATTAGCAATTGTCAAATATCCACTGGCTCTGAGCAAAGCGAGTCTCCAAAACGGTCCTCAAGGTACATCAACAATTCAGGAATTAAGCTTTTTCCAAATCTGTTCCAATGGAGATACTGACAAAATGTAACAACTGATGCAACTTCAGTACTGGGTTGGGTACCCCTGCTCAAGAGGAACAAATATTGAGTTTGTCTTAATTCATGTCACAAAATGATGAATCCTGTCTATGGGTCTTGTTCCTGTGAAGATACACTCAGTCTTGGAGTTCTCCATATTGCTTCCATGGCCTGGGTTTTATCAATGTTTGCAGAAACTCAACTGTTTGTAATGCAATATTTTTTTGTTATATGAGAACTACAATAAAAAAAAAATATATCAAAAGAGGAGAATGACCAAGTGAAGGGGGATACAAATTATAGTGATCAAGTTTAGCAACAACAAAAAACAAATGTGAGAAAGGCTGAACTTCATGGACAAATGTATCTTTTCAGCTTCGTAAGTATATAACTAACTGACTGCAAATAATTTCCATTATATGGAATCTCAATATCTGCAACCCATAAACATGACCAGATAATGGATATCGTCTCTAGTAATGCCATTAAAGTATCATGACACAGACTCTGGGGTAATTCAAACTTTTCTTATTTTACTAGCATATGTAGTTGACTGAACATAGATGGACTTTATTTTGACAATGTCAACTAAGAGGACATGTATAAAACACACAGAATGCAAATGTGTAAAAGGCCAAAAGTAATGGATATGATATTCATTGATGAAGCACTTACAGAGATGGTTATTAGGGGAAGTACAAAGCCTTCTGCAACCTTCAGGTTGAGCTGCTAGTAGAGAGAGACCAGACAGAAGAAAAGCCTGTGTTCCTGCCTGTAAAACACTGTTTGCCCTCTGAAACTTGCACTATTCTCTATATTCCTTAGTGAATTATTGCTATGGTGGGAGTATCGCACCTGTGGCACCAAAATATTTCCTTTGGTTGATTAGGGATGCTTCATATTGGTATTTTCTGCAGGAAGATTCACAGACTCCTAATATATTTTCACCTTGCATTCCGTCACTTAAACCTTCTTTGCAAACTTCTTTGAAGTTTTGGTTGTTGGGTGCTCCTCCTCCATGAATTATTCCTTCAAAGAATACTCTCGCATTCCTTCAAAGAAATACATATTCATTTGGATTCAGGATAGATAACTGGTTTAAGAAGAATAGTAGTGTGATGGGAAGGCGCTTAGTGATATAGAAAGTGTTACAAAATTAACAGCAGCTGTAACACACTTTGTGAGTCCTCCAAACAGCCCACCAGCAATAAACAATGGTATCAAAACGCACTAAAGATTGTTTAGGTGATAATCCCTTCACAAAAAAAGTGCAAGTGCAGCACTTAAATATAAGAAGTGGGACTTACCCCTCACAAAAATATATGTAAGTTTGATGAACAGAAAAAAATATATATATAGTGTGATATTGCAAGAATAGAGTGAGTATTTTGTCCTAAATAAATGGAAATTCAATCACATGGAGTAAAGCCTGGTTTGACTAGCAAAAAATGCTTTGGGTCACATGCAGGTCTTTATTTCTGAATGCTTCCCTTTCCATTACAATGGAACAGGTGAATCTTCATTTCATCTCTTCCAAAATGTTACAAATTATATAGGAACTTTTTGACAAACTGTAAGCTAGTCATTCTGTTTTTTGAGTTTACAAGCAAGTAATATTACTGCAAAGGGCCGCCATCAGGGGGTGACAACCATGATGGTTGTCACGGGCCTGGCCTCCCTGGGGGGCCCGGCCGCCCGGGCCCCACATGGAGCGGTGAAACTGCCGCAGGTGCATCTGCACCAGGGCCCAAGCATTTAGGGCCACCCGATAAGCCCTATATCTTCAGGGGCCGGTCAGCGCTGTAATAGCGCGACCGGGCCCCTTTAAAAAAAATAAAATAAAAAATGCGGCTACACCCAAATGCTGCTGGGAGGAAGTGACGGCTGGTGTATGTCTGTATGTGTGTGTGTGTATGTATATCAGAATGTATGTATGTGTCTGCATGTATGTCTGTTTGTCTGTTTGTGTATGTATGTATATATATGTCAGTATGTATGTCAGTATGTGTGTATCTATGTATGTATGTGTATGTATGTCTATCAGTATGTATGTGTGTATGTCTGTATGTTTGTGTGTATGTATATATCTATCTGTATGTGTATGTCAGTATGTATGTGTGTCTGTATTTATATCAGTATGTATGTGTATGTATGTCTGTCTGTCTGTCAGTTTGTCAGTATGTATGTCTGTCAGTATGCGAGTATGTATGTACATCAGTGTGTATGTGTCTGTAAGTGTGTGTATCTGTATCTCCTTATGTGTGTGTCTGTATATGTGTGCGCGTCTGTTTCAGTATGTGTGTATGTCTGTTTCAGTATTCGTGTATCTTTTTGTATGTGTGTGTCTGTGTCTTTTTGTGTCTGCGTGTGTGTATTCATGTGGGCGGTATTTGGAGGCAGGGCTTGGAGGCGGGCATCCGGGGGCCCAGACCTTGAGCTGTGTTAGGGGCCCCAAAATTTCTGATGGCAGCCGTGTTATTGCATAATACTAGAAAATATAAACATACTTCAATGGGTACAGTCTTGAGACAACTGCAATGGATGCTTTTCACCACAAATGTGATAATTGGCCAGTTATTCACAGTAAGCTTCTATGCTGTGCTACAAGAGGAGTATCTGAGTCAGCAGTCACTTCCAGGACTTTCAATTAGAGTAAGCTTTTCAATAATATGGACTACTAATTCAGGAATTGTGTGTTTCTTCATAAAGTCTATGGTTGAAAAATGGCCCAACGACTATTTCTCCAACTGATTGTGACCCTATAATGATGGGATGATGTATAGAAAGAGCAATTCCAATAATAAAAAAAAATCTATGAGGTTACATTTTTACATCTTTTTGTCTATGGCAGTGGCCACTTGCATACTGGGGCAACATTGCTCTCTCTGGTGCGAGGGGAATGCATGGGCGGGTAGAGGCCTAATGCTGGGAGGTTTTTCCCTGCTCTTTCCTTAATTTTCTCTTTCATACTTTCCCCCTTCTTGATCGTCCCCTTTTCATATTGAAATTTTGTTCGTCTAAATGGTTGTATTGTTATATAATGCATACATTTCAACAACCATATTACACAGCATTGGTGTGTAGACACTCCGCAAATGAGATGTAAAGTCAAGGTTCTGACAATACTCTGACAGCTGTATACATTCTGTGTCCTTACTAAGGGAATGATTGTGTTTACATTATCTGCTGTAACCTGATGATTGCACTTCTATGAATGACATGTCCTTATGCTGTAATTTCAATAAAACTTTTCAAATTAAAAAAGAAAGCTGCAATACCAGTACAGTTTGTAATTTGTGGGTGTAAATATTCTCAAATTAAAGTGAACAACCTGCATCCTATTATCTTCCGTCCGTTTTGATTTTAAATACATTGTACTGGAGCATAGAGCAACCCGCATTGTACGTAATATTGATGATGATAATAGCAGATCATACAAATAAACATGTTACTCTCATGTTTAATGTCGGCTCCGTATTATGTAGCCATTACAGGTTACAGCAATATTTAGATGCAATGTATTATTACTATCAACCATCCACTGCTAATGACAGCGTTACCAATGTGGAATCTTTGCAGAGCATACAAAGATATAAATTATGAGCTATTTGTGTGACAGACTGACAGAATTACATTCATCATAGAAGAACAGTTTCAGAATACTGAAAGCACTATAACACAGGAAAATAACACACTATCTACCCTCTGGTTTCCCGGTAGATTGCTGGTGGGTTTCTACCAACAAAAAAGACTTTAATTTAAGGGAAATGTGAATTGAACCATTCATTGGCTGTTATCGAGGGACACTGAAAATACAGCCACCTATGCCATAAAAAAGTTGCAATTTGCACATGTCTATGGAAAACATGAGGGCAGATTGCTAAAGGCAGGAAACTTAGTTGACCCAACAGATCAGTATACCAGACACAGAAAGTAAAGATGGGAAGGCTGGTGATCTTATACACAATAATAAAAATGCATTTCAAATGATCAGCAGCAGACTTATGGCAATCGATCACATTGCCGCCCATTACCACGGGGTGGAAACAGATCCAAGTTACTCCTGCATAGGGAGTATTGTATTCATTCTCTAGATACACAGCCCCAAGCTGTTTAATGAAAATATTGTGTATTCAATGTTTCTCTGACTGCATGGAGCTAGTTTAGTCCACATGGATTTATCTTTAATTTAATTGACGTCTCTTATCCCATTAATTTATCACTACCATATACATACTTGTATATTGTTATTCAGAAAATAGACAATATATGTAATGGAATACATACATTTATGGTGATAGAAATAATTAAGGCATTTCCCTGTTGTCAGTCTTTATGTAAATGCACACCAGTTACACGTTATAGTATTTCAAGATGTTTATTGTATGAACATATTAGACAAACCTTCAGTCCTGTTTGTTCACAGATTGCACGTTGCTCACAAATGTTTTTAATCACTCTATTTTGCTCACGTTACTTAAGTTTCCCCTCGCATTCACCAAGACTGGATGCAGGTTTGCCACATTCTTATGTTATTGGTAATTAAATGATTAAATTAATTCACTTCTATATATTTACAACAGCAACCATACATTTTATCTTGAAAAAGGCCTGAACGGGCCAAAACATTGATGTTCACCATGTATATGAACTGAATAAAATTTACACACTGAGAAAAGACCGGAGAGTGCAAGCCTTTCTTCGGTGAGTGTGTGTGTCTCTCTCATAGTTTTATTTATATTATTTATTTAACTGTCAGTGTAGTAATGACACTATATCAGCTCCCCTGCTCACTTTGATTCATTGTGGCATATAATGTAAAAAGATAAAGTACCGCCATAAACAGATAAAGTATGCATACAGATGCCTTGAACATATTTTCCCTTACAGGAACAACATAATTAACCACATGGCACACTGCTGATGTGAACGGGATTAAGCAGCAAAGGAAACTCTTGCTGGGGATTTTTCAAATCAGTAATTGTTCAGAGAGCGAGCCAGACTTACTGCTTGATTGGTAGCTGGTTATCCTAATTACAGAGTCAGCTTGATACAAATTCCAGATGAGCACAAAATGCAACTAAAAGTGAGAGCACAAATTATGTACAAAAACATATTACTTGTGATTACATTCAGCTTTCTTAGACGGCTCTAGTTTTTTTTTCCTTAACATTTTTTATTTATGAACTTCTGTTACTCTACAAATTTGTTTCTTTCAAGTCAACCTTTATGTTGTGTCCCTTCATCTTTGGCATTTAGAAATTTAAAAGTAGCAACTTCATTGTACTTTCCTTTTTTTTTTTTTCTTTATTTTACTTGTGCATGTGGTTACAAAACACGCTTGCAACGCCACAATAGCGACTGCGAGCAATTCCATGACAATCATTGGCATAGTTAAGAGGTTGCACATTTTACATTTGAAATGTTTAACAAGCAAGTAATGCGTAGAGTGATTAAAGAAAATAAGTACACATGGTAAAGCAGGGTAAATATGACTTCGGTGTGGTGCCTAATGTGTACTAAAAATGTGCTTGAGACATCAACTTCACAACAACCGGTTGATACCTGATGTGTGAGAGATTAGTTTGCGTTTCTAGTGCATGTGCCCCTAGGTGAGCCCTACTGTGTTTTTAGTGAGCTGTTGCAGGGGTTGGGAGGGCTAGGTTCAGTAGTATGGTTATAATATAATATAATATTTTATTTTTTATTTTTTCCCCTCGCTGTTGCTGTGAATATGGTTGTGAGGTTGGGGGTGTTCGGTTACAGGGTGTAAGATAGCCCTGTCCGCCGTTAATAGGTTTGTGTTGTTTTATATCTGATGAGGGCGGGCGGGGGGGGAACGGAGGTTAATTAATCTGATGGGTGGCATAGGTCTATGTGTAATGTGTGTAGGTGGCTGGCATCATTATTTGTGTCCTGCTGGGGGAAGAGTTCAGACATGGATGATAACAGGCAAAGCTTGCCATATAAGCAAATTAAACAGAACGACCACCATAACTGAGGAGTCTAAAAAATAAAAAAAAAATAAAAACATTAACTCTGTTAGAATTAGGTCCAACTGTCCCGGGCAGAGTTTTAGCATGGTTTTCGTGTCCCCGAGTCCTTCATGCTGGGTTGTCAACAGGGATTCCATGTCTGGGCCGTAGAGGTACAAAGGTGTGCACCCTATCAGGATCCCACCTGTGCTTTGGTGTGGTGGTCCCGGTGTGTGCCGTGGGGCGCATTTCATCTTGAGGCAGTTCCAACGTGGCTAGTAGGTCTTGCGCACCCTGCAGGTCGTATACTTCGTGTGTGTTCTCGCCCTGGTGTACTAGCAGGGTGCGGTTGAGGCGCCACCTATATGTTATGCCTTTCTGTTGAAGAAGCGTAGTGAACGGCCGGAGCGACCTCCTCCAGGCCAGAGTGCTACTGGTTAAGTCTGTAAAGAAGGTAAGCGATATTGATTCAAAGGTGTACTGGGCATGATTCCTTGCCGCCGCCATAGTTGCTGCTCTGTCATCCCTGCGCTGGAAGCGGATTATGGTATCTCTGGTAGCTGTTTTTGGGGCTTTGGCTGATTTAGGTACCCTGTAAACTCCGTCCAGACTTACTGCTTTTGCTTGACGTGATGGTAGTAGCGCCGAAAGAAGTCTTCGCACGAAGTGCGGTAGTTCCTCCGCCGGCATGTTATCAGGTATGCCCCGTATCTTTATGTTGGCCGTTCGGCGTGTGTCCTCCAGTGCGGCGAATCGCCGCTCAAAGGCCTCTGTTTTGCTTTGCAGGCCCCTTATCTCCTGTTGCATGGAGGCAATTTGGGTCGTAGCGGTAGTGGACGTCTGTTCCAGGGTGCTCAGTCTCCCGGTTATGCCCTGGAGGTCCGCTCGGAGGCCCGCCATTTCTGCCTGGATCGTGGTCTGTAGGCCTGCCAGAAGCGTCTTAAGCACCGCTGTAGTAACAGGTGCATTGTCGAGGTCCTGGGGCTTGGGTGTTGTCACCGGTAGGCCGAGGGGTATGTGTGTGTCCTCCCCCTGGGAGAAGTCATCAGACAGGTCCGAATAAGTTTCTGGGTAGTCGGCCATCTTGGGCCCAGTTGCTCCCTGTGCCTGTCTCCACATAGCTCCGATGTCTAGGCCATGTCTCGGCTGGTCGGGCTTTTGTTTCTTACTTTTTCGTCCCATATCAGTTCCCCTGCTGTAGCCTGGGGTTTTCAGCGGTTTTGGTTATTTTTTTCAGAAAAATTAGCCGTTTTTAGAGATAAATTGCAGGAGCTGCTGTGCCATGCGGCTTCTCTGCTCTGCAGCTTGACCTGTACTTTCCTTTTTGAATAGGTTTTGAATTCCATACTAGACATTGCAAACCAAAACATGTCATATAAGCAACATTTACTGTGATAAGAAAGGGATGACAGTATGAAAACTGAAATAAAATTAGCAATGTCCTACCAAAACAAAAATCCGTAAAGTGGAATAAATTATGTCACCATCAAGACCTGGATATTCCTTGGTGAATGAACAACTGATGTCCTCAGACAGCCCTCTGTGGCATTAGTAGAAGAGTAAAGGAGCTATATCCAGCAAACCCCAGGTAAGAAAAACTATTCAAGAACTGTTTGACTGGCGGCGGGGCCTGACACCCAAGCAGAGCAGATGCTTGTCCAGCAAGCTCCTGCGTCCAGCACCAGTTTAGCACTTATAATCACAGCCTGGTAACAGATCTGACCACATGAAGGTGTTTACGTAAGGGAGGGCCATACTGGTGTGTCAGAAGACAACAGAATTGTGTCGGTTATCAACCAGAGAGCCCAGTTTGTGACTTTTGTGGCCTGCGGGCGGGACTGACCTGGGAGAGATGGCCGCTCTGTGTGTCTCACCCGGCTGCCTGGATCACACAGAACAATCCACACTCTGATATATACGCATGACTCAGACCGGGCTTCCTGACCCCCAAGATAGCAGCAGTTGGCTTTGGAGGCACTGCTACAATACACACAGAGACTACGCTGTCCGAACTAGACTAAATTTTGAGGGGTTTCTAACTGGCTTAGCGGCAAGACAGCGAAGTGTACAGCCGCCTCCAAACCATAACCGACAGGAGGTTCAACCACCGGCCCACACAATCATGAGTGCTCCAGCAGAGGGGACTATCACTAAACCTGTTGGCAACCTGTTGTCCCACCCCACCTGGTTACCGCAATCAGATGCTCATAATGCTGGTAACCACAGGGGCAGAAAAGCACTGGACTGGGTCTGGTGGTGTGTGTGGAACCGGGCTTTGGCCTAGAGTTGTGTAGATACCTACCACTACCCATTCACCTATCAAGATGGTGGCTACGGCTTTCGGGAGACTCCATGAAACTTGGAAGAAAAGTTGCATCAGGTTTTCGTGTGCTATAGGAGTCACGTGTACTGGGACTACCAGGCTTTGAGACAGCTACTGGTCTGCAGAATTGGCCCCGGATGACTACCTGAATCATCACTGTCAAATTTTTAAGAGCCGTGTTGGCTCAATGTTTCTTTATGATTTCTCTCTAAAAAGGTGTTCTCCTGTTCCATACTAGCTATATCTTTGTTTATTGACAGCTACCTAAACTCTCTTAACTTGTGTATTAAGCAATATGTCAGTTATTACAGTCATACTTTCTCCTGTATTCTTAAAACTTGCTGTGGACTACAGTCAGCATTATAGTTGCAAGAGCATTATGGAAAATGTCCAGAACTCCGCGAGTGCTGAAAGTGGTCTTCTCTGTTATAGGAGTAGCTGCAACATACTTGCATTGATATTGACATTTTTTCACTAGAGGAAAAAGAATACTTGGCAAAAACTAAATTTCTATTTGAAAATCAATCCTGAAATAAATCTAACTCCTCTCTCATCTTAATAAGACCCTTTTATAATTGCAGTCTCTTTTCTAACCAGATCTATTCCCAGAAACACCCCTTATGAGAACAAGTGTATTAATTAATCTTCATTTAATTATATAATATTACCCTAGATCATCTGAGGCATAATTAGGAGAATAACACTGCCTGAACAACCTTGCCTTCTTTATGTACGAGAGCGTAGGAAAATTGATCAGCAGCTACCATCCACCAAAGGGAGTATATTTGTGGTTTATATCGGAACTTTTTTAAACTATTCATCACAGTCTATATTCTACATGATGCTGCTAATACATGGTCTGTTATCCATGGAGGACTGGATTGGATGTACTTAGGTTTTCGCTTTGACAGATCCAGCTGCTCTGACATCAGATAAGCTTCTTCAAAATCCTGCAGATGAATCAACAACTTGATCCATCTTTGGAAACCAAGACAAGCGGCCTGACTCTCTTCACCAACAATAGAATTGATTTGGTAACCATACAGATTATATATCTATCTGCAATCACAATATACGTTTGCTGTAGGAGTTGGTTAACAATTGCTGATAAAAACAGAACATACTGCAAATCACATTTGCAAGATCAAGTACAACAATGTTCTGAATACAGATGCTACACCAGGATAAATCCTGCATGACATTTGTTTGCTACTGACTAAATTGTGATTGCACTGCGGAAGCTCAGTTTGTCTGCTGATACTAATAAATGTACAATGTCAATGGCTTTGATAGAAACTTGTGGATGTATTAATAAAAAATTTTAAAATAAATTATAAAAAGGTCTGTTGTAAGTCTAATCTACAGTATACAGTGCTGGAGGGTATCACGTATTAGGACATCTAAACAAAGCAAAGTAGTTTACGTCTTTCTTGTTGTCTTTCCATAAAAGGTCAACAGAACAATTGTTAGTGTTACACATTACTGGTTAAGAAACTCGTACAAGCTTTTTTGTTCTTTTTTATTTTCACTAAAAGTCAAAGCACATTACAAATAAAAAAACAAAACACTGGAGTGATCCTGGATGGCGACTGAAATAACTCTAAACACTGCTCCGTAAATCCAGGATATTAGCATTTAATTTTAAGAAGGGCAACATGTCTAAGACGCATGTTTACCCATGGATGCTGCCAGCAGTGATCAGCGCAGGACTTTGCATGCTGCCCTGCAACAATTACTATGTGATTGGCAATGACAACGAGCTGGAGCTGCAGCATTAGGGAGATTTCTCTCTAATGCTGCAATCACACACTTAAAAGCACTCTGTACCTATATAAAATGAAAAATCCTTCTGACATATAAACCCTTTCAAATATAGTTCAAGTTATCGTTGGGGTAAGTGTTAGGGTATGGGTTAATGCTGCGTTAGCATTAAGTGTATAGAGAGTTTAGAGTTGGTATAAAGAATAGGGCTAGCTTTAACTAGCAAACAATAAGTTAAATCCTAGACATATGTGGCATTTAAAAATCAGGTCTAACTGTTTTTTGCACTTTATTTCCCAACCTCCATTTTTAACAGTTTATTCATACTGAAAGGGCTCCCAGTACTAAAACAACGTCTCGCTGCTCAATTCTCTGCTATTTAGAAGTGAAATCACTTTGTTTATACATTGATTGGAGAAGAACAAGTTGCCCCATGGGGCCCTAATAATTATAACAAAGGCTGTCCATTCGCCAAGTTTAGATATTTAGTAGATATGCCCCCACATGGAAGTTTACAACCTCCATTATAGTAATATGGTGGTCTTATTGACCCCTATATGATTTTTATTTGTGTTTTTCTTGTTTTTATGTAGCGACTGGCTAGCAAGTTCTTGATATTTGCCACATAATTAACTCCATTTAAAAACCAAGGGTTTTTAATCATTTCCATTGCTACTGCCAGGCAAATCCTTTGCATTTTGTTTTTAATCTGGGTCTGGATTTAGTTAAGCCGAATTTACATCAGTCTCCAATCTAAAGAGCACAATTGCCTTGCTAGCATGGGCGTCCGCAGGAATTTTTCCGGGGGGGGGGGGGCATAATTGCAATGACATCCATGCTTGACCCCTTTTTGACAGTGTCATGAAGGGGAGGAGCATAGTCATTATCACATAAAGCCAGGGTGAATAACGTTTTCACAACTATGGTGTCAGGAATACATGTTTGTATTCCTGACACTATAGTGTTCCTTTAAGCAAATTAAAGGAACATTCTGGTCAACATAACTTAATCTAAATGAAAATGCTATGATGCCAGGAGGCCCCTGGGCGCTCTCTTTCCTTTAAGGGGTTAAACCACTCTCAAATGGTTTAACCCCAAAGGCTTCCTCCAGCTCCAGATCTCCAGGTCGCTCAGTTGTATTCGGCTTCTTAAACTGAGTGTCAGGAAGTGCAGATTGACGTCAGGCATGGTTGCCGCTGATTGGCTAGAGTGGTCAGCTGACGCTCTAAGCCAATCGCTAGTTCCCGATTCATTTTTTTAAAAAATTTTTTATGAATTGGGAGCTACTGATTGACTTAGAGTGCCAGCTGACCGTTGTAGCCAATCAGCGGCACCCCTACCTAGCGGCACTCTGTATTTCCTGACACTCCGTAAATAAAAGTGAACACATTAACACTGATATGTTTTATTACCTGGGAAGATGAAAAGGTCCAAAGTTTCCTGCCAGGCCCAGGTACCAAAGCCTTATGATGTGGTGTCCAGAATGAAGTGGAGGGATCACTTCACTTGTCCTTCCTGCTCAAATCTCATTTTCTTCTCCATTTGACACAGTCTTCTTTTTCTTTTGACACTGTCTTCTCTCCTCCTTGGCTCCTTCTGCTCCTTTACCTTTCTGCTACTTTCTGCTTATTTTGCACCCTTCTGCTCCTTTCTCTTTCTGATCCCTCCTGCCCCTTGCAGACCCCTTCCACTCCTTGCTGACCCCACCTGCCCCTTTGCAGACCCCGCCTGCTCACCCTCTACTTCACCCTCCTGCCACTTGCAAACCTTTCCTACCCCTTCCGCTCTTCCTATTCCTTGCTGATCCCCCCCTGTCCCTTGCAGAACCTTTCCCCCCCATGCTTGCTGGCTGCACTCTGTGCTGCTCCCCTGTGGATGCAGTCAGGAGAAAGAAGCAGGGATAAGTATTGCAGTTTATTATCACACAAGCTGAAAAATCCAGGGGGGGATTTTTCAGCTAATGCCCCCCATTTTACCGCGCCCACCGACATTTTGCTTCACGAGACATTGCTGTTAGGGGATATGGATTTACTTGAAAGATGAAAGTGAGAGATTAGCATAGGGCATGTGTTTTCTGATAGCTATATCCTGTGAGTTTCCCTCCAGCACAACCTCTGCCCGATAAATGACGCTAGAGATGTATGACTCTTTTTGTGTTTTCTGTCAATACGATTTTATAATAAGGCCCATCATAATTGTCAGCACCAGGCCCAATGGGCTCTTAATCTAGTCCTGGCTAGACAGTTTCTTCACTACAGAGTATTTCTGCATCTCTATATTGCATTAAAGTCCTCAACATGCTACACCTATCGGAGGACTTATCTGTTGGACTCTCTAAACACCACACCTGACTTGGTGAGATCTAACTATTGCTACATATACATATTGTAACACAGATTAGCTAAACAGGGAGCATATATTATTTTAAAGGATTACTATAGGGTCAGGAACACAAACATGTATTCCGTATCCTATAGTGCTAAACTCACCATTTAGGTGGCTTGCTCCCCCTTAGGCCCCCTATAAAAGTTTTTTTTAAAAACTCACCTTATTTCCACCCCCTTTGTGACATCATCAGAATGGCCAATTTTTAGCCAATCCAATGCTTTCCCGTAGGGAAAAGGCAGTATTTACATAAAAATGCCTGAAGGGAGCCATTATATTCAGTATAATAACTACTTCAAGCTGTAAAAAAAAAAAAAAAAATGTAGATTCAGGTATGCCTAATGCAACACGCAGGGATGAGGGAGTCTGACTTGTGGTGGGTTGCTCAAAACTGGACAGACAGGAGTTCACCCAATACCTGTCTAAAAAAGTATAGTATGAGGGAGTAGCACCTTAATTCGGTGTAGTATGTCCAGGAGCTATTTCACCCACAAATGGCTGTTGAGTAGGAGTATATATATATATATATATATATATATATATATATATATATAGTTGTGCCAAATAAGGAACAAACAAGAAGTTCAGATATTGTGGAGAAGTGATATAGCAATATGTATGGTGTATACGTCTTTAAATCTGCTAGAGGCAGAGTAAGTGTCGTATATACCAAATAATCTACTTTGTGAAAGCAACTATGTGACACAGAACAACAGCATGGAGGGCTGTTTTCTATATTATACTTTAGTTGATGTCACAAACCCATATAGTGACACAACTATTTTAATGTATAGCTTTTTAAATCTGCTACCGGCAGACTGACTAAGTTGTGCACAATAATGCTTCTTTACCCGGAACTGTCAATCATATAGATTGAAAATACATTACTTGGTACTGTATTTAATAGTGCAGTGACTTTAAAAAATATATATAAAAAGTAAAAAAATTGAAAAACCACTATTAAAAAAGAAGAAAAAAAAAAAAAGTTAAAAACTAATGAGAAATGTATTCACAATTATAGAAGAGACCGGCTGGGATTGATGTGGATATTTTGTATCAGAATTAGTTTCTGTACTTGCCGGCTGCCGGTGGGGTTGGCGTGCGTCCCAGACCTCACTCTGGGTGGTAGGTGTTGTCGGCCAATCGGTCCCCAGATCGTGGATACTTTGCATCAAAACCCTCCCTGCAGCTATGATCGCTCACTGTGAGTCAAAAAGGCAGAAAAATGCTTATTACCACTACATTTGGTACAAGCTAGCGGAAAAGTGATCCCACGCTAAGGTTCAAAGTGGGACACGGATGCATCAAAACCCTCCATGAAAATTCACACTTAAAAACCTTAACTTGTCACGTCTCTTTTACAGCACTGTAACTTCACAAAATAGTGTCTAGGTCATACACTGGGCATATTGTTTTACTCAGAAGATGTAACTGAGCATAATTTGTTTGGTTTTTTTTATGACAGTGGTACATATTAATTGTAAGAAATACTAAGCAAAAATGCCATATTTTTACCCCTCACCACAAACTGACATAAATTGGTGAAAAAATGGTGAAAAGTTAAATCACAATATACACCATATAAGATACCCTGGGGTGTCTGCTTTATCAAATGGAAGCCCTTTGTGGGGTTATTTGAACAAACAACTATAATACCCAAAAATGAGACATAGGCCCATCGTATCCATCTAGGAAAATTCTGAAATAGCCTTGTCTTTTATTTGGCATTGTAGCTTCACATATACAATGGGGATATCATTATGTCAGGATTACAGTATGATCCAGCACGTAGAATTGTGTAACACCAAGGACCGATAGGTAACGTATACCGGACCTTAGAATAGTCAGTAATAGCCGAGGTCAAGGGACACAGAAAGAGACACAACGATAAGGAAAAGCCAGGGGTCAGGGATGCCAGAAAACAGGGAAGTCAAAATCAATGCCAAAGTCGAATAACCAGAAAAAACAGAATCAATAACGCGCTCTCGGACAACCACAAGGGAAACCACGACAGGGCACTGAGCAAGAGGAAAATTGGGCCTAAATACCCAGGCCTGTGGATCCAATTGGTTGTAACCGGCCTTTGACCCCAAAGGCAGTTACCAGGTTCCTATTTGCATGATTGCTGCTTGGCACAACTTTTCCTGTCAGGGCAGTAATTTTGCTCGGCACAACTTTTCCTGTCAGAACAGTAAATGCCATCAATCACATTTTTATGTGCGGAATACGTGACACAATGAGCAGATGTAGCTAAACACAATATGGGGTTCTGTGCAGGAATAGCACACACCAGCTTTACGAAATACAAATTACAAGAACTTTGTTATATATGTGTATACACCAAAAAAGAGAAAAAAAAACACAATTTTACACAATAAATAACCTTAGGTAAATAGCCTGTGATGTCTACTTTATATAAATATATACTTTTGTGTGGCAATTACTAAACCTACAAGACAAACATACCAACTTCTAAAATTGTTTCACATTGAAATTTTATTTTAGTCCTTTTATTTTGTGACCCGTAGCTTTCAAAATAAGCTGAAATCCTATACATATTATGTACTCTATAAATCAAGACACATAAATGAATTTATTTCGAATTACTTTTTCTAAGCTGGACATATTAAGCACACACTATTATTGCTAATACTGTGAAAAAAAATGTTTTCCCCCCATTTTTTGACATTTGTTTTATAATTAATGAGAATTTATCTATGTATATGTGACAAATTAATGCCCCTTTTGCCCTCTAAAAAACGGCATATAAATGTGTTAGAGCAATAAATGATAGAGATGCAAATTGCGTTTGAACACAAACAGCAAAAATTGCAAAAATGGCTTGTGTCCTTAAGGTCAAGTCCAGTTTTTGAAGCTGCGTCCTTAAGGGGCTAAGGGGGGTAATTTACAACTGGCACATTGCGGACAGAGGCAGCATGTGTAGAATGATATTAATTGTGCCTGGAGAGGGGGAAGTAAAGAGTCTATGCATTTATATGTGCTATTATGGGTCTTAAATATGTATAAATGAATGTGTGAATACGTGTCCATGCATGATTGATTATAAGTCTATGTATATATGTGATCAGTATATATGAGTAGGGGACAAACTTGACTGGAGTAGGGTAGCAAAAACTTAAATATATGGTTACCCATATGTGCCATAACTAAAAGGAGGATATCCGACTAGCACAGGGGTTATGTCATGCATATCGCTTGACAGACTGACAGCTTTGCGCATGTGGATAGCATTGCAAGGAAATTCTTGTTTGTACAAATCTATCTCCATGTCAATTATTTTTTTATGATATGGTCACAACATATCTTCCCCAACATTTGCTAATTTTGAAAACAGAACTTCAGGTTAACATTTTAAGTCTATTGTAACGCAAAGGGACACTACAGTCACTGAAACAACTTTAGCTTGATGAAGCAGTTTTTGTGTATAGATCATGCCTCTTAAGTTTCACTGCTTAATTCACTGCCATTTAAGAGTTAAATCACTTTTGTTTCTGTTTATGCAGCCCAGGCCACAACTCCCCTGGCTGTGACGGACACAGCCTGCATAAAAACAAAATGGTTTCATTTTCAATTAGATGTAACTTGCGTTCAAAGTTTGTATGTCCTGCTCTGTAAATTGAACTTTAATTACATACAGGAGTATCCTCCAGGGCCTAGCAAGCCTTTAACAGAGCAGGAAATAATTAATTCTAAATTAAATAAAATTTATAATAAAGGATGTGTAAATGTGGTAGAAGCTACAGGATTTTTACGTAAAGTTCAGTATTCACATGGTTAAAACTACTGTGCAACTATCTTGGACCAGGGCGCATGTGTGGAATGTCAGGAACGCCCACTATTAGATATGTAAGAGATAAGTTTTAGTTTAATAATTGGATGCAACTATAGTAATGTAGATGTAATTTTTGTATTCTCTGTATACGTATGGAATACGTCATTTGTGGTATATATTCTTTGTTCTCTTGTAAACGTGTGCTCAGTCGGGTATTCCAAGACTATTGTCTGACAGACCTTTGCAGCTGCAAAACAATAAATAGCCTTTGTTCTTCAACGACCTGTGTCTGGAGTGTCCTTGTTTCATCTCCGACCCGAGAATTCTGCTCCATAAACATTAGATGAATCTTTGCAGGAAGTGTTTAGGAAGGCTGTGTAAGTCACATGCAGGGAGGTGTGCCAAGGGCTACATAAAAATGGTGGATGACTGCACATTGAGACTGCAGGGGCAAAATCTGTATACCAAAACTAAATTAAGATAAGGTTGTTTTGGTGACTTTAATACTATTTTTAATATAGCATTCCTTTCCGCTTGCACCTTACAACCTCAATAAAAACGGTCTGAAACTAACTTCTCACCCCATTGCCTCAGAGATCACATTAGAGGAATTAAAGAGAAAAATATATATATATATTTTTTTTACTCCTCTGTCCAAGAAAAGCAGGCACCAGAGAACTATCCTGGAATGGAGGACCTCCAAACAGAGACAACATCACTGCATCTGATATGAATGGGGACATGCTAATCTATTTGAGAGACTTCCATGCCATATCACACAAGGCTAATTCTCCTGAATTAAAGATTGAAAAACTGAAAAAAAAAAAATGCTATAATAAACCAAAGTATGATTATGGTCAAATTAAAATCAGTTTGAGGATCACAAAATATTTTTTTCCCCAGAACAGAGGAATGCTGTTCACCATGAAATGAATTTTTGTGACAAATTTTTTACAAAACAGATTCATTCTGATTTGTTTAATGAAACACATTAAATACAAATAGAATTTGATGCTATGCAGATATGAGCAACAAGACCAGTCAAAGTACATTCTGAAATCACTTGCAATGAGACAGTTTGTCACAGATTAGATTAGGTTATCAAGATGAAAATCACATCTAGACAATATATCGATGTGATACTCATTTCTTTAAACAAGATCAAAACAACAGCATACTTACTTTGCCAATTTCACTCTGCAATTTGTACTGGTTCAACTGCACACAGTCCTGTAATTGAGAGATAAAAAGAGACAAAACAGAAAACGTTCATTACACCTTTGAAAAAAAAAAATACATACGTATTTTATAAAGTAGATTCCTTTATTTTTTTTTATGGAAGATAAATATCAGACAGAACCTCATTTATGTAGAAATGCATGCATATATAAAACATACCTCCCAGCAATAAACAGGTTTCAGGATCCTGTCCCTCCATTCCTGGTATTTATGTTCAGCACCAGGGACACCAGGACATTGTCTTCAACACGTTCATTTGGAACACTAGCTCTGTTAATTCTACACTTAGGACATTCATCCCATGGTCAGTGCCTAGCATACATGCAGCCCTGAGTGTACAGACATGTCTGGCTGACAATGCTTTTTTTTGGGGGGATGGAGCCTGTTTGTGCTTCAAAAATGACAATTGTTACTGTCATGCCTCCCAAAATTCCACTTACCACATCCAGATTTCATACCTCCTATTAAATATCAAATTTAGATAATAACATTGTAGCATCTGCAATCTGGTATGTTAAGAGTAAGACACTCTAAAAGTAATAAAGCTTCTAAAATTATCTAATGTACCAGGTGTGTAGAGAAAACATTGCTACATTTCACATCATGAAGCCTATAGAAAGCATTGTGATATTGAAAGGGGAAAAAAGGATGTTAAAGAGGCAGAAGGCTTTAGTGTTGAGAAAGCATTACTGGGTTAAGGGGCTATAGGGAGGGAGCTGTATTGATTCGAATAATTGGACCAAACATATCAGGAGCATTTGGTTGCAGCCTTAATGTTTGAGAATAGTCAAAATTAACAAACTTACACATAGATTTATGTTGAAGAGTAAAAAGAGCAGAATAACCAAATGTAGCCTTTTATGAAGCGCTGAAAAGGTATCCAATAGTGAAGTATTGATTGGTAATGCTGAATTTGGACAATTCACACACAATTCAGCACTTCGTATATACACTTCTATATTCTGCATTTTTATCTTTTCTATTTTCTAGTATTTGTCTTACAAAACTTAAAGCAGGGCTTGACAAGTCCCACGCGCCAGGACAAAATTCCTAGTTGCCATGTCGAGCCCTGCTAAAAACAGTGTGGATGTCTGTGAGTATAATTTTACCCATGCCGTGCAGATCTCACCCCGGCTGGCCCTACCTCCATGGGTGAGATAATCAAATCTGATCTCAGAAAATGTGTATGGTACGCTGCACCAATCAGCATCTCCTCAAAGAGCGGCATTGAATCAACCACCACATTAAGCTGTAGTGCTTCTGGTGACTATAGTGTCCATTTCAAATTTTTATTTTTGTCATTGAAAAGAAAGCTTTGTTAGTTTAAAAAAACCTGGCTCCTAACCTTTTTAGTTTGGTCCTAGATTCAAAGAAAATCTGTCCAGCCCTGTCTTAAAGGAACACTATAGTTTTAGGAATACAAAACTGTACTTATAACACAACAGAGTGCTTCTACCCTGCAGCAATCAAAGGGATAAAAACCCTTTTCCACTTACCTAATCATCTCCTCCTCCCTCAATGTCACGGTGAAGGGGAGAAACCTATGGTGCATGCACGGAAAGCACCATGCCCTTTCTCCTAGGAAAGAATTGAATCAATGCTTTCTATTGTGGATTTGTAAGACTTTGGATGCCTTAATGCAAAGCGTGAGGAAAAGCTCTTTCTGAATGTGTGGGTATTTATTTGAAATTCAAGCCAGTCAAAAGATAGATATGAGACAAGGTAAGGACTAATTTGTCTCATGTAACAGTCGATCTTTGGTAAAAGGTAGAGTTTCTGCCCACACTCTGCCTTAGTTGGTTGAGACATCTGATGGGTAAATGCATAAATGCATCACCTTGAGCAATGCACAAATGATGTGTTTGGCACCTTATTGTACATGCACAAGATTATCAGTGGAAGATACCATGGCCTGGACATCGTGGAGAAGGGACAGCTTAAGGTACATTTATTTCCCGGTCTGCTTTCCACTCAGTCCCTACTAAACAAGCAGCAGTGTTTGTAGGGTCTTTGCAAAAACAAAACAAAAAAATGAACCCACATAGCACCATATTTAATCAGATATTTAAGCACAATACATTTCTCTATTTTTTTGTGCATTAGCATTTTCATACAAAATGTTCCTGGTGGATGTTCTCTTTTGTTTTGATTTCATAAGCGCCTTTTTCACTTTTATCATCTTTTGTGTTCATAAGAATGCTTTGGTGAAAGCCTTGCCACCTACAATTCACGCAGCTTTCTATGTACTCAAATTACTTTTCAAAATTGTGTTTACCTCTACAGTGTTAAAGCTTGTTTAAACAATCTGTGCTTATGTTGGATCTAAGTACACACTGGTAATGCCCAATGTTTACTTTTTCGAAAACAGTTTTAAGCTTTGCTACTGAA
Organism: Pelobates cultripes; assembly: GCA_933207985.1. Lineage (NCBI taxonomy): Eukaryota > Metazoa > Chordata > Amphibia > Anura > Pelobatidae > Pelobates > Pelobates cultripes. The sequence goes on along the minus strand of OW240912.1, from coordinate 237,033,116 downwards.
AAAGCACCCTAATGTTGAATGCCTTCCTCTTAATACATCAAGCTAGTACATTTAATATGTAAGTATGAGCGGCCCACATCCACATCACGTCTGGTCTCATTATTATATAAGGTATGCCCTTATATCTTTGTTATCTCACTAACTGGATTTCATTAATAATAAGACATTGCTAAAATACATTTAGATATACCTTAAAAGAGAACAATAGTGTTACATATATGTCTAGGTAACAGAAAAAAAAAAAAAAACGACCATCAAATTCAACCCTTAAGCACATTGTTTTATGCTGTTGATTTCAAAGAAAGCAAACCCCCCCAACTGAGCAATTTCCAATAATGTCAAAAAAATGAGGGGCAGAAATCCTTGACTCAATAACTGCAATCAGATTCCTCTTTGGATCAACGACCTGTTTACTATATACTTGCATATGCAGTTTAGAAAAAATGCATCCAAGCTTTTTTTAAATTATCTATAGAATCTGATTACACAACCTCTTGAGGCAGATAATTCCACATCTTTATTGTTCTTACTGTAATAAGGGGAAAAGATTGACAGCTAGCTGTATGCATGTTCTAATGTTGAAGGGCACAAATAAGGCACCATTAGGGAAGTATTTCTACCCTTAGGCAATAATGGAGTCCATGGCCAAATCCAGGTAAAAACTAGTTAAGACTGTTGATCAACTCCGCCCCCATTCCCTGTCAACACAATTCCCTTCCTCTGTGTCTGCTTGAAGAACACCTGGTCTATCTCACGGTTAATTTCGTTATTTCCTTTCAATCAGTGAATAGTTTGGTAACAGTGTATACGGATCAATAATTATATATGTACTTTTTTTCTTTTTATAGCCTCTCAAATAAATATTGTTACATTGCCGAAAGCAAGAAGTGTGGACCCTTAATTTACATTCAGTATTTAAGGCAGTGGTTCTCAAACATTTTAGGTTCAAGGCGCCCGTAATATTTCAATATTTTTCCAAGGCGCCCAAAGTTAAAATAATTTCTTAGGTTGCATATATGTACAGCATTGTGATATATACTGGGCCCCTGTTTGGCAGAAAAGCTTGCTGTTCAAGCGCAGATTCAGAATCTAATCTTGGGGGGCGAACTGGTAGAATATTTAAATAAACAATCCAGGCACAATAACCACTTCAGCACTTTGTGTGATACATAAGTGACAGTTAAACAGAAGTATATGAATATACACAGCATGTATAACAAATTGTGTGAGAAGGCTTCAGTAGAATACTAGCTAATGTGTCACATAGTGTAAAATTAAATGGCGATATTTAGATTACACTCTCAGTCTGAGACATGTGGGTAAAAGGCATAACATGTTTAGAGCAACAGTAAATATGCTGTGAGTATACATGGTGGTGTTATCCAGCATGTCAGCTAGATTCCCAAGCCTCATTTTAAAGTAAAATACAAAAATCAAGCAGTAAGCCATAGGTGGAGAAAACTAGAAAAAGAATGAATAAAATTGGTTACGAAACTGCTAGGTAACTTAGGCATCTGAATGTGTAGTATATATAAACCCTATGGCTTAGGTCAAACAGACTCAAAATACACTGGACAGGCCAATGAGGGTTAAGCCCACACCTAACAGAATATACAGGTAGTTTAAAGCGTGAAAAATAATTAAGACATGTGCTGTGGCTAGCTGGTAGTCAAAACAGTAAACCAGAGCATCTGCGCTTAGTTGCCATAAGCCTTGACGTCAGCCCACTCTGGTTCTCAGAATAGACCTCTGACAGTGCATCCATCCCTGTGATCTGTGATGTTGAGCAGAGTCTAATCCAAGGGCCCCTCCGCCTCTCCCGAGCAACATAGCTCCAGCACCAGTCCTTAAGTAGAGCCCAGACCCAAAGTCCATGGACCCCACCCTCTGCAGAGTGTCTGTCAGTGTCCCCAAAGAGTTGCATAGTGTACCTCCATGTATGAGGACAAAGTCCAGGGAAAGAACCCTGTGGGGCCCCAGGTCCAGGTGGAGTAGAGCTGGTTTCCTCAAATGGCCCCATGACCTCCATGCTCTTGGTGTCTGTGTGCTAGAACACCGGACATATTGCATCGAATGCCTCGAGAATTAATACACTAGGTGGAGGTAGCTGCATCTATACATTGTGACGAGTTGGCTCAGAACAAGCTGCGCCATCTTAGGCAAGTGTTCCTTTGTCAGCTATTTGCGCGACAGCCAGCTTGATGTCTGCGGTAGCCGAGGCCTGTCCACGGGTAAACAGGGGACCACCCGCCAGCGCCTTATCTCCAATGGTAGAGACGTCTCACGACCGGAGAGCAGCCGTCCCTCCTGCCTACAGGGCTCACCAGGCCCCTCTGGCTGAGTTCCGGTAAACACGGGTCCCGGCTCCAGAATTGCCAGGTTCAAACACCAGTGCGTGCAGGAGAAGATGGGCACTCCTATGAGCTGAGAAGGGGCTCAAACAGTTGATTAAAACTGATAAATTGGAGTGAAATGAAGCGCTAGCCGCTCGGAATGGCGGCCAGGCCCCACCCCTTAATTATTATTTCAATATCCCCCCTCCCTGCTTACCTTTACCTGGGAGAGGGGAAATTTCCTGCAATCCCTGGTGGTCCGGTGGGGAATCTCTGGTGGTCCCAATGAGCTGCTAGAGTTCACTCTCGCGAGATTCGGATCGTTGCTGTGGTAACCAAGCTTGCGAGAGGAGAAGCCGGCAGAGCTGCAGGTTAGAGCTCCCCAGGTCCTCTCTCTCCCTCCCTCCCCTACCGGCAGTACACTGCTAGTGGGCTGGAGAGGGAGATCTTTGATCTCCCATCCGGTCCTGCAGAGCTGGCAGGGGAGAGGGAGGCATGTTCCCAGTGCTATGATGATGGCACCAGGAAAACATCTTGTGGCTCTGATGTGTAGCACACAGTTTGGGAACCGCTGATTTAAGGTTATAAATACCACAATAGGATACAAATGTACTTTAATATTCCTACAGTAAGTATCACATAATTACAGTAAAATGAAGAAACTGCAAGTATTTTTCCTTAAGTTATTTCAATTACTATAAAGAACCCTTTCTACTATAAGCAAAATTGCCTTTCTTCCAGTCCGGGAACTCTTTTTGTGATACCGGGACTAAGCTGCCTTACACCTGGTACTCTTCACAGAATCAAAGAATACCCATGACCCAGTAAAATGAGTAAAATATATTTCCAGGGATATATATTGTATTGGGGTGCGGTCAAGGAAAAAAGGGTTCTGGTGGACATCTTTTGTGTTGTGCCCATAGGACAGTGTACAGCAAAGAGCAGATTGTGTGAGTTGGAGGTAATATAATTAAGTACCCAAAGAAAGTGGACCTGGGGAAAGACAACTGTACTGTATATTGTATGGAGGACCCCCTGCTGGAGAGTCAGCATTTCTATGTATAAATTAACAATGCTATGTACTAGTTAACATTGTGTCACATATTCATCCGCACATAAAAATGTGGTCAATGGAATTTACCGTCCTAACAGAAAAAGTTGTGCCGAGCAACATTACCATCCTGACAGGAAAAGTTGTGCCGAGCAGCAATCATGCACATGGAAACCTGGTAATTGTTTTTGGGGTCAAAGGCCGGTTACAGCCAATCAGATCCACAGGAGGGTTTGTGCTGAGCAGCAATCATGCACATAGAAACCTGGTAATTGCTTTTGGGGTCAAAGGCCGGTTATGGCCAATCGGATTCACAGGAGGGGTATTTAAACCCAATTCTCCTTTTGCTCATTGCCCTGTCGTGGTTTCATCCTGATGGTAATCAGAGAGTGAGTTGCTGATCTTGATTTTCTGGTATTTGACTTTGGCTTCATTATGAATTCCCTGAATTCTGGTATCCTTGACTTTTGGCTTTCCCTCATCGTTGTGTCTGATGCTGTGTTCCTGACCTTGGCAAGTATTTTGACTATTCTTGGAAAAGTCAAGTCCGGCCATTCTAAAGGTCTGGTTATAGGTTATCCTTAGTCCTAGGTATGACAGTTCTGCGTGCTGGATCAACTTGTAATCTGACACATTGCTCTGTGTGAATTCTACCCTATACATTCAGACTTTTCTAATGTGTGGTGGAAAAGATGTTGTAAAGCTATAATCACTGCTCTACAAAAGGGAGAGTCTCCTGAGTTATATTCTCTGGTCCAGTGAAAGAGGTCCCCGGAGACCCCAGTAAAGCTTGGGCAACTAGGTCTGAAGTGTTCCAGAGTTCCTGGTAGCTCCTGGTAGCAGCGAGGAAGCTGGCCTGTTGTGGGTACTCAGTCAGAATACAGGAGATCCTTCACAAGATGTGTCTAAACTAAGCTCTCTAAGCACATTTGAGTGAATACCATGTATAGGGAATGAATAATTGCAAGGGGGGAGTAATAAGCTTGCTCCAGACCTGGAGAATGGTACTGCGTCCAACAGCTGCAATAATAAGAAGGAGCCGTTTATTAGTTAAGGGATGACCCTGTATCGATCCCAACAACAAACTTTCTGAGTGGGCATGTTTCCATTGTCTAAATAGAATTTCACCTCAGCCCAAAGTGACTAGATTGAAGTGCAGTCCTGCAGACAGTGACACAGATCCACCCTTGCATATTTGCATTTGAAACAAGTCTCCTTCCTAGCCATAAGGTAAATAGTAGGCATAGTGTATGGATTTAAGGAAAATGTCCCGATAACATTGAAATGGGCTACAGAATGTACTCAAGACTGATGTTCGGGAAATGTGTCCTCACTTCCCCATCGTCGCCTGAAGCTTGCTCCAATCTGGAATGTATCGTATCAGTATGTCATTTTTCAAAGTAGAACAGGAAGCAGAAGCAGAGGATCCCATCATGGCATCTTAAGGATTCTCCCAGTCGATAGCTGTGAAGTTTTGCATGATAATTATGGCATACCTGGAAAAAAGCAAACCATGGAAATGGAAGGCCCAGGCCTTTTGGTGTTGCTGAGCTCACCGGTGCGTTCTTTCTTTTTAAGGATGTTCCAAACAGTTGATTTGGCCACACCTAATGTTTTTGCTATCTCTCTGATGGGTTTGTTTTGTTTTTTTCAGCCTAATGATGGCTTGCTTCACTGATAGTGACAGCTCTTTGGATCTCATATTGAGAGTTGACAGCAACAGATTCCAAATGCAAATAGCACACTTGAAATGAACTCAGGACCTTTTATCTACTCCTTGTAAATGGGATAATGATGGAATAACACACACCTGGCCATGGAACAGCTGAGCAGCCAATTGTCCCATTACTTTTGGTCCCTTGAAAAGTGGGAGGCACATATACAGACTGTTGTAATTCCTACACCGTTCACCTGATTTGAATGTAAATACCCTCAAATTAAAGCTAAAAATCTGCAGTTAAAGCACATCTTGTTCATTTCATTTCAAATCCATTGTGGTGGTGTATAGAGCCAAAAAGATTAGAATTGTGTCGATGTCCCAATATGCATGGACCTGACTGTGTGTGTATATATAAATATATATATATATATATAAAAAAATTGGAAATCCTGCACTCCAACTATATAGTAGTGTAGCCTGATGCCTAGTCACAATGTAATATACAAAAATAGAAATAATACAGGCACTCTAGGTCTTCCAAAGATCGTTTATTTTCAGTCAATCCTGAGGGTCAACGTTTCAGCTCCCATTTGGAGCTTTCATCAGGACACATCAAAATCATTTTACATAATGACAAGCTCTAATAGGACTAAAAATCATATTCACTCACCAAACCAGCTGCTCCTTGTTTCTCCCGATGCTCGGCGTCTGTTCAGCGCAACTGCGCATGTGCGCAATTACGGGAATCACCTCCCAGTCATAGATCAGCTGGGGCCTTTCACGTAAAGCGGCTACGTCACGTTGCCATAGAAGCCGCCGAAACACTGCGGCTATAAGCAACATTGTGTCTCCGTAAGCCGTGGGGAGAATCCCTCCTCTCATCAGTGACAGGTCCACCCAGAGGATGACATGGGGATGTATTCCCACCTTTAGCTGCCGAGATCACCGTGCATGGGGAGATAGATATAATATAAACACATAAAAGACATAAGAACGGATTACTGAGTATTAAGATCTATAAGCACAATCATTTACACAAATATCTACATAAGCAACTTACATTATCTGATGTGTGGAAGTCCTAATAACTATTTCTGAAAGAGACATACACATATTTATGTAATAAAGAATATTACTCTATAATTCATATATATAAAAAAGGGAATGTGTAGTGTATAGTGGTATGAATTTTAGGATATAAATATCAACTCTATATAGTGGTATATAAGGAACTATTAATTCATCTGTTCTGTGTTGGGTAAACTATATACATATTATAATATAACATAAAAACAATACAGTACTTGTGATGTCAGCCTATTCCTATTGGAAAGGATCATAATTAATAAAGTGCCAATTAAACTATGGTGATTGTTAGTGATACTATGTATTTCCTGAATAACAATTTAACAGGACTTTAGACTGTAAAGTTACATAAACGTAACAATCATGCAGAGAGATAAATAGATATTCAGTTAATGTCAAATATGTCTATGGAGTCAGCTAGGTAAGTGTCTAATCATGATAAAAATGTACATAATATTAACATAATATGATACAAAACTATATAATTAAAAGAAACAATATAAAGGAGAGAGAAAAAAAATAATGATTTCACTTCATTGCAACAGTGCACTAAATGATCAATAATTATAAGAATGAAATAAAGGAGCACTTTTCATTGAGGCCTTTGGGGGATAATGTATTAAGTTCTATTGTCCAGAATGTTTCTTGCTGTAGCAAGAGTTTCCCTCTATCACCACCTCTAGCCATTTCTGGAACATGATCAATGGCCAAACATCTCAGAGAAGAGAGTTGATGATGTTTCTCTAGGAAACGTCTGGCCACAGATTTATCCGTCTTTCCATCACGATAGGCAAGACGGATGCTAGACCTAGGGCCCCTAATTCTCTCGCAGAGAGCTGTCTCTGTTTTTCCTATATAGCTTAATCCCCATGGACATGTAAGCTTATAGATCACAAACTCTGTGCGGCAATGTATTCTGTGTGCTATTTTATAAACCTTACCCGTATGGGCAATGGCGTACATACCAAGGTCGCAGGGGTCGCGGCTGCGACCGGGCCCGGCCCATCAGGGGGCCCGGCCGCCCCTGCGACCCGGTATGTACCCACAGGGCCAGCCTCTTCCCCTGGGGGGCCCAGGAGGCGGCCACCCCAGTGCCCCCCGAGGCTGGCCCTGCACTCCAAAAGGTAAGGAGGCTGGGGGGGATTACATTTAAAAAAAAAAAAAACACATGTGTGAGTGTTAGTGTGTGTGAGTGTTAGTGTCTGTGTCTGCTAGTGTCAGTGAGTGTGTTACTGTGTGTGTCTTACTGAGTGTGTGTGTGTTAGTGAGTCTGATGTCTTTTAGTGAGTGTGTGTTTGAGAGTATGTTTTGTAAGTGAGTGTGTATGTATGTCTGTCGCTGAGTGTGTCTCTGTCAGTAAATGTGTGTGTCTGTTAGCTAGTGTGTATGCGTCTGTAAGGGTGTGTGTGTGTCTTCAGCACTTACCTTTCTCCAGCGCCGGACTCCCTTGGCGCTGGGGATCCCTCAGCCTCTCACTTCCGAATGTGACCGCGCACGCATTCAAACCGCCCATAGGAAAGCATTACTCAATGCTTTCCTATGGACATTCAGTGTGCTCCTCTAGCGGCTGTCAGTGAGACAACCACTAGAGGCTGGATTAAACCTCAGTGAAACATAGCAGTTTCCTGGCACTATAATGCCCTGAGGGTGCCCCCACCCTCAGGGACCCCCTCCCACCCGGCTCTGGAAATGGGAAAAGGGGTAAAACTTACCTTTTTCCAGCGCTGGGCGGAGAGCTCTCCTCCTCCAATCCTCCTTCTCCTCCCCGTCGGCTGTATGCGCACGCGCTGCAAGAGCTGGCCGCGCGCATTCAGCCGGTCACATAGGAAAGCATTCATTATGCTTTCCTATGGACGCTGGCATGCTCTCACTGTGAAATTCACAGTGAGAAGCACGCAAGCGCCTCTAGCGGCTGTCAATGAGACAGCCGCTAGAGGAAATAGGGGAGGGCTTAACCCATTCATAAACATAGCAGTTTCTCTGAAACTATGTTTATGAAAAAATGGGTTAACCCAAGCTGGACCTGGCACCCAGACCACTTCATTAAGCTGAAGTGGTCTGGGTGCCTAGAGTGGTCCTTTAAGTGTGTGTGCATCTGCATGCACTGGTGTACATACCGCGGTCGCAGCCCTGTAACCTCTGTGACCAGGTGCCCACCGCCATGTGTTGCGGCCCGGCCCATGCGCGGGGGGGGGCCCACGGATCAATTTTCGCACCGGGGCCCCATGGGTCATGTGTACGCCACTGCGTATGGGGATGGGAAAAGGTCTTAGCTGGAATAATATGGCCACAGGTCACGCATCCCAAACACCTCACACAGCCATTATTCTTCTTTTCCAACACTGTCGGGTTATAGCAGTGGATCGGGTCCGTTTTCACCAACATATCCCTCAAGTACTTCAGAACATTGGTTGTTGTATTAGTTGTTTAGGCAGGGTTGGATCTTGTCTCAGAATGTTCCAGTTACGTGTGATGGACTTAGTCACTTCTTGGCTCGCGGTGTGTAGTTTCATCGGGAATACCATCCTTGTATTACATTCTTTATCAGGTTTCTTCACATTCTTATTAAATTGTAGTCTTGCCCTATTCATAGCATTCTCCAGATCTGGCCGCTTGTAGCCTTGCATTATGAATTTTGAATACATGATTTTCCATTGTTCCTCAGAATTGTTGCAGAAAAAATGGAGAGAATAGAAGTGAGTTTTTTAATGGTCTTGGGTGAAAACTTTCATAGTGCAGAAGAGTATTACGATCAGTAGTCTTCGTATATAGTTTGTACTCTAACTTCTGGTTGACCACCATCAGTTCAACATCCAAAAACTGGATACACTTATCAATATGTGAGGTTACTTTAATTGGAACAGATGAGTTATTTATATAATCAACTAGTGACAGTGCTTCATCTCTAGAGCCACTCCATAAAATTAAGATATCATCAATATATCTATTATATCTCACAATTTGATTGTGAAAGTGTGTCAGTATGTGTTGTTCAAAATCATACATGTACGCATTCGCGTACATGGGGGACATACCTGCCCTCACCGATGTACAAGAGATTTGGAGAAACCACCGGGTTTCGAAACGAAAATAGTTATTTAATGTAAGCGATAAAAGTTACATAATGAACTCAATCGGTGGTCCTTGATAGTGTGACACAAACAAACAGTCTCCTATCTGATCTGAATTTGATCAAAGAATTCAATGGCCTTTTAAGAACTATGGACGTCAACAGTCTGTACACGGCAATACCTCAAGAAGAGGGAATTGAAGCAATGAGGAAGTTACTTACAACATCCACACACTATCAAGGACCACCGATTGAGTTAATTATGGAACTTTTATTGCTAACATTAAATAGTGTGAGTGTGTGTGTGTGTGTGTGTGTGTGTGTGTCAATGAAGGAAAAAAGAAAGCAAGGTATATATCATATGGAAATCCCCCCCCCCTACCACAAGTGTTGATTGAGCATATGAGAGAGTTTTTGATATAAGAGCTCTATAAAGCCACTGGAATACAATAATATGGGTAAATGTGGGCATAGCAAAGAGAAGGCAGAGTAACAATAACTAAAATTGCAACTCAACTTCAGCGAGAATTGGGACAAAGAAGCCAGCAATCAGCAGTGTCCAGCCTAAATGGGTGCCCTGGTAGAGTAGGAATCTAGCAAATATCTCTAACAATGAAACCTCAACATTGGCAACAAATGGCAAGAGGAGCAGGATCACCACTCAAGCTCAAAGGGGCAGCAGGATAAATCACCAACCCTGGTAGTTAAAACTGAAGGAATAAATAAATGAGAAACACTACAAAAGTATATACACACTAGTTTCAGCCCTGTATCAGCTAGGTGGTAGAATTAAGGGCCCTGATGGTAGTTTGGTGTCAGAAGCAGCTCCTGTAGGAAGATTTTAGGGGGAGCTGAGTAACTAGGCTCTTCCTGAAGGCATACAACAGACAGAGCACTATACAATAGCTCAAGCTGTATTGAGTGGGGATAAGGGTAAGTCAGCAGTAGCAAGCCTAGCCGTTGTAAAAGAGAGGATGTGCCAGCTACAGGCCAGAGACAGAGAGCTGTACCCGTCAGGGTTTTCAACCGCTAGTACCGTGGATCCTTGTGGGCTGCAGGGAGCAGAAGAGTTAACTTTCCCTCTGTATCACCAGTCAGGTGAGTGAGAAGTGTAGACAGTTATGGCCTGGAAACGTTGGATGGGAGAGGATTAAATTGTTCACAGCAGAGCTCTCCTTTTAGCTGGCCGCAGAACCGGAAGGTTTTTTTTTCATTGATGCAAATTGAAATTTAAAGGCTCACTATAGGGTCAGGAACACAAACATGTATTCCTGACCCTATAGTGTTAAAACCACCATCTAGCCCCCCTTGGCCCCTCATGCCGCCATAAATATAGCAAAATCTTACTGTATTCAAGCCAGAAGCTGTAACTCTGCATGCTGTTTGACACAGAAAAACAAGCAGTGTGCTGACATCATAAGAAGTGGTAGCCTGATCCAATAAAAATGCCTCCCCATAGGATTGGCTGAGATTGACAAGGAGGAAGATCAGGGGCAGAGCCAGCATGATTCAAACACAGCCCTGGCCAATCAGCATCTCCTCATAGAGATGAATTGAATCAATGAATCTCTACGAGGTAAGTTCAGTGTCTGCATGCAGTGGGAGGAGATACTGAATGTTTGGATGCATTTTAGGCAGCCATGACCCAGGAAGGATCTCTAACAGCTATCTGAGGAGTGGCCAGTGAAGTTATCACTAGGCTGTAATGTAAACACTGCATTTTCTCTGAAAAGACCGTGTTTATAGCAAAAAGCCTGAAGGTAATGATTTTACTCACCAGTACAAATTCAATAAGCTGTAGTTGTTCTGGTGACTATAGTGTCCTTTTAAGCAATCACCTGCCTACCTTTTCCAATCCCCATTTTTGGTTTCCATCTGTATGCACCTTCAGTCAAATTGTCTGTTATTTAGTGATCGCCATTTTGCAACTATCTATTGCTTTTCAAAACTGCGAGGGCACATATACAAACTTGTCCGAAAATAGATGGTGTAGACTTTCACTATTAATTACAGCCATAAAAGGGTGACTATACCTTTAAGTCATACTTCCCAACATTTTAAGTGAGCAAAAAAAGGGCACTTTAAATTTAGGGGTGTGAGTGGAGTTGTACCCAGGGGCGGTGCTGTTCTGAAAACAATGTAGGCAACTTATCAATATAGTAAGAAACTAAAATGCAACTCAGAACAAGGACAATGTATCTTCTATACACAGACTGATGTTTAAACACTTCTAGAGTAGTTCATAGACAAATCACTGTTAATATTATTCCTGTGCAGCTATAAACTCAGGCACACCAACAATTTGGAGCTCATAGAAAAGAGGGATGTTAGAACAGAAAAAGGGGACAGAGGGATTTGTGGTGGCAAATAAGGACTCTTGGGAGGTATGTCAATTTGTATAAATTATTTGGCAATGTTGCCTTAATGGAAGCAACCAATAACATGTAACTGCAAAGAGTGCAGGAAATGGAAGGGACCCCTCCAGTACACGGGTTATAAGTGTACAGTTTCAGTTATGTACAGTCCATTTACAGAAAATGCCATATCAACTTCTTGCATATCAACTTACTAAACTGTCAGAACAGGCAAAGTAGAGGAACAAGATCAAGAACTATAATAGTCTAATTATCAACCAAGTCAAGTGGCAGGGTTTTAATTAGCAATTGACAACGAAAAATGAGGATACTGAATGGAGTCTCTCAAAGGATCCTGTATAGAATGTACAACAGCAGATGCCAAGAGACTATTACACATTGGTTTCTTTTTTAATTCTTTTTTAGATTCAGATCAAGAAACAAAATATGAGCAGTAAATCTTAAAGCGACACAGAAGGCATTTGAAGTTTTAAAGACATCAAGCATAATACGTATCCTGGTTTTTTGAATAATGCTAGAACGAATCATAGGTAGCACTACTTAAAAAGTGAAAATTATTCATTCCCAATAAAAAAAAGAAACAATACATATATGAATAAATGCATTGTGATATTAATATAATTATGAAAATGCCCTACAGGCAGGCAATAAGGTGCACGTCAGAGGAACAGACATAAAACGATATACACTGCTCAAAAAAATAAAGGGAACACAAAAATAACACATCCTAGATCTGAATGAATTAAATATTCTTCTGAAATACTTTGTTCTTTACATAGTTGAATGTGCTGACAACAAAATCACACAAAAATAAAAAAATGGAAATCAAATGTTTCAACCCATGGAGGTCTGGATTTGGAGTCACACTCAAAATTAAAGTGGAAAAACACACTACAGGCTGATCCAACTTTGATGTAATGTCCTTAAAACAAGTCAAAATGAGGCTCAGTAGTGAGTGTGGCCTGTATGACCTCCCTACAATGCTTGTGCATGCTCCTGATGAGGTGGCAGATGGTCTCCTGAGGGCTCCCAGACCTGGACTAAAACATCTGCCAACTCCTGGACAGTCTATGGTGCAACGTGACGTGAGGTCTAGCATGGTCTTGCATTAGGAGGAACCCAGGGCTAACCACACCAGCATATGGTCTCACAAGGGGTCTGAGGATCTCATCTTGGTACCTAATGGCAGTCAGGCTACCTCTGGCGAGCACATGGAGGGCTGTGCAGCCCCCCAAAGAAATTCCACCCCACACCATTACCGACCCACTGCCAAACCGGTCATGCTGGAGCATGTTGCAGGCAGCAGAATGTTCTCCACGGCGTCTCCAGACTGTCACATCTGTCACATGTGCTCAGTGTGAACCTGCTTTCATCTGTGAAGAGCACAAGGTGCCAGTGGCCAATTTGCCAATCTTGGTGTTCTCTGGCAAATGCCAAACGTCCTGCACGGTGTTGGGCTGTAAGCACAACCCCCACCTGTGGACGTCGGGCCCTCATACCACCCTCATGGAGTCTGTTTCTGACCGTTTGAGCAGACACATGCACATTTGTGGCCTGATAGAGGTCATTTTGCAGGGCTCTGGGAGTGCTCCTCCTGTTCCTCCATGCACAAAGGCGGAGGTAGCGATCCTGCTGCTGGGTTGTTGCCCTCCTATGGCCTCCTCCACGTCTCCTGATATACTGGCCTGTCTCCTGGTAGCGCCTCCATGCTCTGGACACTACGCTGACAGACACAGCAAACCTTCTTGCCACAGCTCGCATTGATGTGCCATCCTGGATGAGCTGCACTACCTGAGCCACTTGTGTGGGTTGTAGACTCCGTCTCATGCTACCACTATAGTGAAAGCACCGCCAGTATTCAAAAGTGACCAAAACATCAGCCAGGAAGCATAGGAACTGAGAAGTGGTCTGTGGTCACCACCTGCAGAACCACTCCTTTATTGGGGATGGCTTGCTAATTGCCTATAATTTCCACCTGTTGTCTATCCCATTTGCACAACAGCATGTGAAATTGATTGTCACTCAGTGTTGCTTCCTAAGTGGACAGTTGGATTTCACAGAAGTGTGATTGACTTGGAGTTACATTGTGTTGTTTAAGTGTTCCCTTTATTTTTTTGAGTAGTGTATATTCTATAAATACTGCCCAGATATGTGCTCAGAGTGGAGATGTCCAGCATGGAGTAAAGCAATACATTTATTCGTATGTATTATTAGTGTTGATTGTGATGAATACATTAAATTTTTTCCAGCACTACCTTTGACTAAAGTAACACTACTTTAACTAAACACCTTTTTGGTTAGCTTATTTCACATTTGTGTTTACAGCAGCTTCTCTCTCCCCGCCCCCCATTCATTGTCATATTATTTTTAACCTTTCTGCCATTATATATATATCTTATAATATAATCTTACAATGGGTGAAGCGAGACTTAGAAGTAGGATAAACCCCTAATCAGTTTGGTTTTGTTGGGAACATACATCGATAACACTCCCTTTTAATTTGCAATGTGAAAACTTTAGAGATGCAGCATGCATTTCTAAACTGATCCCAAATTTTTTTTTTTTTTTACCAACAACGCTCTTAACATTTCAAATTGCCAAAAAGGAAGATTTTCAGTCTAGGTCAGTGGTTCCCAAACTTTTTAGGTTTAAGGCGCCTCTAATATTTCAATATTTTTGCAAGGTGCCCCAAGTCAAAAATTTTTTTAGGTTCTATATATGTATAGCGCTGCAGCATATATTGGGCAACTGTTCTGCACCAGAACCTAATCTCGGGAGGGACACTGGTAGATCATTTAAAAAAAAAAAAAAACCAGGCACAATAACCACTACACCACTATGTAGTGGTTATGATATTAGGAGTGCTGTAGTGCCCTCTCAGGGTAAGCAGTCAAACGGTTCAAGAACAGTTTGACAACTTACCTGGGGTCTGCCGGGATAGGTGCACTAGTGTGTGTACAGAGGGGCAATGTATGTATATGGGGACAGTATGTGTGTATGGGGGCCAGTGTGAGGGGTACAGTGTGTGTGTGTGTATAGAGGGGCAATGTGTGTGTACAGTTTCTCACAAAAGTGAGTACACCCCTCACATTTTTGTAAATATATTGTATCTTTTCATGTGAAGAAATGACACTCTGCTACAATGTAACATAGTAAGTTTACAGCCTGTATAACAGTGTAAATTTGCTGTCCCCTCAAAATAATTCAACACACAGCCATTAAAGGGACACTATAGTCACCTGAACAACTTTAGCTTAATGAAGAAGTTTTGGTGTATAGAACATGCCCCTGCAGCCTCACTGCTCAATCCTCTGCCATTTAGGAGTTAAATCCTTTGTTTATGAACCCTAGTCACACCTCTCTGCATGTGACTTGCACAACCTTCCATAAACACTTCCTGTAAAAAGAGCCCTATTTAGGCTTTCTTTATTGCAAGTTCTGTTTAATTAAGATTTTCTTATCCCCTGCTATGTTAATAGCTTGCTAGACCCTGTGGGGATATTTATGGGATGATAATGTTAAACAGTCGAGAATTGCCCACTATTTCAATTCACTTAGATCTTAGAGATCGTTTATCAAATAAGTGAAAAGTATTCCATACAATTAAATCACAATTTGTTATACAAATAGATTTAATTTATTATGACCAATAAAATAACAATAATATTAGGCAGCATGCATGATAATAATCAGTGAGTATTTAGTATAACATAAATATGCAATACAATGGAATGGCTATACACGTTTCAATGGCTAACAGCATCTTCTGTCACTTAATAAGATTTATGAGGGTATCTTTACAGACAAAAGTAAAGCTTTTCACAGCGAAAAGCCATAAAACCTTGGCTAACAGTTAAATCAACTGAGTAACCCTTGCAATGCTGGCTAGATCCTTTTAGGCATATAGTATCCTCTTCTTATGTAATTTGCAATTAAAATAACATTTGAACCAACTCATTAGTCATTTCCTGGAACCATCCAATAAGAATAATCTACCAGATTTTTACAAAAGCCGAATTTTAATTTGCCTAAAAAGATATCTTATCTTATTTTAGAGCAAATCAATACACCTGGATAAAAACAGCGGTATGCTAACATGTGATAATATCACATTAATATATAATTATTCTTAATTCCACCTGCAGAATGGAATGTTTATAACTATATATTCTTTAGTTAACTAAGATTTCTAAATATGGAAATCTGACCGTGATTTATCCAGTCATATATCATGCTATTAGTAAATTTTATTAATTTAAATTAAATAAAACCAGCATAATTACCAGTTATGTAGATATTCTCATCAGATGAGTAGGTATTCCCAGGAATAGGATTGGTTGTATGGAGGTGCGTGAGTGATAGAGAAAAGTGTTTTTTTGGTTAGAAAGTGTCAAAGAATTTAAGAGTCGAGTGTTAGTCTCAGAGATTGTTTCTTGAGTCTCTCTCTCTGCATGTCCGAATCGGAATCTCCAAACTTCCAACTCGTCTCTCTCCCAACTCCTCTCTGTCTTCCCTTTGTCCTAACTTTTAAAGGGCCAGACTCTCTGTACGTCATTAGTTGATAAGCCAATAGGAAACTGAAAGGTATGTTCAATCTATGGATCGCAATTTAGGTATTTGATCCATAGAGGGCAGTCTCGTCTAACTAATCCTTCTTTCCAGGAAAGAGTTAACTTTTCCTGATGACGATTTTGACGTCATTTGGCTTATCTAAAATGACTACCATAACTTAGATTTGCTGTCAGTTCAAAGCGTTTGTCTCAGTCTTTGTGGCAACTACTTTGATCGTAATTTGTAAAATTGACAGTTCTAAACTCAATTTCACCCCTTACTTACAATGGAACCTTGTAAAATTTAGAAAGTAAAATTAATTACTTAGTCTTCTCTGTCACTAGTGTGTGTTTATATAATGCATTTCTTTAACATTTAGACAGAGCATTCCATCCCCCTGCTTAATTGCTTATCACTTGGTTAGTGAAAGTAAGAAGAAACTATGTCTCTTATCCTGAAGATAGCAAAATGGAGTCCGCTCTGTTCTGAGTGACTCTGGCAATAAACACTTAATTTCTTTTTAGCACAAAATGTCTGTTGATATAAATATTCTGACAACCCTGCAAGAGCCTCCTGTATGTGATTAAAGTTCAATTTAGAGATTGAGATACAATTATTTAAGGTAAATTACATCTGTTTGAAAGTGAAACCAGTTTTTTTTTCATGCAGGCTCTGTCAATCATAGCCAGGGGAGGTGTGGCTAGGGCTGCATAAAGAGAAACAAAGTGATTTAACTCCTAAATGACAGTGAATTGAGCAGTGAAATTGCAGGGGATTGATCTATACACTAAAACTGCTTTATTTAGCTAAAGTAATTTAGGTGACTATAGTGTTCCTTTAAAGGATCACTAAAGGGTCAGGAACACAAACATGTATTCCTGACCCTATAGTGTTAAAACCACCATCTAGCCCCCCTGGGCCCCTCATGCCTCCATAAATATAGTAAAAATCTTACTGTATTCAAGCCAGAAGCTGTAACTCTGCATGATGTTAGACTCAGAAAAACAAACAGTCTGCTGACATCATCAGAAGTGGTAGCCTGATCCAATCACAATGCCTCCCCATAGGATTGGCTGAGACTGACAAGGAGGCCGATCAGGGGCAGAGCCAGCATGATTCAAAAACAGCCCTGGTCAATCAGCATCTGCTCATAGAGATGAATTGAATCAATGAATCTCTATGAGGAAAGTTCAGTGTCTGCATGCAGAGGGAGGAGATACTGAATGTTTGAATGCATTTTAGGCAGCCATGACCCAGGAAGGATCTCTAACAGCTATCTGAGGAGTGGCCAGTGAAGTTATCACTAGGCTGTAATGTAAACACTGCATTTTCTCTGAAAAGACAGTGTTTACAGCAAAAAGCCTGACGGTAATGATTCTACTCACCAAAACAAATTCAATAAGCTGTAGTCGATCTGGTGACTGTAGTGTCCCTTTAATGTCTAAACCGTTGGCAAAAAAAGTGAGTACACCCCTAAGTGGAAATGTCTGCATCACTGCATCAAATTGGTCTGCATGGCGTTCGTCCCAGAAGGAAGCCTCTTCTAAAGCTGATTCACAAGAAAGCCCGCAAACAGTTTACTGAAGACAAGCAGACTAAGGATATGGATTACTGGAACCATGTCCTGTGATCCGATAAGACCAAGATAAACTTATTTGGTTCAGATGCAGTATTCCAACATGATAAGGACCCCAAACAACTCCAAGATGATCACTGCCTTGCTAAAGAAGCTGAAAAGGGTGATGGACTGGCCAAGCATGTCTCCAGACCTAAACCCTATTGAGCATCTGTGGGGCATCAAAGAAAGGGTGGGGAGCGCAAGGTCTAACATCCACCAGCTCCGTGATGTCGTCATGGAGTAGTGGAAGAGGACTCCAGTGGCAACCTGTGAAGCTCTGGTGAACTCCATGCCCATGAGGGTTAAGGCAGTGCTGGAAAAAATAATGGTGGCCACACAAAATATTGACACTTTGGGCCCAATTTGGACATTTCCACTTAGGGGTGTACTCACTTTTGTTGCCAACGGTTTAGACATTAATGTCTGTGTGTTCAGTTATTTTGAGGGGAAAGCAAATTTGCACTGTGATACAGGCTGTATACTTACTACTTTACATTGTAGCCAGGGGCGTTTTAGCTGCGAGGCAAACAAGGCATTTGCCTTGGGCGGCATTTTCCAGGGGGCGGCAAAAAGTGTGTGTGTGTCTGTTAGTGAGTGTGTGTGTTTCTGTTAGTTAGTGTATGCGTATCTGTCAGTGAATGTGTGTGTGTATTTAGAAGGTTAGGTGGGGGTGGCACGGGGGTGGAGGGGGCGCCTGAGTTTTGTCCTGCCTAGGGCAGCACAAAACCAGGATACACCACTGATTGTAGCACAGTGTCATTTATTCAGTGTTGTCACATAAAAAGATATAAAATATTTACAAAAATGCGACGGTGTACTCACTTTTGTGAGATAATGTATGTGGGGCAGTGTGTGTTTATAGAGGGGAAATGTGTGTATGGGGGGGAGTTATGGGGTGGGAGGGTAGCTTAATAAATTGATACATTTTATATATATATATATATATATATATATATAAAAGAAATTATATTTATATATATTTTTTTATTATTATTTTTTTCATATCCCCCCTCCCTTCTTCTGGTCCGGTGGGGAAGCACTGGTCGTCCAAGTGATAAGAGGTAACTCTAGAAGCTTCTGGGCTAGAGTTCACTTTCGCAAGATTCGGAGCTTTGCCGTGCTAACTGCAGCAACGCTCCGAGCTCGTGAGAGGAGAACCCGGCGGAGCTGCAGGCTAGAGCTCCACCGGGTCCTCCCTTCCTCCCCTGCCGGCGGCATCATTTCTGTACTAGCAGGCCTGTGAGGGAGATATCCGATCTCTTCTCCGGTCCTGCAGAGCAGGCAGGGGAGAGTGCTCCTGGGGAAATAATTTGCAGTGCCCCTATGTGGCACTTTTATAAAGTAACCTTGTTACTCCCCCTGGCTTTCAAGCAGATAACAGATTCTGTTACTTCCTAGTCGTTTAGCTCAAGGGAGATCGAGGCAGCGATTATTATTATTATATGGCGCCAACAAATTCCGTAGCACTTTACAATGCATGGACTAACAAACATGTAATTGTAACCAGACAAGTTAAACACACGAAAAAAGGGGTTGAGGGCCCTGCTCAATGAGCTTACATGCTAGAGGGATAGCTCAATAGCTCAGAGCACCTGCTTTGCAAAGACTTCTTATTGAGCTGCATTGGGAAGTCTGATTGGACAGCCACAGAAAGTCTGGAATATGGAAGAAGGAGAGGGAATGCAAAGGCTGAGGGCAAGAGAACTATTGTTTTGCAACTGATTTTTAAAATATACCGCAATGGAAAAAAATACATAATTAAATGTATGTTTTTATTGGGAGTATATTAACTAAAGAGTGATTTTTATTTTTTGTATTGGGCTGTGGAGTGTCCCTTTAAAGGGACACTGTAGCGTTAAGAATACAAAACTGTGCCCCTCTGACCCCCTCCCTTCCTTGGTGCTGGGTTGGGCTCCTGAAAGTCAGGCGATTGGGGGATGCTAATGAGCAATGAGCTAATGCATTCCTATTGGGATTTAAAAGAAACTGGACGTCCTAATGCAAAGCGTGAGGATGTCCAGCGTAGTTTTACGGACTGGCAGATAGCCAATAGCGGCAGGCTTAACCCTGCAATGAAAGCATTGCAGTTTCTCTACAATTAAGTGGTCTGGTTGCCTACAGTGTCCCTTTACTGTGGTTAAGGGGTTGGGGGCTTAGGGACAGTTAGGGTTAAGGAGACACAAGATTTGGGAAATTTAGAATTAAGGATAGTGTGGGTTAAACTTAAGGTGACAAGGTGTGGTAGAATTAGTATTAAGAGTGTTCGTATTTACAGTTATTTCTTGACATCAGTTTAATGCAGCAGCAAACTGATGAACAGTGCATGAGCCAGATGTGATACTACATGTTTCCATGTCAACTGGAGCAGTGGTCTCTCTGAATCCTGGCCTAGTGTTGTTTGCCAGTGCTCCAGCATCAGAGGGCCCGAAAGACACGTAGATGCATGAGTGATGGTCCCCAAATTGCTATTGGAAACAGCCATGGCCTGAATCATGTGTTCTCTGCCAGGTTCATACAGCAGTGGGGAACAAAGAAACAGTGAGGGAGCCCAGTGCTTTAGTCGGAGAACTGCCGCATGCATTTCCCCACACTTTTGATTTATTTGTGCCACCCACTCTTCTACAACCAACAGTGGAGACACAATTACTGTGTCTGGAGAAGCACAATCAACCTATGCACATCTATGATTCATCTAGATACTGGGTATTAGTGCATAGGCAATGAGTTGTGATACAGGGCAAGTTGTAGCCCTGCAAAAGCAGGTCAATTTAAAGGGCTAATCAAAACAATATAATCAGTACAGTCTGCCATAGTGGTTATAATGCCAGGACTACCCTGAGTCATTTCTATTTTGTGTGATGGCCTTCTATTTGTGCAGCATTATCACACAACCGAAATAGGTTACTCAACCGAGCAGCTGCAAATTAAATAGCTTCTCACACAGTGGCTGGATTCAGAAAGGAATATTATATTCCACAGTAATGAAAAACGCAGCAGAACACATAACTCTTACATTTGCACGAGTGTCATGCAGAAATTACCACACTGAGGTACTGTAGCAAAAAATATATTCATGATTGAATATTTAAAAAAATGAATAATTTAATATTTCCTGCAGTACCCATTTCTTATTTCCGGATATAATATTCCACTCTGAAAGTCCTTGTTTCTGTTCATGTCATGGAAAAGAGGCAAGATGTATGCGTATATTGGAATTAAATTCATAAGCAGCCCTAATAATAGAGTGCTGAGATCACAGGACACAGATCTCTGCTACCTTGATACGTGTGAACACATTGTCCAGTCATATTCTTGGAATCCACGGAAACCTTTCCGAGCACAAATATGTTGGAAAGCATAATGGAAAAGTTACTAACGTAGGAGCAGTGTTGCCTTTGCTATACCTCTGTAAACGGAAAGCTTTAATATATCTGAATGCTCTCACACAAGGCTTCTCAAGATATTAATTTATAATAAGAAAAACCTCCTGCTGTTTTCAGTAACAAATTCATCAGTGAAACCCCACTGGTTACTAGTTTGTTGGCAGGCACCTCTGCTTCCTTTTAGCACTGCTTCCAAACACATATCCGAATTATTGAGCTATGATATTTATTGATATTTGTTCCAGCTTCTCAGAAATTGTAGGGGTTCAAATTGTATAAAATACTGTTAGGATATCTCTTAAATATATATTTTCATTATCTGTCTGGTTAAAGTATTCAATGCATGTGTAGCGCTGTGAGGAGAATACATATTTTCTAGCATAATATGTCTGATAGAGTATAAATATAAGTATATAGCTATGAAACAATGACTAAGAATAGAGCACATGGTCAATTTCTATTTTAGAATATTTGCATCTATAATCTGTAAAGCATATTGGAATTAGATTTCAGGAATTTAGTATTTTTATTTTAGAATTTCTTCGTTTTAATGAAACAAAAGATAATTGGATGAATTAACCTTAAAGGGACATCTCATTGAAATGTTCTGGGTGCACTGTCCCTGTCCCCTTAAAGGGATTCCAGAGTGTAATGAATACAAAGTTGTATTCCTTACACTTTAGCTCCCACTGCCATACACCCCCTCCATCCCTGAAACCTCCTCTACATTGAAAAAAACAAAACAAGAACAAAAAAAACCAAAAAAAAAAACCCCTCTTTCTGTACTCACCCAATTCCAGTGCTGAACTACTGCGGCACTGGGTAGGTGCTTGGCTTTCTCTGACGTCATCCCATGCTTTCCTATGAGGCTTTAACTGATGCTGGATGCATGAGGACATCCAGCGTCCGTTAGGTGACCAAAAGTTACCTAGCCAACAGGAAGTGCCTCTAGTGGCTGTCTGAATGACAGCCACTAGAGGCAGTCTTAGTCCTGCAATGAAATCATTGCAGTTTTAAAAAACCAACAAAAAGGGGGCGGGGCTAAGCGGCCATGCCGAGAGGTTGCACTGGAGACGAGCTCCGTGTAAAAACGCTCCAAAATAGCCAAAATCACGGCTAAAACCCACAAAATTGATGGTTAAGCGACCTGGAAAAGGGAGACCTTACACTGCAGAGCCAAGAGCCAAGCATCCCGACCGGAATCAGAGGCTTCTAGCTGGGGATAGACCTGAGGCCTACCAGAGGCCTACTCAGCCAAAGTGAGATACTGCAGCCACTCCCCTGGAGGTCTCCCCGGCATACTTCCCTCCCCCCTCCCCGCCAGAGAGGGATATCCCGGCAACAAAAGCCTGAGACACAGCGACTAAAACGCAGAGGTGACTGTCCTACACAGCAGGCACAGCACCAGCAATCATCGGGTCACTGAGAAGCAGCAAAGATGGCCGCCAAGCGAATGCCCCAAAAACAAAGCACACAAGCACAACCAACCACGGACCCCCTGGGGGACTTCGACCAACTCTGTGTGAGACTCTGGTCTATGCTGAGTGAGCGTGGAATGGCTTACCGCTGGGCAGTGAAACTAGTGGCCACATGGATCCGTCCAGCAACCAGGCGGCGCCATTACAGGCATCCACTACAAACACCCAGAAAGACAACTAGACTCTACAAACACCGTCGAGCTCAAGGATGGGAAACTATGCCATATTACGATGGCCCCCACACTCAAGAGAACAAGACTGCTAAACCAACCTCCCACACAAGCTACTCACCAGCTCAGCGGGGCTCACCTTCACCCCTCCAAGTCACAGCTGCAAACCGGGGAGCTGCACAGTTGAACACTCTGCTAGATACCGCCGGAGCGGAGCCCCAGTGCCGGAACACTTTTTGGGAGACCAACACTGACAACAGGAGACACGTCCACGCGCTGGGCACTGGCTGAAGGACCTGCCTCAGGTGCACACGCCATAAGCGCACCTGGAGGGCACATTCACAGCCGCCGACACACGGACTTCCTACACCACGTAACTATGGCTGTCCAATGCAGAGATTAAGTGCATTAAATGAACACTGCTGGCCGACCATTTAGCCTATGTTAATCCTCCCTATGTTGCCCTTCTATAACTGGTGCCGCAATGAGGGTTCTCACACCTTGACCCCTACCGATGTACGGCATCGTAAGCTACTGACCATATGACAGTCACCCTCACTAATTTTCTGATCCTTAAAGCAATGGTATTTTATGTTAAACTAAGAAACAAGCACGTTTTCATTGTGGCCAATCTGGTCAACTAATACAGCGTTAGTAACCGTAACTTTTGCTAATGCAACTAGCATGTAATTATATCCTGACCTTAGCAGCATGCATATTTTTTGTCTTATTTAACTTTTACACTCCACCAGCTACTTAGCCCGACTAAATCTTAGGATTAATAATGCTGGTGGACATCGTATAATTAATCGTTAAAATGTTGTAACTAGCTAACTGAAAAAATATTACGTTTGACACATACTGATCCACCATGTCATGTATAAATATAAAAAACAGTGCATTTTCTTTTTCCTGATATTGTATGCTACACCATGGCTTTATCTTGTTTTATCCTTTACAATGTTTACCTAAAATTGTCTACATAAACCTGCACTGCAAAAATAAAGAATAAAAAAAAAAAAAAAAACCATTTAGAAATACCAAAATGTTTTGTCATGGGCAATCATTTACTGGATTTGTATATTGTGTGTATTTTTTATTTATTTGATTATTTAAAAAAATAAAATAAAATTATATATATATATATATATATATATATATATATATATAATATAGTATATCCTAAATTTGACAATTTAATTTATAAAAAAAAAAAAAGAATTAAGTACAACTCACATCAGAATCAGAGATGGACACACGATTTGATTCTATTGTAGGCCTCCGTATAATTCGAGGAGATATGTGCGATGAAGGACCTGTTGCATATGCTTGGTGCTGAAATGGAAGGCAGCCTGCTGAAGGTCTTTCCTGTAGAGAGAACTTTCTATTAGACAGAGTAGGCCTTGAGGCGACTCTTTGTGAGCAATTCAAGTCCCGTTGATCTTGGGAAGAAAGAAAGACATCTTCGCTGGTTTGACTGCTCATGCCATAATTTCTCAAACTGTCCATATCATCAGAAGATACTGTGTCAGGCTCCTGAGGGTCTTCTTCCACATCAATGGCTGCTACTCTCTCAGCAAGTTCTGTTTGGGTATCTTTACTTGGGCCACAATTACAATCCATTTCTGGGTACCGGGTAAATAAATGTCAAAGACAGTTTTAGGATTACTCAAGAAAGTCCTAATGGACAATGGACACTCTTCTCAATTAAGGCTCTTTATCTGGTTGGTGTCTAGGGAGAAAAAATAAATAAATAAATATATGTTAAAGAATAAGTTCCTAATAAGTATGCTATTAACTAGAGAAGAGAAAGCAAAATCAATACAGTAATGCAGTGTTATAAAAAAGAGCAATACTCCTCCACTCCAAAGTTCATGAGAGTGAAATATTAAAAGGTCAACACAAAACAAATTTATCAATAGCATTGCAATACCGATTGAATTTGATTGAAAGCAAACATAATATATTGTAAGCTTCTTTGGGCAGGACCCTCTTCACCTTCTGTTTCGCTATGTCAAAAGTGTTTTGTTACAATTGTTTGTCTTGTTTTACCTAGTGTACAGCTATAACGCTATGGAATATGTCGGTGCTATATAGGAAATTGTCAAATAGAATGTATTGAGGGAAATGCTTGCTTATAGCTTTTCAAAAATAAAATAAAAATAAATATGAAAGACAGCATGGTTATAAAATGAGGCATTAGTAGTCCCTATACTGATACAGAGAGGCCTACGAGGTGTCAGTAATGGGTTTCATGAATATGCGATACGGAGAGCAGCAGGCTAGAAATATTTTGACGTTCAAAAACAAAGTACAACCCAAGAACACAGACAACATTCAAGGATGACAAGTAAAAAAGGTTGTTCTATGATTTCAAATAAATATCTGCATTTAGTTTCACAGTACCTATTAATGGCAATATAAAACATTATTGGAAGACTTAAATGGGAGTTTAACCTTTTCAGGTCGTAAACTGGCACCAAATTCGACTGGCATGTTTTATTATTAAACTGTGCTAACCATCTGTATTCAATTGACTTTGTCAAGCTAATGCTGGTTGTATATTAATCTATTTGCTTCAGCGGGTCCGAATCAATTCAGTTAGAATTTCGATAAGTAAAAAAAACAAATTTGTAATTCACATAATGGTCTATATGTGGGGGGGAAAACAACCAAAACCAAACAAATTAATATGCTTCAGTAAACATTCAGATTGTACTTTGGCAATAATGGCAATTGGGTATATAAAAAAAAAAAAAAAACTTTTATAAGATTATTTACGAAGTATAAATTGTCAGGGAATTCAAAGTAAATTTAAAGTGAATTTAACCCCTTAAGGACACAACATGTGTGACATTACAGGATTCCCTTTTATTCCAGAAGTTTGGTCCTTAAGGGGTTAAAACCTCAGGTCAACTAGATAACATAGCTAACCGATAACTCTAAACTCACAAAAATCTACAATTTAGTAAATCTTGTAAAAGTTCTTTGTGTTTTTTTTTGTTTTTTGTTTTTTAAAACCCAATTGCCTCAAAACAACCATTGAAACACTGTCCAGAGCTACCAAAGGAGTCTAGCAAGGATACAAATTTATAATTAATTTTTCTTCCAGGCTAGGTCTATAATAACGTATCTAATAGAAGACCACCCAAGTGCAGCAAAATATATAAAATAAGGTAAAAAAATTACTTCCCTTAAAAGATCTAGGTTGTAACAAGAAGTTCCTCAGAGCTTCAAAAAATGCATACAAGATATAAGATACACCTAGATGAAAATAACAAGAAGGGAAACGATCATAGGGAAACACCGTTTAGTAGATGGTACCCTAAGGTGATATTGCACTCACGAAATTATGATGAAAATCAAGCCCATCTAGATTTTCTTTGGTCTTGTCAAGAAGTCTTGTGAGGAGATGGTTAATGCCTCAAAATGAAGAAAAACCGAACATAGTATAGAGTTGTATGGTAAAAAAGAATTACATTTTATTGGAAGCACTTACACAAGTTGTAGATAAAAACGCCCATCAAGTAAATGTCTCCTTTGTGAGATGATAATCAGAGGTTGCAAATACAGAGATGGCAGATCAAATAAAATAAAATAAAATCAAAACAGCTCTACGCGTTTCGTCTAAAAGACTTAGACTTCCTCAGGAGCAATAAAAACAATCAAATAAACTACAAATGTACTGAGTCCATCAATGTTGCTCTTATCTTCTGTTCGGTCTTCTTTATAAATCTCTTTTGCCGGGTTCTCATCCACGCCGTCTAATCTGTGCACTTGGTAGCAGCTGATTGCAATAAACAGAAGTCCCATTCCATATATGGACTTCCGTAATTCACTTCGTGGAGCGCATCTGCGTTCCACCTAGCCGGAAGAGGAAAGATCTCTTCTATCAACGTCATCATTTGGAACGCACGTGCGTTCCAATTTGGCCGCTAAGCCATTATCTCCACTAAAAATAGTTCGTACTTGAAAGAGAGATGATATAACGGAGAAATAGAGTTATATATACAGAACATACATAATATATATACACATAAAGCTAGTGCAAAAAAGGGGAGAAAGAAAGAGAAAGTAATATGCCCAAAGGGAAAGATCTTGGATACATCTATAAATGAATAAACATGGATGAAAAAACATGGATGAAAAAATAAATAAGAAAATAAATAAAAAAATATAAATCTAAAGGATATTGATAATAATGAAAATAAATATAAAAATGAAATAAAAATAATAAAAATAATAATAATAATAATAAATAATAATAATAATAATAAAAATAATAATAAATGTAAATAATAAATGTAAATAATAATGATAAAAATAAAAATAATAATTAATGTAAATAATAAATGTAAATAATAATAATAAAAATAAAATTAAAAATTTAAATTAAAATTAAAATTAAAATTAAAAATAAAATAGAATAAAAATCAAAATGAAAAATAAAATAAAAAATAAAAAATAATAAAAATAAATAAAAATAAAAATAAAAATAAATAATAAAAATAAAAATAAAATTAAAATAAAAATAAAAATAAAAATAAAAAATAAAAATAAAATAAAAAATAAATAAAAATAAAATAAAATAAAAATTGAAATAAAAATAAAATAAAATAAAAAATAGAAAATAAAAATAAAAATAAATATAAAAATAAAAATGTATATATTATTAAAGAAAACAAACAAAATCAAAATCCACATTCAACCCATAAGGTTGAAGGGTTTTGAGTTTGTGGATCCAAAATCCTTCCCTCTGTCTTAATTTTAGAGTAATATCTCCACCTCTTGCATCAAGTGTTACTTGTTCAATAATCACCCAAGAGAAAACATGAGAAGAGAAAAGGGGACACTGATTGCAATGAACAGGAACAGAATGATCCATCTTTTTGTGTCTAATATTGTTTAGATGTTCCAAGAAACGCAATTTGGCTTTTCTTCCTGTTCTCCCCACATATTGGACACCACACCCACATGTGAGGAGGTATACAACATGTGAGGAAGAACAGGTCACCCGACTTTGGATCTGAAAAATTTCTTGGGTTATAAGGCTCTTAAAAGAACAAGTATAAGGGGGTAAGCCTTTACATGCTTTGCAGACGCCACAGGTATAAAACCCTTTTTTCACCTTCAGTGCCTGTTGTTCCCCACTTCGAAAATGGCTAGGTGCTAAGTAAGATGAAAAACTCCTCCCTTTCCTATATACTATCTGAGGGTATAAGGGTAATTTGGAGCCTATAAATTGGTCATGTCTTAAAATCTCCCAATGTTTTTTAAAAATTTTATTGATTGCAAAAGCTTTGGAATTATAATTAGTATGAAATGAGAATTCAAATTTCCTATTCGAGTTCCCAGTGCGTTTGATCTTATCAATTAAAAGATCACCTCTTTGAGTATTCGTTATTTTCTCTATTTCTCTATCCAAAACCTCCCTGTTATAACCTTTCTCGGTAAATTTCCTAGTCAGAATATTTGCTTGTTCTAAAAAAACTTCTTTATTGGAACAATTTCTCCGAAGTCGGGTATATTGACTTCTGGGTACTCCCGACAACCATCTTGGGTGGTGTCCGCTTGATGATTCGATATAATTATTAGTGTCTGTGGGTTTGAAGTATGTTTTGGTTTGAATGTGACCTTCTTGTATAAATATGGTCAGATCTAGAAAATCTATCTAAATTTATTTTATTTTATTTTTATTTCAATTTTTATTTTATTTTATTTTTATTTATTTTTTATTTTTTATTTTATTTTTATTTTTATTTTTATTTTTATTTTAATTTTATTTTTATTATTTATTTTTATTTTTATTTTTATTTATTTTTATTATTTTTTATTTTTTATTTTATTTTTCATTTTGATTTTTATTCTATTTTATTTTTAATTTTAATTTTAATTTTAATTTTAATTTAAATTTTTAATTTTATTTTTATTATTATTATTTACATTTATTATTTACATTAATTATTATTTTTATTTTTATCATTATTATTTACATTTATTATTTACATTTATTATTATTTTTATTATTATTATTATTTATTATTATTATTATTATTTTTATTATTTTTATTTCATTTTTATATTTATTTTCATTATTATCAATATCCTTTAGATTTATATTTTTTTATTTATTTTCTTATTTATTTTTTCATCCATGTTTTTTCATCCATGTTTATTCATTTATAGATGTATCCAAGATCTTTCCCTTTGGGCATATTACTTTCTCTTTCTTTCTCCCCTTTTTTGCACTAGCTTTATGTGTATATATATTATGTATGTTCTGTATATATAACTCTATTTCTCCGTTATATCATCTCTCTTTCAAGTACGAACTATTTTTAGTGGAGATAATGGCTTAGCGGCCAAATTGGAACGCACGTGCGTTCCAAATGATGACGTTGATAGAAGAGATCTTTCCTCTTCCGGCTAGGTGGAACGCAGATGCGCTCCACGAAGTGAATTACGGAAGTCCATATATGGAATGGGACTTCTGTTTATTGCAATCAGCTGCTACCAAGTGCACAGATTAGACGGCGTGGATGAGAACCCGGCAAAAGAGATTTATAAAGAAGACCGAACAGAAGATAAGAGCAACATTGATGGACTCAGTACATTTGTAGTTTATTTGATTGTTTTTATTGCTCCTGAGGAAGTCTAAGTCTTTTAGACGAAACGCGTAGAGCTGTTTTGATTTTATTTTATTTTATTTGATCTGCCATCTCTGTATTTGCAACCTCTGATTATCATCTCACAAAGGAGACATTTACTTGATGGGCGTTTTTATCTACAACTTGTGTAAGTGCTTCCAATAAAATGTAATTCTTTTTTACCATACAACTCTATACTATGTTCGGTTTTTCTTCATTTTGAGGCATTAACCATCTCCTCACAAGACTTCTTGACAAGACCAAAGAAAATCTAGATGGGCTTGATTTTCATCATAATTTCGTGAGTGCAATATCACCTTAGGGTACCATCTACTAAACGGTGTTTCCCTATGATCGTTTCCCTTCTTGTTATTTTCATCTAGGTGTATCTTATATCTTGTAGGTCTATAATAAACAAGTAATTATAAAGAAAATTGCTTTATTTTTATTTTTCTGTTTTTTGTGTTTGCTGTCCTTGTGTAATTAAAATTTAAAAAAGAAGAAGTTATATTCAGATATGATCAAAAGCATGCACATTTCTAATTAAGTTTGGAGTGCAGCAATCTTTGCAAATAAAAACATAAAATTACATAAAACTTGGCATGACAAATTACAATAAAATATGTCATTGACTAATACAATTAACAGGATTACATTTCAAACACATTTCAATATTCACCTGCTTTAATTTACTCAAAAGTGCCTTAAGCAGAAGAGCATGAAATTAAATACATACAAATTTCCCCAGTAAGAAACAAGAACTATATACAAAGAAGCCCCATTGTCTTGCAAGCATACCACAAAAGCACCATGCAAGTACGACTAAATTATACACACTTTACAAGCTCCTCTTCCAGTCTTACATTTTTGATTTCTCTAAAGCATATCAACGTGCCCAACATTGCACACTCACATCCACTAAATAGCTTATTTCGGTTTATGAAATAGCTTTGTACAAACAAAAATACTTTGTTCAGGAAACCAGAGCTTTTTATAAATGTGGTGGTGTAATTATGATGACCACATGTGTTAACCTGATCCAGTATAGTTTCTATAATACACCCCACAACACTTCAAATAGCCAAAGAAGTACATATTGGTTTTAGAATGTGTGGCTTGAACAAAGTAATGCAACACTTTATGCATCTTTGAGACTTACTGAAAAAGTACTTGAGAATAAAATGAACATATTAGCAATATATATTATAGTTACAATGGGTTTATTGCTAATTGCTATTACAGAGAGAGACGGTATCTGCCCCTCCTAAAGCGTAACATTGAACGGTAAAAGATCAAATATTTAGGCTTTGTGTGGTTTTAATAGGCATTTGATACACTGTACATAAAACTCTAATGTCAGTAATCCACAAGTAATAAGAGACTCCATGGTAACAGAAAAAAACAATGATACCACCACATCACACAAACTTTTAGGCTGACTCAATCAAGGTATAAAATAGCTAGAAGAAATTGTGAGGCCTAAGTTCCATAAATTGAAGAAGCTAACCAATGCTCCCATGTCCTGAAACACAAAGAATCACCCCCAGTAGAGATTTATACGTAGCATGCAGTACTGGAAGCTTCATTTCTGACAGTTGCCATATCCTTAAAGGACCACTATAGTGCCAGGAAAACATACTAGTTTTCCTGGCACTATAGTGCCCTGAGGGTGCCCCCAACCCTCAGGGTCCCCCTCCCGCCCAGCTCTGGAAGGGGGAAAGGGGTTAAAACTTACCTTTTTCCAGCGCTGGGCAGGGAACTCTCTGCCTCCTCCGATCTGCCCCGTCGGCTGAATGCGCACGCGCGGCAAGAGCTGCGCGCGCATTCAGCCGGTCGCATAGGAAAGCATTCATAATGCTTTCCTATGGACGCTTGTGTGCTCTCACTGTGATTTTCACAGTGAGAAGCACGCAAGCGCCTCTAGCGGCTGTCAATGAGACAGCCACTAGAGGATTTGGAGGAAGGCTCTGAAACTGCTATGTTTATAAAAAAAATGGGTTAACCCTAGAAGAACCTGGCACCCAGACCACTTCATTAAGCTGAAGTGGTCTGGGTGCCTAGAGTGGTCCTTTAATGAATTGGGTAATGAATTAGGTCATTAGATATGCATTGGAAGGCTAGTGCACATGCTTGGCAAAACACTACACTGCGTGCCAATCAAATGGTCTCCCTGAGGCTGATATAAAACATTTTTTACTTTGCTATTTCTTTAAAAGAGCTTCTAGTGGCTGTCAGAGTAAGAACCAATAGGGGCCTTTAAAGGGACACTATATGCACCTAGACCACTTCATCTCATTGGAGTGGTCTTAGTGCAGTGTCCCTGTCCCCCTTAGTAATGCAATGTAAAACATTGCAGTTTTTGATAAACTGTAATAATTACATTGCAGGACTAAAACTGCCTCTAGTGGCTGTCAGAAAACCCCTAAATGTGCTTCCTTCATGCAAGCGCGACTTGTCGCTTGACGCTGGACATCCTCACGCTCTGCATGAGAAATCCAGCGTCACGTAAATGACCATAGGAAAGAATTGAAACAATGCTTTCCTATGTGAAGGGTCTAATGCGCATTATGCCTACCGCCCCACCCCGCCCCACATCCGGTGACTTTGTATACATTATACTATAGAATCCCTTTAAACTCTGCAATGACAACACAGCCATTAGGCAAAAGAGCATGTTTTCAGCCACATGGTTAAAACAGGGTGGGGGAACATGGCAACCAGATCACTTCATTGAGTATTCCTTTAATGTATCCATTATTCAACCCATTTTTGATGCATCATGTAGTCATCTATAGAATATCTAGGTAGTAAAATATTCAGAACTTGCACCAATCCCTCCTACACAGAGAAGAAAAACACATCTTCAGACTAACTACTGCTAAATTTATTCAATATCGGTTAGATGAAAATTATGCAAATCTCTTGAGAATATTGTTTTAAACTGAATAATGTAAGGAAATTTCCAGGTGACAGAGTCACTAGAAAGGCGATGAGTGCAGTGCTACTAAGAGGGTTAAGACTTCAATTACTTCTGTAATCTGCAGAGAGACAGGCAAGCAGAAAGGTCACGAGGATGCAATAAATGAAAAGGAAAAAAAAATAGCCTCAAACATTCCAGAATAATTACAAATAAAGTTACTCAACTAAACTCATACGGATGACATTTTAACAAGCCATTCTAGCAGACATTGAGGAAAAAATAAAATATATATATTATAATTTTAAAAAATTATACATTTTTTCTTCTGCTTCCAACAAAAAATTGCCTTTTACCACCTAGAAGATTTAAAATTGATTATATTCTCTATTTTTCCTTCATCAAAAATAAAGAAATAACATTTAGATTTCTATTTTAACCAAACTATTATTCACACACGGAAGTGATAAAATCGATAGATTCTATTCTCAATTCAGTTGCATGGATTCAGATGTTACAATACCGTTAAATAAAGTTTTCATCAAGGATTAAATAAATAATTTAAAATGCTTTGCTACAAATTGGATATCAATCATCTGGTTCAATCACATTCAGTGGAATGGAAAGAAGTATTAGCATGTCAGGAATCCTAATTTTCTCCTGCATTATCTAGAAATTATGAAGTGTTCTCTTACATTATAAGTGATGATTAAATAAAGATATCGGGTCCAAGCCTGCAGCACCATGTGTAGAAGAAAGAAAATCATAGAACTGACAGGTTAATGGGTTGCAATTAGGTGAAAGATTCATTAAACCCCATTCCTAGCACGGGAAAGGTTTTATACACCACGCTAAAAGCGGAGGTCTAAGAAGCACTTTGTAGAGAGTAAAACTTATTTAGCAGCTTTTGGCTTGATAACAGTAAGGGTAAGATTTTAACTAGTTAGAAAGGACATACATTGCTACTGAAACCATGGTACAATACATCTGGAGAGGGAGATCAGTATGGGTGTTTACAACAGCTGGGGGTTCCTTGAAAAGAAAAGCAAGTTGGTTATAGGTGAAAGGCTACATTACATAGCTGAA
This sequence comes from Pelobates cultripes, assembly GCA_933207985.1. Taxonomy (NCBI): domain Eukaryota; kingdom Metazoa; phylum Chordata; class Amphibia; order Anura; family Pelobatidae; genus Pelobates; species Pelobates cultripes. The sequence goes on along the minus strand of OW240912.1, from coordinate 236,999,691 downwards.
AAGAGACTTGCGTCACATATGTTTTTGCTGTTGATCCAAAAGAAGGCAAAAAACCTAGTCTGAAGCGCTTCCAGTTTTGCAACAAACTAGGAAAAAAATACTTCTTGATACCAAAATAGCAGTCAGATGTCTCCTTGGATCAAGCAGCTATTACCACACTAATTAGAAATGATATCCCTGTATGTTATGTTTGTGCAAGTATTTATCCAATTACAGTTTAAACATCTGTATAGACTCTGACAAAACCACCTCTTCAGGCAGAGAATTCCATATCCTTATTGCTCTTACGGTAAAAAAAAACCTTTTCTTTGCCTTAGATGAAATCTCCTTTCTTCCAGCCTAAATGTGTGACCTTGTGTCCTATGTATAGCCCTGTTTATGAATAGATTTCCAGATAATGGTTTGTACTGGCCCGGAATATATTTGTATAATGTTATCATATCCCTTCTCAGGCACTGTTTTTCCAAACTAAACAGATTACATTTTTTTAACCTTTCTTCATAACTAAAATGCTCCATTCCTTTCATCAATTTTGTAGCTCGTCTCTGCACTTTTTCTAGTGCAGGGGTAGAAATACATTTAATAAAAATAATGGAGTGATAAAGGGGTTAAGGCATGATCACAGCTAGGATAAAGAAACAGTAATAAGTAAAACTAGATACAGTAAGAGGAGATCTGATCAAGGTGAGAAACTGGGCGTGTAATTCAGATGACTAGACAGGAGATGATCCTGAGCATGCTATGTTTATATGCTTTAATACATAATTCGGATTAGGTAGGTCAGGAAAGAACTAGGAATGGACAAGGAAATATCCTAAATCTACATCGTTGAGATCGTTGAGAAATACTACAGCTTCCAGAACAATCACATTAAGATGAAACTGTAAAGGTATAGCACTGGTGGAATAAGGCCCATAAGGTGCAAAAACATGGGACCCAAGAGCGATATCACAATGCCACTCGGAAGGAAGGTAACCAATACTCTCTGAGGGGAATCATCACCTATAGCTCCAGGAAATTAGGATGACTATAAGGGGAGGGGGAGATTGACAGCTAACTGTATGCCAATGAAGTTAATTGTTTTAACTTTCAAGGGCACAAGCCTCTAAGGCAAAAGCCTTAGACCATAAATTAGTCCTCAGAGCACATGGCCAACTAAGCTAGACTAGTTGGACTATTGGTCAACTCCGCCCTCATTCCCTTCTCCCAAACGTCACGCTGGTCTCTGTTAAATACTACTGGAAGATTGGATGAATAAGGGGTATCCAGCAAAAGAAGGGTAATTATCCTATTATAAGCCCTGTGAATACGACTTTCTCTCTTTAGACGCACACTTTCTCTATTCGTCTGCTTGAAGAACACACATTTTGCAGAGCAAAGGAGTGGTATGCCTTTTTCACTGTGTTAATTCATTTATTTCCATTTAATCAATAAATAATTTGGGCAACGGCATATACTGACTAATATCAATTGTATATGTATGCTTTGTTTCTTTTATAGCATCTCTCAAATAGTGTTAAATTGCAGAAAGAAAGGAGTGTGGACTCAATTTGCACTCCGTATTTAAAGGTTATTAATAGCATAATAGGAGATTGATAAATAAAGAGATCTTGAAAAAGATCCTATAGGGGTTAAAACGTTAATTGGGACTTTGTAATGTAATATGCAACTATAAAAAAGACCTATGAGTGCACCTACACATACACACATATCACTTCTACAGTAAGTATTACATAACTACAGTAAGTCTAAACTAGCAAGTTATTATTCCATAAGTTATTGCATTGACTACTGGTTAACAAGATATACAGGATGTAGGACTGCCCATCAGCTGGTTAATTAGGGAGCCACTACATGTGGACAATCAAGGTTAGCTGAGCAGGAGTAAGAGCAAGAAGCATACAGTTACTTAAAAGTGTTACTCTGAGGGGCGGGGCCGGACCACCGAGCTGGACGGCCGCAAGTCAGAAAACCCGACAAAAACAAGCATTTCCAACCAAAATCGTACCGACAGCGCGGATGCCCAGAGCCAGGGGACTACTGGACCCGGGGAGAGGCTGGCTTATTGAGCTTCAGTCCCCTTGGGGAGAAAATTTCGTTGCCCAAACCTGGGCCTTCTCTGGTGGTGAGCGGGGCAGACGGCCGCTGCCTCACTATCCTGCACCACAGATCCTGGCTGGGGTCCAGACCGGCGCGGATCCAGCTCCGTTCCCCCCCCCCACCCATGGACTGGGGGGGTGATCCCGGTCCTTACCCTGCAGGCATGACAGCGACTTTGCTAACAAGGCCGAGAAGCCTAACCACTGCTTCCAAAATGGCGGGCGCCATGTGCGCGGACGGCACGGAGAATACCTCCCTCCTAGCGTCTATTAATAGCAAGACAGCTCCTGATGTCCGATCCCGCCACATGGGGAAGCGGAAAAACCCATGGCAATCCTCACAACCACTCAAGCCACCATCACGAGACACAGGCGGCTCGAAGAGGCGAGAGACAGCAGCGGCACCGACCGGACAGAACGTCAAACAGCGACTATTCCCGCCCGGGGTGACCTCACCTTCTACCCAGCGAGACACCTTCATTAGCGGATCGACCAAGTGCTGGCCTACCATACAGCCTGCAACAGAACAGCCCGGAAAACGGCAGATCCCTGCAAATAACACCCAGCCATTACAACATGGCGAACAACAACCAGTGGATGACCGTAAGCGGCAAGCCCACCACAGCAAGGCTGCTACTCGGAGGAACAAACGGACAAAACATATCCTGATGCTTGCTCTGAAGGACCCTTACTCTCGACTACACAGATAACAGAGCAGGCATCGGACAAAAATGGGACTGTCCCTAAGTGAGGGGCCTTGGGCCCACAAGGATGCCGACCCCATCCCACGGAGGCGACTCTGGGAATCCCTAACCACCAGGGTGAATGCTTGACTCATTCTCTTTTTCTTTTTACCTTACATATAGACGGCAAATCAGCTCATAATTAACATATACTAGCTTACCTGCAATAGCATAACTTAACTGTATACCACACTTAACTCAACTATTATGGCACTGCATAACATGCTTTAACATTATGGCTCCATTAGCACTGCTACCCTAACATATTTAACTTAACCTAACCCTGATGTAAACGCTGATTTAGCTAGGCTTGAAACACAAAGAAAAAGGTGTGAATAAATACAATAGTCTGTTCTAGCAATCACATGAATAATATATCCCTGCAACATAAGCATACTATAACAGCAGCTTATTTTTCTATGAAATGTTAAGCTTGACTGAATATATTCCATATATACAACCTATAGACTCATAACGTTGAACCTTGTTATACCTGTTAAAAATGTGCAAGGAAATTATGCCACTACCTAATCTGTATATTCATGCATATATGTACGCTGCTGCAGGGCCGGCGCTACCTGTAAGGCGACCTAGGCAGCTGCCTAGGGCGCACCTTAGCAGGGGGTGCCGGATCCCTGCGCCCGGCGGCTCCTCATGCTGCTACGCCTGAGCGCTTTTACAAGCCTCAGGCGGCGCAGCACTGCTGTGGAGGGCGGCCAGATTTGAGTGGCCGGCAGGAGGGAAGCGCAGAGCGCTCCCTCCCGCCGGTCTCTCAATGTAGCGTGGCCGGGCGGCGCGGAACGCGGGACAGGAACCTCTGTTTCCTGTACCTGGCTGTCGGGGATTGACAGAAGTGCTCACTGAGTGAGCACTTCCTCCGTCAGCGTCCTCTTACGGCCGGGTATACAGGAAACAGAGGTTCTTGTCCCGCTGCCCGCCAATGCAAGGCTAAACGGAGGGAAAGAGGGAGGTGTCACCAGGGGTACCAGGACCACCCAGGAGAGGGGGGCATAGGTAAGGACCACAGGAGGGAGGGTGGGAATAGGTAAGGACCACAGGAGGGGGAGGGTGGGAATAGGTAAGGACCACAGGGGGAGGGGAGGGTGGGAATAGGTAAGGTAAGGGGGAGGTAAGGACCACAGGGGGAGGGGGAGGGTGGGAATAGGTATGACCACAGGGGAGGTGTAAGACCCACATGGGGAAGGGGGAAGGCAAGGACCATGGGGGAGGGGGGGAGGCAAGGACCACAGGGGAGGGGGTTGTAGGCAAGGACCACAGGGGAGGGAGGGTAGGCAAGGACCACCTCACGGAAGGGGACCACCACGGAAGGGGGGTATGGACTACGAGGGGAAGGGGGAAGTAAGGACCACCAGGGAAGGGGTGGTAAGGACCACAAGGGGAGGGGGGTAGGTAAGGACCACAGGGGCAGGGGGGGAAGGTAAGGACCACCAGGGGAGGGGGTAAGGACCACCGGGTGCTGGGAGGTAAGGACCACCGGTGCAGGAGGGGGGGACCACTGGGGGAGGAAGGGGAGGAGTAAGGACCACTGGGGTAGGAGGGGGGGAGTAAGGACCACTGGGGGAGGAAGGGGGGAGTAAGAACCACTGGGGAAGGGGGGGTGGGGAGTAAGGACCACTGAGGGAGGGGAGGTAAGGACCACTGAGGGAGGAGGGGGGAGGTCCACTAAGGGGTTTGGGAGAGGGAGGACCACTAAGGGGGGAAAGGACCACCAAAGGGGGGTAAGTAGGGAGGACCACTAAGGGGGTGGGGGGAGGAGGGGAATGTCTACTAAGGGGTTTGGGAGAGGGGGGTCCACTAAGGGGAGGGATGGAGGACCACTAAGGGGGAGTGAGAAGACCACCAAGGGGGGGGACTACAGGGGGCCAAGGGAGAGCACTAAGGGACAGGAGGGAAGGGGAAATCAATAATTGACAGGAGGGTGAGCACTATGCAAAAAATTAAAAAAATAAAGAGCTGCTCCCCTCTCAGTCCCTATCCTACCCCACAAACCCTCTCTTTTACACTACACACATACACACATACACAATGCACCCCCCCCCCACAAACACACACACAGAAACATACAATGCATTCCTACTCACACACAGACACACCCGAAACACACAATGCATCCCTTACGTTCACACAAACACTCATTCTCTTACACACAGAAACAAAATGCATCTCTTACACAATCAATGCACCCCTTACAGACACACACTGTATTCAATTAAATACACAGAAACACACCTTGCACCCTTTACACACACACACCCAGAAACAAACAATGCATTCCTTACACGCAAACACACACTGCATCCCCTATAAACACACTACATCCCTTACAGAAATTGGTATCCCTATACACTACATTCTATAAGAACACACACGCATTGCATCCTCTACAATAACACATAAAACATCACATACACTCCACTTCCTGTGAGAGAACTCACGGGTGGGCCATGTAGGTGGATTTATGGGTGGGCATTGTAGGCATACTCACGGTCAAGCCCTGGGGGCCCAGACCTTGAGCTGTGTAAAGGGCCCTAAAAAATGGAGCTGCTTCCTGTTCGTTAATTGTTGTGAGCACTGTTAAAAACAGTCTCCAGAGAGCCTCTTCTACACCAGACCTGTGGAGCCAGACAGAGCCCATCATCATCATCATCCTCTTGTCCACATCTGGTGGTAAGTAGGCAATCCAATATATTATTAGTGGCACTAATCTCTAATTTACCTCACATTAAATGGATACTATAGTCACCAGAAGCACTACAGCATAATGTAGTAGTTCTGGTGTCTATAGCCTGTGCCTGTAGGCTTTTTAATGTAAACACTGTCTTTTCAGGTAAAAGACACTTTGTGAAGAATGGCAGAGCATATGGGCAGGGCATTGTGATGTCACATGGTGGGCAGGACATATGGGGGCAGGGGGGGCAAAATATTTTTGCCTAGGGCGGCAAGATTCCTTGCACCGGCCCTGCGCTGCTGTGGCATCCTGACAAAGATATTGTACTCACCTGCACAAAAAAAAAGAATAAAAAAAAAAAAAGTGTTACTCTAAGTACCATGACCACTTCAATAAATTAAAAAGATCATGGTACTTTAAGCCTGTACATGCAGCATTTCACTATGAAACACTAAATATACAGAGTTTAACCCCTCTCTTGCTAGAGGTGTACCAATGGATGTGGTAACTTCAACTACAGCAGGAGCATCACCACTAATGTCAATTCTGTGCAACCTCCATTGCAAAAAATAGCATAAATTGGCTGAGAGGAGACAGCTGACTCCACCAATGAACGGCAACAACTGTGGCTCCAGCGGTTCTGCAGAGTGCCTTCTGCGAAAGTTGAAAGTGCATCACTGAACAACCAGTGCCTGGTAGGGGACCCAGTTAAAGGACCACTATAGGCACGCAGTCCACTTTAGCTTGATGAAGTGGTCTGGGTACCAGGTCCAGCTAGGTTTAACCCTTTTGCAGTAAACATAGCAGTTTCAGAGAAACTACTATGTTTACATTAGGGTTAATCCAGCCTCTAGTGGCTGTCTCATTGACAGCCGCTAGAGGAGCTTCCACGCTTCTCACTGTGATTTTCACAGTGAGAAGACGCCAGCTTCCATAGGAAAGCATTGAGAATACTTTCCTATGAGACTGGCTGAATGCGTGCGTGGCTCTTGCCGCGCACGCGCATTCAGCCGATGACGGAAGAAGAGGGAGGAGAGTCCCCGCGCCGAGGGAGCCCGGCGCTGGGAAAAAAAGGTAAGGGATTAACCCCTTCCTCCCCCTTCAGCGCCATGGGAGTGGGACCCTGAGGGTGGGGGCACCCTCAGGGCACTATAGTGCCAGGAAAGAGAGTTTGTTTTCCTGGCACTTTAGTGGTCCTTTAAGGAGGCAACATTTGGTAAACCGTGCTTCCATTACTGGGGACCTGGGCAAGGGTACTACTCACATGTTTGTAACATATTGCATCGGTTATGATGATTGGAGTAACCCTTTAAAATAAATACCTTCAGTGGTTAAACCGTTCTGAATGGTTTAACCCTGAAGTTAGGACTCCAGTGTGCAACACCACTGATCCCTGGCTTATTTTCTATTTACCTCCACAGTGTTTAGCCAGGTAGTTGTCAGTCCTCTCATAACAAGCTACTGGAGCAGCCACATTTTTGTTCTATAGGTCTAACTTTCTAATAGATGGTTAAAACCCATTATTTTGAGCAGCAAAATCTGCAATAGGCTAGAGTTGTCCATGATTATGTGTGGGTGTATGCACCACTGTATGTGACAATATATACATATGTTTGGATGAGTGTGCTTGTGTGTGTGTCTGTTTCAGTTAATGTTTACCAGTGCATGTTGATGGTAAAGTTAAAAAAAAAAAATAATTACTTTGGTGGCTTTGCTCTCAGAGCAGTTTAGACAGTTTTTGCAACAATATACTTCAAATATTTTGGATGTTTTCATTATGATATCCCAAGCAGAGGCAAGGACTTTCCTATGCAGAGTAAAACTGTTTTTTGTTACACCACTCAAAAACCATTGGGACTGTACCCTCAGCCTCCCTACAACATAGTTACTACAATACTGGTGTACAATCTTCTGGTTATAGTACTTTGAGTTAAGAATATACTGTGAATCTGTGCAAATAAGGCGCTTAAATCTATAAAGTACAGTAAACGAGTGAATATGAAAGCTGCTAACACACGATAATGGGGACTCTCCACCCCACTTACAATAAGTATACAAAAGTGCACTATGAAACCAACCGGTGTACAGAGCAAAGTGTGTAGCGCTAATTTAAAATTAGCACTTACCCCTAAGGGTTAACAAAGTGATATAGTAAATACCCTACAAGGGAATAAAATAGACACTATATAGTGTAGTATATTAGAAAAATAGTGGTGTAAATAATCACAATAATGGATCCACTCACATGATACAGAGCCACTTAAGGACCGGCTCTGATCTCTTCCACTTGTGTGTACTTAAAGGTGACACACACCTGTATCATCCGTATCAAATGCAGACCTCAAACAAAGACAAAGAGAGAAAAGCTTCTTTGGTGCAGAGATCCCAAGCAAAGTGTATATAGGTGAAATAAATTAGGGCTTCTCACCTTGTCCAGAGCCTTGAACTAGGCTCTGAGTAAAAATAGCAGATGTGACAGTATAGGGTGTCACTACCCTCCTTTATAGCAGCATGGACAATTCTTTAAAGATTAAAAATTAACAAGTATTTATTTAAATAAAAATATATAAAATAACAGACCAAATATACAGTCTTGTTGTCCGAGACGCGTTTCGCTGATCCTCAGCTTTCTCAATCGGTGCCGTCCATGCCGCCGGTCTTCTTTTTTATTTCCTGGATAGGAGGGGTTAGGGCTACGTCATCCGTGATACTGCCAACCACGGACGGCGTTGGGCGCATGCGTCGTGCTGCGTATTCTAACCTTTCGTGACGTCATCGCGCACGATGTAGCGTGCGCGTGACGTCACTTCCGGTTACACGAGATGCCGTCCTCGTCAATGTTCCCCACAATTCGTGTGCGTTCTCTTAGGTCCGCCCCTTTTCCATTCCCACCATTTCAGTTCAGGGCAACGGTATGGGCATAATGGAATGAAAAACTTCCATTCCTATTCGGATGTGCTGTATACCATTTTACCCTATACATCCATACTCAAGAGGGAGTATATACATAAAAAGAGAGAATATATACAAAAATCAGAGTTCCATCAATCTTAAAGATACATCAACTATAAAGTATAAAAAACTGCAATCTGCTTTATTTATATGTCTTAATGACGATGTATAATAACCATGTTGTCTTGAATTAACAAAGATAAAATATAGTGAACACTAAAAAAATATATATATTAAAAAATATATATATAAAAAATATATATATTAAAAGTATTAGGAAAAATTAAAAAGTATATATGTATGTATAAAAAGTCACCTAATATATGGTGACTATTATAAAAAGTGACATAACTCAAAATCGTCATTAAGCCCATATGGTTGCATAGTATTTAAATTAAAAATCCAGTGTATCTCTGTTTGTCCTATATGTTTCAACAGATCTCCACCTCTCCAATTCACAACAATTCTCTGTATTCCTATAAAATTCATTAAATGGGGATCACAATTATGTTTTTCTTTAAAGTGCAGTGAAACGCTATGTTTTTCAAACCCTTTCTTGATGTTTCGTATGTGTTCCTGTATCCTGGTGTTTAATGTCCTTATGGTTCTGCCTATATAGGCTAGTCCACAGGGACAAGTGATCATGTAAATAACCTTGTTTGAGTGGCAAGTGATCATTTGTTTGATCTTAAATTGTTTAGTTCCATTCCCTGGAGGATTAAATTCTGTTGTGTGGCATTTTATACTGTTGGTGCCTCTACAGGCTCCACATGTACCGCAGCCATAAAATCCGTATGATTGGTTAAGGAAATGTTTTGTTTGTTGTTTAGGTGGTATATGGTTATGTGTCAAACTGCTCTTTAAATTACGTACTCCCCTATAGGTAATTGTGGGTTTTTCCGGAAGAATGGAGTTAAGCATAGGGTCACCCATTAGAATAGACCAATGTGTTTGTATGATTTTTTTCAGATGTCTATTGTTGCTGTTGAAGTCACAGATAAAATTCAGATTCTGAAATTCTGGGTCTGTTTTCTTATCTTTATATTTAATTAGTTCATTCCTATCAATGCTATCGACCTCTATGTATGCTTTCTCCAAAAGTTCTTTCTTGTATCCTTTTTCACTAAAATCATTGATAATTCTAACTGATTGTTCCCTAAATTTATCTTCTTCAGTGCAATTTCGTTTAATCCGTAAAAGTTGTGCCTTAGGTGCGTTAAGCAACCAAGGTGAGAAGTGGCAGCTATTTTCGCATATATAGCTATTTACATCTACTTTCTTAAAAAAAGTGCAAGTTTTCAATACACCTCCCTCTATATATATATTAAGATCCAGGAACTCGACCGAAGTTTTACTAGAGTTGCAAGTAAGGCGAATACCCCAATCATTTGTATTAAGGTGGTTTAGAAAGCAATTTAAAGAATCCTGATCTCCTCTCCAAATAAAAAATATATCATCGATGTAACGGCGATAGGTAACGAGGCCCGCAGCCCACCCATCATTGTCATGGATAAACTCTTGTTCCCAGAGTGCCATGAACAGATTGGCGTAGCTGGGCGCGAACCTCGTTCCCATCGCCGTTCCACATGTCTGGAGATAAAACTGCTCCTCAAACCAAAAATAGTTGTTTGTGAGGATCCATTCTATACCCTCAATTATAAAATTGATATGTTTCTCAGAGAATTTCTGTGATTTTTCTAAAAAGAATTTAGTAGCTCTGCAACCCATATCATGAGAAATAATCGTATACAACGAACTAACGTCGGCTGTCACGAGATGATAATTATCATCCCATGTTATGTCATTTAGAATTTGTAATATATGAATGGTATCACGTAAGTAGCTAGGACTGGTACTGACAATGGTTTGTAGGCATCTGTCGATATACTGGGATAATTTACTAGAGATAGATCCAATCCCTGAGACAATAGGTCTCCCGGGTGGTCTATCTCTATCCTTATGTATCTTCGGGAGATAGTAAAATACTGGAATTTTTGGGTGTGATACATTAAGGAATTTATATTCCCGTTGATTTAAAACTCCTAGTGCTTTACCTTTTTCAATAAGGATGTTGTAACTATTAGTGATGTCCTTAGTGGGGTCTTTCGGTAAGATTTGATATGTGTTACGATCATTCAATAATTTTAAAGATTCTTTTACATATTCCTCTATGTCTAGGATGACTATACCTCCTCCCTTGTCTGCCGGTTTAATCACTATAGTGTGATCTTCTCTTAATTCTCTTAATGCTGTTCTCTCTTTAAAACTTAGATTATTGTTCTTAGGTTTTTTGACTTTTTGAATATCCCTCATAACCATTTTTTCAAAGGTTATCATCTCATTTGAGATGCAACCCTTTGGAAAAAATGTAGATTTCGCCTTTAGATCCGTATGAACAATATCACCCTCTTGACTCATCCCTTGGGCCCTAGTTAGTGGTGTCTTCATAAAAAATTTTTTGATACATAGTTTTCTCTTGAACCTATTTAAATCTAGATATACGCTGAATTTATCCAGTGGTTTTGTGGGTGCGAACTTCAATCCTTTCTGTAGCAATGCTCTTTGTGATGGAGTTAGTTCTCGTTTAGAAAGGTTGAAAATCCCATTCTCCTTGGGTATTTTTCCCTCCTTTCTTTTTTGTATACGTATCCCTCCTCTAACTCCCCTTCTTCTAAACTCCGTCTTCTCTTTCCTGGGGACATATGGTGCATAAGGGAGTCCTTGTGGCGTCCCTTCATGTGGCCATTCCAAAAATCCTCACCATTGGTGGATGTCGCCAATGGTAAGAATCTATTATGTGTAGAATTTTCCCTATCTTTATATTTATTTCTATGTATATCCATATTTTGAGTGTTTTTTATCATTAAGTTAGATCTTGGTGATCTCTCTTTTTGTCTAATTGGGGATCTTAATTGTTTCCTCCTTACTACTTTCTCCCATTGTGGTTGAACATTGGCAGGTGGTTTTGATCTTTGTGGTAGACCTTCCTGTGATTTCTCTCTTCTATGGTCTTTTAAGTGTTTATTACGTAAGGGTGTTCTCCTAACTGTAGGGCTATTATTTCTCCCCCTGCGGTAATAGTGCTGGCTGTTATCCCAATCATTTACCATTTGGCCATTATTTGTCTGAAACCTATTGTTTCTCTTTGTATGTGTTCTAACTTCCCCCCTTGCATAGTCTTCTTTATCTCTCTGATATTTTCTTTTCTTAATGTCTATTACACTTTTCTCTAGTTTTTCTAAATTGGTCTGGATGTCTATTAATGTATTGGAATATTGTTCTGATGACATATGTTCCACTAGGGAATTTTTTGTCTCATTAATTTCTACATCGAGCTTATGCAATGTCTGTGTACGTCTTTTAATAATCAGGTTCATCATTCCAAATGAAAAACTCTCCAAGAGGTCTGACCATTCCAGTATAAAGTCTTCTTCCTCTTGATCGAATGAGGGACTTTTGTAGAAGCGTAGGCCTCTTGGAGTAATTTTTAACCACCTTAATACAAATGATTGGGGTATTCGCCTTACTTGCAACTCTAGTAAAACTTCGGTCGAGTTCCTGGATCTTAATATATATATAGAGGGAGGTGTATTGAAAACTTGCACTTTTTTTAAGAAAGTAGATGTAAATAGCTATATATGCGAAAATAGCTGCCACTTCTCACCTTGGTTGCTTAACGCACCTAAGGCACAACTTTTACGGATTAAACGAAATTGCACTGAAGAAGATAAATTTAGGGAACAATCAGTTAGAATTATCAATGATTTTAGTGAAAAAGGATACAAGAAAGAACTTTTGGAGAAAGCATACATAGAGGTCGATAGCATTGATAGGAATGAACTAATTAAATATAAAGATAAGAAAACAGACCCAGAATTTCAGAATCTGAATTTTATCTGTGACTTCAACAGCAACAATAGACATCTGAAAAAAATCATACAAACACATTGGTCTATTCTAATGGGTGATCCTATGCTTAACTCCATTCTTCCGGAAAAACCCACAATTACCTATAGGGGAGTACGTAATTTAAAGAGCAGTTTGACACATAACCATATACCACCTAAGCAACAAACGAAACATTTCCTTAACCAATCATACGGATTTTATGGCTGCGGTACATGTGGAGCCTGTAGAGGCACCAACAGTATAAAATGCCACACAACAGAATTTAATCCTCCAGGGAATGGAACTAAACAATTTAAGATCAAACAAATGATCACTTGCCACTCAAACAAGGTTATTTACATGATCACTTGTCCCTGTGGACTAGCCTATATAGGCAGAACCATAAGGACATTAAACACCAGGATACAGGAACACATACGAAACATCAAGAAAGGGTTTGAAAAACATAGCGTTTCACTGCACTTTAAAGAAAAACATAATTGTGATCCCCATTTAATGAATTTTATAGGAATACAGAGAATTGTTGTGAATTGGAGAGGTGGAGATCTGTTGAAACATATAGGACAAACAGAGATGCAATGGATTTTTAATTTAAATACTATGCAACCATATGGGCTTAATGACGATTTTGAGTTATGTCACTTTTTATAATAGTCACCATATATTAGGTGACTTTTTATACATACATATATACTTTTTAATTTTTCCTAATACTTTTAATATATATATTTTTTATATATATATTTTTTAATATATATATTTTTTTAGTGTTCACTATATTTTATCTTTGTTAATTCAAGACAACATGGTTATTATACATCGTCATTAAGACATATAAATAAAGCAGATTGCAGTTTTTTATACTTTATAGTTGATGTATCTTTAAGATTGATGGAACTCTGATTTTTGTATATATTCTCTCTTTCTTTTTATGTATATACTCCCTCTTGAGTATGGATGTATAGGGTAAAATGGTATACAGCACATCCGAATAGGAATGGAAGTTTTTCATTCCATTATGCCCATACCGTTGCCCTGAACTGAAATGGTGGGAATGGAAAAGGGGCGGACCTAAGAGAACACACACGAATTGTGAGGAACATTGACGAGGACGGCATCTCGTGTAACCGGAAGTGACGTCACGCGCACGCTACATCGTGCGCGATGACGTCACGAAAGGTTAGAATACGCAGCACGACGCATGCGCCCAACGCCGTCCGTGGTTGGCAGTATCACGGATGACGTAGCCCTAACCCCTCCTATCCAGGAAATAAAAAAGAAGACCGGCGGCATGGACGGCACCGATTGAGAAAGCTGAGGATCAGCGAAACGCGTCTCGGACAACAAGACTGTATATTTGGTCTGTTATTTTATATATTTTTATTTAAATAAATACTTGTTAATTTTTAATCTTTAAAGAATTGTCCATGCTGCTATAAAGGAGGGTAGTGACACCCTATACTGTCACATCTGCTATTTTTACTCAGAGCCTAGTTCAAGGCTCTGGACAAGGTGAGAAGCCCTAATTTATTTCACCTATATACACTTTGCTTGGGATCTCTGCACCAAAGAAGCTTTTCTCTCTTTGTCTTTGTTTGAGGTCTGCATTTGATACGGATGATACAGGTGTGTGTCACCTTTAAGTACACACAAGTGGAAGAGATCAGAGCCGGTCCTTAAGTGGCTCTGTATCATGTGAGTGGATCCATTATTGTGATTATTTACACCACTATTTTTCTAATATACTACACTATATAGTGTCTATTTTATTCCCTTGTAGGGTATTTACTATATCACTTTGTTAACCCTTAGGGGTAAGTGCTAATTTTAAATTAGCGCTACACACTTTGCTCTGTACACCGGTTGGTTTCATAGTGCACTTTTGTATAGTACTTTGAGTGTATTTTAAATCTAAACGCAATGTGAACACTAATACAAGGAAAACTACTCGTATGACAGGACACTTCTCAACCATAAATCATCTCTGTGTGTACTTTAATAATGTTGCTTTGCAAATCTAATCCATTGCACTTAGCTAAACCGTCATTATCTTGTACTTATATTCCATTTATTGCTCAAATTATGCTCAGATGTCATCGTTGAGGCAATTAACTAAACCACTGATTTATTTCTACAATACAGTTCACAGACTACACAAAGAATGCTGTACCCCTCTCTATTTATTGCTCAAGAATCAATTGTACAGTGCAGTTACAAAGAGGGGGCACACAGAGCTTTCCAAAAAGTTTAATTCTACAGCATAAAGAGAGATCATTCAAGTCATTAACTTGAGCTCTCAAGGATACATTATAAATTAAGAAGTTATCAGACAATTACATGCTGAAAGAATCTCATCAACCAAGAGAAGAATAATAACCACAACTAGCCCAGGTCTGAGAAAAACATCCCAATCTGGTACCAGAATCTTGCAATCGTAGTTTATTTCTCTGGTGTCTTACTACTTTGTTATGCTATAGGAAATTGTGATTAAGGATTTGCACAAAGACACAGGACACACAAGGGCATATTATGAAATAAGTGCATCGTGTGAGGGAAGATATAGCTCTACTAATTTTGAAAGCAGTCCAGAATTTCGGGTAAGGGCAGAATGCATCTGAGTTTGGCCAGTTCGGATGGTAGAGTTTAGGACACCAATTTTTTTTAATTTTTTTAAATCTAAATCTTAGTGTTGTTCCTCGTTAAGAACATGAAATGGGCAGTGAAATAGACAACAGCTTGTTCTCAGTCAATAGTGACTGTTTTGATGTGATTTGTGAATACAAACAACTAATAGAGAGACTGTAGTCCAGCTGGGACAGATATCATCAGTGGTGGTCCTTCTCACCCTTGTAACATTTCTGTGCATCATAGATCTCTTTAGTATTAGACTGGCTATTTCAATCAAAGCCATGGATATTACTTGAGGAATTCCAGAAAGGCATATTTGAAACATGCTTTACCTCCTTCCGAAATGACATGTAAATGTCTGCTACCCAAAGTCTGAGACATGGTAAGGATTGCAGCTCAATGGCATAATACCCCACAACATTATTACACCCAAAAACCACCCATCACTGCTACAATTGATGGCTTGTGGGCTTCCTTTTTGTCCAACTACTTTCTTCTACAAGGTTATTTACTAAATGGAGAATTAAAAGTGAACATTTACATTTTAGGCCTAAATAGCTGACCTTTTCCATAATGGCATTTTGGCCTTGAACTTGAAATTAACTTTGAATTCACTTTAAATTCTCACTTTAGTAAAATCACACACTTTTGACAACATTAAGACAATGGTTCTCCTCATTACTGGAAAGTGTTAAATTTGCATTGAATATACAGATTTTCAAGCTATTTTGATGGGGTGATGTACTAAAAACACTACATTACAAGTAAAGACATTTTGGGGGAAAGTAACCAACTGAAGTAATAAAATATATATATATATATATATATATATATATATAATTTATTTTTTTAAATTTTTTTTTAATGTGATATAATGTAACACCCTATTAGAAATGAAAGAATATTTAAAAATAAATAAATAAATAAACTGCTCTAAACACAGTCGGGCTTGGCCAGCTCTGGAGCAGGTCTAAATTCCTACTTCCCATTAAAGAACCTTTTTTCCATCTTACCAAATACTAAACCCTGGCTATCAATGTATAAATTGAACGACAAGCTGAAATAAACCTTCTATTGTCACATGGGAATCACTACATCACTTTCTACAATCTGCCCTGTGGAACTAAAAGCATTTAACGTGCAAGAAAATACATTACTTTATAGAACCATAAATCTAGAGGAGAGATGGCAACTGCTCCAGCTTTACCTCAATCTTTTCAACCTGTTCTCTCGGTTTTGTATTGAGGATTAATGTGAAAATGTATTGACCAAGGAATGTCTGATCCCTGACCCTCTCAAAAAATTTTTTTTTTTTTTTTTTTTTTTTTTTTAAAAGGACACATTTCACATTCAACCACATCCCACAACATTTTCCCACTAAAAAGGCAATTTGCACAAAATAAAATAAGCCTTGGTTTTTTTATGTTATCACAAATACTGTCCAATCTGAGCATTACATTTAGGTTTTACCTCTTGTTACTAACGAACATATGAAGACATATTACAGTTCAATATAGTTACTCTTGGATTTAAAGAAAGTCCAGCACCCAGCTATTATGAAACACAATCACACATACACTTCCTAATTCAGTTATCACACATAACCAAGAATAGTTTCTACCCCCTGACACAGAAAACGAAACACACACAATGCAATTTGTTTATCAAGATACTTAAACGTCAAGGCAGACTGTTTTCGAGCCATGCATTAACGGTCTTAAATGCACATACTGTACGCACCATACTGACAGAGTAATGCACACTGCTACATTACTAGGATTTAATAACTAGAACTGCTCATAATTTCTTGTGCACCATGATTTTTAATGGCTGTTGAGGTGCTGCACTTGTTTGCATCTCAATGTATCAAGATCTTATTAGTTTTGGAGCTACTCGATAGAATGCTGCCTGGGCCTAGCCATTCTTGTATATTCCAAAACTGTATATCAGGAATTTCTGATGAAGATTTTCAGCAAGATCATATTTCTTATTTTTCCCATTAACATGTGCACTTTGGAAACATAAGGTTGAAGACTGAATGCAGCTTTTTATTGTATTGCAACGTGTGTCTATTAGAGGCCAGTGGGATGGGTCCAGCCCATAATTGTGCCCTAATAAAACAAAATCTGCTTCAGAATATTCACAGAGTGCGTTTGAACATCTTCAAATGGGCATGAAACTTTTCAAGTACAAATGGTTTTATTATATATCCACACACACATACAATTATATGAAGAAGATCCAGAGCACTTCCAAGAATTGGTCAAAATAAAACTTGGCTTTTATTTGCCTTATATAAAAATTACATGGTCAATGTTTCAGTTTGATCTGTACAAACTTTGATCAGGATACCCACCCAATATATACCCAAACACTTACCACACACACTGTAGTACAACCTACACACACTCACGCATATGCACTGATCAGCCACAACATTGAGAAAAATATTAAATATATTGTTACAATGGCAAATGTAAATGGGTGGGATGTATTAGGCAGCAAGCAGACAGGCAGTTCTTGAATTTTATGTGCTGAAAGCAGGCAAAATGGGCAAATGAAAAGATCTGAGTGACTTTGGCAAGAGGCAAGAAGTGCTGGTTAGACAACTGGGTCAGAGCATCTCCAAAATGGCAAGGTTTTTGGGGTGTTCTTGTTCTGCAGTAGTTAGTACCTACCAAAAGTGATGCAAGGAAGGACAAGCAGTGAATCGGTGACAGAGTCATGGGTGCCCAAGGCTGAATGAGGTCACACAGAAGAGCAATTCCTATCTAAAAATGCTGAAAAACTTGTCTGGCCATGATAAAAAGGTATAACAGTTTGCTGCGTAGCAACAGACCACTTAGGGTGCCCATGATGATTCGTGTTCACTGCCTAAAAGCGCCTTCAATGAGGACATTAGAATCAGAAGAGGACAATTGAGTGATGATAGAAGATTGCCATATCTGATGAATTACATTTTCTTTTACATCAGGTGGATGCCCGGGTTCATGCGTGTCGTTTATCCGGGGAAGAGATGTTAGCAGGATGAACTATGGGAAGAATGCAGGCCAGCGGAAGCAGTGTTATGCTCTGGGCAATGTTCTCCTGGGAAACCATGGGTCCTGGCATTTATACAGACCAAGTATACCGCTTCAAAAATTGTTGAGGAATGGTTTGAGGAATATGACAGAGTTCAAGGTCTTGTATTGGCCTCCAGATTCCCCAGATCGCAATCCAACTGAGCATCTGTAGGATGTGCTGGGACAAAATATCTGATGCATGGAGGCCCCACAACTTTAAGGATATGTTGCCAATGTTAGATACCACAGAACAGATACATCAGAGCTGTCCTGGCATAAAAGGAGGTGAACGGAAACACAGCAGAGACTTCAGGGACTGTAGTAAACCATCAAAGGAAGAGTAATTCAAACCGATCACCTAAAGGCCAAATCTGGAAAACAGCAGAGTTACCTGGAAGTCATTGGGAACTGTATCTATGATATGTGGGTAACAGTTGTGAAAATGTGAGAATCCATTTTTAACATTTTATGTGAAAGTTTTAATAAATACTGTGAACACCAGAAACCGCTTTCTAGTCAGAGTAAGGTCATTAGTGTTTAGAGCGAAGCCCCTATAGTAGTTCTCTTTAATAAAAAAACATCCACTGCAAAAAAATAAGAAAAAAAACAAAGTTGGCTTTAAAGTCTAATGAGTTGGTAGCTAACATTATAACAATATATACTGCAAACTGTGCCTAATGCAGCATATTATTCACAGCAAACACAGACTATTTATAATAGCACATTTCATTCCAGTCTGTGCCTGTGAACAATAGATATTCAAAACTTAAATTTTAAAAGCTGCCAACCAAACTGCTAATTCCCAGAATGAAAACGGGAGCTTTCTAAAAAATGTTTTCCTATATATGAACATACTAAGAGACTTACTTAAGGAGCTGACCCTGTAGTTTCTAGAAACAGTGACAATTAACAAATCCCCACAATAATGCTGTGCAGTGACTCTAGTTGTGATGTATAAATGTTGCATAAACCAGTCTTAATTTCACACACTTGGCAACCAATCCATATTAGTAGCCATAACTCTCAAATTTAGAAAAAAGGGTTCTGGTGGAGAAGAGTTGTTATGCATGTACATCAGTGAAGGTGTATGAGGGAATGGCTTGCAATAGCTATCCGTCAGCCAGTAATCCTGCACACTCACACAGGAAACAGCAAAGCACAAACGCAAGCTGGAAGATTGGTATCGAAGGATACACTCTTGAGTGTGCCAGATGTTCTCTGATATATCATATATGGAAAATGGATCTCAAACCAAGATCAGACATGTTAGCAGTCTAAACCGAAGCATTAATATAACAAATACAAAACACACAAATGTACCAGTGTAGTGGAACAAGACTGCACAATATGGAAATAAGTCCAGGCATACTTCGCCAATATGGCCGGTTAGGTCCCAGACCACCGCTGCAGAGTAAATATAAAAGCCTTAAGACATGTAAATAAAAGGGACACTTTAGACAACTTCAGCTCATTGAAGTGGTCTGGATGCAGTATCCCTATTGCCCTTGATCTTGCAATGTAAAACATTGCAGCACTAAGACTGCGTTTCCTGGCCTTTCAAGGAGTAGGAGTAGGACTGACAATCAGCTTTAAAATCCCCATAGGACAGCACTCATTGAACACGCGCATTTGCTCCCCCCATCATCTTTAAACCCTTTCAAAGCCGTGTGGGGAAGGGATTATTTAAAGGTTAGCAAAATGTATGGTGGCATTTATTGTTTCCATTTTTAAGTATTATGTTTTACATGGTTGTGTAGTCTGGTTATTGTGCCATTAAAGAAACATTTTAGTATTAGGAATACATCTTTGTATTACTAAAACATTCCTTTTATGGCACAATAGCCTTGGACTAGAAAATTATATTAAAATAATATATTTATTTTAAATGTCATCACCGTACATATTCCTAACCAAAACATAGTGGAGATCTTGGTTGCATAATATTTAGCATCTGGATATAACCAAAAAAAGCAGCAAAACAAGGTATTATTTCACATCTAAATATTATATACACACATATATATATATATATATATATACACACACACATATATACACACACACTATATATATATATACACATACATATACACACACACACACATATATACACACACACATACATAAATATACACACACACCTCAGTTTGATTTTTCATTTTCCATTGAGATAGTGTGTTTCAAAGACATTTATTAGATGGAAGGCGTTTACCACACTTTTTAAAGCAACAAATTCATTTAAAATAAGAAGATTCTACACAGGTTATGCACCTACCAGGGGCACCCTCAATAAGCAACCATGCTGATATTTCCTATGCTTGTTACTGAAGAGTCATACGAAAACCATGACTTCTACATTGTTACTTTCAAAAATTATGGTTATATACATGTACCTCAGAGCTTTTTGATGATGCACTTCTCTATGCATTTACCTTAAAGCAGGGCTGTGCAACCTGCGGCCCCCCATATGTTGCTGAACTACAACTCCCATGATTCCCTGGCTATCTGTTTAATTGAAAGAATCATGGGGGTTGTAGTTCAGCAACATCTGGGGGGCCGCAGGTTGGACAGGCCTGCCTTCAAGGGACACTATAGTCACCAGAACAACTACAGCTTATTGAATTTGTTCTAGTGAGTAGAATCATTATCTTCAGGCTTTTTGCTGTAAACACTGTCTTTTCAGAGAAAATGCAGTGTTTACATAACAGTCTAGTGATAACTTCACTGGCCACTCCTCAGATGACTGTTAGAGATCATTCCTGGGTCATGGCTGCCTAAAATGCATCCAAACATTCAGTAGCTCCTCCATGTGCATGCAGACACTGAACTTTCCTCAGAGATTCATTGATTCAATTCATCTCTATGAGGAGATGCTGATTGGCCAGGGCTGTGTTTGAATCATGCTGGCTCTGCCCCTGATCTGCCTCCTTGTCAGTCACAGCCAATGCTATGGGGAAGCATTGTGAATGGATCAGGCCACCAATTCTGTTGATGTCAGAAGACAGCTTGTTTTTCTGAGGCAAACAGCATGCAGATCTACAGCTTCAGGCTTGAATACAGTAAGATGTTGCTATTTGTATGGAGGCATGAGGGGCCCAGAGGGGCTAGATGGTGGCTTTAACACTATAGAATCAGGAATACATGTTTGTGTTCCTGACCCTATAGTGATCCTTTAAATCCGCTAATACCGTGTTATGATGTGCTCTGATTATTGTACCATTACTGTGATTTCATGAAAAGTCATGCAAAAATAAAGAATAAAAAAAAAAAAAAAAAAGATTCTCACCTGCATGGGTTTTGCAGTAAGCCCAAGAAAGTTGTGCAAATTAGCAGAAAATTCCTCTTGTTTTATGAGTAGGTGCACAGCTCTCACAGCAAAAAAATAAAATAAAAATGTATTGGGTACATACAACAGTATTTGTAACTGCAGTTATTTCACCACTTTTTCTTGGAAGTAGGACCAGGAGTATAGAGTTAGCTACACCTCTGGGAGTGTGACTTGGTGCTTTAGGAAATGGATGAGAAACGCAGTGAGCACTGATGCATCCCATTAGTATTTAAGCTTTTTTTTCTTACCACTTGGTACTCACTTAGCACCCTTATACCCAAGCACCAGAGCACAAAGACCCTTGTGGAACAGTGTTTTCCATCAACGCCATACTAACAGACTATTTCACAGTCAGAGAAAAACCGAGTAAGTCAGAATCGACTTCACAGACAATGCACAGTGCAAATTCCAAGACTTGGACTAGCTTAAGGTCCTACTGATGCCCATTAACCCTTATTATAAGCTGGACCTAAAATATGTTTGACTAATTTGACCATCTGAAACATTACACCGTTGTCACCACACAGGATAGCTGTAATCTCAGCAATTCACATTTATCAAGATACCAGAACCCCTTTGAACTGATCTTAACACTTTTGTATCATAAATATCAAACGCTTATCTGTTGCATTAAGCCAACAGACCTAAGGCACCTTCCTTAAGCGGTTGTGCGTCTTACAACTATATCAACTTTTAATCTCATTTGCCGGATAGTTAAAGCATGGTGCCTTGTTAATGTACATTGGAGATAACTGACATGCCAATAAATAAAATCTTTATGGTGGGTAGAAATGTTGCTCTTGAACTACAATGAATTACTATTGTATCTGATAGGAATGGTAATGCTGGTTGCTATTAAAAGTCAGTTTTCACAATTCTAGATAAAGACCAGATATTAAATCCAAATGTTGCTCTGTACAGGTGTGTGCACTTCAATGATGGAATGCTGAATAATTCAGTAGGTGCTCAATTTTGGGTTTTTTTTGTGTGGAGGGGGGAGGACAATGTTGTTTGTTGAGCAATAATTCCTATTTCTCATGACATGCAAGTGCTTTGGCGTCTCAACAGAGCTTCTAGACTCATACATCTTAGTTAACAGTAATAGTGATGGTGGTGGATCCTTCATGCTTGAGGAGAAGCTCAAAATCTCAAAAATAAGGATTTAAAGGAACAGCCCAGCCCACTGATGTGGTTGTAATGCCAGGAGTGCCGTGGTGCCCTCCCAAAATATATGGTCAAACAGATAAAATGGTTAGATAACTTCCCTGGGGTCCACCAGGCACCACCTCCTGTGTCCCAGGAAGCTGTAGTTCTGACTAAACTCCAGAGCTTAGCTCATTGGCTGAGAGCACTTAACTGACAGTCTGTCCCAATGAACCTATGCTGCATGGCAAGGTTTGGCCTAGTGGAGCTAACAGTAGCTCCTTGCAATTGGTTTTACTTCTTACCCTGGGAGGGTGCCAGGATACTTCTGGCACCATAACCAAAACAGTGGATATCCTTTGTAGTGCAGCTACTGAGTGTAGAGGTCTAGATTTCCAGGACTTGTTTTAAGACTTTGAGAGACCAGGCTTTTAATTTATTTAAATGTATTTTTTATTGCTAGTTCACAGGATTATAAAAAAGTGCAATTATACAATCAGGCTACAGCCTCCAGTAACAAAAGAATGAAAAAAAGACAGGAGATTAGAAATGTTTTAGTCAGAAATCTGTGTAAAGCGGCTACTATTTACTGCTTGAACTTACTGCCATATTTATTAAAATGAAAATTTACTTTACATTTTCGTAAACCCAGATGTGTATGTATATATTCTTTTTATTTTAATTTAAAAAAGTCACTTAATTTTATTCAATTGTAAACATATATGTGTAAATAAGGAGTCACTAAACAGAGGTTTCAATGTATATTTATAAAGGAGTGTTAGGTTTGTTCTGTGTGTTAATGCAGGTTATAAAATTGTTCTGCATTTACTTATTTTTATTCATTTTCATGATCCATTTATATGGATCAAAAGTAAATACATCTCTTATGTGAAATATGTGGGGAGACTTTCAGCTCAATTCATTAAAGGACCACTCTAGGCACCCAGACCACTTCAGCTTAATGAAGTGGTCTGGGTGCCAGGTCCTTCTAGGGTTAACCCATTTTTTCATAATTATAGCAGTTTCAGAGAAACTGCTATAATTATGAATGGGTTAAGCCTTCCCCCTAATCCTCTAGTGGCTGTCTCATTGACAGCCACTAGAGGCGCTTGCGTGCTTCTCACTGTGAAAATCACAGTGAGAGCACGCCAGCGTCCATAGGAAAGCATTGTAAATGCTTTCCTATGAGACCGGCTGAATGCGCGCGCAGCTCTTGCCGCGCGTGCGCATTCAGCCGGCGGGGCGTAACGGAGGCGGAGAGGAGGAGGAGAGCTCTCCGCCCAGCGCTGGAAAAAGGTACGTTTTTACCCCTTTCCCCCTTCCAGAGCCGGGCGGGAGCGGGACCCTGAGGGTGGGGGCACCCTCAGGGCACTATAGTGCCAGGAAAACGAGTATGTTTTCCTGGCACTATAGTGGTCCTTTAAGCAAAAATGTGATGGAACCATTTGTGATATCATATCACAGTTAGAACAGGTTAATGACATCACAATAGCATAGTTATCTCCAGTGTTACAGCTCATCTTTGGTTCTTCATTCAGTGCAGGGGGATTTAGTTGCTAGCTTGTTTTATATTCAGACCTCATCTCTGGGGAAACCGTGGAAAAAACAAATTGTGTTTTCAAAAAGATTCTAGAGTGGAAATACTGCAGTTCTTCTAATGTGAATTGTAAAGAACACAAATGTCCATTTACTGCAAAAGATAAGATAGGAAGGAAAGGAGAAGAAGAAATGAAGGATTCTCAAAAATATGTATGTACTTTATCTTTCATAGTAGAATATACTCTATGTGAACATGGATATAATTTCTCATATTGATGTAAAACAACTGCAAGCAAAAGTATTCCCCTCTATTGTACGATTTATACTATGAAATCTGTGTAAGCAAATATTTTTCTGTGGAAGCTCGGTAAACAGCCTTCTTTCTCTGTATTGTATCCAACTCAATATTTTATTAATTGTTAGGAATACATATCTCCACCCACTGTAAATACTCCACTGGGAGGTAAAAACAAAGGAAGAGAAATTGAGTTTTTCAAGAATATCTGTGTACTTTATATTTCATATTAAACTATAAACTGTAAGCAGGTATATTCGTCCTCGGTGTTGTACCATCCTTACATAACGAAAGCTCTGCAAGCAACCATCTTGTACCATTCATATTAATATTAAAGCTCAGTAAGCAACCATCTTTCTCTCTGCTGTACCATTCTAATTGTAGAAATGCAGAGTGAAGTCTGACATACAATGACTATTTGTGTTAATTTACATGTCAAGCTGTGAACCTGTGAGTTTACGTTCCTAGGGAAGAATTTTCAAAGTACAACTTGAGATATGCAGGTGGTGCACAACAGTATTGTGCTTTTTGTACCTAGCTATACACTCTCAGACTTCCAGAACAGGCACTATGCTGATGAGACCTTGAAAGTAGAAAATACAGTCCATGGCTGGTGTCTGGTCTCTGTTCTTCTGGATCATAACCTATGCTTTGGTTTATTTATAATAAAATTAAAAAAAGCTATATTTACTGCAGTGTTAATTTTGTCAACTAAATTTTAGTTGACTAAAGGTTTTTAGATTTAGTTGACAAAAACTATACTAAAACAATTCAGATGACAAATAAAACAAACTAAAATGGCCTTTTAGTCAAAAGATAAACTAAATTGATAATTTCTGCCAAAATCCGCACTGTCAAGTAAGACACATGGTGGGGGGGTAGGGGGACTGGGAGAATGAGACACGTGGGGGACTGGAAGAAAGGCACGGAAGGGGACTGGGAGAATGAGACACGGGGATAGGACTGAGGGGAAATGAGCACATAGAGGTGCTTAGGGGGGATGAGACTCATGGGGCGACTGGGGGAGGAGTTGAGACACACAGGCAGCTGGTGGAATAAGATATGTGGGGCAGATGAGATGCACGGAGGGGCTGAGGGGACACACAAAGCGACAAAGGGGCTGGTGGAGAAAGACAAGATGCTGGGGGGGAAAAGAGACCCACAAATGTGGCTATGGAGTGAAAGAGACCAACAGAGGAGCTGGGAGAGTGGGAGGGGGGGGGGCAAAGAGCCACAGAGAGGCTGGAGAAGGGGCAAAAAGAAACAGGGGCTTGGGGGGAAACAGCAAAGAAGCGCTGTGGAAGGGGCAAAAGAGACAGAGGCTTGAACTAAATCTATTAGATTTTAGTTGCGTCGACTAAAATCTACGGGAGGTTTAGTCGACACAAACTAGACTAAAACAAACTATTGAGACGACTAAAGTAGAACTAAAATGGCTTTTTAGTCAAAAGACTATGACTAAAACTAAATTGAACTTTGCCACCAAAATTAACACTGGCCCACTGCTAAGAGTAACTTATAATGAAGTCTGAAACACAAGTCTATACTTATAGCAGAACCTTGCAGCTCATAGGCTAGTGTCCTATCCAGGGCCGGATTAACATAGGGGCTGATGGAGCTGCAGCTCCAGGCCCAGGCCCATGGAATAGGCCCATTGATTTAAAAAAAAAAAAAAAATTTTTTTTTTTACATTTTTTTTTTCACACACTACTCTTAGGGATTCCATCTGGCTTTTATTTTATTGGCACAGCCAGTATTTGAGGCTGCCTGGCTGGTGCCAATATTGCAGTGATACTGGCAATATAAATGCTGTTTTTTTCTCAGTATAAACAAGAGATTACTCTGCAATACCAGCAGTGGCCAGTAGGGATTGCTGTATGTGGAGACAGGCAGGGATAGGAAGTTCCAGCATATCCTTCCCTGCCTATCTATACTCACTGATCTGCAGGGGTGCAGCTGCAGAGAGTCCAGACAGCAAGTCCCACCCTGCAGAGACAGCCTACAGCTCAGGGAAGTAAGGGATGGGGGGAAAGGCTGCAATTAGACATACACTGAGACACTAAGGGGCACTGGGAGACATCATTATGGCACAGACACATGGGGACACAGTGTCCCCATGTCTCCCAGCCAGTGTCCCTGGTGTCTCAGTGCCCCCTAGTCTCCCAGTGCCCCCAGTCTGCCAGTGTCTCACTGTCCCCATGTCTCCTAGTGCCTCCATATCTCTCAGTGCCTCAAGTGTCACAATGTCCCCAAGCTAGTGTCTCAGTGTCCCCATGTCTCCCAGTGCCCCCATGTCCCCCAGCCAGTATCTCTAGTATCTTTGTCCCTGGTGTCTGTGTCCCCATGTCTTTAAGTGTCCCCTATTTTCCCATTCTCCCCATGTGTCCCAGCCAGAGTCCCCTAGTCTCCCAGTGTCACTGGTGTCTCCGTGTCCCTAGGTCTCCCCGTGTCCCCAGGTCTCCCCGTCTTCCTAGTGAGATGGGGACACAGGGAGACATGGGGCATTGAGACACTGATACATAGGATCACTGGGAGACCTGGGGACACGACACTAGGGGACACTGGGAGACATGGGGCACTGATACACTGATACATAGGAACACTGAGACCTGGAGAAATCGACACATGGGGGCACTGAGTCATGAGGGCACTGGGAGACATGGGGGCAATGGGAGGAATCCATCTATACAGCAGATTTAAACTAAGTAGTTTTTTGGTGATTTTACAGCATTTTCTCTTATGTCACTCCTTGTGATTTACATCATGTGATGTCACCTACACATATTTAATTATGCAAATTAGTAAGGCTGGTATGTTTTTCCAAGAAAGGTGGCAACCCTAACTACTTCTCACATACTCTTACTTAAGCATGGAAACTTAAGAGGGATGTATGGGAACAAAACTTGTGTGGACTGGCTGACAATGAATATAGTTAAAGGGACACTATAGTCACCAGAACAACTACAGCTTATTGAATTGTTCTGGTGAGTAGAATCATTACCATCAGGCTTTTTGCCGTAAGCACGGTCTTTTCAGAGAAAATGCTGTGTTTACATTACATCCTAGTGATAACTTCACTGGCCACTCCTTAGATGACTGTTAGAGATCCTTCCTGGGTCATGGCTGCCTAAAATGCATCCAAACATTCAGTGTCTCCTCCCTCTGCATGCAGACACTGAACTTTCCTCATAGAGATTCATTAATTAAATTCATCTATATAAGGAAATGCTGATTTGCCAGGGCTGTGTTTGAATCATGCTGGCTCTGCCCCTGATCTGCTTCCTTGTCAGTCTCAGCCAACCCTATGGAGAAACACTGTGATTGGACCAGGCCACCACTTCTAATGATGTAAGCAGACGGCTTGTTTTTATGAGTCTAACAGCATGCAGAGTTACAGCTTCAGGCTTGAATATAGTAGGATTTTGCTATATTTATGGAGGCATCAGGGGCCCAGGGGGGGCTAGATCATGGTGTTAACACTATAAGGTCATGAATTCCTGTTTGTGTTCCTGACCCTATAGTGATCCTTTAAGGTAATGCTGACTTTGGTCTCTCTAACACTGTGGCATGTTCCCTTTCTTCTACATTCACTACATACAGCTTTTCTCTGTCCCAGACAATATACCAGGAGCTTCTGCCTGCTAGTAAGAAGGTAAGGAGACAAGTGAACCAGCGAGTGCTAGCGGACAGTCCTTAGAAAGCGTTGAGTGAGCGCATCATTAGATGCATTTATGCCAAGCTCAGGGTGCTGTCTGCATAGTATGCCCTTTGTTGGCCAGCTGCATGATTGGCAGGCAGCCTGACATGCATTCATGCCAGGCTGGCCTTCTAATTCTTTGAGCAGACATGTCCAGTTTTTGGGCATGTTCGCCCCTTTTGGCAGGTTACGTGATTTGTGTCAGTGGCACACCCTTTTACCATGCCCATTGATTTCCAGCTTGATTGGACACTGCTGTTAGGGGTTATGGATTTACTTGAAAGATGAAAACATAAATTAGAGCGAGATTAGCCTAGGGTATGTGTTTTCTGATAGCTGCTGTTTTCTTTCTCTCCAGCACCATCTCCATCAGATACATGATGCTTGGGAGTGTTTTACTGTTTTCAGTCGATATGATTCCGTAATTAGGCCCGTCATAATTGTCAGCACCAGGCCCACTGGGCTCTTAATCTGGCCCTGGTCCTATCCAAAAACTATGGACCTGGTGATGGTAATAAACCCTCAGCAATCTGATTGAGGACCTTGTGTGTGACTGTAGTGACACAGTGAGTAACACAGTTTTATATATTTGTCACTCCTTCTTGTGACACTTTGTACTTTATAAGTTCACTTCCTGTTAATAAAATAGTATGATCTTGTCCCTGCAGTCAGTCTTGCCTAGTGTTTAACTACATGGCGAGAAGAGCCATGCATCACTTTATCCAGTATCTGGCCAGGCAAAATCACTGGGGAAAGTCAGGCTGTTATGCAAGTAATCAGAAGGTATTAGGTTGCTGCAGTCTGTTGCACGGGGGAGTGGGGATAGGGGGAGGAGGGGAGGGAGGAACACTACCCAAACTCCAACTTGAGATATAAAAGGTGAGGCACAACATTAATTTTTCAAATTGCACTGTGAGGAATTTTATCATGTTTGACTCACTACAAACCTATATTCAACGTCCACACCAGAACCAGTGCAATCCTGCTGAGACCAAAAATCGAAATTGCAGCCCATGGCTGGTTTCTGGTCACTGGTCTTTCTGGATCACAATCCAAGCTATGGCTTATAAAAAGCTGTGTCTAAATCAGCATCCTTTGCTAAGGGTATCTGCAGATATGTAGCGGTAAGACTAAAATATGCCCCCCTGTGCTCATTTGCAAATCAAACTGAACTATAGGACATGATTTCTTGTGTTTAAATGCCCAAGGCAAGGGCGTCTGCAGGAATTTTTCCAGGGGGGCCATAATTGTAACGACATCCATGCTTGGCTGCTTTTTGACAGTGTCATGAAGGGGAGGGGCATAGTCATTATCACATAAAGTCAGGGTGAATAGTGTTTTCACAACGATGGTGTCAGGCATACATGTTTGTATTCCTGACATGTTTGTATTCCTGACACTATAGTGTTCCTGATTAAAGGAACATTTAGTTCACCATAACTTCATCTAAATGAAAATGCTATGATGCCAGGAGGCCCCTGGGTGCTCTCTTTCCTTTAAAGGGTTGAACCGCTCTCAAATGGTTTACCCCAAAGACTTCCTCCATCTCCAGATCGCTCAGTGGTATTCGGCTACTGAAACGGAGTGTCAGGAAGTGCAGATTAACGTCAGGCATGGGTGCCACTGATAGGCTAGAGTCAGCTGACGCTCTAAGCCAATCACTAGTTCTCAGTTCATAAAAATGTGTACCTTTTTGTGAATGGGGAGCTACTGATTGGCTTAGAGTGCATGCTGACCACTCTAACGAATCAGCGACACCCCTACCCAACGGCACTCTGTGCTTCCTGACACTCAGTAAATAAAAGTGAACACATTAACACTAAGATTTTTTTAATCTGGGGAGATGAGACTGTCCAAAGTTTCCCTGCCAGGCCCATGTACCAAAGGCTTATGATGTGGTGTCCAGAATGAAGTGGAGTGATCACTTCACTTGTCCTTCTTGCTACAGTCTCCTTTTCTTCTTCTTTTGACACAGTCATCTTATTCTTCTGACACTGTCATCTCTCCTCCTTGGCTGCTTCTTCTTTCTGCTTCTTTTGCGCCGTTCTGCTCCTTTCTCTTCCTGATCCCTTTCTGCTCCTTCTCCTAGTTTACTTTTGTGCTCCTTCTGCCCCTTCCAGCTCATTTCGGTTCCTTCTCCTTCCTGCTCCTTCTCCTCCTTTACCTTTGTGCTCTTTCTGATTCTTTCTGCTCCTTTACATTTGTGCTCCTTCCTGCACCTTCTCCTCCTTTACTATTTTGCTCCTTCTGTCCCTTCCTGCTCCTTGCAGATCCTTCCGGCTCCTTCTCCTACTTTATGTTTGTGCTCTTCTGTCCCTTCCTGCTCATTTCTGTTCTTTCTCCTACTTTACATTCTTGCTCCTTGTTGACCCTTCCAGTATGCTGCCCCCATGCCTCACGTAATCTGTAGACTACCCCCCTCCCCCACCATGCCTCACTTACCTGATCTATATGCTGCCCCATCCCTCACTTACCTGATCTGTAGTCTGCCCTCCATGCCTCACTTACCTAATCTGTAGTCTGCCCTCCATGCCTCACTTACCTAATCTGTAGACTACCCCCATCCCTCACTTACCTGATCTGTAGGCTGCCCCCCTATCCCTCACTTACCTAATCTGTAGGCTGCCCCCCCATCCCTTACTTACCTGAACTGTAGGCTGCCCCCCCATCCCTCACTTACCTGATCTGTAGGCTGTCTCTGCAATCTGGGGGTTGCTGGCTGCACTCTATGCGGCTCCCCTGCGGATTCAGTCAGGAGACCGAAGTGGGATAAGATGTAGTTTCCTATCCCTGCCTTTCTCCACACTCTGCGCCACCTACTGGCCAGCGCCAGTATTGCACTGTATTAATCTCAGAAGAATACCAGCACAAACTGAAAAATGCAGGGGAGGAGGACAAAAGTCCCTGCGGACGCCCATGCAAGGAGGCCATTCAAAGTCCAACCTGAGATGAACAACAGTAATTCAGTAATTTTTCCTACTGCACTTTGGGGAGTTGTACAGTCTTTGACCTCTCAGAGAGCAAAAGGTTTTTCCCTGTATTATATTATTCACTTTAGTATAAGAGCTTTGTGAGTAATCATCTGTTTTACCATTCATAATATAAAAAAAAGCTCTGAGCACATCTTTCTCTACATTGTATCATTCATACTAAATGTAAAATGTCTGAGCAAACAGCTTTCAGTATGACGGAGACAATTCAGAGACATTTAAGTGTGAAGTACTCACTCTTAAAAGACTATGATCAGGGCCGGACTGGCCCACCGGGATACCGGGAAATTTCCCGGTGGGCCGTCGGCACCTGGGGCCGGGCAGGCAGCTGGCTCACCTGCGGCCGCAGAGGGAGCTCCTTTGGCGGCCGCAGGGTTTGCTGGCTGTTCTGGCGGCCGCAGGGGGAGCTGGCTGTTCTGTCTCTGTTCCCCCTCCCCTGCACGCCGCTTAATGAGACCGGGGCCGGAATATGACGTCATACTCTGGCCCCGGTCTCATTATGCGGCGCGCAGGGGAGGGGGAGCCGAGACACAACAGCCAGCTCCCCCCGCGGCCGCAAGAACAGCCAGCAAACCCTGCGGCCGCCAGAAGAGCTCCCCACAGGTAGAAATTGTGTATGTGTGTGTCTGTGTCATTTGTGTGTCTGGCTGTCATGGTGTGTGTGTCTGTGTGTCATGGTGTGTGTGTGTCTGTCTGTGTCAGCAATGTGTGTCTGTGTCATTGTTTGTGTCTCTGTGTCATAGTGTGTGTGTCACTGTCTGTCATGGTGTGTGCGTCTGTCTGTGTCATGCAATGTGTGTCTATGTCATGGTGTGTGTGTGTCTGTCATGGTCTGTGTGTGTCATGGTGTGTGTGTGTTTGTCTGTGTCATGTAATGTGTGTGTCTGTGTCACGGTGTGTGTGTCACGGTCTCTCTGTTATGTGTGTGTGTGTGTGTCTTTTTTAAGGTGTGTGTGTCATGGTGTGTGTGTGTGTCTTTCTGTCTGTGTCACGGTCTGTGTGTGTCATGGTGTGTGTGTGTCATGGTATGGGTGTGTGTATGTGTGTTTCTACTCACCTTTTTTTTTTCTCCACGTCATGCTGGTCTCCCCTCGCCTGGCCTGCCTCTACGGCTGAGATCATCAAGCTTGATGATCTCAGCCAATCCGCACTGACACAGGAAGGACCTCTAGTGACCGTCTGTATGTCTGTCACTAGGAAGTGTTTACATTGAAAAGCCTGCAGGGACAGGCTATAGACACCAGTACCACTACATTAAGCTGTGTGTGTGCGCTTGCTTGTGTGTGTGTGTGTGTGTGCCTGCTACTGAGTGAGCTTGTGTTTTTATGTCAACCTTATGTATGAGGCTGTGTATCAATCAGCTTGTGTCAGTGAGATTGTCTGTGTATGCATGTGAGTATGCTTACTGTATAATTAAAATTTTTACTCTGAAAGGACAATATTTTATATTGGAAAAAGCTATATTATCTCTCTCTCTCTCTCTATATATATATATATATATATATATATATATATATATATATATATATATATATTCTATATCTCAATCATCTAGGGTTGCAAGACATAGCCTTACATATTACATGCGACAATATATGGCGCAATGACTTATGGGGCTGGCATAGATTTTTTTTTTCCAGGGCTGCTTTGGAATCCCCAGTCCGGCCCTGACTATGATCCACTAAGCTCCTGCCTCAATGCCCCCCGATTCAAAACCCAAAATACGTTTTCAGAGAGCAGGAGTGTCCTGGCGCTATCAGCGGGACCAACCTAAACGCGTTCTGTAACTCCAGCTCGGCCACTTAACCTTTGTAAGTTTTCAAGCAAAATAGATCAGATATAAACAAAAGAACAAATTCTGAAAGAGGAAGGGAATAAGAAACAAGAGAAAGGTAAGTTTTAAGTGACAGAGCCACTTTAAGTGAGTTTGATAGCGGTTTTATAGTCCAAAACCTATCTGCATTAAAATATATTTTATTTTATTTTTTTTAAAGGCAAGTTTGAGGTGACGGATATAAATCTACTGAGGGGGAAATAGCTAAAGTGAAACAGTAAGCAAGAACATCGCATTAGTTTGCAATCTGAGTAACCCTTTTTTAACCAACGGCTTTTTATTAAAAAAGAATTCCAAAGTATATATTCATATAGTAGAATAATAGTTCAGGAGGAGGTAATTTGCAGTCAATTAAAGGAAAACATGTTTAACAATATCTTACAGTAGACCCTGTAGGCCACTTGCTGTATGCCTGAGTGAACAATGAAAATCAGAGACCGAAAATGTGAAAAATGAAGTGCCAAATTCAATACATGCAAATATGACAGGTCATAAAAAGATTTTAATATACAGCATATTAACTTCAGGATGCTAACTTCAGGAAACTTTGGAAGTCAAGATATGGGGGTCATTTATCTAAAAGGATATGAAACTTACTTCGTGAACTGAAAATTAATTCTGCACATCGAGCGATTAATCTTGCAATGCAATTACAGTGCAGTGAAATATTAGGTTTCTAACTCTTATATTATCCACAAAGTTCTGTTAATCTAGTGAAACAGCTTCAGCACAATTCCTAACAAAGAAATACGTTTTAACGTGAGATGCCAGGTTGGTTTGCCATTTTTATGTAATTGAAAGAAAAAAAATAGCACCAAGTTTTGCTTTTCACAGTTGGTTCTAGAAATGTGGATCCCATTCACATGGATGGGAAAGAAAGGGAACGTACTCTCAAATTTTAAAGAAACATTCATGAATTGCTGCTCACATGGGCGTAGCAATTCATTCACAAGTAATATTTAATTCACTGAAGAAAAAAAAAAAAAATGAAAATGTGGTTTTGGGAGGTATAAAGCAAAAAGATTATGGACCAGTGCAGTGTTGACTTTCAGACGAAAGACCAGATCCCACTATATCTGAATTAACCAAGCACAATTACTATAGCACATCAAGTTAGACAATCGATATAATTCAGGTGCTTGAAGGCTTCTCTAATGGCAAAGCAAGTAGGAATTTGTTTTCACCATAGATGGACTGTTGAATGATCAGATACATGTTCAGCTTATGAAGATATTTCAAATATTACAAATTATTTGCAACACTGATTTTAGGGCAAAAAACATTAAATATATCCCACTCTGTATAAGCATTTACAATTTTGAAAGCAAACCTAACCCAACCCACTGTTCTTAGTCCATCATGGACATCCAGGCTGGGCAACGTTTATACTGAAATTAAGGAATCGTAAATTCTATATGATCAAATCAGCTGCAGGGTTATCAGTGTCCCTGTGCTGGGAAGAGCAGCAGTCTTTGTTAAAAGGTTACATGGTTTGAGAAAGAGTCAGAAACCGTGCACATAGAATGTAGGCAATATAATCACATCACTTAGCTGCATGGGTTATATTGCTTGGAG
The DNA here is from genome assembly GCA_933207985.1 of Pelobates cultripes. Lineage (NCBI taxonomy): Eukaryota > Metazoa > Chordata > Amphibia > Anura > Pelobatidae > Pelobates > Pelobates cultripes. Next base: position 236,965,208 of record OW240912.1, on the reverse strand, counting down.
TGTCCTTTTTATCCTAGGACAGAAATAATCGTATAGGAAAATTACTCCATACTGAAATGTTGTTAATATTATTCTAACATCAATATTGTGGTTAACAATGATAAAATTAATTAAAAGATGAACATGTATTTAGTATAATTAAACAAGTACATTGGGGAGACTATCTGGGAACAATTAAGGTCTGTCATTAAGGACCACTGAGGATTGGTGTAACTATTTAACAAACAGTGTAATCAAAATTTGATATTCGAAAGAGGACACCACTGAATTTTCTAATCAGCAAAGTCACCAACAGAATATGTAATGCTTTATATCGGAGTGACCAGCAATGAAACAAATATTTAAAATGAATGCATTTGTGCAGGATGCTCATCACTCGTAATAAACACTGCAGAAGGTATTTAGAATGTTTATAAGGAAATTCTAGTGTTCACTATATATCATCCACTGTACATGTATGAGCCAGATAATGCATAGCAAAAAAAAACAAAAAAAACCCACAACACTACTTGTCTTTTTTAGCAGTTTAAACACTCTTATCCTATCCCTGCTCTAATCACCTGAACCTGGGATCTATCAACAGTTCGCTTCCACTTAGTATGGTTTGTTTGAAGAAAACAGAGCATGTTTAGGACATCAAATGCAGAAGTTGTGCATTGGCCAGAGGGGCACTTGAGGCTGGGTTCCACCACCCACCAGTTTTTAGGTTTGTGCTTCTAAACTATTAAAAAAGGATCAGGAATAAAGTAATGTGTGAATCCTTAAAAATGCTCTCCCAAAACTACTCAGGCTAACTGTCAAGACCTGACAAAATATACACAAATAAAAATGCAAAGAATCAACAGAATTTGAGAGAATATTGAAGATATCCAATATAGAATAGATAAATAATCTTAATAGATACATTTATCTTCTTGAAGATGCGTAGTGCAAAAACTTAAATAGACACACGTTACAATTGCTTCACACTTAAAAAGCACAGGTGATTATTACAGCGCTAACATGGCTTGTGGATAAATAAGAACTCCCTCCAACTGACATTCAGATAATGTTCCTCCTACACAGATTCAGACCCTAACAGTGACCACAGGGAGTCCATTCAGCCAGCATTCTCGAGCAAAGGAAGTAGAAAATTCACTGAATGTTTGATGCCGTGAAAGTGATTGTGCAATAGGTAGTAGGAGTGATTGTACAGAAAAACCCAGATCCAATGTTTGGTAATAGGGTTTTTTTTTGGGGGGGGGGGGAAGGTGCCTATCAACCAAACCGTGCGGACGCCATTCCTGGGTGCTCCTGCATATCGATGGAAAATAGACTATAATCCTCGCTCTTTGAGCACATTCAACCCGAAAAGCCTACAAGCGGTGTAAGCCGGCAGCATCAGACCAATGCCCTTTTTATTCCCGTAGAATAAAGGTGCGCCGCAAAGTTAAGGCATACTCCACCTATGAGGCCATCGAGACAGCGCTGACCACCTTGGGGCTCTCACTCACCTCACGCCGAGACTGGGAGACCTGACCCCTCAGCAGAAATGGGAAGGAAATCCCAGCGAGTAGCAACAGGTGTGTGCAAAGACTACCGCGGCCCACCCCACGCACGACATCACAATAAGGCTACTGCCTGGCAATTTCCACCTCTCCCCTCCAGTTGCCCCCTTGGTTAGGGGTCATAGACCATGCTTGCATTCCAAATGCAGACACCTGGCAAACAGGGCATGTACTTAATAAGGAAGGGATTGCATATATCTTACCCCCTGAACTCAAGCCAGAGTTACTGCTGGATAATCTGTAGTTCATTATCACTTAATTTCCGTTACTAGTGCCTACCCTCGCGCTACAACCACCAATTGCAGTTTTTACTATGTTTAGCGTTAAGACACATTTATACAATTGGATGACACATCACTCCGACTAGCGGCAATAGGCAATAGTTTGAATTATTTTTAAAAATAATAGATCAAGAGGTGGGCAATAGAAGCTGGGATTTTTCTATCAGCTATACCTCTAAGTTTTTATAAGTGTGGACGATGCAAGATGTGTTGACATAAAATTAAAAAAAAGCAAAGAAAAACAACTGATAAACATTTTACAAGTTCAATAACGGCAAAACATAACATAAAAACAGTTTGTCCAAGAACATTATTTGCAGCAATGTCCCTGTCACGGCCCCCGGCTCGCCACCATGTGCGTCCGTGCCCGACTGGCACGATCCAGTAGGTGGGACGTACCAGAAGACCATTTAAGGCACATATACTGGAACACCACAGGGCCATTGAAGGAAAGAGTATCAAACAGTGTCCCACGACATTGTAACTAATGCACTTTATTTATTAATTATGTAAGAGGGGGAATATAATTCAAAAAGTATGCCAAAGAGAAGGCAATGGGGATTCACAGACTAAAAACGTATCGTAATTTTGGGTTAGATACCGAATCAAATATTATGGCTCTTATGTAATTGACCAATTGTGTATTTTCCCTTTTTTCGCTCATATTTTACTTTGTATTAGTGTATTTTTATTTTATTATAAGGATTTTTATAACCCCCTATACTAACGTTTTCCATCAGATATATTGTTACATAATTTTTGTGCTGCATTATTAATTGATAAAAGTTTATATTTTTTTTGTAAATTCTGTATCCTTAAACCATGCTAATAATGGACACGAACATATACATATGAAATGTTTCAGATTGTTTTCCATCATTTTTACATAATTAAGTGATTTTATTAATTATAATTCGTGGGACCTGCCGGACAACCCAGGCAGAAAGTCCACAGAATTTAATTTGCAAGTACTAGATTTGAAATATGAACACTAACTTTGGCCAGGGTTTGTGACTAAGTGGCATACCAAGGGACATACCCTATTTTGAATACCTTGGGTTGTCTACTTTTGCAAACGTCCATGAGTGGAAACATTCTATTGGCTTCTCTATTCAGGGGCCATCATACGTCAATAGCATCAGGAGGTGGAATTACATTGCTTTAACACTCACTGACAACATAAACCTTCATGCATTAAACATACCAGCAAAGTTAAATTCCTGATGGTACCAATGATCCCCATGTATCTATGAATACATGTGGGTCCTCTCGGTTTTGACAATTGACAGATGAGCTATGTGCAACACTGCACATGGCCCTTCAAATCTTTTTACATACCGTGATTGAGCAATAACGCATAGTCTCATTTCAGAGTATGCCCTCAGTCAAAAACAGGGAGAAAAGGTATGTTTTGATACCTGAGCATCAAAGATAGTGGCTCCAGGGTGACAGAAGAGATGTGAAGAGCACTTAGTGAATGCTGCACATAGCCCTTTAAATTCATTTAACCCCTTGATTGTCACTGTTTGTGGTGAGGGAAAAAAAATTGAATTTTTTACATATATGTTGCATTTTTGCTGAGTATTTCTTACACTTGATATGTACCACTGTCATAAAAAAAAAAAAAAATTATGCTCAGTTACATCTTCTGAGTAAAACAATATGCCCAATGTATGGCCTAGACACTATTTTGTGAAGTTACAGTGCTGTAAAAGAGACGGAACAAGTACTATTTATTAAAGAATACACCCCGGGGTAATTCAAAAGGCATATTTTGAACCTTAGCGTGGGATCATTTTTTCTCTAGTTTGTTCCAGGTGTAGTGGTAATGAGCATTTTTTATTTATTTATTTTTTTTAAACTTTTTTCAAACTTTTTGTACTTTTTAAAACTCGTTTTTAAATGTTTAACATATTCATATTTTTTTTTACACTTTGAAAATTTTTATAAACTTTTTATAAACTTTTTTTACCGTGAACTCCTAACTAGCCCAACACCAAATTCCCCACTAACTTCCACCCACCCCAGCTAGCTAAAGATATAATTTAAAATATTTAAATAAAATAAATGTAACTTTTATTTATTGTTTTTAACAGGGAGAAGATTAGCAGCACTGATCCGTCTCCTGCACTTCATACTGACCGCAGTGTGATCACAGCTGCAGAGACAGTGCGATCAGGTGCTCCCGGTCTGCCTCAAATACCAAGACAGACCGGAGGAGCGTTAACCCCGCGATATGGGGTTAGTTTTAGTGCATGACGGACAGGTCCGGCATTCAGTGTTAAGTGCTTCCCAAGCATGACGGTCCGGGTCCGTCATCTGTCATTAAGAGCTTAAACACAGTAGCTGGGCAATCTCGCTCTGCCACAGTGATTTGCAGTGGGGTCAGAGTAGCAGGAAGACCCTCCACAATCTGAAAATACCCTGGTGAGGTCTTCCTGCTTGTCCTCTGCCCAGCACTGATCACAGTTCCTGGAGCTGCAGCATAAGAGGGAGATCTAACTCACTTGCTGCAAACCCACAGTAGAGTGCCAACAGAGTACTCTAAACTGTGTGAGCTAGGAAATCCCTCTACTGTCAGTACCAACATCGCCTGAGGTGAGACTGGGTGAGGGATTAGGGGTATGTTAGGAGTAAAATGAGTAGGATTAGAGGTTGGATTAGGTGTAAGATTATGGGAATAGGTACACGTCATTGTAGTCAATAACAGTAACAATACAAATAGGGGTTGTTTACAGTAGTGGGACAAGTTCCGGGCCCAAAATAAATATTCATTTCTAAATATTAATAAAAATATTGTGCATTTTGATAATCAGGACTAATTCGTGATTCTATTTTGAGTTGGCTTTCTTTAGTTGCACATGGTGTGTAGACTTTTTAAATTTTATTTTTAATATTTTATTCCTTTTTAATATTGCTTTATGTATACATCTAGGTATAAGGTATGAAAAGAGAACCCTATTTCTCCTATAAAAAAAAAAAAATTATACATGCGTGGGTGCACTTAAATCGGATAATGTGAAATTATGGTAGAATGAACGCATGGGAAAAGTACCAAAAAGGCCTTGTTTGCAAACTTGCCACATCTCAAAATACCCTTCATCCTTCAGAGGTTAAAGCACTCAAAGATGGTAGCAAAGATCTGAGACACTCATGCTGTGGCTAGTTGGAAAGTTGTATTTCTAAAACTGAAGCTCCACACTGAAGAACAGGGGATGTGAAGGAGGACCAAGCTGATCCTGATTTCATTCTATAATGAATGTTGCTTCTATTAACCATGTCAACTACTTTTGGCTCCATATTATCACTGCAGATTGATATCTCCAGCTGCAAAGCAAATAAGGAATCTATCAGTATCCTGCTGCTTTAACACGGTGTACTGAGAATTAAAGGACCACTATAGTGCGAGGAAAACACACTCGTTTTCCTGGCACTATAGTGCCCTGAGGGTGCCCCCACCCTCAGGGACCCCCTCCCGCGGGGCTCTGGGGAAAGTAAGGGGTTAAACTTACCTCTTTCTCCAGCGCCGGGCGGGGAGCTCTCCTCCCTCTTCTCCTCCTCTTCGGCTGAATGCGTGTGCGCGGCAGGAGCCGCGCGCACCTTCAGCCAGTCCATAGGAAAACATTCACAATGCTTTCCTATGGACGCTGGTGTCTTCTCACTGTGAAAATCATATAGCTTAGGTTTTCCAAGCCAGAACACACAAAACCCATCCAATGTGATCCCATGAGAGGAAAGCAAACTCTTGCAATTTATAAAAATTAAATATTCCCAGAGTGTGCTAGCCACTAAGCATACTAATACATGCTGACAAAAGCAAATGACATTGCTTTATTAATAATGAACAGCTTACCAGAATTCTCAGAGACCGCTATGACGATACATAAATAAATAATTCTATTCATGCTTACAAGAATAAAAGCCTTTACTCAATGTCATAATCTGAATAGCTATAGGGGATCCTATAGGAATTGCATTATGAACCATTTCAAAAAGAAAAATGTGGCTGTATTCTAACCAGAGAATTAGGTAAAAATGGGAGTTATGTTTTCCAGAGAGATAGAACATCAGCTGTAAAAGTTATACATTTATTTTTTTAATTCTTTATTTATTCTAAGGCAAGACACCACATGAAATCATACATTACAACAGGGTTATAAATATTATTCTGAAGACATATCCAAATTCGCACGAGGTGAACAAGCGTGTGTTTTTATAGAAACAAACGTCAACATAGTGCAGTAGTCTGTTGTGTGTCAACTGCTGTAGTCTGTACATCAGTGGTGCCCAGTCAGGTTTTTTGATAAAGGGTAAAACAGCGAGAATCTGACCAACCATTGTGAGCAGGACCCTGACATCCAGTGCCTAGGTTTGTCGACCTTTATAGTGCTCTGGTGGGATCCTAGCAATCGAGATATCTAGTTAAGCTTTTAGTGTCACCAATGTTGCATTACAAGTTTAATGTTATTACCTTGTGTCTCATCATATGAAAGATAATGCCCTCACAATTGTTATGGTCGAAATGTAAGTGTCGGTCAGAATAAAGAAGAATGTAGTGATAGGAGTGATAGAAGTAGACATAACCTTAAAGAGGTAAAGATGAGAGAGAGGAGAGAGAGGGAAGGAGGGGGAAGAAGGGTTAAGAGGGAGGGGGAAGTACAGGAGGGAGTGGTACAGGAAGTTACTGGCCATGGCGATCGCAGGTCTACGCGACCCAATTACAAAGTAGCTCCAAAATTTTTAGAAACATCAAAACGTTTGCCCGTGGGATTCTGATCACCCCCCTGCGGGAGTGCAGGCTGGGTGAGTGAAAAGTTAAGATAGGTCGGCGACAGAAACAGGGGTGCCGGGAAAAGTTATACTTATAATAAATTAAAATAACTACCAGACACAATCAATATAGCAACTTTACAATAAAAGCAAAAAAAATGTACACATGGTCATGAAGGCTGGGGCCTGACCTGCCCCATTTCTGGGTGGGACAGCCCACTGTGATCTTCACGAGTGATTCGGTCAGCATCACTGGGGCTTACTAAAAGAAATTGTATTAATGCATCCCTATGGGAAAAGGAGCGTGGATCCTTTGAATGTAGATGCTGCACACTGTGCAGCACTGAAATAGAAAGCACCTCTAGTAGCCATCCTAGTGACTGCCACTAGAGATGTCCCAATGCAGTAATGTAAATACATCCTTTTCTATGAAAAGGCAGTGTTTACTTTAAAAATCCTGCAGGAACAAGCTGTAGACAGCAATAAAAATCAACACCACTCTGAATATACCATGCTTTAAAGCTAGGGTAGCCATAAAGTCTTCCAGTTGAGTAAAAATAATAGATTCTCCATTTTAAGTGTGTATTGACTTATTCAAAGTGTTTAATTTGTCCTAAGCCAACCCACTCCATACACAGAACCCATGAAGGATCTGAGTGCTGCCGAGAGAGTATAAAGATAGTCAGCTGATACACGGTTAGGTGGCAGCCTGTTCATAGCATTTAAACATTTATGATTAGCACATGGAGGGACAACACAAAGGAAGAAGATGGAGGAAGAACAAATGCACAACAAAAGAGCACAATTAGAGTTACTACACAGGGGAGGGATATCCCTGAGAGACTGGGATTTAGGAGAGTTATGAAGGTAGAGACAGAACTGGGTACAATGGAAAGACATGGGGTGGCCAGGGATATCCTTGGTCCTGGGCATGTAGAGTATGATCATGGTAACTATTTACATTTTTCAAGCTGCCCCATTATCAAAGAAGCCACCTTCAATACAGGTTAAGACTGTTGCCTCAAGGGATAACTCCATGAAAAGTATATGGAAGCAATATAAACGGTCAGAAATTATTAGGTGTGTAGCACTTTCCTTAAATTTTCTCTAAAGGGAGAATATCATATTTCTTGAAAGAGAGTAGGCTTGCACACAATGGAACGAAAGATCCTAACAATCTCATTAGAGCTTGTGCTAACAGGAAATTAAAATAAATTGCAGTTCTTTCTTCAAACATGAAAAACGATTGCTTATCTAATAATGTAGCTGGAAAACTCCCTTACCTACCAGAGCAGCATGCTCGTCTTAATATGCATTTATACTGTTTGATAAGGTCCTCAAACCTAATCTGTATTCGGAGCACAGTGTTAAGGCAGAGAGAGACATTATCATGTCTGTTGCTTTTGCACCGTGAACTAATTTAAGCACTTAACCACTGAATTCCCAATCACTCCCTGTCTGTGCTTTAGAAAGGTCATTACAATTAAAGAGGTTTAAAGCATAATATGTCAGTTCAAATCCTGTGTCATATTACATTTGGCCCTAGTAACTCGCATTCATATAATTATCATTTACTCACATATGCAATTTGACTAATAAAGTAGCCAAGAATATTAAAAATTAAATACACTTGATTATGGTTTTGTCAAAGTAAAGGATATACCCAACATTAAGAACTAGAACATTTGCTTTCCAGATAGATTGGAAAAGGGACAGTAGAGTAATACTAGTCCTTTGGGTGGCCATTCTTAACACTAAGCCCTTAGAGGGTTAAAATGGCAAGAGAGTAGTCAAAGAATGGGCCAAGGTGCAGGTAATACAAAGATACACGTATACAGAGCTAAAGGGATTACAGACTGCAGGAGGGTCAAATTAGCCCAATAAGAAAGAGATGCACACGGAGAATACACGTGCTACTGGGAATCATAAGAAGATACCAACAGAGCAGTGTGTCAGAGCTAAAAGGGGCCTATATAGGTGTGGCGATCTGCACAGAAAATGACTCTGGGGTATATTGGGATAAAAGAAAGCAAGAGAGCAGCATCCTGCAACATAATTGACAGCAGAAAGACACAGGTCTGCGGAGAGCAGTGTTCAGCATCAAAATCTATGCAATTATGAGATCAGCAGACAACCACAGCTAACCTTACAGGTTTCCACCTTTCAAAAAAAATATTCTGTGTGGACAGTACTCACGTTCATTACTTAGGGATTTGGTGCCACTTCAGCAGTATTATACATTAGCAAAATATATGTCAAGCCATTCACCTACAGCTTGCTTTATTTGTATCCCATGTCTAAACAAACAAAAAAAAATATGTATAGAAACACAAACACACACACACACCTCTTTCGTATCTGTTTTCTCCCCCTCCAATGTTTTTCTTCAGACATTCCTCATTTTTCCTTCCAAAAGAGGTCACCCAACCCTTTCCCTGTTATGTCCTATGATTGAGTATCCAACGTTATCTTACATTAATAACCAATAGTCTGGTTTTATATAACCAGACTATTGGTTATTAATGTAAGATAACGTTCGATACACACCACAACCGACTTGCTCTTTTTACTATCCTACATTTATTTATGGTATTTCACACTGTACTATCATAAGCACCTAACACAAATATATAGTACAGTGTGAAATACCATAAATAAATGTAGGATAGTAAAAAGAGCAAGTCGGTTGTGGTGTGCCGGAACCGACGATGAGGTAGGCCTGAGAAAGAAGAGGGCAAAAATTAAGTAATCAAATTTATTACAGACAACCAATACATATACATTTATCAACCAGACATGTTTTTGAAAGCATCCCTTAGTTCTTGTACTGGGTTCGGTATGTACCTTGAGTAAGCGGATGACTTCCAGCGCCCCAGTGTTTTGATAACATGAGTTGGGATGTTGACACTGGAGGCTGTGGACGCGGCTCCTATACGAAAGGAGTGCCCAGTTGTGTGAGCAAGGACCTGATGTAGGTCATGAAGGTTGTAGTGGTGAGTACTGCACCTTGTAGCTATAGTAATGGTTGTGAGGGCAGTAAGTTATGATGCTGTATGTAGGCATCAAGAACCCTGACGGGACACCATCTGTTGTGCGTGGGATAGTACGGTATGTTTACGGGTATGTGCTGACTGGTTTTGGAGTGAGATAAAGTCAGGATGTAATAATCCATATTTGTCAAGTGGGAATAGAGGAGGAACGGAGTAGCTTGATTCGTGGAGGTTGTAGTGAATTCTCTAGATCTTAGAAATCCATAGAAAGCGATGTATATTGTTGTTTTGATGACAGAATTTTTATTGGTGTCAAACGGTTTTAAGTCAAGCAGGTTAGACAATGCTTTGAAGATATGGTTATCTATGGGTAGCCTCTGGGTTGTATGTGTGGGTTCTGATTTCTGAATACTTCTGAGTATGGTCTTAATTTGGTGAGAGGCCATGAACCTGTTGTTATTTAGGTGTAAGATTAGCATGTGGTGTTGAATGCCAGTAAGATAGAGTTTGATGGTGTTATATGACATTTTAAGTTTAAGGTGGCATATACATGAAATGGTGAATATAATCCACGAAAGGATTATGCGTAATACATAGAAATACAACCGAAACCCCAATGTGAGGGAAAACAGAAGTTGGAACGAATAGTTTAAACGTATGAACTTATGCGAACCGCAAGCGTGTTTGAACGTGTATTGAAACTTGCCGAACAAAACAACCGAATTGATAACCCGTTTCAATGTAACATGGAATAGTTATATGCGAAATGACTATTTGTACCAATATACTGTTCAGCCGAATGACCGTATGAATGAAAAACCCGCGAACGGCTTGTACCATTCGTGACATAACAGGGAAAAAAACGTAAAGCGAGGACCCGTGCTGTACCGTACACCGTGGGAACCGGTCCTGGCGTGACAGGTAGGTCTGACTTACGATTTAGGAGTCCCTGGGACGCGATCTACGACGAAGACCGGGGTCAGAAGAAGCTGGACGGGCGGAAAAGGCCTGAACAGGATTCCTGGACACAGCTATCGCGGTAAAACCTTGTGGATACTGAAATCAAGATGGCGTCTGAGAGAACCCGAAAGTGGATCCTCATTCAACACTGACCTCGAACGGTAAGGAGCCAAGGGGTAGCAAACCAGCACCTCCCACAAATCCAGGCAAATTGCCTTAATACATATGAAGCCAAGAGGGCTGCACTCACCTGAACATGCATACATTATAGGGTGCTGCTGGGGCCAAAATATACAAAATACAGAATCCAGCACACTCGCTTATTCACTAAATGATTTCAAATCTTAGAGATTGTAATAGTTTGATTTAAAAACACCTCATCTAGGCAAAAAATGATGGGGGTTTAGTTACATTATATGCTCATACATTGCATAAGCCTGCCAACTACGTCAAAGTACCCCATATTCGGCAGGTCCTATCCTAGTAGCAGCCTAATGCTCATACCAAAAACTCAATATGTTGACTACTAATGGTATTTGCAAGGGCAGAAACAAAAATAAATTTAAAGGGTTATTCCAAGCACCAACACCACTTCAATGATTTGTAGTGGTCATGGTGCCTGGATTCTGTATGTGCAGCATACAGTAAGAAACTGATGGCAGACACCAGCATGCTAAGAGCCAGACAGCCAAAGTTGGCATGCCTCCCCCATCTGTGCAGACTCTTGAACTTTGCCTCCACCATGGCAATAAGAGCATGGGGGGGAGGGGGTGGTGACACACCACCACAGAAATGGTTACTCTAACCAAAACTTGTGTTTTTGGTTGGAGTAAACCTTTAAGACACTTAGATACACTATTACGACAAAAAGTATTGTATTTTAACTTTAGAAGCAGGCTAAGGGTAGCAAACCAGTGATCATCAGACTCTGAAAGCAGTCCTCCCTTTCCCCATTCAGAGTATAGTAACAATGGTTAGAGTATAGTGTTCTCAGTTTAAAAAACTGTAGCTGTAAGCAGCGTTTGCGTAAGGTATGTGGAATTCTACATCTAAAGATTTCCATATTGTAAGCATTTTAGTAAATTGGAAAATAAACCAAAATTTCATTATAAAAAGCATCAATTCTGGAACAGTAGGATAAAAGTAACTTTATGAATATGTATTTCATCTGTGATCCGTTTTCTAATGTCATGTTAAATGATATCATTCTATTAAAATGTACTGTTTCTTTAACGTTAATCTTAAGTTTGTCTCTTGTGCCCCTCCGTAGTTTGCATGCTGCTTCAGGTACACCCCCTCCACCTTTCCTGTATTAGTCCCTTTTTTATGCTGTACCTTCAATGTGACATGTTGTATCTCTCCTAACTTGTATGGAAAAATCGTTCTTTTACCTGTTGTAACTGCACATTCTACAGATCATACAACAGAAACATCGCCAAATCTTCTTTCATGTGAGTTGTGACTGAGTAAACTATCTGGGAAGGTGATTTGGTATGGATAATCTCATCAGGGCAATGAGCGCCATGTGCTCCTGAAAACCACATTCATGGTTTTCAGCCAGTCCAGAATATCCAATATTCTGGAAGTTGATGAATGTTGTAAAATATATTTCAGAAAAACAGTTACAATTTCTAGGCATAGCTAATATAGACTCTAAAATAGGGAAGCAACTTACCATTATGATGCCTCCTTTAAAGTGGATAAACTTTGAGTACCTTGTTTCTTGGTAACCTGCTTAAAAATAATTTCACCATGATTGGGGAGATAATCACTTACAGTCTACTAACATAAATCCCTACAAAATCCTTATATCAGTCATATTATTTGGATATTTTGCAGTGTCACATGTCATTTTGTATTTCTAAATAGCCAAATAAAAGGTAGCTATGGTTTGTGCTTTTTTTATTTTTTATTTACATTGTGCCCTAGACTTTCCTGAAACAGCATTTAGTGAATTTAAAGGAACACTCCAGTCACCATAACAATCTAAATGAAGATGTTCAGGTAAGAGAATGCTGAGGGGCCTCTTGGCACCATAAAGGGATTAAACCGCAAGCACCGATCTCCAAATTCCTCAGGTGGCATCCGGCTTCTAAATTGGAGTTACATGAAGCGTGTGGTGCTGCTGATGCTCTAAGCCAATCAGTAGCTACACATAAATTTAAGTTATTTTGCTAACGGTCTATAAAATGGTCTTGATTTAAGTTTTCAGTTACTAAAAGAAGGGACTCTACAGACAAAGGTGAAATGGTACATATTTATTTGGATGTAGATACAAGGTAAACATATCATGCAAGTATGATGGATACACATACATTGTAATACATATTAGCGTGGTGTACAATAGGTAATATCACGCGTACACTTACCAGTAATGCAGTGTAATAGTAAATGCTACAATATACCCATGTGCACAGAATAAGCCAAATGCATACTCCGTTGTAGGAAATGAAAAATGCTGTGTGTCCATCTGAATGCTCTTCATTGGGGACTTTAACATACCAATCAACACCCCTAATAGCTCTGACATCTCCTGACTCATCACTGTGGTCCTACTCCTTAGGACATGCCCAATGGACTAATTCATCAACTATTACATCTGATCTCATCTTCAGTTATCTCTGCAAAACCTCTAATATCTCTACTGTTCCACTGGCTCTGTCAGACCATCATCTGCTAAGCTTTGGTATCAGCATGACCACCAAACCAAATCATAACATCTAATATACATCAATCTTGCAGAAACCTCCACTGTCCTGACCTACAGCAATTCTTCACCAATCACCAAACTCTTTTACCAGTCTTTTAAAAGTCAAACCGTTCGCACATTGTCTGATTACTTACAATGGGGAGATGCTAGGTCACTACTAGTACCATAACCACTACAGTGAGTTTTAGAGTTTATGGTACACGTAGAGTTCTTTTAACACCAAGATGTTGATTAACTAATTCAATGTGCAAAGGGTTGTATGTCGGCTTCCTCAAAAGTGAAAATTTACTTGTGATCGAACATACAAGACATTTAAACATCTATACCAAAGCGTGGTGTATGGCAAAAGTTTATTGCTGCATCTCTAGGGTATCAACTGGTCCTGATTTTTTTCCTGAAATAAAATTCTCTTTACTATGCAGAAATGTAATCAATATGTATTAAAACTTTAGGTGCCGTAGGGCTGTTTGTTATGTTGCTAAGCAACTCTCTCATCCACTGCCAGTCAGATGATTAAATGCACAAGCTAACAGAGGTACTTATAATTATATTATGTGTCAACTGCTGCTCTAAGTAAGAAAGAAATTTACTGTGATAGCCAGCAGTGCGTCAATCAAATGAAATACAGGATCCAAACTCAAGAACGAATGGTGGGAAGAATGGAGGGGGTTTGAGATAAACAGAATACCATCATATAATAAATGATCTGATGTGTTTAAATGTAAAGATGTTTAATTACAATTAGCATTGACATATGTACATCATAAACGAACGAGAAAAAAAATCCACTTGTAACTGTACCAAAGTGGTGGTAGAAATGAAAATGAGTTATTTAACTAATTTTTTTACAATTAAGGTACAAAATGTATATCTTGCCTGTTCATGTAAATAATGCTAAAAATTTTTACATAGCATTGTGTTCATCAGTGGTAGTTGAACTTTGGCACTCTAGTTATTGAGTGATACTTTGCCAGCAATAATTTAGATGTAGTCCACATTTGGCGTACCAAAGCTTGCCTACTCTTGGTGTAGATGATGAAGAAAAAAAAATAAAATAAAAAGCCTCCAGTGAGAGGTATACATTTATTGCATTTTTTTTTTTTTTAAAACACATTGCCTTTTAGGTGTTGTCTCTCGAGTCTTACCAATATACCTTACCAATATAACACCAATGTAGCAATGTTATGTGTATACCGTGGCTTTAGGTTGTAATGCAACACAAGGTGCATTTCATAATCACATTTCCCATGCACGGATGTCCTGGAGACACTCTTGGTATGCGGTTCCACTTTTTGGTGTTCTTGCAGCTTGTGTACGAGCTGTGGTCTGTACGCAGCTCCATTCTTTATTCAACAGATATGACTTTTGTAATATTTCGTTCCCAAGCCCTCTCCTGGTTATCCTGTAACCGATACCACATTTCTCGGAGTCTGATTTCCTGCAGTTGACCTCTGCTGGTGTTAAGTCATTTCAACCTGATTTACTGTTGAGATGTAAATTATAATTGAAAATCTTAGTGGTTACATAACCTATTAACTTGTATAAGAAGCTGTTGCAGGAGACAAAAAAATATCAATCATTTTTTGTTTGCCTCATGATCACAGTCTGAATGCTATTTGATACAACAAAATTAGTGTCACAAACATGCCAACTTTTTTGCACATTGCACAATATGGCTTATTAAAATATAATACTACACATATACTTTTGGAAAGGCTGTGTTTGAAGGATGAAAGCAATTCCTGTGCCATCTGCTCCTCCTAAGATCCATCTGGTCTCATCCAAAGCAAGGCAAAGTAGACAATATGTGCTACAATATGTGAAAAGAGAACATCACACTGAAAAGAAGTGCTCACCGACTATGAAAAGGCAATTGTGGGGTGAGTCATTCTGACTCCTCTCCATGTTACACTGAGCATCCAAGCAAAGACATTTCTGCAATGCAGGAACAACCCTGAGAAAGTGCCAATATAATCTCCAGGTACTCTATTCACTAAGATGGACACCCAAAGTTTAACAAAGAATGCAAGCTTCTACTAGTGCAATATCAATATCAATCCAATGTGTGTTAACACTGATTGGCTGAGCATGTCACTTGATATTGCTAATGAGTTAGTGGAACTTATTTCTTTATTACTGGAACTTAAACATTACAGTGCTCTCAGTTTTGGTAAAACCTTTCAAATCAGAGCAAGACTTTCTCACAGCCAAACAAAGCCATCCGCACTACAGTGAACAATGATTATGGTGACTGAAGTGTCTTTTTCGCTGCCATGTTATTCATAACAAATAAGCAGAGGTCAAAAGAGAGATTCCAATCCACTGTAAAAATCGCATAGCAGTCTAACCTGTATAGTCTGCTTTGCATCACCCAACATCAACTGGATCTGTCACATAGTGTCTCTCACATGGACAACTACATCTGGCAATTAGTTTCCAATGAAAAATTCTATCCGGATAGTTTTGCCTTGAACCAGTCTTGCCCTTTGAATTCTTTCTAAATTATTAATACCCCCTAGAGGATATAGTCTCTTGAACT
The DNA here is from genome assembly GCA_933207985.1 of Pelobates cultripes. Lineage (NCBI taxonomy): Eukaryota > Metazoa > Chordata > Amphibia > Anura > Pelobatidae > Pelobates > Pelobates cultripes. The sequence goes on along the minus strand of OW240912.1, from coordinate 236,949,411 downwards.
GTACAGTATATTTCAAAGCCACACAACTGACCTGAAACAGCATTGAACATCTGTTTTTTTAATAAAGATAATATGATTTCTATACAATCAGGTATTCCAAAGGCTTTTCCTGCAATCTTTTCCACACCAACTGACAGTCAAAAATGTGGTCTCTTAAGTACTCCGATGTTATTGTCAAAGTGCCATATAGCGTGTATCACAAATCTGGACCCATAATTTTGCAGATTGCATATGCGATGTATGGAATATTATATAAACTGGCCACACACATAGGAAATACAAATCATATGCACTACTATTTGACCATAAACAGATCTACTATATAGTGTTCATACCATTCATACCATACATACATACACACACATATATATATACATACACACACACACACACACACAGTTATTCCTTCTGGATATCAATTTTAATACAGAACTTCGTGACACTGGCAAAAATGAAAACACCCATTTAAACTCAGCAAAGTGTATCCCAGTAAACAGTAAAATACTGTAAACAGTAAAATACTGTTTCAAGATGAACTCTCAAGGTTATGGCATACCATCCACATACAAAACATTGCTTTTAAACCATCTGCTTGCAATGCCACATAGCCATTCCCCATTCTACCAAATTATGTCTGGATCTATGAGGATTTTAATTTCATGATGTGACTTTGTTGCAGCACAGAGCAACATTAAGTTCCACTTCACCCCAAAATGTGTCCATTTTGGTTAAAAATGTCCATATTATATGTGTTATAGTCTGCATCAAGGTTGACCAAGGAGTGAAACTCTTCCAACGTTTGATGTAATAGTACACAATAAATAATCCATAAGAAAATTGTGGCTGCCATAACAATAATTACACCAAAAAAATATATATATCTAATATATTGGGTCTTACAACATGGGTCTAAAAACAAAAACCAGAGAAGCGATACCAGCAATATGACCATATGACACATGAATACAACACTGGTTAGTTCACTGCAAGCTTAACTAGGCTAGGAACACAGCTACTTGTACCAAACTGGAGTGGAGATTGCCTGGGGGGTGGCATGAGGGGGAGAGAAGGATTACAGGAAATGAGGCCACTGTGTGATGGAGTAACGTGATGCTAAGACGGTCAATAACTGGTACAATTGTTGTTTAAAGGTCTGACTGTCATGTGCTAGCCTACTATTCAAGCTCTGAACCGACACCTACTTTTAAGGCATATGGAGTGAGACATATTGTTGGGCACTGCTCATGCTAGTTTAATCTATGTTTCCAGAATGTTAAACCTTTGAACAGGTTTGATACATAGTTTTACATACATTGAATTCCCGATGCAAGCTATGCCTCGTAGTGTTTACATACAGCGTATTTTCGATGCCAGTTATGCCCTGATATGTTTATGTACATTGTATACTTTGACGCAAGCTGATACATAATGTTTTCTTTTGTTTAAACATATTAATGCAAAATTGAAAGATGGAAACAGAAAAAACTAAAATAAAGATTGTCAAAAAAAAAACAACAAAAAAAACAAAAAAAACAGAGAAGCCGCAACATGGGTATGAATATTGGAATCTCCAGTGGCATGCACATGGCGCTTGAGCCCAAGATGGCCTCCTACTCATAAAATTGCTCTGACTGGTCAGACGATTTGTCCTTAGGAGTGGAGGACGAACAAATACCTGCTTCGCAGATGCCAAGGCCGGCACCATCTCAACCGTACCCTTCTCCATTGAAGTAGCCACAATCCGCAATAATCTGCAAGGCCTGACAGGCCGATTGCAGGCCCTGGAACAGGACTCCTGAACAAATATCCAACAAATCTCTTTGCTACAGCAACCACCACAACAGATGCAGCAACAGTACACTAAATTTTAGCACACATTTGCTACTCTTGAAGATATGCGACAAAGCAATAATCTAAGGTTAAGGGGCATCTCTGAGGATACTCCAGAAGTGGAGTTGCCGCACGATTGCTTTGTCTCCTGCTAGACAAGCCATGGCCATGGATTTGACAGTTTCTTCCTTCTTCTCAGATCTGTTAAAGTTCCAATTGCAGTGCCAGGCTTCTAGAGAAACAAAGATAAAGCTGCAGTTGTGGCTGCTAGGAGGGGTTACTCTAAGACTTTGAGACTATGTCTCTTACCATTTACGCAGATCTACATGGTGGTACCCTGATATGGGGGAGGTTGCTTCCAGCTTTCACATCTCTTTTGCATTCGCACGACATCAGGTATCACTAGCTAATGTCATGTACACAGGACTCATCTGAGCAAGTCACTTCACAGTTGGAACCCGGCATAATCCTATTTTCTCTTCAAAAGGTCCACAGTTTACAATTATGCAACAATTACTAATTGAGCCATCACTAGCAGCCTACTGCAATTGGCTCCATTTGATTACTACAGGTTGTTTAATTTTTCTTTTCGACTATCTTATATTTTACTTTAAATTTATACAATGATGACAGACACATACATTACCCTCCCCCAGGTTTAAAGAACAATATGTATTTTTTGCTTACTGACAAAAAAGTATTCTAGTTTGTTGTACCCCAATATTGGTTATCCATTTTTCTGTAAAATGTTACTCCTGTACATGAGGTTAGGGAAGAGGACATTACAGACCAGCTAATAAAATCAGAGGTGTATTAGAACATTATTTGGGTTTCTCTTAAATTATAAAAATTCAGTTCATAGTCGATCTAACATCATACCCTATAAGTTTACAAAGATGCTTTATTTGTGCCATCGAAACAATTACAGCAGTTTAGAAAGGTAAATAAGTGTACGAGAAACCTGTGCATCTGAAACCTGTACAAATCTTTTTGTAAATCAAGGCTTCATTAAGGCACAAGTGGGTACATGACTCTTGACAATAGGTGTGGTAATATGAGCAAGAGCACAGGTCTCCGTACTAAACAGTTGCATCACAGCCTCGCAGGGCTCTGCAACGGAGATAGAACACAATTCAGACATCGTCACTTAGTTGAGCAGTAGTAAGTGAAGAGTGAGCTTTAAAGGTTTCGTGCTAGAGGATGTGTATGGTACCTCGAAGGGCAGTAGAACAGGTAGGGTGGGATAGGTAAAATAGAAGGATGTAGGGGAGCTATATATCTGTTGTAATATACATAGTAGGAACATCTTACTGGTGTGAGTGTCATTATGAGGGATATTGCAGTATATCATCACAGGCATGTGACCCATAAGTTTCAGGTTCTATCTATGGTGGGTAATTCACTTAGAATTACTCTGTTGCTTTGTTTGTTGATTCTTCATAGTTAGTAATCCCCTGTGAATAAATATGTATGAGGGAAAGGTGGCATATCTTTCTCCCCCAACATCCCCAGTATATGTGACAGTAATTTTGTGCTGGGAGGGGAATCACAAATAAGTTACAAGCAGACAATTGTATTAAAGTGGACATGTAGGTCCAAACGCTATAAGTTTACATGCGCAGATACCATTGTTGTATGAACGACCATATTACTTGCTTCTGTGGATTGAAAAGAAAAGAAAAAAAAAAAAGAAACAAAAAGTACTTTGTCACATCCAGGTCTTATTTTAAATGGACACTATAGTTACCAAAACAAATTTAGCTTAATAAAACTGTTTTGGTGTATAGATAATGCCCCTGTAGTCTCACTGTTCAATTCTCTGCCATTTAGGAGTTAAATCACTTTGTTTATGAACCCTAGTCACACTTCCCACATGTGACTTGCACAGCCTTCATAAACACTTCCTGTAAAGAGTCATCTACTGTTTATCCTTCCTTTATTGCAAGTTCTGTTTAATTTAGATTTTCTTATCCCCTTCTATGTTAATAGCTTGCTAGACCCTGCAAGAGCCTCTTGTATGGGATTAAAGTTCAATTTACAGAGCAAAATTTAGGTAAAATTATCGGATTGAAAGTGAAACTAGTTTTTTTCATGCAGGCTGTGTCAATCAGAGCCAGGGGAAGTGTGGCAATGGCTGCATAAACAGAAACAAAGTGATTTAACTCCTAAATGGCAGAGAATTAAGCAATGAAACCTGAGAGGCATGATCCATACACTAAAAACGCTTAATTAAGCTAAAGTTGTTTAGGTGACTATAGTGTCCCTTTAAGTTACAAAACACAAAAACAAAGTATATCTGGATAACATTAATCTTAACATATACAGGCATGTTATTTATTAACACCGCTGGCATTGAAGGAGTGAAATATCTTGTCTAATAGCCGCCTAGTTTCCGAAAGCTCGAAGTACAACTCTGTGGTTGTCAGCACTGCTAATCATATCAGCAAAGCCTCTTTTCATCTGCACACCTAGGTGACCGCTCCAAAAGGATTAACTGTTACCACATTTAGTACAGTAAAGAGTTTATCTTCATTGTGTTTAGTAGATGAATGCGAAGACAGGTCTGCGTGCACAATCATTCCTTTACAGCTTGACAGACAAGTTCATACACACTCTTAAAATTCAGTATCATGCAGTGAAACATGGCTGCTGAAATGCAAATGGCCCATTTCATATTTATCAATGCTGAAAGTGATCATGCATTCCCAGTCTGTTTCACAAGGATTTTTAAAAAAGTAAAAATCAATATCGAACAGAGGGGAATTTAAAAAAAAAAAAAAAATTTTTTTTTTAAATCAGTATCAAACAGAGAGGGAGTTAAGGCATTGTGCAATGTAAAAGTCACGGTTACATGTAATTGTTGATTATGCTTTTCAATGTATGCATAGCTTCAGTTGTAAAAAAATAAACAATTTGTCCTCAAACTGTATATGAAATAGATTAATTTGTTATAATGAGTATAAACAAAAAGGTCAGTTTTCAACAGATGTCAAACAAGGAGAAATTATTTATTAGAGCAAGTGATGTTTCAGTTTACACTAGTTTTGCTTCCCTTGTGTTCCACCTACCAGAGGTTGTTGCAGCAACATCAACATATATAATGAGTGTCTACATATAAAATTGTTGGGGTTTTTTATGATGAAACCTGAATGATATTTGACTGGTAGTAATATGGCCATGAAATTAGCAAAATCTGACATAAAGTGTATAGATGGTCTGCATCAATTCAAATAAAACATTCACACAATAAGCAAAGATCGCTGTATGTAAGTGCATCGTTTTTACCATTCAGAAATAAAAGAACTGGTAAATCACACGAACAGTGGAACAACACTCTTCACAACGACAAAAGGTAAATTTTTCTTTTTATCACCCTTCATACTTGTTCAATTTCTAGGCTTTAAATAATTCTACATAAATCAATTCACATATTATGTCTTTGGGCAAGAAACACAGTTATTCCCTTCAAATCAGTTTTGGCATCTTATAGTGAAGAATAGCCCGTTAACTTTCTGGTGACAAATTAAAAAGTATTTCTTTGCCTGAAATTAAAATTTCTATCTATGCCACCTTTGCAATGCCCCTCCACCTTCAGTTATTATCTGTGCCCCTGGGAATGTGCTCATTTCACCCTCAAGTTTAAAATGTAAAAATTTTGAATAAAGCTTTTCAAATAATTGAATATTTTTGGATACACTGGAAAAAAAAAAAATGTCTTCAAAATATGAAAATGTATAAAAAAAAAAAAAATTTACATTGCAAAAATTAACATAGTACTTTCAGACAGATGGGGTTAAAGGACACCTCATATAAAAAGACATGCACATTGCTGCGGTTTATGTTATTTTGTCAATTATGGATTTCACTCGGAAATTGCCACATTTTATGATTTTTATTCCTTTTAACCTTATTAAGCTCATACTTCCTGGTGCTATAAGAGATATGTTTTGCCATTTCCCCCCTTTTAACCATCCCTCCTATGCCCTCTTTAGTCCTGTGTCACAGTGTGTCATGCAAATATTATATTTTTATACCTTACATGTTTCCTGAATTTATACAGCAGTGTCTGGATGTGCTTGTATACATGCTCCTTTTTCCTTTGATCTGAGAGAATCACTCTCTGGGTTTCACACTTCCAGCACTTCACTGGAGCTCTGGGTAAAACATCTTATTTCAGTCCTATTGTTACATCTGGCATGTTTGGTCTCATAAATGCTTTCCACCCAGCCTAGTAGTCCAGCGCCATTCCTCATTTTGACTGATGTCTCAATTGACAGCACTGGGTAATGTTAAATGTTGTGCTATTGCAGTTACTGGAATACTGGCACAACCACACATTGAACTCCAAATAAATTCCACAAATTGCTCAAACAACAGTTACTGCCAGATTATAATTACTGCTTTGTTCTGTGCACCTGAGGTTAGGTTACTCAAACAGTTACGTACCCCAGATAGAAAGTTATACAAAGACAGCAGATTCAGTAAAAAGGTAAATACATATATTGAGTATCCCTGGTAACAGGTTATAAAGACAATTTTACAACAGGAACCTATAAGAAATGTAATAACCTATTCAATCATTTCATGTATGGGAATTTTACGTGCACAATCAGTGAGCACTTCTAATGAAGAAAAAAGCCATGTTGACATGTGTACAAACTGTCAATGGCCAAGCCTAATATTGTGCAAACAACACAGCTGCAGAAGCCGATTCAGTCACCATTTATTTGCAGAGATTGTCCTCTGACTGTTCTCTGCCAAGGAATGTGCAAAAGAGAAAGCAGTTCTGGGCTTCTTGTAAGCAGATAGCAGGCTTTTATGTATTTTTGGCTGCTGAATTTAAAAGAAGAAAAAAAAATGAAAATAAAAAAAACACAAGAAACATGTTCGATCACACACACAGTTGTTTTTTTTCCACAATTTGAGGTTTTGTTATATTTAACTTATTTCTGTGTTTCATTTCAGCAAATTAAATTATTTGAATGTCTATTAGAAGACATTTACTTTCACTTTTTATGATTCTGAAAGGCTAGACTCATGTTTTGCGGACTGTAGTCAGTTATATTTATTTGTGAAATGATGGCTAGCCGTTGTTGTTTCAACAGTCCAGATAACCAATTCCCTAAAAATTTAGCAAAAGTTATCAAGAAACATCAACGCCTTTTATTTGAAACTTGTTCCACGCCTACTTTGGAGTGAAACAAGGAGATCAAGACAAACCATGGGCTGCCCCACAATGTTTGCTTTATTTGCGTAGAGGATCTTATAGACTATAACTTGAAAAATAAGAAAGCCACCGTCTATCCAAATCTAGCAGGGCTGGCAAGGCTTTGGATTAAGTGAGCTGTGTGGCTGCACAGGTTGCCATATGTCACGCCGCCCGCCCGTCTCGCTACAGCGGTATGCCCACAAACTAAGGGGAATACTGCCAAACACTCACCAGAGGTGACCTCTCCTCTCTCAGCATCCGGCTCTGTATCATTAGGGCCTCTGCCCGCTGCTGCGAATTATAAAGGGTTTCCTGTTTAACCCTTAAAGGGCCAGATCAATTAATTTAATATGGGTGTGTTACACACATAGCTTGATCACATGTTTCCCTACAGCCTATCAGGAAACGCCTTTAGCTATCTAAACCTAGTATGTCCATTTCTCTGTGCCCAGCTGGTTATCCGAGAGTGCATTCCTTGTATTAATTTCTTGTGTATCTGACCTTGGCTTCCCTTATGGACTATCCAATCTCTGTATTCCCTGACTTTTGGCTTGGCTTCAGACTATTCGGATATCTCCATTTCTTGACCTTTGGCTTGTTTATCGTTTGCGTTATACCTTTGTCTTGGCTTTTCCCTATCTTGTGTCTTTTGCCCTTTTACGTTAAATCCGGCCATTCTAATGCCCGGTAATACATTTTAGGTATTTGCTTTATATCTACTTAAGTTCTGCGTGTTGGGCATCTACAGAAATCCTGACACGATAGCAGCCGACACAGCTCACACACACAGGGACTGGGAGCAGGAGACCTGCATGGAGAGTTGGGGGTGGGGCAAGATCAGCCATGAGGTGGAGCCAAGCCGGATGTGGGGGCAGAGCTAAATACAGCCTAATACTGCTCACACAGAGGGGAAGCAGGAGGGACTCCCTGCTTCTCCAACTCCAACACATCAGGGATGGTCCACACTCACGGTCTTTATAAAATATAGCTTTTAATGATTACATGTAAAGGAAAAGATGCCAAAAATTCATCAATGTTTCAGTCCCGGTTTGGGACTGAAACGTTGATGAATTTTTGGCATATTTTACATGTAATCAATAAAAGCTATATTTTATAAAAATAAATAAATAAAAGCTGAAAAAAACAAAAACAAACATGTACTCACCTGAATATGCATAAATGGGGTGCTGCTGGGGGCCACACACTCGCTCACAGACACACACACACACACTTCCCAACACACACACAGATTATTTTTTTATTTTAAATCCACCCAGCTTTCCTACCTTTGGGAGAACTGGGTGGATTTTTTTGCCTGGAGTCCAGTGGGGCTGCTGGCCGGGCTGTATGATGTAATTCCAGCTCCCGGTATCATTCTGCGGCGCGCGAGGGAGTTGAGCTGGGAGAGCTCACAAGCCAGCGCTCCTTTGCCGCCCAACTGGGGCTCAGCTAGCCGCCTGCCCCAAGGCTAACAAGGCATTATTAGCCTGGGCATTTGGGGGTGGCATTTTTTGCCGCCCAAGGAAAATGCCTTGTTTGCCTCACGGCAAATACAGCGCTGCCTAGACATGAGAGACATCTAGTTCATAGTCCCTCAAGCCCCAGAAATTAATCTAAAGGCATATTTTAAGAACCAAAACGACTTTAGGTTAATTAAGTAGTTTTGGTTGATAGATCAAATTACTGCTCAAATCTCTGCTATTTTGGAGTTCACTAACTTTTGTTTCTGCAGCCGTAGTCACACATCCCCTGGCTGTTACATACACCTTGCATAAAATAATACAACTTTCAAATTAGATCTCAGAGCACAGTCTGTTAACTTTAGAAGTGTTTATCTCTTGCTCTGTTTACTGACAATTACAGAAATTTTAATCCACAAAGAACGCTTCAGCAGACTATTAACAGAGCAGGAGATAAGCAATCAATCAGACCTTAATGCTAGAAGAATGCCACATGGCATTATGGTCTAAACCAATTTCTCTAGGTGGTGTTTCCCAAATATTCTATTGTAGTTAACCACGATTGCCACATATGTCTTTAAGGGGAGTTCTGAAAAGGTATGCTCAGGTCTCTTTCCATCCTGATCTGTAAGAACAGTTGAGCTTAAATTGACGTCAAAGGTAAGTCTCACACTTGTTTCCAATTGTGAGCTAAAATGATCTTATAAGGGGGCGGAGCCAACGCATGAAACTGAACAGTTGCCATTTCTGTGAGATCCTCAAGGGCCCAACAAAATCTGCCTAATATCTCCTTCCCAACTAGCCATCAAACCTCAAAATCACGAAAACTGGACACCGGCCACTGAGCTGCATCGACAGATGCCCTTTCAGTACACCCCAAGGAAAAACAAACAGAGGCACAGTCCAGATCTGGGGCCTACCGCTACCCGAAGCCTCAAGGCCTAGACTCGCTCCTAGATTCCCTCATCGGAGCGCACAGCCCAAACATCCCGGAGCAGCTCTGGTCACCCCCGCTGCCCGAAATCCCGAACACAGAAACCCGACAGGGACATAGGGCTATGCTCCAGAGACCCGCAGCCTTGAAGACTCCAACAGCAGAGGCCGACCAGGCCACAGCGGTGCCACACTCGGGAACAGAGAGTGGGGACATGGAATCCGGGCAAACACCCCACCATGAGCCATCCCTAAGCCTACTGCAGGCTGACAGCATGGCACCGACCACTAAAGGTGACCTCAAACTACTCCTCGCAGACCTCCACAAAGTGATGGCAGTCGACCTTTCACGAGTATGCACGGAAATCCATGCAAACACAGACCGCATTAAGGCCATGGAGGAAAGCATCCTGGATGTGCATACTGAGATGGCCCATCTCAAGAACCCAGTACAGCAGCTCAATACCCACCACCAGGCACTGGCGCAACGGCTGACAACCCTTGAAGATCAGCTAAGGAGGAACAACATTAAAATACGAGGCATTCCAGCGGCAGTAAGAGCTGAAGAACTCCCGCATTATATCCGGAGGCTGCTGGCCGCCATACTCCCACCAGCGGTGGCCAAAAAAGTCACACTTGATGGCATATTTCGACTCACCATCATGGCCAAGCCCTCCACCCCTGAGCCACAAGACGTAATCGGCCAGTGCACCTCTGCGAATGACAAAGGCCATATTATGGCGGCAATACGAGGTAAAACCCCACTGCAGCTTGAGGACTCCTCTCTAAATTTCAAGACTTAACTAGGGCAATGCTGCAGTGGCGCAGACAAATGGGCCCCATCACGACTCACCTCTGGTCCAAAGGAGTGCCATACTGCTGGGGAATGCAAGGCACCTTACTCGTACTCCGGAACGGAGCGACCCACACGCTCCGCGCACTCACGGACGCGCCTACACTCTGCGCAGCCCTCGGGATAGAAACACCTGACCTCAACATCCCTGGAAGTACCATGAACAGAACATGGAATCCTGAGAATGTGATCCCCTTTGTACCATGACATGGGAGCCTCTCCTCCACAGAGACTTGACTAGAGGGAAAACTCCGGCTGGAGCCCACTGACCCGGCTGACACACAGATACGGGACTAAGCAATGGATAAACGCACTGTATATATATTTGTTGTCCCCGTTAGCTAAATACCTTGTTTCCCCCCACCACTGAGCACACCAGAGTCATCAAAATGATAGAGGCCCAGCAGTCCCTGACGGTGCAGATACACACCCCGCGGTTACGGGGTAACACACCCGGATAAGCTCGAAGCTCACAACCACCCACGCAAGCAACAGCCATTTCTCGCAACATACTGACCAGTAAAGCTAGGGCATCACCGCACAAATAGCGGCAGGTCGTACTCCTTACCACAAACCCCCATGCACACAGCCACCACACTATGCAATACGCACCTGGATCTACCCCCTAGGACAACGCACCTCACGTGGGAGATCATACCCCCTGCCAACTCGGCCAGAACTTACACTGTTCCCTACACCCCGTAGTAGAGCCATAAGGAGGCAGAGGGCACATAACAATAGAGGAGAAACGGTAAATGGGTTGGATTAAACGTATACTTTCTGAAAGATGCACCGGTCTAACTGATTCTCCTGGCTATGTCACAAGGGGGATGCATTGTCGCTCTAATGACGGGGTGCAGGCAGTAGTCCCATAACACTACCTGCTATTCTACAGTTTATGCACAATTTGATTTTTGCCTAGGTATCTCCTGCCATTCTTTTTCCTACAGCGTGCCACTACTAAATACCACTCATGACCTCCTGTACTTAGATAGAACCTGTCTGAAAAGCTTAGCCTGATATAACTCGCTGTGTATTCTTTAGCCTCTAAAATTGTTTGTATGCAGTACAGACTAGGCTCTGTCACTTCGCTTAGTGGTCTCTGCAGGAACAGTGCTCATCTTACATTACCTGTTCTATTATTTTTAACTTTACAAACATGTGAGAATCCTGTCAAGCAATCTACGAATGACAGAAACAGGATATAATTAGCAACAAAATCCTCATTCTACCTGCACTGTCCAACACAGCAAGGAAGAGAAACCAGAAAATACGCACGCTCTACTCCTATCAGAATGTTGCAAGATAAAGGAATCTTCCTACTACAAATGTGTGACTTTCAGGGATTCCTAATGCCCTTATAAGCATTCCTAAAGGGTAGGACACTCATTGGTTAAATCAGTGTCCTCCTGGAGTGGTTGTGGAAAGCCAAAGAAAGAAGCAGGTACCGGTATTTATAAAAAAAAAAAAGGTAAATAAAATAAATAAGATGTTTTTTTCAGCCTGCAGAGTGAGGCAACGATCTCATTTAAAGCTAAAGCTTTAAGTGATGCATGTTCCTTTCAGCACCTATGTATTTTTCATACACTTGACAATTCTTGACAAACCGATTCTGAAACTGTAAGATAAGAGGAAGCTATAGGATAAAGGGACGCTTGAGACGCCACTTTAAGTTGAATAACGTGAGTACTTGGTTATACAGAAGTAAAGTAACTGTTTAGTAAAATGTGTTGATGTTCCTGATGTCTTGTACACAACACACACAACAGAGCCAAAACAGACACACAGCCAAAGCACACAGATTATGTACAGTCAGCACACATGCATTAAACCAAGCTGAAGCACACCACACAGAAGACACTATGGGGGAGGACAGGTGGTAAGACACTAAACTACAAATTAAAACCGAATGGAATAAATAGCTGGTCCGGAATAATACTCCAACTCCGCTATAGTCACAACAGGCTATTTTGGCCTTGTTTTTGTTTTTTTTCTACTAAATTTATTCTGAGAAAATCCAGAGTTTATTAAATAACCCTGTCAATGACCAGGTCTAAGCAGGTTCTCCAAACTGTCAAAATTTTAATTTTGTGTTAGGACAAGTAGATTTGTCATGATGGACAAGTAGATTTCCTCCCCCTCTCCCCCCACACCACTTAAGTATAGCGCCCTTATAACCATTAAAACTCGTCAAAAAGGGGAGGCGGGGCCTGACCGTCTAGCTGAGCAGACACATGGGATGAGGGCTCCTCACAAATCTTGCTATAATCTGTGTAAATTCAGCGAAAACAAGTAAAACTTGACTCAGCAATTCTGAGACACTGTCACGGATCCCTGGTCCAGCATACTTGAGGCCTAGCGTGGTATCGGCTGGGAGTGACGGCCCATCCTCCTTAGCAGAGCTGTGCAGGCAGAATCCTGTACCTCCCTCCCCTCGAACCGGTGGGGGTTATCCTGGTCCCCACCTCTACTGCTGCCGATTCTCACCAGCACTCAGGCTTACCCTCCACAGGGGTTCTGCTCCACAACCACACAGCGATTGCCAAATGGTAGGAAGCAAGATGGCGGACGCACTTGCCTAAGAGACACGAGGCGAGGCACCATACCAACCTGATTCGCCCGGAATATACGGCACTCTCACAAACCGTCTTCTGGAGGCAATCTTCAACCGCTGGTGGGCTGCCTTGGAGGAGAGGACAAAACAAGCGACATCAAATGTGGTGCCCCTGGCAGAAGCAAAACAGCATCGCGAGGCAAGACCGGAGAGGTCCCTCACGGGCGAACCGATGCCAACTACCACGCCTTCCTGGGCCTAAGGCCAACAGGGGATCGACCTCTACGCACCGACCACGCAGGCAGAAAAGCGTGTTGTACCGAGCCTCCTGCATTATCCTGGATGGGAAGGACTTTGCCTCCAAGAGGGCCCGAGTCTGTGGCATCATGGTGCCAGCTCCAATGCAGGCCTGGGGCGGGAGAGACGCCTTACTTCGCCTCAGCAATGCCAATCACCTTCGTGAACTGTACACCAGTGGAAGAAGCGTGGAGGGAAATGGAGCGGAAAAGCCCAGATTGGAGTTGGACTCCCGCCTGTGCCCCGCGTGTGGCATTGGGTGACACAGCATGGCGGCTTCTACCTTTTAAAAGGATATCATCTTGTTTAATACTGTTCTTTATGCCTATTACCTTTATATCCTGTAACTTGCATACTCTACTAACATCCCAGTGGTATCACAACTCTTGTGTCATACTAATGTAACCTAAGCTCACTCTCTTACACACACCATGTCTTGCCTATTCTTCTGCTCTGAAAATAGCATATATATTGCATTAAGACATGTTCTTTTATCCTGTTATGGCTTAACCTCTTGCCTTCTTAAAATACTATGCAATATGCCTTCATTACTAAGCATAACTATTATTTCAGCATAGCTACTCTATAGTTTACTCAAGTATTCCTAGCCTACTACCTTTAACAAATATAAAATGTGCTATTTTATCTGCCATGTCATTGATTGCTATTGAATTGCTTGCATCTGCTGTCGTGGCGCTGCAAGCTTGTCTTATCTTATGCACAAGAAAAATAAAGAATAAAAAAAAAATAAAAAAATGTAAAACTCGTCAAAAGAAAGTTCAGAATTCTTTTTTGAGTTGCAATTTAGTCAACAACTAAAAAGTTGATAATTGTTCCATAAATACCAGAAAACCCTGCTCTAAGTAGAATAAAGCCTTTGCACGCAGAGTGTTGAAATCTGAACATTTCAATTATTTTTTTCTCTCTCTTTAGGTGTTTATTTTGACAACAGGATTGGGAGGGGGGGAGAGAAGAAAGGTTAATGTGTATGACATAGTAATACTAGACAAGTGATTATTATGGATATTAAAAAGTGATCAATTGGAATTTGGGGTGAACATAGGAGGCTCGGTGGTAGTAGGGCGGTAAATACACAATATGTACAAAATCATGTGGTACAAGTAGTAAGTTGATATAAATATCCACCAAAGGGTTAAGACAAAGCTAATGTATATAGTATTATTGGTTGAATTCCCATTGATGTGTCATGTTTTACAGGATATAAGTAGTAGTTTGATATAATTAATATCATAGGGTTATGATAAAGCAAATGAATATGGAATCAATAGTCGAATCTATATCAATGTGTTATAATCACCATTAGCACTACACAGACAACACAGATGGGGGGGGAGGGAAATAAGGATAATACGCATGCTATAGTAAATACTGTAGTTAGGTGATCTTTATTGGTAATCGCTATGAAAGGCTACTTGGGGAGTCTATGAGATTAAGGGTAAGTAGGGGGTAAAATTAATACAGAAATAAAGCAATGAAGATAATAAAGGAGCAGGTCCAAACAGGAACCCTATAAATAAAAGGGACCAGATGGATAGCTCCAAAGAAAAACCCACTTGTTATTCTCTGTGTGGGAATAACCCACTAGTTAGGCGATAAACAAATTGAGAGAAAGCGGACGAAAAGTCCAATAACGTTTTTATGCTAATCAGATAACCGGTACTTTCTACTTTCTATAGCCTCCCAAAGGTTTATAAGTCCATTGATGACCCTTCGGGTAGGCCCATTGTATCTGGGTGTGGGAACATCACACAGAATGGGAGTATTTTTCTGGAAAAAATCATGGTTCCCATAGTCTCCCAATTACCCTCATACATCAGGGACAAATGCTAAACTTTCTGAAAGACATTCATGTACCAGAGCAGGCCATTTTGTGTAGCTTAGATGTTGAATCCCTGTACAGTTCAATACCGCATAACCTAGGGATAGCAAACACCAGACTTACCCTAGAACAGGAATTAAAAGCCCCGGTTGAATATATAGACTTATCAGAATTACTTAAAGTGGTCCTTACCAAGAACATTTTCCTATTCAACAGCACCGTATACCATCAAGTGAGAGGGACTGCCATGGGGACATCTTGTGCCCCCTCCTATGCGAACCTATATTTAGGAGCATGGGAGAAGGGAATCATCGAGATAGGGGGCAAACATCAGAATTTTTTAGATCTAACCATTTCAATACAGCCTGGCGGTAAAGTATTGTAAAAAAAAAAAAAAAAACAGCTACCAATGGCCTGCTAAACTGGCAAAGTCATCATCCCAAAACCCTGAAATCAGGTATACCCGCTGGACAATACTTAAGGCTTAGACGCAACTGCTCCACCATGGAGGACTTCAATGTTAAAGAAAATCCTTCAAAGAAAAGGGCTATCCTAACAGGGTCCTTAGAAAGGCATACTCCAGAGCTATCTTTTCAGACAGAGATCTACTCCTTTCCGACAATAATAAACAGAGTACTAATTCAAACCTGATACGTTGTATAGCCACCTACGACACAGGATGGACGTACATGATGGAAACTTTTAAACGTTATTGGCCAATTTTAGCCACAGACCCACATATTAAAAATGTGATCATTCCATTCCCATCCATAACAGCACGGAAAGGAAAAAATCTGAGAGATACTCTGGTACATAACCATCTGGTACCCCTTAAAAACCAAAAAAAATATCTACCAAAGGGGACTTTTAGATGTGGACATTGTAGCGCATGCGCACATATCGAGAGAAACTCACAATTTAGCAGCAGTAATAGAGAAGAGACTTTCCCTGTACGATCCTTCTTCAACTGTACGACTGAAGGAGTAATTTACTTGCTAATTTGCTCACGCGGAATAAAATATGTCGGCAAGACCTTCCGTCCATTTAAATTTAGAATCAGGGAGCATGTCAATTCGGTGAGAAGGCACTTAGAAACATCCATCTCACGTCACCTAAAGCTCCATCATGCAAATTCCTCTAACCATATTAGATTTATGGGGATAGAACATATCCAACAAACACAACGAAAAGGTGACTGGGACAGGAGATTGAAACAGCGTGAATCCTATTGGATTTACAAATTAAAATCTCTTTCTCCTCAGGGACTTAACGAGGGCTTCTCCTTTTCTGCCTTTCTATAATCTACACATAGCTCTCTTTAGTTTATGGAAGATATATTCCTACCCTTTCTTTTAGGAATTGTAAATAGATGTAAATCTTTAATTTCAATTATTGGTGGCTAATCTCTTTCCCTTTTGCATTTTTTGAGTCTCATAAACCTTGATCAGTATACTGTCTCCCGAAAGGTGAAACATACTCACTCATTCTCATATTTTGGAGTATTGATTAATCCTCATTTATTAACCCCCTCTTGAATATTGGGTTTCTTAATAAGTTCCCAAATGAGGACATTATCTGATATTGATTTGATAGTAACTGTATATACTTAATACCATCCAGTTTATTTAATTTAGATTTTTTATTGGACCAAGTGTTACATGGATATACCAAGGAATAAAACTATGCTTATCCATTGCTATCACTTAATTGTATAGCCTATGAACATTTTATTTATTGTATTTTGCTTTACATTTGTAATTATTGGGTATTCTATTATGATTGGTAGGTGCATTTAGTAATGCGGTATTCCAACCTTGGAACTATAGCTGGTATTGTTGTAGCCAGTATTGTTGTAGGGAGGGTGCCTATTCCACATGTGCTTGTAGGGCTCAAACCGCCCCCCCCCCCCAACAACATTATGAATGGGCTAGCGTTATTATTGGCTGATGCGCAATAGACTAACGAGACCTCCCACCCCCTGTTCACGCCTGGAAGTCCCGCGCCTGATGGAGTCACGAAAGGGCTCTCTGGCGGAGATCGATAACAGACTCGTATGAGCATAATCACCTTACCTAGAGGACATTTGAATCCTTATGAATATGAGGGATGCATCCCTATTGCTCAAAAGAAACTGATCTACCTAGAATGAAAGGGGGCTCTCGCCGATTGGCTGTATGAGAGGTTGGTATTTAGTTACCACCCTTCACTCCATTCATTAGTATGAGCAGTTTCACGCCCCAAAAGGGAGGGAGCACTGGTAAGTGTTTAATGGAACTGATTATTTGGTACACCCATTCCACACAGCAGTGGATACTTAATTGCAATCAAGGGCTTATACATTTTCTAGATCACGCAGTTCACATTCACTGCTCCTGACGATGGCGTGTTGATACGCTGAAATGCGCGTCGAGCTGTTTGATTAATTATTTTTTTACCTCTATTGGTAGCACTATGCACTAGTTTTAGTTAATTTAAGTGTGTTTTGTTTATTCTAGTTGAGGAAGGGACAGAGGTTCAGGTAGGCATTAGTGGTTTATCCACGGTGCCGATGTATAATAGGGATAACCTTGCTTTATTTTAGCATTGGGTTTTGGGGGGGGATTTCAAGAGGGGTTTCTTCTTCTAAATAATTAACTTCTCCATCCTCCTCTCCTTTTACCTCTGTATATTACTGTTCCTCTGGATAGGCAGTTTGTCATTTTTTCAGCTTTTATATACAGTTTTTTCTGTGCCTATATGCCTTTTACTATATGTCTCTAATATAGACATTTAGATTGTTCTCTAGCCTTTACCTTCCTCCTATTGGTTTATTCTATATACTATTTCCTTTAGGTTTATTAAAGGTAGGGCTTCCTTTTTTAACACGTTATTCTCTTATTGGACTTTTAGTCCGCTTTCTCTCAATTTGGGTAAAAATAATAATATAGCACACACCACGAGGCATAAGTAGTAGTCTGACAAATAATTCTAAAGGGTCATAATAAATTAAATGAATATAATATTAATAGTTTAAATTGTTTTGTGTTCTACTCACTTCCTGCACTAGAGTTAGAGTGGTCTAAGGTCACAGGGAAATTACAATTAACTTGTAACAGCTACCCCCAGTTGGTGAGGGGGTATCAGCCGTTGGAGACGTCCTTTTTCCCGGCAAGCCGCTGTTCAGTAATGGAGTTCCTTATTCCCATTCACTAGATCCAAGTAGAGAGCAAGGCAGAGCTCTTAAAAGAGCTAGGTGATTATGCTGAAGATTCCCTTCCAAGAACGAGACAAGGCTACGTTTTGAAGGGTCAAGAAGAACTGAATTTTAATGGCAGGTACTCTCCTTTTATGCGATTCTTCCCATGCAAGGGAGCCACCCACATAATTATTACAGTAACCAATACAGCACAAGATACAACCCACACAACTCCTCCCCTTAGATAAGCGTTTAAACATAATTAACAAGCACACATTTTTTCCCAAGTTTTGGATGTACCCCAAATATCTGGGGTACATTCATAAATCCGGTATCCCCTGATAGCCCTAATCTGGGGGAGCAACATATTTGAAAATCACCCAGATCGGGTCAGGGGTTCGGGAGTTATGGAACTGTAAAGTTTTGACCGACGTTACAGGCACAATAGCCGAAAACAGTTCCATAAATTTTGGCCTTGCGTTCGGTCTCCATTCGTGGATTAAAAGTCCCGAAATGCTTGCCATCCGTGCATATCCTGGGGTTCGTTAGAGTCCCCATGTTTAGTCTGTCTACCGAACGGCGGGACGTTCGGTAGTTTCGGCACAAATTTATGGAAGTCTGGAGGTCTCAGCGGAGTTTGCCTAGTCGAGTGTCCGATTTTAGTTCCAGACACTCGACAGCAAAACAACGCTGTTCAGGAGTTTGAGATGGCCGCGGCAACTAGTAAAACTCCCGAAATGGCGGCCACCCAGGGACTTAAACAAAGCATTTGTGTGTTTTCAATATGACTGTATTAGCCGAACAGGGAGGTAAATTGAAGCACAATTAGGTATCAGGGTGGTCCGGTGTTCGGTAGCTTTCCATCGTACGGTGAATACAGTGTCAATATAGTTTCGGTGAAAACAATTAAATGAATGCTACCGAAAGTCATTAAAGAAAATCCACACGAAAGCAGGTAACACATACAATTTTCAAACAGCTTGATGTCCTTTCCTGGATAAGAGATAGAGATATATATATTCCATGGTCTCTGTTACTTTATATGTCTTAAAGGGTCAGTAATGCCATATATGAACAGTCTTTGTATTTATGTGCAGGGTAAAGTGGAAAAAGGCAAGAAAATGGTGGATGTTCCCAGGCACCTTGTAGGGATTTGTTACACAACTGATTTGTAATAATTTTTTTCCCCCTTCTTTTTTACATGTAATGAGTTAAAGTAAGGAGTATTTGTCTCGGTTTATGTATTACTTGGATGTAAAGATCCTTTAGGCAATATGCTTATGCCACGGCTTAGTAGCAAGTTAGGTGATACTAAATTTTCCTTACCGTGACCTCCCACCCAACTTCTTTGCCCCTTTCCTTTAACCCCTTAAGGACACATGACATGTGTGACATGTAATGATTCCATTTTATTCCAGAAGTTTGTTCTTTAAGGGGTTAAAAGGGACACTCCAGGCACCCAGACCACTTCTGCCCATTGGAGTGGTCTGGGTGCCAACTTCCACTACCCATAACCCTGCAACTGTAAATATTGCTGTTTTCATAAACTGCAATATTTACCTTGCAGGGTTAACTCCTCCTCTAGTGGCTGTCTACTAGACAGCCGCTAGAGGGCACTTCCGGGTTTATAGCACAGATTTTGTGCTATAGTGTCACTAGACGTCCTCATGCTATGTGAGGACCTCCAGCATCATTGAAATCCCCATAGGAAAGCACTGAAAGCATTTTTAATGCTTTCCTATGGGGAGGTCTAATGCTTTTTATACAGCACATAGGAATTAAAAATTGCATCCTGACATTTTTTTGTACGAGCAAAACAGGTCTTTCAGTTGACCAGAGAAGGTTGAATTTATTTATCAGCCAAATCTACTTCTCCCATATACTTACCGTACCGGGGGAGGAGCGTGGGCGGACCCTGAACCAGCGCCGAGGGACATCGGCGCTGGCTACAGGTAAGTCACTGAAGGGGTTTTAACCCCTTCAGCAACCTGGGATGGGGGACCTGCAGTGGCAGGAAAACTGTTAGTTTTCCTGGCACTGGAGAGTCCCTTTAACAATATCTACTATACTACTATGATAGATATGCTATGTAAAGAAAGGATTGATGTTGCTGCAATTCAGGAGACGCATTGGAAGGCTCAGGATTCTATTTGTTTAAATTTTGGTAGGTTCCCAGTGAGGGAGTTATCTATAAAAGATAAAAAACAAAGGTGAGGGGGGCGTGGCCGACCGGCGATGGAGTAGGTCGCAAGTAAGAGAGGCTCTGCAGTCCCCGGCTCAAAAGCCCCTGTTCACAGCACACCGGCAGCCACAATGGGGAAATCCCGACGTCAGCTGACCCCCGGACCGCCGGGTACGGCATCGCCGAAACGGCAGGCGGGCCCAATGGACGAGTTTCTGTCCACACCTGACGGCCTCAGACACACGCGGCCGTCGGGCAAAATGGCGCCTGATTCACCAGGCACAAGCAGCACGGCCGGATCCATAGCAGGCTCCACACAAGCAGACACCCTAACCCAGATATCTGCTGAGTTAGCAGCCATAGCCTCCAACATGCTGACAAAGGCAGACAAGGTGACCCTGGTACAGGAAATGCGCTCTGCCATCAGGGAAGAGATTCAAGAGGTGAGAAATGATCTAACCACCCTGGAGCAGCGGGTCACTGAGCTGGAAGCTGATTGTATGCTGGCCTCTCAACACTCCCAAGCTGCCGACAATGCCACCTCAAGGCAGGGTACCGTCCTCCTGGATCTAAGAAGACAGGTCGAAGACCTGGATAACCGCGGACGACGTAATAATATCCGCGTGCGAGGCCTGCCAGAACAAGCGGGGGAAGACCTCAGCGACATCCTGCAGCGACTTTTCGCGGATGTACTGGGAGAGGAAGCCCCAGACACCTACAATATTGAGAGAGCCCACAGAGCACTCCGACCCCCTAGGAACGACGGACCCCCCAGAGACATTATATGCTGTCTACTATCTTTTCAACTAAAAGAAGCCATTATGAAGGCGGCCAGATCACAAAACATCACGTATCTTGGCGCCCAGGTGTCCCTGTTTCAAGATCTCTCGCCCCTGACGCTGGAAGCCCGCCGAGCACTACGTCCACTTACCCGAATGCTGCAAGATAGGAGGATCCCGTACAGATGGGGACACCCTTTTAGCCTACAAGCCCGGAAGGACAATGCATGGCGCACGCTGAGATGGCCGAACGAAGTCCCCGGGTTCCTGAGAGCCCTGGACCTGCCTGCGGTAGCCATACCTAACTGGATCTTGATGGGTCCACCACAGCATCCTGCGGGCCCCGCTGGTCCGACACCGCCTAGCAACCGGAGGGAAAGGCCCCCCCGGAGAGGGGGACCGGACGGCCCCGAAGAATAAAGCCCGGAGTCACATGAGTCTGAGATCCACCCTCCCCCGCGGGATGGCGGTCCCCCCTTCATCTGCACACCTGGCGGGTGCGGACACCCTGGACTTGCAGAGGTTTCTCCCATTGGCGGTATGTGCCTCCCCTCTCTGCTCTAAAACTGTGCCCCACGACAAAGCCCACGCTGGCTGGGTTGCTCCCCCCCCTTCTCCCCCGGGGGGCCCCGGCCTGCTCCGGGATTTAACTGCCTCAGAACTCCAGCCCACGCCTTACGGACAAAACCCAGGACTCTTAGCCATCCAGAAAGCTACAGCGGGTGGGAAAAGCCTACTTGGGAGGAGGGATAGCAGACACGAAATTCACCCTACTTGCAGGTGGGAAAAGCCTACTTGGGAGGGGGGATAGCAGACACGAAACCCACACGTGTGGAGGGCTAACTTACTCTACGATCATGGTCACTCCATCATAGGGGCGCGGGTGGGCCCTGGGCACACAACCTGGGCACTCCTATCCCTCCACATGTGGCTGTTAAAGGTTCCCCTTACTAGTTTTGCTCGGGTGCAGGAGGGTAGTTCGTGGAACTAGCGGGCTTGGGGGACACAGAGGGAGCAGGCGGGGAGCGGGGCCGGGTGCCTGTGCGGGGTGGTGCGGGGAGGGGGGGGGGCGACACTACACCCCCTGTAGCCAACAAGACAGACACTACAAGCCTATGATACCTAGCCCAAGCTTATAGGGGGGGCACCACACCAGGCCTCGGGTTGGGGAATAAGAGGGCCCGATAAACTGAGGCTTCTAACTGGGCTAGTGGGACCTGAGACACAGACACAATGGGGAGGAGAGATCCGAGGTAGGCACCACAGACGTTCCAGGGGGTAGCTGACACCCGCGGGGGGGACTAAAGAGATGGGCGAGGACTGTTAGGGGACCATGAGGCGGGACAGGCCTGGCTCCGGCCGTTTAATAGTATACTACGTTAGGCCAAGTTTATGCTATAATGTTCAAGTTAACCCCTCCTAATTTATTTTATTTATCTTTTTTTTTTTTTTTTTTCCTCCACTGTTACATAATTCTTTGATATATACACAAAGGGTCTGCAGCTCACGGCGGCGATACGTTCTCGAGCGATTGGCTCCCCAGGCTCAGGTAACCCGAGCAACTCACTTGAGCCGGGCACAAGCAGTAGCCTCAATTTCCCCATGAGAATTTCACTCCACCTGGTTACTACAACCCCACACAACCGACTCGGCTTGTAAATTCGATCGGGCCCAGAGGTCTTACCGACCATAGACGGATCGGACGTCCCCTGGGGAACACGACCGATCTTGGGTCACTGTTGTCTTTTACCCCTGACCACACTATCCTCCACCCCCACACACACACCGACGGTCACCGACAGACTTGCTCTCCCCGACATCTCTCCTCCCCCCCTCCACTTATTATATCTAACTTCTCTCCCCCCCCCTCTCTCTTTTCCCCTCACCCCTCCACCCCACCTCCCACTTCCCCATCCCAGCCTGGCCAGCCTCTGCCGCGATGTCTCAAAAATTTCAATCAGCCCCGCTTCGGTTCTGGTCCAACAACATAAGGGGCTTGAACATCCCCGAGAAGCACTCACATCTTCTACGGACACTATGGTCCCAGAAGGTCTCCGTGGCATTTCTGCAGGAGACCCACTTTAAAGATGGGTCAGCCCCCACATTACATGATAAAAGATTCCCTCAGGGCTTCTTTGCGAACCACCAGGACTCCAAAAAATCAGGGGTGGCAATCCTCTTCGCAGGGACGGTGCCCTTCCAATGCACCGCCACACTGGTTGACCCGCTGGGTCGGTATCTCTTCATAAAAGGAACCATAGCAGATCGCCCGTATACCCTAGCTACTGTGTACTGCCCCAACCGGGGTCAACACACATTCCTGGCTAAGGCTCTGTCCCGCTTAGACAAATTCAAGGAAGGCTTACTGATATTAGCGGGTGACTTGAACACCCCTCTGGACCCCCGAGTAGACACGTCAAGGGGTGACAGCACCATCCCAGACCACTGCATACGCAGGACCAAACAAACACTCAACAGACTAGGTCTATCCGACTGCTGGCGGGCGGCACACCCGGACAGCAGGGATTATACCTGCTACTCTGCCCCCCACAATCAATACAGCAGGATAGATTACATCTTTATCGCGCAAGAGTTCCTCCCCCTGCTTATCACTGCAGACATTGGGATCCAAGGAGACTCTGATCACGCCCCTGTGTCCATCCAGATTCAATCGCCCCTCTTCAAGCCACGGGAGCGCCATTGGCGATTAAACGAAACCATGCTATCGGATACAGAATGCTCTAGGCTGACCACACAGGTCCTTACCCAATATTTTGAAACAAACACCACCCCGGACGTGTCCCCCCTGACAACCTGGGAGGCGCACAAATGCGTAATCAGGGGGCACTACATAAATCTTTGCACACAACGCAAACGGGAGAACACCAGACGCATCCTTGAATTGACTAAACGGATAACTGAACTCGAATCCACCCATAAAAGGGATTTGACAGAAGACATCTACCTCCAACTGACCAACGCGAGAAGACAGCTTAGGGACATACTCTCGCAGAAGTTGCTTAAAGTGGTACGCAGCTCACACCGCTTTTTTTATGAACACTCGAATAAATGCGGTAGACTGCTGGCCCGGACTTTGCAGCAGAGACGGAGGCAAACCCACATTCACAAAATAAAAGCCCATGGCCAACAGGAAACGAGACTGCCAGCAGAGATCCTACAAGCATTCAGGGAATACTACACAAGCCTATATAACCTGGCCGACACTCCCAGCGCACTTCACCCCGCACAACACAAACGCGAGCTAACAGACTTCCTCACCAAACACGTCACCCGGAAACTCACCCCCGACCAAGCCGCGAACATGGAACAGCCCCTGTCCCTGGAGGAACTAACTGCGGCGCTTAAACTAACCAAATCAAACAGGGCGCCGGGTCCAGATGGTCTCCCTGGGAGCTACCTTCGCACATTTAGAGACGTTCTGCTGCCGCACCTGTTGACAGGCCTGAACTCTCTGCTAGAGGGCGAACAGTTCCCGATGGACACCCTCAGGGCCGTGGTTACGGTCCTACCTAAAGAGGGAAAAGATCCAGCCTGCTGTGCGAGTTACCGCCCCATTTCCCTCCTGAATGCAGACCTAAAGTTGTTTGCGAAGGCCATGGCCCTCCGTCTTGCCGGGGTGCTTCCCTCACTGGTCCACCCGGACCAGGTGGGCTTCATCCCAGGCAGAGAATCACGGGACAACACCATACGGGCCCTCAACATTATCCACTCGGCTCGAAGGCAGGGTCGGCATCTTACTCTCCTCTCCACGGATGCTGAAAAGGCCTTCGACCGAGTGGACTGGGCCTACCTCGCAGCCACCCTACAACACATGGGACTCGGACCTAATATCCGAACATGGATAGCGGCACTCTACACGACACCCACGGCTCGAATACGAGTCAACGGTGCCCTCTCAGAGCCAATCCCTATACGAAATGGCACACGACAGGGGTGCCCCCTGTCCCCCCTGCTGTTCGCCCTCTCCCTGGAACCGTTCCTGGAGGCGGTCAGGATGGACGGGGGAATCACAGGACATACAATAGGGAACGTAGAACATCGGGTAGCGGCATACGCCGATGACCTGCTGTTCTTCCTGGGACAACCCCTGATCTCCATCCCAAACACACTAGGCCTATTCCAACGATTTGGGAGGATCTCGAACCTGAAACTCAACACCGACAAGTCGGAGGCCATGAACATCGCGGCCCCAGCCGCACTCGGGGCGCAACTACGCTCCCACTACGGGTTCAGATGGTGCGGTACCAAATTGAAATATCTCGGCATTTGGTTGACTAAAGACCTCTCACATCTTTACCAGGCTAATTTTGCCCCAATCCTCACCTCCCTACAGGCCGACATGGCCAAATGGACTGACCTCTACATTTCGTGGTTCGGTCGTATTAACGCAATAAAAATGAACATCCTCCCGCGCATTCTGTATCTCTTCCAGACAATCCCGATCACCGTCCCTCGGGCCTTTTTCCACAATATTTCCACCGCGATTCGACACTTCGTATGGAAAAGAGGAGCTCCGAGAATCAGCAAGCTCCAACTGGAGCTACCCAAATTGCAGGGGGGAGCGGGACTCCCCTCGATCATTGGCTACTACCGAGCAACCCATTTGCTGAGGGTCACTGACTGGCACTCGCATCCAACGGAGAAACTATGGGTGCGGGCAGAACTAGCTCAGGCCGAGGGGAAAATACCCTCGGAACTATGGAGGACGGGAATTACACCAAACGCCCTCAACACCGGCAACCCTCTGATAGCCGCAACCCTAAAAGTATGGTGCGCTCTCCGATTCCCCTACCAGTTGACAACACATAGCAACCCGCTGACACCCCTCACCCATAACCCAGACATTGGAGGAGGACTGTCACCCGCTGACCTAAGAAACTTTGGCCGGTCCGACTGGTCCTATATACGCCAATGGTGCAACAACAGCGCACTGAAAACCATACCCGAACTAATCCCTGATACTACACCAACGATGCTCGACCGGTTCAGATATCACCAGGTCAAATCCTTCTACAACTCCGCGACAGCCAAACAGCAATTCCACCGAGACCCCACATATTTTGAAAAAATATGCATCAGTAGACGACACATCGAGAGAGGGATCTCGACGCTATATGCACTGCTATTGGAGGGTGAGAATAGACCACCACCGAAATACATCGCCAGATGGGAGAGGGAGACGGGGGAGGTACTTGAGGCCCGTGAATGGGATAAAATATTCCTACTCACACACAAAAGCTCTATTAGCTCAAAATTCCAGGAGATGAGCTATAAACTACTAACCACCTGGTACCGAACCCCTGACATACTGCATCGCATGAACCCGGACAATGACGAAAATTGCTGGAGATGCGGAGCAGAGAGAGGCACCATGATCCACATATGGTGGACCTGCCCAGCCATCGTCCCATTCTGGGAGATGGTAAACACCAAAATACGAGAGATATCAGACCCTGAGCTCCCACTTCAACCCCTACCCATGCTACTACATCACACCAGCATTTCGCTGCAAACATACAAAAAATCCCTCACTAGACACCTACTGACTGCAGCTAAATCACTGATACCCACACTGTGGAAAAAAACGACTTCCCCCACCTTCCAACAATGGGTGGATAGAGTGGGAGAAATACATTCCATGGAGTCCATGACAGCAGCCCTCCGGGGCCATTCGGAGAAATGCCACCTAACCTGGACCCCCTGGATCCTATACACCGCGGCAGCAGGCTCAGCCTCATGAAAAACTTTGCTCCGATAAGTTACCGATGCCCTCTCCCGCCTTACTCCTAATCTTGCTTCCTCTTTTCCCCAGCTAGACTACACCCGCCACCCCACCCCATGTAACCCCCTCAGCCTCTTGACTTCTGCTTGACCAGACCACCCCACACCACGTACTTGACTGAGACATTTAATCCAAGAGAACATATACAGATGTTCCATACCAAACACGGATCCACAGAGGGACAGCAGATAGAACTCACAAAAGCGATATTAAGGGACAGAAACACACAAGATACCCTAAACGCCCAAAAATCTAATGGCCCATAAGCTAGATCCACCGCACAATAGACCCCATAGCTTTTAGCCCCAGAAGCAACCCAACAACACACATGCAATACCACCTGCTAGGCTCGCACACCCGTGGGACATATCTCATACTCATGCTCCCCAACCACAGAAAAGAACATTTCCTACAGGGCTCGTACACCTGGACACAGGTGGGACGGGACAGGACACCCTAGCCACAACATTTGAAAAGCCCTAAACAAACCCGCCGGAAAGCCCCGCCACAAGCAAACCCACCCACACATACAGCCTCTACAAACTTGCACTTGGCTGGGCCCCACACCCCTCCCACGAATATCACGCCTTGAGCTGCAAGAGGTCCCAAATGGTTGGGGGTATGAGAATATCAAAGACATAGGACACTCACAGATACAGAACAGGTCGAATTGCACTTGATAATGGATATACCCACAGCTCTCAACTACTGTGTGATCTATAAACACGGAAATGGATATTGTTATGCTATTATGGATATCTATCACTGCATTGGTGCACTACAAATAACTGTTTGACTTCCCACCCTTTTCCCTTCTGTACACCCATCCTTTCAAAATTATAAAACTGAATACATAAATAAAGATTGTCAAAAAAAAAAAACAAAGGTGAGTAGCTTTATTTGTCTTGAAAGAGGTTAAATATGAACGTATCTATAAGCTCTGCAATAGCTATGGAAGATTTGTTTTTATAGTTTGTAGATTAAATGATAGTTTGTTTTCTATCTTGAATCTGTACACCCCAACGGGGTCTTAATCAGGTCCAGAATTTGATACCAGGGCACATTTATCGTATTGGGGGATTTTAACCGTGTGGTGGATCCCGTTTTGGATAGACAGGGTCCTATTAACAGGCTTCAAAATCCAGCCTGAGCTTTCCAAAGCACTCTAGGGAAATACAAACTATATGATAATTGGAGGACACTCAGATCAGACGATAGGGATTTTACCTTTAAAGCGACACTGATCGTACTTCCGAATAGACCCTATCCTGGCGGACCAACAATCTTGCAGTGTAAAAACTTTCAAACTGGCCCAGTGTCGTGGTCCGACCACGATTCTGTCATTCTAGAAGTCCAGGACAGTAATAAGGATAATTCATAATCCTGGAAATTAAAGGACTCCCTGTTGCTAAAGGGGAAAAAAAATCTAGATAGTTTGTTAAAAATCAGGAGAAAACACTTTTTAAAGACAATCTAACTGGAGAAGTATGCCTACCAATGACTTGGTGTGCTTTTAAGAGTGTGATGAGGAGCCATTTAATTAAAATAGAGGCTCAGACTAGAAGGAAGGGGCGGGAAAGTTAGGCTATTCTGTATGCCAAACTGGCCAACCAAAGAAGGCTAAATAAGCTGGATATTAATGAAGAAAGAATAAAGGAAATTAATGAAATGATAGATATACGCAAACAACTGAATATTAAAGCAAATAAGATCATGGTAAAATCAAGACAAAAAGTGGTACTATCTTGGCAATAGAGCTGATAAGCTCCTATCACAACTTAAATACTAGAATATTCAAGATTATCGATGAAACAGGGTCTTATCAAAGCCCTACCGATATTGTGAACGCTTTCAAGAGGTTTTATTCAGCTTTATACAACTTGCTTAAGGGGGGCTGATGGCCTAGAGATATCGAATAACTTAAGGGAAGCTAACTTAACCTAGATTTCGAGGCAACAAAAAGAATGGTTAGATTCCCCTATGAAGGAAGAGATCAGGAAGGTTATCGATGGGTTACACCCCAAGAAGGCCCCAGGACCGGATGGATATTCAAATCTGTTCTATAGGAAATTTAAAGATTGATTACTCCCCATTTGACAAATATATTTAACATAATTAAGGAAAATAGAACATTTCCAATGGAGATGCTGCAGGCAGCAATAATCCCGATCCCCAAGAATTATAAAGATAGGACTAGGGTCCCAAATTATCGGCCGATTTCCCTAATAAATATAGACACAAATCTATTCTTCGGTCATTGCTGAAATAATTAAACATGTTATTTCTCATATTATACATCTGGATCAGTCAGGGTTTATTAAAGGACCACTATAGTGCCAGGAAAACACACTCATTTTCCTGGCACTATAGTGCCCTGAGGGTGACCCCACCCTCAGGGACCCCCTCCCGCCGGGCTCTGGGGAGAGGAAAAGGGTTAAACTTACCTTTTTTTCCAGCGCCAGGCGGGGAGCTCTCCTTCTCTCCGCCTCCGATCCTCCTCTTCGGCTGGCTGCGCGCGTATTCAGCCGGTCTCATAGGAAATTTCCTATGGACGCTTGCGTCTTCTCACTGATTTTCACAGTGAGAAGCACGCAAGCGCCTCTAGCAGCTGTCAACGAGACAGCCACTAGAGGATTTGGAGGCTAGATTAACCCTAACATAAACATAGCAGTTTCTCTGAAACTGTTATGTTTATAAAAAAAAAGGGTTAAACCTAGAGGGACCTTGCACCCAGACCACTTCATTAAGCAGAAGTGGTCTGGGTGCCTAGAGTGGTCCTTTAAGGGAAGACGGGCAAGTGGGAATATTCTCGCAGTTAGACTTCACTGATTATGCATCATCTCTGAAAACTCTGTTTTCTGGCCTTGGACGAGGAAAAGGCATTTGACTGGGTTGACTGGCACTTCCTTGAAGAGGTTCTTAAAGCTTTTAATTTTGGGGAGGGGCTAGTCATCTCGGTCATGGCTTTATATAAGGCACCATCTGCTAAAATTGTGGGTCAGGGATTTAACTCTGACTTGTTCCAGGTTTGCAACGGAACACGTATGGGGTTCCCGCTGGCGCCAATACTGTAGATATCATTAGAACCTTTGGCATTGAGAATTCGGTTGTTGGAAAATATTAGGGCAATTAAGATAGGTAAACATACTTGTAAGTTAAACATGTTTGCGGATGATGTCCTGGTGACTTTGACTGATCCCAAAAGATCACTCGAGACGCTTTTGACGGAGGTGGAAAATTTTGGGGGCCATCAAATTATAAAATATTGAGAAGACTCAGGTAATGCCGAATGGACTAGATCCTGAGATGCTTGTTAGGTTGACTGACAAATACCCCTTTTCTTGGACAAAAGATCATTTGAAATACTTTCGTATACTTATCCCTAAATATAGGGTGCAGATTCTGGAGTTGAATTATTCTCCCTTGCTTGTTGATCTACAAAGGCAGTTAGTTGAATGGAAAGCATTAAATCTTTCTATATTGGGCAGAATAAACCTTATTAAAGCCTATATATTCCCAAGATGGCTATATCGTTTTAGGATGATACCTATTTAAATTCCGGTAGCTTTGTGTAAACAGTTTCAAAGCACCATAAGTAAATTTATTTGGCCACGAATTGAGGTAGAGGCATATATAGAAATAAGGACCGAGGGGGTGTAGGACTACCTCGGATGATAGGGTATGCCCAGGTTAGTATGCTTGCCCATGTTTATAAGTTTCATTGTCCATCCTCTAAACTCGAGGGTTGGTATTGGATCGAACAAGAGTTATTAGGAGTAAGTAACATGGTGAGTCTATTATGGATGGAACACGAGCAAGTAAATCAGCTGATTAGAGTCTCTCCAAATAGTATACCTGGGAAACCTCTTAAGTTCTAGCTTACCTTCAAAAAAAAAAAAAAGTCAGAAGAGAAATATTATTATCAAAGTAGTCCCAGTTTTTAATTTTGAGGATTTAATTAAAGACCTGGTTATAACATGGAGATTCCTGGGGAATATACTTAAAAACCTTGTTCAACTCAATCAAGAATTACATATCCCTCTTAAAAAAAATACTTAAATCTATATAGAATCCAATATTATGTGGTAAGTCACAAGTAAAAATTGTAATGAGGAATTCATTCTGCAAAGAAAATATTTAGTACTGATTCCCAATTGGGACTTTTCAAAAGATGGTATCAAATTGTTGAAAGCTTGGCTCCAGCTAGGTTTCCCAGAGCATGGACTAGATGGTCAGTGGAGGTTGGGTTAGGACAGGACTGGTAACTATGGTCTAAAAATTGGAGCTTTACTAAAAGAGCCACACATTGTGTTAATATACAGGAACTCCAATTTAAGATGTTTAGATGGCATTTTGTCTTTAAAATTATTAACAAAGTTCGACCCCTTGGCCACCAACATTTGCTGGAGATGTGGGGAGGCCCTAGGAAGTAGTTTACATATATGGTGGGAGTGTAAACTTATTAAAAACATTTGGGAGGAGATTTTTGGGGTGATCTCGAGCTTGACCAATAAGGTTATCAGTCCTCATCTGGAAATTGCTCTATTACATTGTGGGTTAGACACTCTGGCAGAAACAAATCTGAGTTTAGTCATTCATATACGGTTTGCTATGAAGCTGACATTTGCCCGCAAGTGGAAAAGTCAGAGTCTAATTAGGTGGTGGATTTCAGGTGGTGGATGTTTGTCTAGAGATGGGTTTTGAGGCTTGGTTTTTTTTTTTGTTTTTTTTTTAGCCAGGGATATTACTTTTTTGATAAACCTCATCATTGATATAATAAAATATGCAGTAACATGATGGTACACCAGAGCACAGAGAATATGATATACTTCTCCGAAAGGTGTCTGATATCTGCAAACAAAAGAAAACAAAATAAAAAATCTGATCAAATCAATTTTTAATCTTTGCCAAGCCAATTTTGTGGGAGCTGGCAATGCTCAGTGGCTAATTATTGGAAATATGCACAAAAAGAAAATATATAGGTTAGTATGGATTGGTTGTTTTAATACATAATTTTAAAAAAAAATGAAGAAAAAAAGAAAAAAAAAGAAAAATGTTAATCCAGTCTTGAGTGCCCTTTTAACTAGGGATACCATATTCCCCATGTTTTCCAAGAGACATTTATACAAATTGATGGGCAACATCAGAAAGCATGTAGAAGTCATATACCACAGGAGGTAAATCAGGTAATAAATCAATCAGGAAACCTTTAGAATATACATTATCCATGATACAGGGCAGTATTTTCATGTGCAGTCAGCCAACATGAAGAAATGATGTGCGTCCAGGAAAACATGTCTAGTTTCCGTGAAGACAAATGCATACCTTCAATGGGTATTTGGATCTGATAAATACCAAAAATAATCTATATCCATTAAGAACAAATTATCGCCTTTTCCTCCATGTAACATAGATATCATATAAAAAGAATATTTTAAGACACTCAACTAGAATGTATCACACAACATGATAAATGCTTTTTTTACAGTCAAAAATACAATAATTTCTGCTGGATATATCTGGGCCAATGTTTTCAAAGTGTATGATTCAGAGCTTAGCAAAACTACGGCACTGAAACAGATCGCATTGAAATCTTGCCTTAGCAGAATTACTTGCCAGTCAAATTATGAAACCGCATGCTATACTTTAAGGTTCAGAAATTATTAAAATAACGATTATTCTGTTAGTGATTTTGCTAAAGAACAGCCTTTAAAACCTCAAAGAAACGGATTCCATTTTAGTTTATCATCCTCAATCAGCAATACTTCATATAACCAATACAAAATTCAAGTTTCATGGGAGTTCTTTTCAATCTGTTCCACAAACGTTATTCTTGCTATTTATTGTGAAACTCTGAGTCAGCTCTCTTACAGGAGCTAGTAGAGCAGTCTGCGTTTTCACTTCCCTCTATACGGTTACTCTGCGCAGAGTTTTGTCCTATACATATTTTATTTCATCATACTCCTTACTTTTAGATAACTGAAGTCAGTCATTAGCAAAGCTTACAAACTAGAATAGGCAGAAGTGTTGTCTAGTATGGCTACACAAACGCTATTATATCTGGCTGCATCTGGTCTACTTAGGACAGATAAGCATCCCATTATTGCAGCATTTAATTAGATAACTGAGGAGTTACATTAATACTTATCACAGTTGCACACATCACGTACAATCAGAAGGAAGTAAATGCTTTGAATACAATCTTACAAGCAGCTCCTTGTCATCAATAATTATACTGAGCAGACCAGTCTCACCAAGCATCAGACCCACTACAGCTTACATCGTAGTACTGGTTAACTTGCACTTGCCATGTAGCAATAAGCCTTCATGTCAACATTGTGAAGTTTGCCTTAAAAGGGCCTATAACCACTTCATATAAATGGAGACGATATGGTGACAGGAGGCGGTGAGTACACTCTTATCTTAAGGAGTTAAACCGATCTAGAAGCTTTTCTTTAGGTCCCACATGTGGCATCTGGCTTCTGAAGTCTCAGAAGTCTCAGGGTACGGGCACCGCTGACTGGCTGAGAGCAGTTAGCTAACACGGTTATAATGCGACCTCAGAGATGTATATTAAAAAGCATACAGGAGGTCTCCCACATGAGTCTTTTTAACAGAGTTCTCCAAACACCATGGTCTCAACTACACCTGTTAAGGTATATCAAAACTCAGTTTCTACTACCCAAGGGGGGTATTAAAGCATTGTTATGGGGCAACCATCTGGTCAATTAAAATTTCCAGTGATGAGGGAGGAGATGGCCACTGTAGGCAACATTGTAACTGTTGGAGGATGTGGAAAATCATCAAACAAGATGGGATGCTACTGAGCAGCATCACCCAGCAATAGCAAAAATCAAACACTGTAGGACCTGCCTTCATTGGGGGTCTGGAGGATGATGTGAAACATGTAAGTTAGATGCTTTTCTGAAAACACTGTTGAAAACCTCATTATAGATTACTTATGCTACAACTGCTTACACAGACCAAGTAAATACTTCTGGGTGACTTATTTAGTAATGTCAACACCCCCTAAATGGTTTTATGGTTTTAAATTGATTTAGTAAAAAATATTAAATAAAAAAAAAAGATAGCTAGATAGATGAATGTTTAACTATGATAATTAATTATGATCTCATTTATTGTATAAACAAAATACTTCATATTTTCTATTTCTTGCTAGGTTCTTCAGGGAACACCGACACAAAGATTAGCTGAATATATAAGCAGAATTTGCTTCCCACAGATGTATATTCATGCTGATCAATTGCCATTAAGATAATACAAAAGGTGAAAGGAACACAAGATCAAAGCAATAAAAGATCACAGGTGACATTTTGTTCATATCAAAGCAGCTTCCAGAGAGCAGGAAATTGCATGATTTTGCTATTACATGACAAAAAGTCATGATTTTATTAAAGACACGGAGGCGAGTATTGCATATCCCTTTCTTTACTGTCCACCAATAGCAGCAAAGAATACAAACAGAATGAAAAAAAACAAAATGATACAGTAACATAGGCCCCTCCCCGCTCAGGTCCCAGTATAATAGGCAGCACTTCCCTTCCATTTCCCTTTTTCTAAAGATGCGACCCTACAAAATAACGTCAATAACCACGAACAGCGATAATGTCCAATGAGGAGACAACGTAGAACTGTTCGCCAAGAAGAGGATAACACTTCAACAACAGGGAAGCACAACCGGATAATCGTAGGACCAAACTATCAACAGGGGGAGTCCTCACAAGCTGAAGCATGGCATTCCACCTTGTCGGATCAGGCTGTGAAAACATAAAGGAACAGGTGCCCACAGGTTAAAGTCGATACTTGCAACCAATTTCAAGGCCAGACTAAGCAAACTCCACATATCTACAGTCCCACAGTTCAGAGTGATTAAACAAGTCAAGGTATATAATCAACCCAGTTACGACACGGCCTCACTTACCATACCAAACCATTCCATGTAACTCGTCTAAACATACAACAAACTGGGTGGGAAATAAAAACATAACATGAGAAATATAACATGTGTGGGACAATACTCGCCTCCGTGTCTTTAATAAAATCATGACTTTTCGTCATCTAATAGCAAAATCATACAATTTTATAACAAGACACGGAGGCTCATATTGCAAGTTTAAAGCTGGTCCACTACTGCAGAAAACGTATGCGCGGGACGGTCGAAAGTAAAATTCCCGGAAAGTAGATTCCCTTGACCAATCGGCCGTCCTGAGATCCTCCAGACGCGCACCTGCAGTCATCATCGAAGAGGCCAAGGCCCCCCGGACCGAATGGGCGCCAAAGACCATAGTATTAATGCCCGCCTGAGACAATAACCACTTCACCCAGTGTGACAATGTGGTGCTAGATACCGAGTGGAGAGGAGGACGAAAGGATAGAAACAGCGGTACGGTGGAGTTTGGCGCGATCTTCATATTCGCGTAGGCAAGCCACTGAACACAATGCTGGAGAGGTAGGGAAACTCGGGTAGGACACCGATTTGATAGACGTCTTAGTTCGTCGACTGATGTTGAACGTTACCTCATCTGGGGTGTATGACCTGGCATCAAAGTCCAGAGCTCTGACGTCCGAGATCCTCTTGCATGAGACAAGACAGAGCATGCAAACTAACTTGGCTGATAATTGTTTTAAGGAGAGTGCGGAGTTAGCGGGCCAGGATGAGAGAAAAGACAATACAACGGAGACATCCCAGGTCCCAACTAAGGGGTGTTGCCCCATGGGACATCTGTCAAATCCTTGATGAGTTGAGGAGATGGCAGACCGGTAGAGGTTGATAGTCTGGTAAGCCTTCCCCGCTTCGAAGAGGGAAGTCAGAAATTGCAGGACCATGGTTACAGGAGCTGAAACGGGATCCGTGTCCCTAGCCAGGCACCAACCAGCCCAAGCTGACCCATATGCCCGTCTAGTGCCGGGAGCCCACGCTTCTGCCAACAGTCATCTAGTCATTTCCAAAACTTCCTGGATCTCCCAGGGTCCCCGGAGATCCGCCACGCCAGGAGCGGAAGGGAGCCTTCCAACAAGAGGAGGTGACATCGTCCCATCGGGTCCAGCAGCAGTTTGTGAAAGTAGTCCATTGTCATCTCGAGCATTTGAGGGAACCATGACTGCATCTCCCAGAAGGGGGTCACCATGACCAACTCGGCCCGGTGTCTGCGGGTTTGCAGGAGTGAGCGCGGGATCATGGAGAATGGAGGGAAAGCATACAGGAGGTCTCCGCACCAGTCTTGCAGGAAGGCGTCTACTGCCTCCGCTGTCGGATCCGGCCCCCAGCTGAAGAAACGTGACAGTTGGGTGTTGAGCTGGGATGCGAAGAGGTTGATGGTAAAGGGACCCCAGAGAGATGATATACTGGCGAACACGTCCGTGTCCAATCTCCAGTTGCTGGTGTCCGAAAGAGATCGTGACCCCCAGTCCGCTTCAACGTTGTGCAGGCCAGGTAAGTATTCCGCGTAAACCATCAGGTTCTGTTCCTGGCAAAACTCCCAAAAGTCTTTCGACAATCTGGCCAACGTCGCAGACTGTGTACCACCTAGGTGGTTGACATAGCTCACTGCTGAGACATTGTCCATGCGGAGGCGGATGCATGCCAGGGCCCGGTCCCTCGCGAAACTGCGGATGGCGAAGGAGCCTGCCAGGAGCTCCAGCGCGTTGATGTGTAGCCGGGATTCGGATTACGACCAGTGGCCTCCGCGTAGGATGCACCGGCCCTTAGGTGCACTATTTTCAGGCGCTGTAGCGCTCGGTAGTGGAGCGGGCCCGGAAATACTGCCTGTATAGATGAGGCCAGTAGGCCGATGAGCCGTGCAAGCTATTGTAAGGTGAGCTGTTGCCGGATGAGGGCTCTGCAAAGCTCTTTGCGGATGGATCGAATCTTGGTCATCGGCAGGCTCAGCGTCGCCTCCCCTGAGTCCACGAGGAACCCTAGGAATTCCATGCGAGTGGCAGGGGTCAGGCACGACTTTTCCCAGTTGATAATGAATCCCAAGCGAGAAAGGAGGTTTATGGCCAATCGTAGGTGTGTAAGGAGAGTGGGGCGCTCCTGAGCCATGAGAAGGATGTCGTCTAGGTATATGACGAACCCCCCGACTGTGCAACCAGGCCATCGCAGGTCGCAGCAGTTTGTGAAGCACCACGGTACTGAGGAGAGGCCAAAGGGCAGGCAGGTAAAAATCGCCAAATCTCGTGCCGCCAGTGGAAGTGCAGGGGGTTTCGGGATGTCACCGCAATCGGTACAGTCAGGTACGCGTCTTTGAGATCTAGTTTTGCTAGCAAGTCTCCATGTAGGAGAAGATCTCGTAGCAGGTGAATACCCTCCATCTTGAAATGGCAGTACCAAACCATGGCATTGAGGGGGCGCAGATTTATGACGGGCCTCATTTGACCACCCTTCTTTTCCATCAGGAAAATGTTGCTTATGACACCAGCGGGGTTGAGAGGTGCCCGTTCTATAGCCCCTTTGACAAGGAGGGTGGAGAGTTCTTCGATCAATCTGCAATTCCGGAGTGAGAAGCAGATCGGTCGAGGAGGGGGAAATGTGTACAAGGTGCCCCACTAGTTCTATCTGGAAATCCCGAACAGTGGTCAGCACCCAAGGGTCTGAGGTAATTAGTGACCAATCTGGGAAAAAAAAATTGGAGTCTGTTCCCTACACAAACATGAGAAGAAATACGAGGTATGAGGGAACTCACTGTAAGGTCGTCTGGAACTGGAGTTGGCCTGGAAACCTCTGGATCGCCACTGGTGTCCGCGTGACGGGTAGAAAGTGGGACGGGTAGAAAGTGGGACGGGTAGAAAGTGGGACGGGTATTAGTTTCCTGGTAGTTAGCACATTGCTGGAAGGAGCCTCGTCCCGTGCCACGGGATTGGAAGTAGGTACGGCCGGACAGACAGCTCCTGAATCTGCCAGCCCTGGTGGAGACCCGCCCCTGGAATACCCGTCTCATAAAGGCCTGGGCCTAGTCAAGGGCTGTAAATGCCCCAACAAAACGTCCTAAGTCTTTAATAAAGGAATCGCCGAAGAGTAGTCCTTGGGAGGTCCTTACCAGCTTCTGTGAGGGCAAGATTGGCCAGCTTTGGTTCAATTTTAAACAAGATTGCTTTACGCCGTTCTATAGTGAGGGAGGTGTTAATGCTCCCGGCAATACAAATTGCTCTCTGGACCCAACCACGTAGGTCGTCAGGGTCAACCATGCGGTTGGAGTCTTCCACCAAGTCAAACAATTAGGCTAGAGGGCCGCAAATATCCAGGTGTTTATCCTGGCAAGATTTCAAGGCAGATTCTAGCCCCTTACGGGGGTTCCAGCCCAGTTTAGTGAGGAACTGTGTCATTTTGGGGTCTACCTCAGGAGTGTCACATACTTTATTGGGCACCACAGGCTTGGGACACTCTGCCCTCAATTTGTTACGTGCCACTTTGCTAAGAGGGCGCCATACCCAATTCTCAAGGTACGTGGCAACGTGGTCGGCCGGGAGCCACTCTGCCGACCTCGGATGGTGTAGGTCATCCGGGTCGAAGAGTGGGACACCTAACGGATCTACGAGGGTGGACCAGAAGGTAGTCTGGGTTTAGGCATAATGGAGAATAAACAGGACCTAATCCTTAATTAGATATAAGAATAGTATGGGTTAGTCACCCAAAACTGAAAGCAATAGGTACAAGACCGATCTCACCAGGGCCCAGACCAGTGGCACACGCACACACAAGGTAGGGAGGAAGATAGGAAGTCAGAAAATGGCTGCCGGCAATCTCGCGAGATTTGCGACAAAATATAGTGAAAATTTGCTAAGTTAAAGAACCGAACGTTCGGTAGAAAAGCAACAAATTTGTGGAAATAGATAGACTAATATAAGAGTGGGGAAAAACAGATGAACGAGCAGTTCGTGCAAAAATTAGTCGAACGCGGCAAACAGGCAAATGGTGCTGTTTGCCGGGAAAAAGTGAACAGCATGTGTTCGTTACGAATCAGCCGAACGGGCTTAATTCGTGCACGAAAAACAGCCGAACACAGCGGAGAATGGGCGCAAAATGGCGCCAAGGGACAGGGAGAGGAAACAGCAAGATGGAGATAAGGAAAAACACAAGGAAAAGCACAAGGAAAAGTCAAAAGGACAGGGTCAATTGAAAAGGGGGTAATAAAAATATGGGGGAGGTCTGGACCCTGGGTACACAGAAAAAACACAGATGTGTAGCATCAAACAAGCAGAGAAAAACAAATAAAAAATCTCTAATAAATAAAATAGAAGACAATAAAAGAATCAATAACAGATACACCTATACAGTGTAATGCAAGGATATCAATAATAATATCAATAGCAGGTAATAAACAAGTAATCAGAGAGAAGATGTGACATGTACTTATCTTTGTATCAGAGCAGCAAAGAGAGGGAAATGGAAGGGAAGTGCTGCCTATTATACTGGGACCTGAGCGGGGAGGGGCCTATGTTACTGTATGTTCATTATTTTTTTTCATTCTGTTTGTATTCTTTGCTGCTATTGGTGGACAGTAAAAAAAGGGATATGCAATATGAGCCTCTGTGTCTTGTTATAAAATCATATTTCAACAAGCACTTCATGTTCGATTTCATTTACATTGAAATAGAGAATTACACACTTTTTGGACAACAAACATAAGCCTAGGGGAGTCTATAAATTAATACCATTACTGTATAAACACAAAAACATTAATTATCGAAACAATCTTAGCAGCACCAATACATCTTTTACTAGATATACAGAGAAATGAACAGACATGGAGAGAGGAAGAGACATATGGGGAGAGAGAGTTAGACAAGTACAGAGAGAAAAACAGTATTGTCAACATTCACACAGGGTTGTTCACTAGAGTAATGATTCAAAATGAATTTAAAATGAAAGACCAAAAGTAGCTGAACTGAAAGCATAGCCGGCTTCGACAATATTTCCAGTTTGACCATTTTAACCCCTTAAGGACACATGACATGTGTGACAGGTCATGAATCCTGTTTATTCCAGAAGTTTGGTCCTTAAGGGGTTAAACTAAAATTTGAAATTCACTTTGAATTCTCACTTTAGTAAATAACCCTGACGGCATACAAGGGAGTGGAGTACGAGGAGCTTGGTCCATAAAATTTCATCAGGACATGATCATCTGTTCCTTAGCAGGTCTTAAAATTGGGTAAATAAAACTTCAGGGACAAAAAAAAAAAAAAAAAAAAATTAAAAAAAAAAAAATTTTTTTAGTAGGTAAATATGCTTTCCACGGCCACTTCTGGGACGGACACTAATAATTAGAATCAAATCCTCAATAATGCTGGGAAAGTGCATTGGATGGCCTGACAGATTTACACATGTGCAGTTTGAAGATGCTTTCACGATGCAGCATCTGACAGAGGGAGAAGAGTCTGACCAGTGTGATTCATGCAATGCAGGCTCCGGTGTCAGTTTTTTCCTCTATTGTTGCTGCACAATGATGCCCTGTTTCTGTAATAAGTGGACTGGTCTGAAATTGAGCTGGATGCAAAAGAGGGAGAGGTGGAGGCTGAAGAAACTTTCCTTGCCAAGAGGCATACCCAGTAATGCAATCTGACCAAGTTTAAAGTTTGTTTATAAAGGTTTATTACATACCGGTAATTTTCAACGTTTTTCTTGCTTTACTTTTGTTTGTAGGTTTGTTTAAAAGTATTTACTTGGTGGTTTAGAAAAAACAAACAAAAATAATAATAGTAGTCAAGTTATGCATGCTCCTTT
This sequence comes from Pelobates cultripes, assembly GCA_933207985.1. NCBI lineage: Eukaryota > Metazoa > Chordata > Amphibia > Anura > Pelobatidae > Pelobates > Pelobates cultripes. The sequence continues at coordinate 236,908,752 of OW240912.1, read as the reverse complement.
CACTATTTTTAATCGATAATAACTTACCTTATACCTTATATAGAGCTGGACTTAGTTTTACTCTCTCTGACCTTGTTTTCCACACTATAGGTATACAAGTTTCTTCAGTTTCATAGGTCCCCTAGCAGCACTGATCCACATGTGTTACTAGTTAGAAGGGCTTGGAGGTGTGGGAAGAGCATTAACCAGTATATGGAGTGTACAGATGTTCTAGAACGCATATAGGTACTCATTTCTTGGCATCTTGGACAGAACTTATCCATCTATATAATGTGTATTACGTTCTGGATGCTTATTCTGTCTCCCAGACAGATGTGGGAACCTCTGGTCCTGTCGTGCCTGGTAGATGCCCTTAAACACTCTGGATCCGATCTCTGAATGAGGTATAGCTTGGTCCCCTGACTACCCATCAGGGCGCTATTTGTACAATAAGGGAGCTCAGGAATGAGCTATACATGGGCATATAATGTGTAGGTTTGCTGTCCTCCCCAGAGCCACATGAAATTTGTTTTGCGAGACTGGGACTAAACAGCCACACGTCTGGTGCTCTGCAACTTATCAGAGAATGGCCGCGACTTGGCAAAACTGTAACATGCTTTAACTCGAATGTGGATTGTCCAATCAGGGTGCTATTTGAACAGTGAAGCCGCTCGGTAACAAGCTATCCAGGGTCATATAATGTGTAGGGGTGCTGTCCAGGCAGTTCCGGGGGGCATTTTGTACATTTTGCCTCTACGTCTGGGAAGGCACAGCAGAGAATCTTATTAGCTGGGGATGATGCAATCAAGACCCCAGACAGAGTGGCGCCGGGGTGGGACTATTGTAAGGGCCATTGCATTGCCATTGCATTTTATTAGTGAACCACTGATGTAGGAAGCCACATTTTGGTGTATAAATAATGTGTGCATTTTACTCCCCTACATTCAGTCTCAAGTAATGTGTATGGAAAAGCTATAATCATTGCTTTACGGTAGAGAAGGTCGCCAGAGGCATCACCACTGCAGAGAGCTATAACCACATCTGCCCGATCAAGGAAAGACTTATCCAGAGACCCTGAGTCCACGATCGTCTACTAGGTCTAACGTGCTCTGGTATCCTCTGCTAGCAGCAAGGAATCCGACCAAATGGAGATAATCGGACTGCTTTGTCTTACGTATGTTTCCTATACCTGAAGGAAAAAAAAAAATAAACAAAATATGCAGAGCTACTGCTGTCTGGCCCTCAGCAGTCACTAGTGACGGCTGATGGGAATAAGGCTTTATCTGTGGAGGCTTCTGGGATCCAGTATTGCAGCATACTCTATAGACAGCATGACGTTGACTCCTGCCAGATGAAGTGGATGGATGGTTGACACGAGGGACGAGTTCAGCCAAGTAATACTCAATTTCCCTGCACCCCTTTAGCCACCAAACAGCCTGCAACTAAATCATCATCGGGGTGACAGAGCAGCTTCAAGATTCCATCCTGAACCCATATTAAGGAGTTTTTGGACAAATAAAAATAAAAACAATTCTGACCCGGAGGCAGTCTGGGGCCCATGTACATTACATGGTTCATCACATTGTTCTTTATTCACATGTATCTCACTAAACAGTTAGGACTCTCAAGCAAAACTTATTAAATAAAAAAAAAATGTAAAAAGTAAAAAAATTTAAATAAATCCAGCATAACTGTATACTACCCCGTACATTGCACTTCATGTATGTGACTGCGATTGCCCTTTCAACCAAAATTACACCGCAAAATATTCACTTTTTATATTTCTTAATCAACTGTGTAATCGGGGGAAAAATGAAAAATAAAAAAATTGTTCCTTAGCTTCTTTTTTTCAGCAATAACCGTAAGGAATTGAGATACAAAATAGAGAATCGATTGTGAAAACAACCTAATGTGGCTATAAAGCACTCAAGGTCATATTTCCCTGCCTATCTCTGCTGTAGGAAGTGCTTTCAACCCATTACCCAATCCATGCTGAACGAGCAGTGACAAAGCCTCATGCTCAGCTGAAGTGATCTCTCGCTGTTGTGACAGACAACACTGGCAACGGATGCAAGTAAACACTTTGTATTTCTTGCAGTTTGCAAGTGCCAGGATATACCCTGGAAAGACAGACTGACTATTTCCAGGAAACAGAGCATTGTGTTTACCCACTGCTCTGCTGATATCCCTGCAGGAGCACTGAAACCCTTTGTCACAGTTACGAAGAGAAGAAGGCACTCACACAGGAGGAAATGTAGATGAGAAAGGAGCTCATATAGAAGCCTTGTGTCACCAGAAACTGTATTTGCAACCTCTTTATACACACCCACTAAATTATCATTAAAGCACAGTGATGGATATTTATTTTCAATTATGTACATTTCTGCTTTATATGTAGTATTCTAAACAGGTTCATATTTATTATTTGCCTATTAACAGTCTCTGAAGAGTTGTTGATGTAAAAACCCTGCCAAAATGCATTACTTTTTAGAACACCTTGAAAAATAAGATTAAAATAATGATGGAATATAACAGTCATATTTCATAAACACTTTGATAAATACACCCCAATGAGTCTTTTCCGGACAACTATGATAATGAAAATAATTAAAAGGGACACTACAGTCACCAGAACTACAGCTTAATGCAGTTGCACTGGTGAGTATAGTCAGTCCCTGCAGCCCTTTTGCACTAAACATGGTCTTTTCAGAGAAAATGCAATGTTTACATTATAGCCTAGGGACACCTCCAGTGGCTACTCCTCAGATAGGTACTAGAGTGTCTCCATTTAGGGTCTCCACCCTTTGCATGGAGACGCTGAACTTTCCTCATAGAGATGCATGGATTCAATGCATCTCTATGAGGAGATGCTTGGTGGCCAAACCGGCACTTGGCCCAGCCCCCACCCGACTCCCTGACAATTTCAGCCAATTTAATGCTTTTCCCTACGGGAATGCATTGGATCGGCTGAAATCATCAATTCTGATGATACCAGTCAAATAGGAGGATCGGGGACAGCACGGATAGACCCACACTGCACTGGAAATATGGTATATATTATTACCCTTTTAAGGGTGGTAAGGGAGGGGAGCAAACGCTCCCTTAATTGTCAAAATTATGTTCCTGACCATATAGTGTTCCTTTTAAAAAAAACAACAACAAAAAAACAGCATTAAATACTTTGTATGATGTCAGATGCTTTCGGTGTAACAAAAAGCACAATTAAGTGGCCAGTGGGCCTTTGGATATAGGTATTCTAGTCAACTAGGAAGAGTGCAGAGGTTACAAAATTACAAATTTGTCATTTCAATTATAGATTATCTAATGCATAATGCCGCAGAAACAAGTTCTCCCACTTTTATGCTATTCCAGTCACACCCCTTAAATTAATTTTACTTATTTTCTAGGCACTGCTATTCGATTCTTTAACCTCAAACTGTGTCCTTATCTTACAGCTGCATTTTTCGGTCTGTGGTTTTCCTTCTACCCCTCCCTATTCCTAGTCTTCACTCTGTTCTGATTGAAATAAAACGTAAAAGAATGTCACAGTGCCAGAGTGGCTATTCACTAAACTGTTCATATGACAGAATACACATAATGTTACTCCACTTGCCTATAAAGTCCTTGTTTGTAATGCTATTTTGCTCATGTTCTGTTTCCAGGTTAGGTCTCTAAGTTTGGTATCCCTTTAAAATATAGTGTTGTGTAGCAGAGACTATTATATTTGGGAAAGGAAAGAAGAGTTTGATGGATAAGGGATAACTGTAGATCTTCTGAAAATTCTTCTAAAGTTGGGTGCCAGCACTAAATATTTTAATTACAGTACTACAATGTCTATGTACCATCACCTTACAGTGCAGCTTTTAAAAGAAAACTATAGTCTTAGGAATACAAAACACTCTCTTCCCACTAAGCATATGGCAGTTTGGTAAGGAAATATAATTCTTTGTCCAGGTGGTCTAACCTTAAAAGGAACAATCGAAGAACTATGTAGTGCCAGGGGTGCTCTAGTATCCCACCAATGTAAATAATCAAACAATTAGCAAATGGTTTGTCACAAATGGTGTTTACCAGATGCTGATCCCTCCCACTCCTCTTCATGTGAGTAGAGAGTCGAAGGCTCCTGTTAGCAGCGTCCTTAGCAATTATAAACCACAGCAAAAAATAAAATTAAAATATCCCACTTTATTACAAAATTCATTCTAAAATTAACACTAGTAACAAAATATAGTATAGTGACAAAAGCGGTCTTGCCATAAACCATTACACACCATCTATGCTATGCTATGTATGATGATCAACAATTATATATTTGTTGTTGCAAATTAATATGCACATCAATATTTTAAACTCATTAACAAATCATGAGAATCTGGTCTGAATAGCATTACATATACAAGTGATGGCCTTTGTCAACGGATAAGCTCCATCTCTCTGTTCTTTTATATGCGCCTATACGCCCATCTAAAAGTTCCATAAGCTCTCCTGAGCTAAGCCCTGCAGTAGAGGGCCAGCTCATTGGCTGAATGAGTCAGTTGATTGTACTCTGCCAAAGAGCCAATTCTTGCTGTGCCGGGCTGGGCTTAGCTCAAGCAGACAGCTTCTGGCAGAGTTAAAGATCGGTGCTTGTTTTAACCGAGGTAAGAAGTTAGATCATTAGCAAATAGTTTTACTACTTAATAATGGTGAGGCACCAGGACACTCCTGCCACCATGATCATCACAGCAGGCATTACTGGTTAAGGTTCCTGAAGAGTTATGCTGACTACAGGTGCATCAAAGATTTACCTTTTGTTTTTTTTTGTTTTTTTAATTCTTTATTTTTCAGTGCAAAACATAGTCGTTACAACATTTGTTAAAAGGAGGCCAGGTCGTAGCACATTCTTGCACTATTTTATTTTTCTAACATGTTTGTGTAGGCCTTGATCGCTATCGTGTCATCCCTCTATTCTGAGGTGGTTGAGTGTGGTATGTGCTAGCTGATCTATGGGTGAGAGTCGGTGTGCTGTGGTTGCTCGTTGAGGGTCCTATGACTTGTTCATTCAGCCTGTGGGCTGGTAGTGTAGCGTGGTATGTAGCCTCTTCAGTACAAGGCATATAGGCTGTGTTGTTTGGGTCCCGGGGAGGTGTTGGGTGTGTGAGATATGCCTTGTTACGTTTGTAGTGGCTCCTGACCATGGGAGCTGCGGGGGGGTGGTGGATGCGTGAGTTGTTTGGCGGTTGCCTCGTGTGAGTGTGGAGGGATGCTGTTGCTCCCCGTTATGGGGGGTAGAGCATTGGTTGTGTCCCCAACCTTAGGTGTGATTACCTGTGTGACTGTGGATGTGGTCCCTAAACAGTTGCTTGGTCCCTGGTATAGGGTATGGGGGAGGGGGGGAGAAACTGGGAGAACATTGGGGTATATATAATGTCCTGAGCAGATAGTCCCGTGGTGAGCGTATAGACCGACTGGTGTGGCTGGCTGGACTTTAGTCGGTCTGTTGTCTTAGGTTGGGTCCTCGCTGGTGCTTGTTCCTGGATCTGCCGTCCTCTCTTTCCCCCTTCTTGGGATGAAGGTTGTTGCATGCGTCGGGTCCCAGCTTGACGTTGAGGTGGAGGCACTCTGTCGTGCAGTGTCCGGCAGCTGTGCCAGTCCCAGGGCCGTCAGGAATGGTGCAGTGTCTTCCATAGAGGTGAGTGTGTGTACGCCATCGTTCCTGGATACCATCAGGGATCCGTTTGCTCCCCATCTATAGCTTATTTTAGCTGATTGAAGCTGGCTGGTTACCGGTTGGAACATTTTTCGCCACAGGAGGGTGGTTTTACTGAGATCTTGGTAAAACGTCAGAGACGCTTCCTCGAATTGCAAGGGAGTTTTGCCCTTAAGTGCTGACATTATGAGTATTTTATCGTGTGTTGAGGAGCACCTTAATATCACATCTCTTGGTGCCGTTGTCGTCATCCCCTTGGGTCCTGGTAGGCGGAAGATTTCTTCCAAATTAATTTTTTTGGCTACCGTGGGGGACAGGAGGGTGGTTAGCAACCGTCTGGCATAATGGGGGAGCTCGTCCGCCGCCACTGCGGTTGGGACGCCCCTTATCTTCACATTAGTACGGCGGTGGCGATCCTCCATTGCTGTGATGTGTGAGGTGACAGATCTTTGGTGAGCCCATAGTTGTTGGACCGAGGTCTGGAGGTCTTGTACCTCTGTCTGGACGTCTGCTATGTCCCTCTCCGAGGCCTGTACTCGGTCTGTGATGGCCTTCATGTTAGTTTTAATAGGAGCTAATTCAGCTGCAAGTATTTTATGAAAGTCCATCAATAGTACTTTCAGGTCTTGTCTGGTCGTTGGTGTGGTGTCAGTGGGAGCATCTGATGGCTGCAGGTAAGTGTCCGCCGGCCTCTCTGCCCTTGCTTGCTCAATTGGGTTTGAATGGGCTTCAGGCCTTGTACCAGTGACCTGCCGTGCGGGCTCTGCGGGTGTGGGTTGGGGTTGCATGGGCCTCTGGAACATCGTTCCGATGTCTCTGTGCTCCACAGCCGCCGTCTTTTGCGAGCGGCGACCCATCGCTGGCGTGTGGGGTGAGGCCTCTTGTGGTGCTTGGAGAGGGCTCCCGTCATTCGCCTGTTGCCGGAGGAGTGCTTCCAGGCTTGGCAGGGACAATGTGGGGTAGGCCCCGGTTTTCCGTTTTCGTCCGGGCTGGGCTTTTGGTTGAAAAAAAGGCATCTATCGCCTTGGGTGGTATTGGGGGACGTGACTGTCGGGTTTTGGGGTCCGTCTGGGCTTTAATTTTGGGGGTTTTGGGGGATTTTGCGCTGTAATTTGGAGGAGCTTGCATGCGTGGCGTCTGTTCAGGCTGGTGGTTGAGCTCCGCCCCCCAGATTTACCTTTTGTTAACAGCCCTAAGTCTTTTGTTACTACTAAAATGCCTCTTGTAATAAGTCATTTCATCTTCATAAACTGACATTTTGCAAAAGAAAACAGAAAATTAATTTCCTTGGCCCTGCAGGTTCCTTAGCTCTGAGATTTATCTCTTAGACATATCAGGATATCTACAACCGTGACACATCAGCTAAGACGAAAAATATGCACCATTAGCAACAAGCCGGGTTCGACATAAGAGCGGAAAAAGTTGTCAAACATGTTTTAGTCTTTAGCAGAATCTTCTGTTGGATATTTTGACATTTACATAAATCAAGGACCCATCGATTGAGGTTCTCCCTACCCAACTGAGAAATGCATGATTAAAAAGAGACTTTCCGAGCACCATAACTTAATTAAAATAAATATGGTGCCAAGAGGTCCTAAATGCGATTTTAACTTATTGTTTAACCCCTAAAGTCTCCACTCCAGCACATTGTAAGCAGGGCTGGAGTCAGTACATTTGGTAAGAATTTTTTCTCGCTTAACCCATCAAGGGCCGCGGACGTATCAGGTACGTCCGATTTAAAAAAACAAACAAAAAAAACCTGTCCTTAGGGACCGCGGACATACTTGATACACCCGCAGCTAATAAGAGCTCTGGAAGCGATCGTGATCGCTTCTAGCCACTCTAGCGGTATTGCAGCGATGCCCCGCCTGCGATCGGTGGGGTTCTTCACTGGGGGGGACTGTCTGCCAGCCCCACTCTGCATATTAGGATCCATGGGGCCATGTGATCGCTCTGAAAGTTAATAAATTAAAAAAAATAAAAAATTATATTATATATATATATATATACACACACACATATATACACACACACACATTCACGTCATACTAAGTATTTGTTATTAACATATATATTAATCTAAAAATACACTTAGAGTAAAATTACACACACACACACACACACACACACAATATATATTATTTATATATATATATTATAATAAATAAAACAATTTTAAGATAATTTAAAAATATATATTTTTATTCTAACTGTATTTTGATATTAATATATATTTATATAAAAAAAAAAAAAACACACACACACATAATTTTATTGATTGCAATTTAGGGGACCTGTCTGACAATTTGCTAGCACTATATCTAACCCTGTAACTTTCCAAGACACCCTAAAACCTGTACATGGAGGGTACTAGTTTACTCGGTAGACTTTGCTGAACAGAAATATTAGAGTTTCAAAAACGTAAAAAACATATCACAGTGCTGATAGTCATTGAAAGTGACTTTTTAGCAATTTTTTTTATTTATTTTTTTTTACACACAAACGGCACTTTCACTGATCAGATCATTGTTGTAATAAGTTTTACCGTTTTGAAAACACTAATAATATTTGTGTTCAGCAAAAGTTTCCAGTGTATAACAGTACCCCCCATGTACAAGTTTGATAGTGTTTTTGAAAGTTACAGTGTCAAATAGAAGGCCTTTTCACACTGAAATTTGCCAGATTGGTTATGTTGCCTTTGAGTATATGGTAGCCTAGGAGTAAGAATTACCACCCCAAGGAAAACAACCCAAGGTATTGCAAATGGGGTATGTTCAGTCTTTTGTAGTAGCCACTTTTTAACACACAAACAAATATAAATGCTAAATTTGGCCATTGTTTGTGAGTAAGTGGCTCCTAAAAAAGACTTGACATACCCCATACTGAATACCCTGGATTGTCTACTTTTCAAAAATACATGGTTTGATGGGGGTAAATTACATTGGCCGGCTTCAAAAATGTCCCAAATAGGACATGGGTGCATGATGACCCTCTGTGAAAATTCCAAATTGGAAAACTGGAATGCACACCCTCCAAATAAGGTCTTTTAGCCCCTAGAGAACCCAACACACCTATATATGGGTGGTATCACTGTACTCGGGAGATGTTGCTGAACACATATTGGGGTGTGTCACGTGCGTGGGCTATAGGCCCAGCCGAGACAGTGGGGAGAGTGTGGAAGTGACAGAGTTAATGACACCAGACCCCTGGTTACCTGTTGCTAGTCCCAGCAACCACTCAATTAACCCCTGCAATCCCTTCTACACTAACCCCCTTAGTACACACTTTACTGCCACCACCAAGACTTTTAAACCCGGGCGTCTTAGGTTACCCCACACACAGGAGAATTATAGTATCACAGTTCTACTTTTACTGATAAAACATATATAGTTAACCCTTTTTGGTAACCTGTTTACCTGAGCTTTCCTCTGGAGAGTGAAGCTCATAGAGAACAGAGACACAAGCTGATTAAGTAAACATTTAATCTGACAAAAAGGATTCACAGTGCGGAGTACAAAATACAGAAATAAATGACATACAAATAAATTGCAAAACAGTACATAAAATAAAATAGGAGAAAACACAAGAAATTCCTTACATGTAGTTAACCCATAGAGAATTCTTGTGGGAGTCTTAGATGGTATAGGTCTCCTAGAAGTTGCTGACAAAAGAAAAATTAATAACTCACTGGATAGTCCAGCACCCTCATTAATATACCTAAACTTGTTGTTGCTCAGTGGGCAGACCCCTGGGGGGGGGGGAGGGGAATCAGATGGGGTTGGTCTGGCAGTGTATTGCCCACTCTATGCAATTCCTTGTGTCCAGCTCTGGTGATGGCTATATAGATGTTTTATGGTCTAAGCCTGGTGCCAGATCAAAGACCACAATAAATGTCATCCCAAGGTTTACAAGGCATGACAGGGTGACAGGGTGTTCTTTGGCAATAACCTGCAAAGTTCTCAGTACATGTATTCTTAAATTGCCATGTGTGTCAAAAAAATTCAATCTATTTTTATACATTTTTTTTATTTGGCATAGATTGGTAGTAAAATGGTTACATAGCTGAAAAGAGACTTGCGTCCATCAAGTTCAGCCTTCCTCACAAATGTTGTTGTGGTTGATCCAAAAGGCGGCAAAAAATCTGGTCTGAAGCGCTTCCAATTTTGCCACAAACTAGGAAAAAATTCCTTCTTGACCCCAAAATAGCAGTCAGATGTCTCCTTGGATCAAGCAGCTATTACCCCACTAATTAGAAATTATATCCCTGTATGTTATGTTTTTGTAAGTATTTATCCAATTTCAGTTTAAACATCTGTATGGACTCTAACAAAACCACCTCTTCAGGCAGATAATTCCATATCCTTATTGTTCTTACTGTAAAAAAACCTTTTCTTTGCCTTAGATGAATCTCCTTTCTTCCAGCCTAAATGTGTGACCTCGTGTCCTATGTATAGCCCTGTTTATGAATAGATTTCCAGATAAAGGTTTGTACTGGCCCCGAATATATTTGTATAAAGTTATCATATCCCCTCTCAGGCGCCGTTTTTCCAAATTAAACAGATTTTTTTTTTTTTTTTAACATTTCTTCATAACTAAAATGCTCCATTCCCTTTATCAATTTTGTAGCTCATCTCTGGACTTTTTCTAGTGCCATGATATCTTTCTTTAGAACAGGCGCCCAAAATTGCACAGCATATTCAAGGTGTGGTCTTACCAGCGATTTATAAAGAGGCAAAATTATATTTTCATCCCGAGAATTTATGCCCCTATTTATACATGACAAAATCTTACTGGCCTTAGAAACTGCAGATTGACATTGCATATTGCTGCCTAATTTGTTGTCTATAACAATTCCCAAATCCTTCTCGTGTGTGGTTATCCCTAATTCACTACCATTTAGTGTGTAAGTTGCTTGTGCATTCTTAACTCCGAAGTGCATAACTTTGCATTTCTCTATATTAAATTTCATCTGCCATTTTAGTGCCCAGTCCCCCAATCTATCCAAATCTCTCTGCAGCAAAGCAATATCCTGCTCACATTTTATTACTTTACAAAGTTTTGTGTCATCTGCAAACACTGATGCATGGCTTTCAATGCCTATTTCAAGATCATTTATAAATATGTTAAATAGAAGTGGTCCCAAAACAGAATCCTGAGGGACACCACTTACCACTTTTGTCCAGCCTGAAACTTTACCATTAATTACAACTCGCTGTACTCTATCCTTAAGCCAAGGTTCTACCCAAGAACAAGAATATTAATCTAGACCAATTTCTTTTAGTTTGAATACTAACCTATTGTGAGAAACCGTATCAAATGCCTTGGCAAAATCCAAGTAGATCACATCCACTGCAAAACCTGATCTATACTTCTACTTACTTCTTCGTAGAATGCAATTAGGTTAGTTTGACATGACTTATGTTTCATAAAACCATGCTGATTATTTCTATTAAAGTTCTTCCCAATGAATTCATGATTATCCCATAATAGCCCTTCAAATATTTTCCCAGTTACAGAAGTTATGCTCACAGGTCTATAATTTCCAGGCAAGGATTTTGAACCCTTTTTAAATATAGGAACAACATCTGCCTTCCTCCAATCCTCTGGTACAACACCTGAAACAAAAGAAAAATTAAATACAGAGGTTCACTTATTTCCCCACTTAGCTCCTTAAGTACTCGTGGGTAAATACCGTCAGGCCCCGGAGCTTTATTTACATTCATTTTCTTTAATAGCTGTAGCACCTTGCATGAAGAGAGTCAAAATACCCCATGTTTAATACCTTAGGTTGTCTTCTTTTAAAAAAAATATATAAGGGTTATTCAGGGATTCCTGACCGATATCAGTGTCACAATTTAAAAGAAAAAAAAAAAAAAACACAAAAAAAACACAATTGTGTGGAAATAGCCAAGTGCTACTTTTACTTATAGCTCTATAACTTTCCAAAAAAAACTAAATACATGTTAACATTGGGTATTTCTAAACTCAGGACAAAATTTAGAAACTATTAAGGATGGGTGGTTATTGGCGTTTGTAGATGCGCAACAGATTTTGGGGGTCAAAGTTAGAAAAGGTGTGTTTACATTTTTTTCCATCATATTTTATAATTCTATTTATAGTAAATTATATGACATGATGAAAAGAATGGAACCTTCAGAAAGACCATTTAATGGCGAGAAAAACGGTATATAATATGTGTGGGTACAGCAAATGAGTAAGAAGAAAATTACAGCTAAACACAAACAGCAGAAATGTAAAAACAGCCCTGCAGAAATGTAAAAACAGCCCTGATGCCAAACGGTAAGAAAATTGAAAAGTGGTCTGTTCACTAAGGGGTTAAAATTACTGCCAGCGTATATAGTAAATTGATACAGTATTCATAATATAAATAAATATTATATATAGATCTATATGGATTCTGAGTCGAAGGTTTTGTGTACTGACTCAACAGCCCTTATGGTAAATCATTCTAACTTAATAATTTATCCTAGTCCCTGCTGGTTACAAGCTGTCCAGAGTAGATTTTAAAATGGTGCTTTATAAGCTGGATCCTGGATGCTACCAAGGATGGCACTGACCGAAAGCAACAAGGCAGTTGTCAGATAAAGAGACACTATAGGCACCCAGTTAATTTCATCTTATTAAAGTGGTCTGGGTACAGAGTCCCTGTCCCCTTTACACTGCAATGCTAAACATTGCAGTTTTAGAATAACCAGACCGCTACCAGAGGCACTCCGTGAAACGATACTGGACGTCCTCATGCTTTACCTGAAGATATCCAGCATCTTCAAAATCCCCATAGGAAAATATTGATTATATTAAGGCCTAATGCAGGCTTTGCGCTTATGCATTAGGTTCCAATTCACGCTCATCGAAAAAGTTAAAGACCGAGCCACCACCCAAGGACCACAGCACTGAAACCAGTCAAGTGTTTACAGGGTTAATTAACCCTTTGATTGACATACGGGCAGAAGGACACTATAGTGTTAGGAATACATCTGTGTACACACAAACGCCAACAATGGTATAACCGCATTAATGCTGATACCTTAATTATTAAAGATCAAAAGAGAAGGACGTGTAAAACCTAAAAACGCTTCCACGGAGGAGATTTCTACACCCACAGGCAAATAGAGGGTGAGAGGGGGGAGAGAAAAAGTATTGGGAAAAAAAATTAATAAAAAAAGCCTGCTCTGAATCTCATTGAATAACTAAGAATATTTGGCATTCGTGAAAGAAACGCAACAATCTCTAGAGAAACTGCATAGCAATCTGCTTGGCAGATATCAGAACTGTCTAGAGTGTAAATCAATATAGACACACAAAAAGGGAAGGTGATCAATGTTTATTAGCATAGTATACATACATTTTGAAAATAGCAAGCAATGCAATCAATAGTTTACCACCCCCTATGTACTGGCCCAACGGTTTGCCTTCCTTCCCCAATACTATCATGAATGTCTACAGAAATGTATTAAAAAGACAAAATTCTAAGTAGGTTTTACAGGTTGGCTCAAAATATAATGCATCATTCACATGCATGTTTCTCCCTATTGCTTCATTTTTTTCATGCCGTATGACATCAGAGCAGGATTGTGGCAAGATGCAGTTCTGCTCTGACCTAAGGCTAATCAAGTTTCCAAGTTGTGGCAGCAGCTAATGTTTGCTAGTGGATAAGAAGAATGTACAGGTGGCTTATTATGATGCCCTCGTTTTTTTCCCTTCTCCTCTGGGTCGGAAAGAGAGAGGAATGTAGTGGTTATGGAACTAAAATAGGTTTCTATAATCAGAATCCTATGGCTTAAATGAACAGTCCACCCCATAACAACTTAACTTTGCCAACGGTTTAATCCCGAGGTTAGGGATCCAGCACCAAGCAGTTTTGTCTGTTGGTTTCTGCTCCTCTCTGCACTGTAATACCAAAAGATATCAAGTACATTGACATTATATTGATGATCGGAGTGTTCCTTTAAAGGACCACTATAGTGCCAGGAAAACATACTCGTTTTCCTGGCACTAGAGTGCCCTGAGGGTGCCCCCACCCTCAGGGACCCCCTCCCGCCCCGCTCTGGAAAGGGGAAAAGGGGTAAAACTTACCTTTTTCCAGCGCTGGGTGGGGAGCTCTCTGCCTCCGATCCTCCTCCGTTCCTCCCCGTCAGCTGAATGCGCACGCGCGGCAAAAGCTGCGCGCGCATTCAGCCGGTCGCATAGGAAAGTATTATCAATGCTTAAAGAACAAGAAAGGAAATATTAGAGGTGGACTAAGTCCACATCAAAAATTCCCAGAGAGGGTTACAGAGATATCAAGGGGCATGAACCCCACAAAATAGTTTAAAGTAAAAGAAAAGGCTAAAGTGAAATGGTTGTTCCACTAAGGATGGAAAAGTTGGACATCCACTTCACCAAGTGATATCTCTAGACTATTATAATAATTATTAGGTAGGAGCTCTTGATAAAGGCATGTGATCACGCCGAAACGCGCGTCGAGCGTTTGCCGTTTGTTTTTATTACTGGGGGATGCAAGCAGTGATTTAGTCACTCAATGCTGGGGGACTCATTTGGAGTATTTACTCAGACTACTTAGTTAAAAATTTTCTTTGTAATAACAGTCAGTAGTATCATTAGGAGATTCATTATTAGAATCATTTAGACTGTTTAGCCAGCCTCGAAGCAGCAATGTGTAGTGTCTATAGGAGCTAGCTTTGGCGAGTGCAGATATAGATCTTTTTGATTTTTTACATATTTAAGTGGTTTTTTTGTTCCTGGGAGAGATGCTTTTGTCTGGTGGGTGCCTCTATATATACACATAGGGATTGAATCCTTAATCCATCCTACTATTACTATGAGACACCTGCACATTAAACCCCCGGATTACTTTGTTTAATCATCTCTTTAGATCTATCTATATATCTGGGCTCTAATTTGTCTATTGAGATATTCTCTTCACTAAGTGAATAATCATTTATACTATTCTATTTAAGTACTAAATACTAAGTAGCATATTATATATACAGCTCCTCTTTAGACTCTTTTTTCATTTGCAACATTTTAGACAAGTTCTATGATAGACTGATTATATATGGACACTATTTACTTAAGTCTAAAGTGTATGCTTTGACAATATATTAGAGCCTATGGTAATTTATGTGGATTTACCTCTATATAGCTGGGATATTTATAGATCCCTGCAGATTATAGGGATTTTTTTTCTAGAGGAGTGGCTTTGTGGTATTTGACTGAATACACATTGTACTATACTGAACTCTTTACTATAATTTTCAGTGCAGATATCTTAGCCACTCCATTACTGAGGATATCCATATTGCATCTACCAAGTTTTTACTTCACTTGTTTTTTCACGAGTGTTTCACTTTTATCACACTTTATTTTTTGTTTTGCCTCTAGACGGCTTAATAAAGGTTATACCTAATAATTATTCTAATAGTCTAGAGATATCATTTGGTGAAGTGGATGTCCAACTTTTCCATCCTTAGTGGAACAACCATTTCACTTTAGCCTTTTCTTTTACATTATCAATGCTTTCCTATGAACGCTTGCGTGCTCTCACTGTGAGAATCAGCCGCTAGAGGCTTTGGGGGAAGGCTTAACCCATTGATAAACATAGCAGTTTCTCTGAAACTGCTATGTTTATAAAAAAAATGGGTTAATCCTAGCTGGACCTGGCACCCAGACCACTTCATTAAGCTGAAGTGGTCTGGGTGCCTAGAGTGGTCCTTTAAGAAAATTTTATAAGAAAAAAAAAAAAAAAATATATATATATATATATATATATATATATACACACACACACACACACATACATACACACCCCTATACACACATACACTATTTTCATTGGTGACAAACAAAGCCATTTCGCAACACTTGTTTTCAAATGTGTACTGTATGACCTCATTAATATGTGGTGGTTTAGGGTCTTTCCAATGTCAGGTAATAATTGTGGCTGCTGAAATTTGTAATAATTTGTTATAAATTGGTACATTTATGAGAAATTATTTGAAGAGACATATACATTGTTTCTATTGTTAATGGTATGCAATGGAGGAAAGACAGGTAGTATTGCTCTTTGCTGTAAGCAATCCAATTGTTCTACTGTTGATATGCCATTACAGAATCAAGTATATATATGCTACAAATAAATAAATGCAACATTATAGCAAATTACTTACTGTGAAAAAGGTTGTAACGGATGTGTTATGTCAGTATGACACCACATAACTGTTGAATGTTGAAACTGTATCTTTGCTACAGTCTAAAATTGTTAGCAGCAAGTTCATAAGGTTATTTAGGAGTGATAATCCCTTCATCGCAGAATTTGATTCAGTATGGCTTGAACTGAAATTATACCATGAATTAGATCCTGCCCAGATAGCGGTTAGTAAGTGACCCTGCTTGAACTGAAGCCTCTGATTACAGACTGTTTTACTGTAATCCTCTCTTCATCAGTGAAAGCGCACGCCCGCAAGCAATGTCTTGTGCGCGTGCCTTTATAACCATTTGGGTCTATTTTGAACTTGTGTCTCTGTCTGTTTCTTTGTTTTTAAAAAGCACACAGTATGTAAAATGTTAACTCACTATGACAATTCTCCTATATTCCTTTTCAATGTGTTACCATTAGGGATCGACCGATTATCAGTTTTACCGATATTATCGCCGGTATTTTTGGCAATATCGGTATCGGCCAATATAGATACCAATATTCCCAATAATTCATAACAGGACCACCGGGCTTGTGGGGGGCCGGCAGCAAGCTGTGACTTACCTCCCAGCAGCTCCTTCAGCTCCCATGGCAACACTCCACGCTGCACGCAGACCGCGAGATTTACACTGGGGAGCTGGGAAGGTAAGGCACAGCTTGCTGCCGTCCCCCCACTGCTCAGTACAAGCCACTGGACCACCAGGGACTGTCATATCCCCCCTCCTTGGCCAGGTAACAAGCAGGGCGGGGACAATTTTTTTATATATAAAACATATAAATATTAAAAAGTTAAATAAAAAATGCCCCCCCTCCCATTTTAAACAAATTACATCTCTTCAGAAACACACTATACAAACACACACTCTATATAATGCAGTGTGTTTGTGTAGTGTGTGTATTTAATGCACACACACTACACATACACTACATTCATTATATACACACACACTACATTCACTACACACACACACACACACACTACATTCACTATACACACTACACAAACACTACATTAAAACCAGTAAGACAACATTCTCTTAAGTAATATGAAAGGAAAAAAGGTAGAATAGACTAGGAGAAGAGCTCCTAAAAAAATAAATAGGAAGTGTATATTTTTAGGTATTTTATTTTTAGCATAGGTGTTTGCCATAAATAAACTAGTTGTTGGGACTGAAAAGAAGGGCAGATACCTATTTTTCAGGACAACGCTCATAACAATTAAAAGAGAGAGGGGAGACAAGACTACCATTCTAATGGGCAGCACATATCTGGAGCTCCACAGTCCATGCCTGTAATTCAGACGTGCCCAATAGGTTGATCCCAGATGTTGTAGAACTGCAAGTCCCATGATGTTTTGCATGCCTTTAGAATGACAAAGCATCTTGGAAGCTGTAGTTTTTAAACATCTGGGGAATCTACCTTTTGGGCACCCCTGCTGTAATCAGTTTATTGGCAGCTTCTATGGTTGACTAACCAGGCAAGATAGAATTCTTCATCCCTCTGGACACCTACAGACAGAGTTTAGCAAATAATGAAAAATAAATAAAGGATGGCAGGTGTGCTCCAACAACAAATATAACTTTATAATACAAAAAAGATACACAGACCCTAGAACCAAGAGAGCAAAAAACCTCATATTACATAATCACATGTGCATTTTTTTCCCCCACTTGCAAAATTCACAAACTCAATCTCTTTGGGTATATTATCAGATCTTCACATAAGCAGTTTGCGATTAATCAGATATATATGTAAATTTTAACAGAAGGAAGACATACAGTGCAGACCCTTCATAAAAGTAAAAACACCACACATACAAGATGCAAAATATTCAAACATTAAAACAACTAGCTGGCAGATCAGTAAACAAATCAAAAGGATCATGCCAATGCCCAGAACCTCATATGTATTACAGCAGCAAAAGCAAGCATACATTACTGAATAAAATACTGTGCATGTCAGTCATACTATACTAAATTTTGAGTGTTTTTTTTGTGCATTCTACACATTAACCCTCAGGTCCAACTCTTTTTTTTTGGGGGGGGTGGGGGGGTGGGAGGAATATATAGAATTAACAGAGCCAAACACAGATAAATAAAATACACCACTCAAACACTAGGATATACAGCAGCACTAATCGCGTAACGAATTAGTACCTGTAGGTAGGTGACGGTTATCTCAACTCTCAACACAGACATCATGTTCATGTACCATTGTACTAGAAAATGCATCTAGGGATAATTGGCTTATCGTTCACATGAAAAACTAGATTTTCTCAAAATAAAGGCTAGGGCTGCCTGTCTGAAGGAGTGGGGAAAATCAGCAGATTACTCAGTCTCTGGGAATGCCAACAGGTACATCAGTTCTTTCTTTTTTTCAAATTTGACAATTTTTATTGTTTTGTCATTCTTTAGGGATGAGGATACAGAAAAAAGAAGGGAGGGATGGGGAGGGGGGTAGTTGCAATTCCATAAAGAGTGTGTACAAGTTAGTCATCATATACAGTCGCTGTAATTACATTTGTTGGAGTACACATAATTACTGTTGAACCGTGCAAGGCAGTGACATTCGTGCATTGGCCTTTGGGATATATACTTTTCCCGTACCCTTGGAGTAGATGAGAGGGAGAGAACTAGGGCCTGACCCTATGCTTCAGTGGTATTGTTTGCCATAATTTCCCTGGGGACTAGATATGTGCTTGAAGTCATTTGAGGGTTATTTCGGTTGCTCTTCAAGTTTACCTTTGGACCTCTAGTGTTGTATGGAGTGGTCGTACTCCTTGTGGTCAGTTACTTTGGCATTCCCGTCTGGTGGGGTATGCTTTGGCAAGTATTCTGGCCTCGTGTGGGTCGAGGTCATTCACGACATCAGCTCACGATGGGAGGTTCCCTGTTGTGTCATTTTTGTATGTTTCCCACTTATCCCATGCTATTTCCCAGTATCTTCGGTACTGTTTGTGTGGTTTGTTGGGAGAAGTGGTTTGCCTTCTCATTGTGGTTTCAAAGTGGCCCGCGTGGCTTATTTGTTGTATGCACATGGGGATGGAGGGTATAGTTTGTGATAGCCAGTTTTGTGCTAGAGCGCCTAGGGCTACTATATTTATATGGAAGATGAGGTACCTATCTGGTTTAGGTAGCGACTCTGGGATATTGAAGAGCACATAGTTGTCCAAATTATGAGGTAGGGTGCATCCTGTACTGTGTGTGATGATTTTGGATATGTCTTTCCAGTATTGTTGCAGGTATGGGCAGGTCCACCATATGTGTGCCATTGTTCCTGTGCCTGATTTGCATCTCCAGCAGTGTGTTGGAAGGGATTGATTATATTTGTGTAGTCGTATGGGTGTAAGGTACCATCTATATAGGAGTTTTTTGGCAAGCTCTATGTGTTTTGAGCATAACGTGAAGGATTTGGGGGTTAGGATCATGCGTTCCCATTCCGGTTCAGTAAATTTTTTGTGGGTTTCTGTTTCCCACGCTTTGATAAATCTGTGTTCGTGCAGTTTGCATTTTGTGGGTAGTGTTGTATAGATAGAGGATATAACTTTCTGGGGCGGTGTGGGGCTAATATACATTTCCTCAAATTCTGTCATCTTTTGTGTCTGAGTGTTGATTGTTTTCTCCTGAATTTGTATGCGCAACCATGAGTCTAATTGGCGGTATGAATAATGTGCTACCGTTGGGAGCTTATGTGAGGCCTGTAATGAGGCGAAGGTTGCTAGTCCCGTATTGGTGAGTATCTGGTGTAGGAATTGTATGCCGTGTCTTTCCCATATTCTGTAGTTAAAATCCGGGATAATGTGTGCGATTGATTTAAGTGGCATGGCTTTGGAAAGGATTGAGTTATTTGTTAGGAGGGGACGGGCTCCGTCCCATATTTTTAGTGATAATGTTGTGGTTGGTAGGCAATCTTGTAGTTGCGGCCGGGTATGTTTTGGTATCCACATTAAGTTGTCAGTACTAATATTATTGGCCCATTCTGCTTCTAGATGTTTCCATTGAGGTGCTTGTGCGCCTGGTCGTGTTTGGATAATGCTGCTAAGTACGGTTGCATGGTAGTACTGTTTAAGATTTGGCAGATTCATACCCCCTTCTTTGAGCGGTAACTGCAGTACCTTTAGGGCTATACGTGCCCTTTTGTCATTCCAAACAAATCTGGATATCCAGCGTTGGATTGTGGTAAAGTAAGTGGCGGGTATATGTACCATAAGTGATCTGAAAAGGTATAACAACTTAGGGAGGATTATCATCTTGATCGCTACCATGCGTCCCGACCAGGATATGAATGATGTTTTCCATTCTTGTAGTTGTTTCTTTATTTCTATACTGAGTTTGCCATAATTGGCGTTAAATAATGCGGTGTGTGATTTTGTGAACCGTATACCTAGAAATGTAATGTAGTCAGTTCTCCAGTCGTATGTGTAGGTGTTTTTTAGTTTATAAGTGACCTCTGGGGGGAGACCTTTGCAAAGAGCTTGCGTCTTAGAAATATTTAGTTTGTAATAGGACATTTTACTATAGTTTTCTAGTGTAGAGTGGAAATGTGGTAGGGAGGCTTCGGGGTCTTGTAACGTCAATAGTACATCGTCCGCGAATAGTGTAAGTTTATGTTCTTTGTTTTGTGTTTTGACGCCTAGGATTAATGGGTGTTGTCTAATGAGAGTCGTGAGAGGTTCTAACGCTAGTACGTACAAGAGGGGTGAGAGGGGGCATCCCTGTCTGGTCCCATTTGTGATCTCAAATGGATCCGACAGGAACCCTGCGTTGATGAGTCTAGCGGTGGGTTTGCTATATAAAGCCTGTATTGTGTTCATGAACTCTGGTGGGAATTCGAACTTCGTTAAGGTCGCTCTGAGAAAGTCCCAATTCAGCCTATCAAAAGCCTTTTCGGCATCAAGTGACAGGAATAGGCATCCCGTTTTCCGTTTGTGTATGCTGTATAGTATGTCTAAAACTTTCCTAGTACCGTCAGTGCCCTGCCTTCCCTTTATAAAGCCAACTTGGTCTTCATGGACCAAGTCTGGAAGCATTGCAGCTAGTCTATTCGAGTATATTTTCGCCAGCAGTTTAAGATCTGTGTTAAGAAGTGAGATTGGGCGTAAGTTCTGTCCTTTGTCTGGCAGTTTCCCTGGTTTGGGTAGTGTGGCTACATGGGCTATGAGCATTTCCTGTGGGATCGTCCCCGTGTGTATTATGGATTGAAAGGTTTGTTTCATGTAAGGAACGAGTGTGGGTGCGAAAGTTTTGTAGTATTGATTCGTGAATCCGTCTGGGCCCGGGGATTTCCCTGTAGGTAGTCTGGCAATTGTGTCCGTCAGTTCAGTTATCGAGATCTGTTCCGATAGTTTGTGTTTTTGTTCTTCTGTCAGTGTTGGCAGTGGTATTTGTCGTAGGTATCCCTCAATGTCTGTGACAGTTGGTTGATATAGGGTTTCATCTGTTTTTAGATTGTAGAGGGTGTTATAGAAGGTCACTAATTCCCTATTCATGTCTTGTGGATTCCATAGTTTTTGGTTACTTTTTGAGAGAATGTATGGAATCTTGGAGTTAGATTGCTTTTTGCGTAACATGTTGGCCAGCAGTTTGCTAGCCTTGTTCCCTTTTGCATAATGGTTCATTTTGAATTTTTTCAGAATGTATGCCGTTTTTTGGAATTGGTGGTCATTAATTTTGGAGGTGATGTTTTGGATTTCCGATAGGAGATCCTGTTTTTTTGTTTGGTAATAAGTTTGGGTCGTATCTCTTAATTGTATGAGCAGTTTCATCAGTGTTGCACGTCTTTGTTTATTGAGATATGATGCTCTGCGGATCAACAGTCCTCGTACGACTGATTTATGTGCTTGCCACAGAATCGGGGCCGTGGTCTGGGGGTTCTCGTTAGTAGTAAAGTATTGTTTAAGTTCTTGGTCTAGTGTGAGGGTGAAGTCTTGGTCGTGAAGCAGTGAGTTGTTTAGTCTCCATGAGCCTTTGCCTTTGTATGTGAATGCGTCAGTGAGTGTCAGTATCACTGGGGCGTGGTCCGACCATGTAATATCTCCATGTGTACATTGGTGCGTGTGTGGTAATCCTGTGCTGGTCATGAAAAAATGATCTATCCTAGAGTGGGTCTTGTGCACTTGGGAGTAGTAGGTGTAGTCCTTATCTCCTGGATGTAGTGTGCGCCACACATCGTATAAGTTAAATTGAATTAGCAGTTTATTAAGTTTGGCGCAGGCCGGTCTAAGAGATGCCAGTCTGGGTTTTTTTGCGTCCAGTGTAGTGTCCATTTCTGGGTCTAGGGTGTGGTTTAGGTCTCCACAGTATATTACTATGCCTTGTTGTACAGTACTTACTTTAGTCAGTATTTTATGTAGGAAGTGCCATTGATTGTCGTTTGGTGCGTAGATATTGACTATGGTGTATGTGATATCATTGAGGTTGCATATTAGGATGAGGTATCTCCCATTGGCGTCTTTAACTATTTTGAGTGGATCAAATGCCACTGATTTGTGTATTAGAATGCTAACTCCTCTAGATTTGTGGCTATGTGTGGAGTGGTATTGGTTTGGGAATTGTGAAGGGTCCAAGGAAGGAGATGTCTGCCTTTTGAAGTGAGTTTCTTGGAGGCAGATCACATCCGCGTTGTGGTTTTTCAGTTCTGTGCGCAATGTTTGGCGTTTTTGGGGGGTATTTAGGCCCCTTACATTATGTGAATATATTTTCATTATGGGGTTGGGCAGGTTGGAATTCTTCGTCTGTTGTTGAGTAGTTCAGTATAATGTTTAGTGATAGTCTGCCTCGGTATGCCAGCCATGGTGTGTGCCTGGTGATGAGCGACTTGCGGACTGTTTGCTTGATATGCATAGGTTTGGGTGTAGTGGGTTCTTGATCCTTCTCATGGTTTGCAACTAGGGGTAAGGATAGGTGGGGTATAAACCTGAGTCTCGTAGAGAACTCAACTATGTACAACAATGCCCAGATGTAGGGCTCGGTACTCCTTGGTAGTACCTGGGGTGTGGTGAGCATGTACTTTCTGCTCACGAAGGAGGCTACCTGGGCTCCTTCATTGTTTAGGTATTATCGTATTCCCCGAAATTCATGCCAAGCTAGTATCCCTGATTATGGGTTTGGTGCCTTATCTTAGTATAGGTACCGAGGTCAGAGGGAGTGCAAGTGCTGTTTTTTTTTTTTATTTTTTTTTTATTTTATATATCACCCCGGCAATTGCTACAGTGTGTTGGGGAAAGCTGCCACAGCTTCTTGTACTAAGAATGCTAGTGCGTCTGTGCTGTGCTTCGTGTCGGGGTATTTCGGTTAGCGTGTCCCCACCTTCCCCCCGACCTCTTGCTCCGTTTGATTCTAATATACAGTAGTAGAGTAATACTAATATTAACTTTTTTTTTTTTTTTTTCAGTTGTACAATCTTAGATAGGCATTCAGGTTGTGGTGCAGCTAACTTTGCGTCTGCAATTCAGCTTCACTTCAATTCCAGCAGGTTGGGGTCAGTAGGTTATCCATAACCCTTTTGTCTTAGGTGTGGGTTGGTGGGTGTGCCTACTCAATTAGGTAGGGGGTAAATCTGATCTAGATTTGGTCTACTTTTGGCATTCGGGGTTCTAGTGTGCGTTGGCGTGCGTGTAGTTGTTGTCTGTGCCATGGAAATGTGCGGGTTGAGGTGTCACAAGGTTAACAAAATTAACATAAGCAAACATAAACAATTGGATCATTATATACATTACCAGCCTCTACTCGTTATATCTTATTATCAGTCCAGATTGGCTGGTATAAGTCTATTGATACTATACTTTGCGCCATTCACGATGCAGCATGGCAGATTCTCTAGTCGGCTTGCTTGGTGTGGGTAAGTTCCATACCTTGAGGAGCTTTTCACCGTCTTCTGGCGAGGCCAATATCTTCGTCGCGCCGTCTTTGGTGATGAGAAGCTTGAGGGGGTAACCCCACCGGTAAGCTATTTGGTGCTGCCTGAGGATGATAGTGATGGGTTGGAAGGCTTTCCTCCTTCTCAGCGTCGCTGCGGATAGGTCCGGGAATATCTTTATATCAGCGTATTTGCCAAGTGCATTTTTATTTGTTCTGCTCTGTTTTAAGATTATTTCTTTAATATGATGGTAGTGAGCGCACAGGATGACATCCCTTGGGACTGAGGGTGGTAGGTGTGAAGGTTTAGGTATTCTGTGTACTCTATCCAAGAGGAGCATGTCTGGCGGTGTGTCTGGCGAGAGCACATGGAAAAATTCGTGCACGTAGGCCTGGAGGTCCGCAGGGGCCACCGTTTCTGGTATGCCCCGCAGTCGTAGATTATTCCTCCTCGCCCTATCTTCAATATCCATGAGCTTGTTCTCCATTGTGGATACTGTGGCTTGCAGTGCGTTCACCTGGTCTATTAGGTGGTTGTGTGCCTCTTGTGTTTCCTCTATCCTCTCCTCCACGCGGGAGGTTCTCGCTCCCAGCTCCCCTATGTCTTTCTTCAGGCTTGATAGGCCTTTTTCCCAGCCAGCCATCATTTTGCTGGAGAACGCTCCCAGCTGTTCCAAAAGAAATTGCTTGGTGACCGGCTCTTCCATAGTCTGGTCGGCAGAGTCTGTAAGGAGGTTGCTGTCGTGTGTTTCCTCCCCGCCATCTTGTTGGTGCTGCTGGTTTGTATATTTGTTTTGCGCGGCAGTTTGACCAAAAAAGTTTTGTTTTTCGGTTTTGGAGGCTTGCCTTTTCTGCTTGGGTTGTGACATGTTCGTTTTTGGTTTGTCAGGGTCGTCTATTGCGGGTTTTGAGACGCCTTTTTCGGAGCCCATGTGCAGGAGCTAGAGATTACACGTCCATCTTGCTCCGCCGGTAGCCACGCCCCCAGGTACATCAGTTCTGATGGAAAATTAGTAATTTAAAAGCCTTTTACATTTTCCCCATTCATTTAACTCTGGAACCAACCACCTTGGGCATATTCCTAGAAAAACACTTCAATTACATGAGATTAAATCATAAAACATTGGATAGAAAACAAATGCTAAATCAATGGATAAGCACAAAAACACCAATTTTGAAAGTACTAACAGGGGGCTCATTGATCGCTCTGCATCCTTGGCTGAGGTCATAGCTACTGATGATCTCATCCAATGCATTGCTTTTCCATTGGGGGAGGGGAGAAGATTCCAATAATATTTTTATGAATGGGAACAATAAACGGTGCAGCTGCCCGAGCCTTTCAGTTATCTGGAATTTCAGAAAGATGAAGGACAAGGGGGCAGTGCGATCCATTGTTGGAGCACAGACTTTTGTCTGTGAATGGTTTAACCCCCTAAAAGGTGAACAAGGGTCCTCCGGGCAATGTGTTATGGTACCCAAAATGATCTTTTAAAAGGTAAAGAGAAAGTGAGAGATTTTTCACAGTAACATTGCCCCAAAAAAAGGTGCAAGTTACCATAAGTGGGGCAGTACCCATGGAGTTCAGTGGAACCAGCAGGTACATTCCATTGGGGACTCCTTCCCTTGAACATCTTTGAACCACTTTCAAAACTAGAAGCTTTTGTAAGACTTCCCCATAACTCAAAGGGAGCATGCAGAGAGTAGAGAGCATGCTCCAAAAAAATATGTTTAAATGTCCGCCTATCTAAAGACAGAAGTTACTTTATACTGTAAAATAGAGACAGCAATGAATAATTTACCCATGGCAGGACAAGTAAATAGCATACTATAAAACTATAATGAGCAGGCCAAAAGTGCAAAGACAATATTTAGCACGTTCAATAGGAAAAAAAAAAAAAAAACCACCACAAGAAATTTTGTTTTATCTATTAATATGATCTGTTCTGTTTGTAGTAATAGTTACGAGTATTAATAATTTTCCATAGGTGCCGAGCTTATCCCCCAAGTCTATTAGTAACAAAATTTAAAAACCATGAATAATAGGCTCTGCATGAATAGTGCTAACATAACATTTGCAAAAAGAACTGCACAACAAAAAACAACCCCAAAACTATATTAGGAAGACAATTGCCTTTGATTTATTTTACACAGTGTATTTAAGTCCCTGATAAACAGAATAAGTGCCATTGCAGTAAATTGCCTTAGTTCTACAGTTTCCCAAACACATTAAATGTCAGTAATAAAAGGTTTAAATATGCAATTATAATTCTGTGTATTAATATAAATATATTATATATAATTCATTCGTATACCCAAATAGACAATTAAAACAAAAATCGAAAATGTAATCAAAAAGGTCCCCAAAGTGAAGAGAGGTTAAAACAAAGTATTTCCCAAAATGTGAACCAATGCTCACATTTCCTCATACTGTCTAATAAAAATACATCCATATAAAAATAAAAGAAATAAAAGAAAGAAACGTCAGTACACAACTATAAAATTAAAGTAATGTGTGAAAGTTAGAAAACCGATATTGATTTTTTTTAGAGCCGATACGGATATTCTGTGAACTTTCAGGCCGATAGCCGATATTCTGTACATTTACCATTTTGGAAAATAAAAACGATTTCTAAAGGTAAATGCACAAAATATACATGCCACGTGTAGTGGAATCAGAGCGTTTAGACAGGGGAGCTGTGTGTGTTTGTGTGGTGTGTAGTGGATGCAGTGTGTGTTTGTTTAGTGGATTTAGTGTGCATTTGTCTAGTGTGTAGTGGATGCAGTGTGTATTAGTTTGGTGTGTATATAATGAAAGCAGAGTGTTTGTGTAGTGTGTGTGGGTAGTGTGCGTAAAGTGAATGCAGTGTGTGTGTAAAGTGAATGCTGTATATACTAAATGCAAAGTGTGTGTGTTTGTGTAGTGTGTGTATATAATGAATGCAAAGTGTGTGTGTGTGTGTGTGTGTGTGTGTAGTGAATGTAGTGTGTTTATATAATGTAGAGTGTGTGTGTTTGCATAGTGTGTTTGTGTAAACACCAATTTTGAAAGCACTAACAGGGGGCTCATTATATAAACTGCATTATATAAACACTATGCAAACACTGCATTATATACACACACACTACATTATATAAACACACTGCATTATATACACAGTGTGTTTGTGTAGTGTGTGTATATAATGCAGTGTGTGTTTGTATAGTGTGTATATAATGCAGTGTGTTTGTGTAGTGTGCATTATATAAACATACTGCATTATACACACACTACACAAACACACTGCATTATATACACACACACTGCATTATATACACACACACACTACATTATATAAACACACAACACAAACACACTGCATTATATAAACACTAGGGATCGACATATTGATTTTTTAGAGCCGATAGCGATATTCTGTGAACTTTTAGGCCGATATAATTTGCCGATATTCTGTACATTTACCATTTTGGAAAATAAAAACTATTTCTAAAAGGTAAATGCACAAAATACATGCCACGTGTAGTGGAATCAGTGTGTTTAGACAGGGGAGCTGTGTGTGTTTGTGTAGTGTGTGTAGTGGATGCAGTGTGTGTGTGTTTGTGTAGTGTGTGTGTTATGGGTGCAGTGTGTGTGTAGTGGATGCAGTGTGTATTGGTCTAGTGGATGCAGTGTGTATTAGTGTAGTGTGTATATAATGAAAGCAGAGTGTTTGTGTAGTGTGTGGGCAGTGTGCGTAAAGTGAATGCAGTGTGTGTAAAGTGAATGCTGTATATACTAAATGCAAAGTGTGTGTTTGTGTAGTGTGTGTATATAATGAATGCAAAGTGTGTGTGTATTTGTGTAGTGTGTTTATAGTGAATGTAGTGTGTTTATATAATGTAGAGTGTGTGTGTTTGTATAGTGTGTATATATTATGCAGTGTGTTTGTGTAGTGTGCATTATATAAAACACACTGTGCAAACACTGCATTATATAAACACTACATTATATACACACACACACTACATTATATAAACACACTACACAAACACACTGCATTATATACACAGTGTGTTTGTGTAGTGTGTGTATATAATGCAGAGTGTGTGTGTGTTTGTATAGTGTATGTATATAATGCAGTGTGTTTGTGTGGTGTGTGTGTTTTTATAGTGTGTGTATATAATGAAGTGTGTTTGTGTAGTGTGCATTATATAAACACACTATACAAACACACTGCATTATACACACACTACATTATATAAACACACTACACAAACACACTGCATTATATACACAGTGTGTTTGTGTAGTGTGTGTATATAATGCAGAGTGTGTGTGTGTATGTGTGTTTGTATAGTGTATGTATATAATGCAGTGTGTTTGTGTGGTGTGTGTGTGTGTATATAATGCAGGGTGTGTGTATATAATGCAGTGTGTTTGTGTAGTGTGCATTATATAAACACACTGCATTATATACGCACACTATACAAACGGGCAGCAAGCGTTTACTCACCTCCCAGCAGCTCCTCCAGCTCCCCAGTATAAGTCTCGCGGCCAGTGTGCCACGCAGAGCGTTGCCATGGTAACACATGGCAACGCTCTGACGGCAGCAGGTCTCACAAGATTTACACTGGGGAGCTGGAGGAGCTGCTGGGAGGTGAGTAAACGCTTGTTGCCCGCCCCCCCCAGGACCACCAGGCTTGGCTTGTAATGAGCCTGGTGGTCCTAGGAGGTATTATCGGCAATATCGGTATCTGAATTGGCCGATACCGATATTGTCGAAAATACGAATATCGGCAAAACTGATAATCAGTCGATCCCTAGACTTAAGTCCATCTTATGTGTCACATGGCGTTTATGAGCCTAGGCGGGCAAATTCTACCAACTGTATTCCACCATTCTTTGGCAACTTGCTACTTTTTACTGGCCAGCTGCAACTCAAAATGCCAGACGCTATGGTTAGTAAGTAGTAATGTCCCGAACGGTTCGCTGGCGAATAGTTCCTGGCGAACATCACTTGTTCGCGTTTGCCACGGACGCGCTGTTCGGTCCGCCCCTATTCGTCATCATTGAGTAAACTTTGACCCTGTACCTCAGAGTTAGCAGACACATTCCAGCCAATCAGCAGCAGACCTTCCCTCCCAGACCCTCCCACCTCCTGGACAGCATCCATTTTACATTCATTGTGAAGCTGCATTCTTAGTGAGAGGAGGGACAGTGTAGCTGCTGCTGATTTGATAGGGAAATTGATAGCTAGGCTAGTGTATTCAGTGTCCACTACAGTCCTGAAGGACTCATCTGATCTCTCTGACCTCACCACCCCCCCACACCACCCTCCCCACACCACCCTCAGCCTCACCACCCTCAGCCTCACCACCACCCCCAACCCCAACCACCCTCAGCCTCACTACCCCCACCACCCTCACACCACCCTCAGCATCACCACCCCCCCACACCACCCTCAGCATCACCCGCCCTCCTCACTCTCACATTACCATCACCTCCCACCATCACCCGCCTCTCACCATCACCCCCCCCATACACACAACACACTTCAAGCAGCTACCCCATACACATAGGGTCTCAGACAAAAACGCAAACATGCTCACAGAGACATACATTCACACACAAGGATACTCTCTGTCAGACACACTCTCAGGCACATACACAGGTAAACTGTGCATCAATGTGTATATGTGACACTTTTTTGTTAGTGGGGCCTCATGTTTATGTTTCGCCTAAGGCCTCAAAGTCTAGAGCCGCCTCTGGGTGTCCCAATAGCTTTTTGGACTGTAATATAATAGCAGTCAGTTTCCTTCACGCGGGTGCATTTCAGGGCCTGCCAGGGCACAGTGTCACACAAGTGCAACTCCTATCTGGTGTAACAGTAGTGTACATTTAAAAAAAAAAAAAAAATACAATTTTGACTGTAATAGATTGAATAGCAGTTAGTTGTCTGCAAGCGTGTGTGTCAGGCCTACAGCGTCTACTCTACCAACTTCTGCCACTGCACAGTGCCACTCATATCTGTTGTCACAGTAGCTTGCACGCATAGTACCACTAATCAAAAAAAAAATGACAGGCAGAGGCAGGCCACCCCGCAGGGGCCGTCGTGGTCGTAGTGCTGTGATTCCCTTTGGCCCTAGAATAATGCCCAGTGTTCAGAGGCCACGTACCCTGAACTCGAAAAGTTCTGAGGACATAGTTGACTGGCTAACACAGGACACCCAATCTTCTACAGCTTCCGCTCGGAACCTTGACGCACCATCCTCCTCCAGCTTAGCTTCGGGTGGGGAGGCTGAGGGTGGTGGGGAGGCTGGTGGGGGGGGGGGGGGGGGGGGGGGGGGGGGGGGGGGGGGGGGGGGGGGGGGGGGGGGGGGGGGGGGGAAGGCTGAGGGAGCCTATCTTCTCTTCCCTGGTGGTCCAGTGGCCACTTCTTCGCAGAGCTGCAGACCGTGTAATATCGCAAGACCATCAGAGAGTTGCTGTGGTAACCCGCGGCAACGCTTAGATTGGCCAATTCTCGCGAGACACATGGTCTGCAGCTCTACTCACTGCGTAGCTGCAGACCTGTGTCTGCGATGGTGGCCGGGCAGCCAGGAGGGGCCTCGCACCCGGCGGCATACCGGGCAAGCCGCCGGGCCCCCTCCTGGTGTCAGGTCCTCGGTCACTGACCGAGGACCTGACAGTCTGCCATAAGGCGGTTTAGGCGGCCACGAGGCCTTAGGCGGCCGCCTAAACTGCCTAATTAGAGAGTCGCCTCTGTTTGCGGTGCGTTAAACGGGGAGTTTGGTCTGTCACTGTGAAGCGGGCGTAACCCTTACACTACATGATCGATACAAGATCATACCTGATGTTTTAAAAACACGTTATTCCAAACAATTTAGGAATGTTAGGTGATTTATGCCCTTTATGGATTAAAACCAGACTCTGCATCAACTATGTAATTTTCCATGGGAGTTTTGCCATGGATCCCCCTCCGGCATGCCACAGTCCAGGTGTTCGTCCCCTTGAAACAACTTTTCCATCACTATTGTGGCCAGAAAGAGTCCCTGTGGGTTTTAAAATTCGACTGCCTATTGAAGTCTATGGCGGTTCGCGAACATTTGCGGAAGTTCGCGTTCGCCAACCGAAAATTTTATGTTCGCGACATCACTATTAGTAAGTAGTAGCTGGCTGCTGCAGCAAAATTTTTAAAGCGACATGGAGTTACCAGCAGCCACGACTGAAAGCCAATCACCAAGCAGTGGCTAACACATTGTTTTCTAAGGAAATCACTAACCAATACTTAACGTAGTGGCAGCTGCAAATAGTTATAAGTTACAAAAATATAGCAGAAACGTTAACCTGATGGCAATATGTAGCCGGTACAAGCCAACAAGGCCATTAATGTGCTAATAACCTACCATTCAGGTACAGTGCCACTGACATACCCATATCCAGGCCAACTCCTTGGTTTTGCACCCCTCCTTATCACAGGTGCTTCATTTAAGGGCCCTATTTAGCCTTGACCTGCAGACAGTCCCAGGAGGAAAAGTTCCCCAAGTAAGTGGATTAATCTCATTAGAGCAGATGTTAGGCTGCTAGGATAGGACCTGCCAAGAATGGGGTACATTAACGTTGTGGCAGGCTTATGTAATGTATGATCATATATTGTAACTAAACCCCCATAATTTTTTTGCCTAGGTGAGGTGTTTTTAAATAAAACTATTACAATCTGAGACATGAAATTGTGATTTAGAGAATGAGCGAGTGCGCTGGATTGTGTATTTTTGCAAGATTCATGAAGGCTTGTCTCAACTCTAGTTCTGGTATGTATCTAGAATAAACTGCAGATTTCCAGCATCCTAATCTTTTTATGATGTGAGCAGCGACATTGTGTCTTGAAGCAGCTGATGCCTCCCTGATTCTGAACGAGTGTCCTGTAAAGGCATTGGGGTTGTAGTAGATGAACATAGTTTTACCATTCCAGTGGGACAGAAACCTGAGCCACATGTTAAGATCAGCTATGGCATGTTCATCCAGTGTTATGGTGCTGTTGTCATTAGTCAGTAGGGAAAGAAGGCATAGAAGTTGGGAGATAAATGCTCTGCCTTGTGGAATAATCCTCATAGCAAAGTTTAATGTACCAAGTAATGACTAAAGCTCAGACCTAGTACACTTGTTTTTGGCCAGAAAAGACTCCATGGATTGTCTAATCCTAACTATTTTCTCTAGAGGCAGGCTAGCCTGTAGAGTAACCGTATCCAGTTAAATCCCCAGGAAAACCAAATTGGTGGAAGGCCCTACTGTTTTTTCCTGTGAGAGATGAAACCCTAGAGATGAGAAAAGTGCCATAGGTTTGCTGATACTAGTAGATGTGGGACTTCTATTGTGAGAAAGTCGACTAAGAAGTGGATCCACGGCCGGATTAAGAGCCCAGTGGGCCTGGTGCTGACAATTAAGATGGGTCCTAATTACAGAATCTTATCGACCAAAAACACTAAAACAGTCATACCTCCCAAGCGTCATGTATCTGCTGGAGTTTGCGTTGGAGGGAAACTCAAAGGATGCAGCTATAAAAAAAACCACCACATACTCTATGCTAATCTCTCTCTAATTTATGCTTTCATCTTTCAAGTAAATCCATACCGCCTAACAGCAGTTTCCAGTGAAGCAGGAAGTCAATGGGCGGGGTAAAAGGGTGGACCCACTGATGCGAATCACGTGACAAGAACTTCCAAAAGGGGCGAACATGCCCAAAAAGGGGGCATGTCTGTTCTAATAATTGGAAGGTCAGTCTGGCATCAGTGTTCCTATGTATCACAGTGTCAGTGTCCCCATGTCGTCCAGTCACCTAGTCTCCCAGTGTCCCCATTTCTCAGTGTTTCCAGTGTCACTAGGGAACACAAAGACATGGGGACACAGGGGCACTTGTGGATACAGACATGGGGACACTGGGATTGGGAGACATGGAAACACTGGGAGACATGGGAACACAGAGACATGGGGCACTTGTGGTCATAGACAGACAGGTACACTGGGAGACATGGGGACACTGGGAGACCGATATTTGGGGACACTGGGAGACATAGGAACACAGACACTAGGGACACATGGGGACACTGGGAGACATGGGGACACAGACACTAGGGACACAGACATGGGGACACAGAGACTGGGAGACTAGGGGACACTAGGAGACATGGAGACACTATGTCCCTATGTCTCACAGCGTCCCCTAGTGTCTCACAGCATCCCCATGTTTCCCTGCTGCCTTTCCCCCCATCCTTCACTTCCCTGAGCTGTAATCTGTCTCTGCAGACTGGGAGCTGCGGTCTGAACTCGCTCTGCTGTGTAGCTGCTCCCCTGCGGATCAGTGAGTAGAGAGAGGCAGGGAGGAATATGCTGTAATTTCCTATCCCTGCCTCTCTCCACACACAGTGACCCCTACTGGCTGGTGCTGGTATTGCAGAGTAATCTTCGTTAATATCTGCATTTGTATTGCCGGTATTACTGCAATACCGGCACGGCCAGGCAGCCTCAAATACCGGCTGTGCTGTTAAAATACCAGTCAGGTGGCAAACCCAAGAGTGGTGTGTAAAGGAGCATGTCTGTCCAAATAATTGGAAGGCCAGTGTGGCATCAGTGTCCCTATGTATCACAGTGTCAGTGTCCCCATGTCGCCCGTCCCCTAGTCTCCCAGTGTCTCAGTGTCCTCATTTCTCAGTGTTTCCCGTGTCACTAGGATACTACAGAGAGACATGGAGACACAGAGAGACATGGGGACACTTGTGGATACAGACATGGGGACACAGACACTAGGGACACTGGCTGGGAGACATGAGGACACAGACACTAGGGGCACTGGCTGGGAGACATGAGGACACAGACACTAGGGGCACTGGCTGGGAGACAGTGGGACACTGGCTGTGAGACAGTGGGACACATTTGGGGACACTGGGAGACATGGGAACACTGGGACACTAGCTGGGAGACAGGGGGACACAGACACTGGCTGGGAGACATGGAGACACTATGTCCCCATGTCTCACATCGTCCCCTAATGTCGCAGTGTCCCCATGTTTCCCTGCTGCCTTTCCCCCCCATCCTTCACTTCCCTGAGCTGTAGTCTGTCTTTGCAGACTGGGAGCTGCTGTCTGAACTCTGTACTGTGTAGCTGCTCCCCTGCGGATCAGTGAGTAGAGAGAGGCAGGGAAGGATATGCTGCAATTTCCTATCCCTGCCTCTCTCCACACACACAGTGATCCCTACTGGCTGGTGCTGGTATTGCAGAGTAATCTCTGTTAATATCTGCATTTGTATTGCCGGTAGTACTGCAATACCGGCACGGCCAGGCAGCCTCAAATACCGGCTGTGCTGGTAAAATACCAGTCAGATGGCAAACCCAAGAGTAGTGTGTAAAAAAAAATAAGGCATGTGTGGAAACCTTTGGTAAAACCCTGTACCAAGAAGCCAGTAGGGAGTGCGATAAGGCATGTGTGGAAACCTTTGGTAAAACCCTGTACCAAGAAGTCGACTAAGTGGCGAGAAGGGTGTGTCAGGAGATAGTATGCCAGGTTGTCTATGTTAACTTCGGTCAGTCATTTCTTGGGATACAGATGGTTAAGGCCCATGATTTTGGTGTGAGCCCTATAACAAATTGAGCAGACGTGCAGCAATCTGCATGAGCTAAGTCTGCAATCTCTCAGACCTCTGTGTTCCGCAGTGGACGAACTGAAGAGTGCATGACTGGTGGTGGGAAGACTTGGATCTACTGGACACAAGTAGGCGGAGTGAGAGACGGAGATGCATATGGTGCGGGGGGTGGGGGGGGTTTAGTCCGGCGAAGTAGCAACAGAATAGTTCGGTGTCAAGCCTACTCCAGTTGGTTTTAATGTTGAATTGTGCCAGGGACTCTGCTGCTTTGGCGGAAAACGATTTGTGGTAGTCATAGTCCCAGATCCACCAATTTGTGCAAGTAAAAGTACAATTCTTCCCTACGGTGAGGTGAAGTGGAGCATATTACATCATGGTATAGTCGGAAGGCAAGTACAAATTCAGGGATAGTCAGTTTGCGATTAAGTCTGGGGTCTCTGGCCTTTAGTATGACGGACAGATGCCCGTAGTTCTATGATTTGTTCTCCACGACATCCTGGGAGGCAATTAGTAAGGAAATCAAATTCACATCCTTGCAAACGGTCAGGGATACTAGGTGCCCGGGAGTAACTATGTGAGTGGAAGTGCCAGGATTGGAGTAAAAAAAAAAATCATGGCATTACCGTGTGAAGGAGAGCGGGTGGTGAGCTCCGTGGCTGGGATGGGTGTCAGCACTTGTGGGTTTTTCAGTTTCTCAAATCTAACACGAACATTATTGATGGAAGCGAGCAGAGCTATCATCATGTTCTTAACTTCAGCGAAGTTTTCTGGATTGGTTGACTGTACAGTAGTACATGGCTGAGGTGTGCCGGAACTAGCAGTTAGGAGGAGATACAGTTCGGCTTTACGGGCAGTGGCTGGGAATGCCTAACCGTTTCAATTCGCTGGCAAGTTTCGGGATAATCCATGTACGGAGAGAGGATGGGATGGCCGATTCCAGATGCTCTGTAGGGGTACTGGGTCGCCAGGTAATGAGAGTTCGTCATCATGTTCCGGGACTTGCGACATTCTAAAATACAAGGATGTTAAGGTAAGTTCTGATCAGCGTAATTGACCTATTCCAACTGGCTTCTAGCTAAAGCTATAAGCAAATAAATTACCTGGCATAAGAGAATGATGAGGCCCTACTAATGCAAATGGCTTTGAGAAGCTCCACCTATGATTTGAGCCGTTAGCCGGGGGCCACTGGTTAATGTGGCGAGAGTGTTGGACTCTCGGTGACCGTAAAAGTGACTATGAGTGATAGCACGACTCGTGAGGCCCTAACTGTATACTTGTAGAGATTGGAGTGAGGCATTATCTACGTAGAGGATTGCGGGGCGATTAAGGATGGGTGTAGGCCTCGCTGGATTAGTTTAGGTTAGAACTATTTAAAGCCATTGATTCTAATGGTATAGCCAGTTGAATTAGCCCTAGCAGCAATAAGAATTGTGTGGGGCTCTAATTGCCTTGGGTTTGAAGGAAACGTGCCTAGTTCGTGTAGAGCTGTTGAAATTAAGAAAGGCTGGATGATAGTAACAGGTGCACCTAAGGGATAAAGTGGACAGACCAGGTCATATATAAATGAAGTAACATGCTACTAACAACACAGGTAAGGATAGATGTGAACGCTATCAAGAACAGTCGGCCATCAGGGGTGAGGATAGAGACAAACAATTCCACTTAATGCATAAGGATGTGGCGTGACAAGCATGATAGGAAAATTGCAGACTTACGTTTCCCCGGTTCTGAGGGCAAGATGTTCAGCTACCAGAGTCAGTACAGAGACCATAATTGGCTGATGAAAACAGCGCAGACAGAATGGATGACCAATTATGGGAAAATAGGTGACTACTTAACATGTGTATAAGCCCAGGTAGATAATGAAAACATTAAGTCATCGAGAAGAGATGGGCATAAAATAACATAGCTGCGTAATAATTCCATCTGTATACACATTATATATATATATATATATAAAAAAAAAAAAAATAACTTATCAGGAATAGGCTGTGTGGGATGAAAATTAGTGATCAATAGGAGAAATTAACTGAATTATTCAGTTAAAATTACAATATTAACCCGAAAGTTGTAATTTACTTGGAAGCTGCTAGAGGGCTGCGTGCGTCAGAGTGGCTGATTCGGTAAGTTTCAACTAACGGTGAAAACCTATATTATATCATGTTTGGGAAAGAAACATGCCAATTGCTGTACGTGTGGAGGGTACCATGCGTATGGTGCTTGGCAAATCGTGTGCATTTGCCCAGTCGGGGAGACTCACTGTTTGTGGATTACTTTGGAGACAGACAGAGAAGATTCGACCCAGAAGTAGTTTGAAGTTGTTAGGTCGGCGGTGTGCTACCTGCGGCGTCTGTGGAGCAGGAGGAAAGGTAACGGGGTGAGTGGGCACCCGGCTGAAGCGGACTCCCGAATGGATGCCGGAGGAGCCCTGACATAGCTACGGTAAGCTGTAGTAGTTAGCCGACCTGGCGGTAACGGTAAATAAATACCGACGGTGATCGCAGGCTTTGAGTTACTGGCGTTGTCAGCAAGGGATCAAGTTTCCAGGTGAGTATAGAACTGGAAGTACAAAAGGTTCACAATGAACTCGGCAGCATCAGCCCTGTAGTGTAGGGGGCCTGGGTTTAACTAGCCAGGTAACCCTTCCCACAACTTCAGGCTCCGAGAAATATATAGAAAAACATTTTGACCCTGGCTGGTCTTTTTCAAGATAGAAAAAGATCCACAAGGGTCGAAAAGTTGATCTATTGCACGAATGTAGTCTTGTTGTTTTCTAAAGATTAAATTACCATTACACCGTCCTGTGAGTGCACCCTGATTCTATTTTTTCTATATTTGACACGGGTGGCACCTAGGCAAGTTATCTATTGTTTCTTAGTTAGGGGAGTGCCAAGCTCTTTGCAAATTTAATATACACACACACTTTTTTTTTTTTTAGTGGAGCAATCTGAATTTACACCCACGAGGTGAGGTTTACATTGGAAAGTATGCAGTTGAAGAGGAAAGATAGTTAAGGTATTTTAAAAGTTTAAAATATGCAACGGAAAACGCACGCCAGGGAAGAAACCTGAACTTTAACGCCCTAGTAACTGGACTGTAACTCCCATGTCGGGTCCACAGACAGACTCCACCGTGAACCGACCTCGGATTTAAGTTGCCGCAAGTTGTCATTGTTCTTTTTGTTCGCCGCTCCTCTTCTTTATAGTTTTCATATGTTCCTCCACCACAAATAGTTAGTCACCTGTGGTCATATTCCCTTAAAGCGCACT